>CM038672.1:122932532-124132532 GCA_021605145.1 Aegilops bicornis | reverse complement strand
CAAGTATTAGCAGCTGAGTTGTCAATTCAACCACACCTGGAAACTTAGTATCTGTAGCAAAGTGTTTAGTAGCAAAGTAATATGATAGTGGTGGTAACGGTAACAAAAGTAAGGACATCAAAAGTAATGTTTTTGGTATTTTGTCGTGATTGTAAGAGTAGCAACGGAAAAGTAAATAAGCGAGAACCAGTATATGGAAAACTCGTAGGCACCGGATTAGCGATGGATAATTATGCGGATGCGGTTCGTCATGTAACGATCATAACATAGGGTGACACAGAACTAGCTCTAGTTCATCAATGTAATGTAGGCATGTATTCGAATATAGTCATACATTCTTATGGAAAAGAACTTGCATGACATCTTTTGTCCTACCCTCCCGTGGCAGCGGGTCCTATTGGAAACTAAGGGATATTAAGGCCTCCTTTTAATAGAGAACCGGAACAAAGCATTAGCACATAGTGAATACATGAACTCCTCAAACTATGGTCATCACCGGAGTGGTCCCGATTATTGTCACTTGAGGGGTTGCCGGATCATAACACATAGTAGGTGACTATAGACATGCAAGATAGGATCAAGAACACACATATATTCATGAAAACATAATAGGTTCAGATCTGAAATCATGGCACTCGGGCCCTAGTGATAAGCATTAAGCATAGCAAAGTCATAGCAACATCAATATCAGAACATAGTGGATACTAGGGATCAAACCCTAACAAAACTAACTCGACTACATGATAAATCTCATCCAACACATCACCGTCCAGCAAGCCTATGATGGAATTACTCACGCACGGCAGTGAGCATCATGAAATTGGTGATGGAGGATGGTTGATGATGACGACGGTGATGAATCCCCCTCTCCGGAGCCCCGAACGGACTCCAGATCAGCCCTCCCGAGAGAGATTAGGGCTTGGCGGCGGCTCCGTATCGTAAAACGTGATGAAACTTTCCTCTGATTTTTTTCTCCTCGAAAGCCAATATATGGAGTTGGGGTTGGCGTCGGAGGGCCACCAGGGGGCCCACGAGGTAGGGGGGCACGCCCAGGGGGGAGGGCGCGCCCCCCACCCTCGTGAGCAGGGTGTGGGCCCCCTGGTCTTCATCTTTGGCGAGGATTTTTTTTTATTTTTTCTAAGGTGTTCCATGGAGTTTCAGGTCATTCCAAGAACTTTTGTTTTCTGCACATAAAACAACATAACGGCAATTCTGCTGAAAACAGCGTCAGTCCGGGTTAGTTCCATTCAAATCATACAAGTTAGAGTCCAAAAAAATGGCAAAAGTGTTTGGAAAAGTAGATATGACGGAGACGTATCAACCCCCCCCCCCCAAGCTTAAACCCTTGCTTGTCCTCAAGCAATTCAGTTGACAAACTGAAAGAGAAAAAGAAAAACTTTTACAAACTCTGTTTGCTCTTGTTGTTGTAAACATGAAAAGCCAGCATTCAAGTTTCAGCAAATATTATGAACTAACCATACTCACAATAACACGTAGGTCTCATAATTACTCATATCAATAGCATAATCAGCTAGCGAGCCATAATAATAAAACTCGGATGACAAAACTTTCTGAAAATAATCATAACATGATATAACGAAATGGTATCTCGCTAGCCCTTTCTGAGACCGCAAAACATAAATGCAAAGCACCTTTAAAGATCAAGGACTGACTAAACATTGTAATTCATGGTAAAAGAGATCGATCAAGTCATACCCAAAATAAACCAATTATAATGAATGCAAATGACGAGTGTGCTCTCCAGTAGTGCTTTTTAATAAGAAGGGTGATAACTCAACATAAAAGTAAATAGATAGGCCCTTCGCAGAGGGAAGCGAGGATTTGTAGAGGTGCGAGCTCGATTTTGAAATAGAGATAAATTATATTTTGAGCGGCATACTCTCATTGTCAACATAACAACTAAGAGATGACGATATCTCCCATGCTAAACAGATTATAGGCGGTTCCCAAACAGAATGGTAAAGTTTATACTCCCCTTCCTCCACAAGCATCAATCCATGGCTTGCTCAAAACAACGAGTGCATCCAACATTCAACGGGTCCCAAGGGGAGTTTTGTTTGCAGTTATTTTGATTTAGTTTGCATAAAGCATGGGACTGGGCATCCCGGATACCAGCCATTTTCTCGTGAATGAGGAGCAGAGTCCACTCCTCTTGAGAATAACCCGCCTAACACGGAAGATAAGGGCAGCTCTAGTTGACATATGAGCTATTCGAGCATGCAAAACAGAATGTTTATTTGATGATTTAGAGTTTGGCACATACAAATTTACTTGGAACGGCAGGTAAATACCGCATATAGGAAGGTACAGTGGACTCATATGGAACAACTTTGGGGTTTAAGGAGTTTGGATGCACAAGCAGTATTCCCGCTTAAATGCAGTGAAGGCTAGCAAAAGACTGGGAAGCGACCAACTAAGAGAGCGACAACAGTAGTAAACATGCATTAAAATTAATTTACACCGAATACAAGCATGAGTAGGATATAATCCACCATGAACATAAATATCATGAAGGCTATGTTGATTTGATTCAACTACATGCGTGAACATGTGCCAAGTCAAGTCACTCAATTCATTCAAAGGAGGATACCATCCCATCATACCATATCATAATCATTCTAATAGCATGTTGTACGCATAAGGTAAACCATTATAACTCATAGCTAATCAAGCATGGCACAAGCAACTACAATCTCTAAATGTCATTGCAAATATGTTTACTTCATAATAGCTGAATCAGAACGATGAATCATCATATTTACAAAAACAAGAGAGGTCGAGTTCATACCAGCTTTTCTCATCCCAATAAGTCCATCATATATCATCATTATTGCCTTTCACTTGCACGACCGAACGGTGTGTATAATAATAAGAGTGCACATGCATTGGACTAAGCTGGAATCTGCAAGCATTCAACTCGAGAGAGAAGACAAGTAATATGGGCTCTAAGTTAAATAAATGATCATGCATATGAGAGCCACTAAGCATTTTCAATATGGTCTTCTCGACCCCCAAAGAAAGGAAAAGAAAAATAAAAACTATTTACACGGGAAAGCTCCCAACAAGTAGAAAGAAGAACGGGAAATATTTTTGGGTTTTCTTTTTAATTCTACTACAAGCATGGAAAGTAGACTAACTAATTTTTTTTCTTAAGGTTTATCAAACACACAAGAAGAAAGCTAGAAAAAGAAATTTAAACTAACATGGATATTACAGTGAAAGAGTATGAGCATCGACATCTAGCAATGAGTGTGTGTGAGCATAAATGTAATGTCGGTGAGAAATACGTACTCCCCCAAGCTTAGGCTTTTGGCCTAAGTTGGACTATTGCCAGGGATAGCCTGGCGGATACCCGTAGGTGTAGCTGGGGTCGTACTGCGATGATGTCGGGTGGTAGGTGCGACATATGCCAACGGGTGGCTTATCATTGTGGGAGCCAATAAGACGTCGCCGGTGCCTGGAAACGGGATGAGGCAGAGACATGCACGCCGGCGAATCTTACCCAGCTTCGGGGCTCTCCGTGGAGATAACACCCCTACTGCTGCTCTGCAGGGTCTCCGCATGATCACTAGATGAACAAGTGGCTACAAGAGGCTCCTTGAGCTGTTCGGCGAGAGGAAGAAGAAGGGCACAGCTAGCTCTCCTCTTCTCCCTATGTGGTGTCTAAAACTCTAAGAGATCAGCCCTTTGCATGGGTGCCCTGGGGGGTTTATATGGGCCTACCCCCCGGGGGTACAATGGTAATCCGGCTGGGCGCGGGCCCTTGCCGTCGGTGTCTACATTCGCCGGCTTCTCCACCGGCTGCTGGGGCCCGCCGACTGGTGGGTCCCGCCGGCTGCCGGCTTCTTGGTCGACAAGCTGGCCCCACCGCCGAGGGCCTTGTCGGGGCTGGTTACTGTTGCCTCAATCCTGATGACGAGGGCTTTGTCGGGGTAAGCATGGCTACAGTGCCGTCGCTTTGGCGGCGATCACTGTAGCCTTACCTTGTCTTGTCTCCTTAATGAGGCGCCTCCTTCGAGGGAGGGAGAAAGCCGGCTATGAGAAGCCGGCCATATCTCAGGCCGACTGGGGGAGGCCGAGCCGCCTTTGGGCACCTCTCTGACCGGAGGGGCCCGCCGCCTGCGGGTCGTACTGACAACCTGTCGTGGGTGACATCATGGTCAACATGGCAACAGTGCCGCGCCGGACGGGTGATGGCCGCCCCGTACGGCGCACTGTGGCCATGCGCGCTCCGGGATGTGGGGGTGGCAGGCTTCACTGTAGCCACGCCCCGTCTCATCACCGTTATGTGGGTGCAGATTCTGATGGTGCGGCCTTGGCCGCCTGCTGGGGGGGGGGGCGGCTTCTCAGAGTCGGCCTTCTCGGGGCCGGCTTCGCGGAGTCGGCCCTCTGGTGGCCGCCTTCTTGAGAGTCGGCCCTCTTGTGGCCTTCTTCCTATAGGTTTTAGGGCCGGCCGCCTCTCGGTAGCCGGCCTGAGAGTCAGTCGGCCGGGGGAAGGCGGCCCCGCGTCTTGGATGTTGGAGGGCTTGATTGGCTCATAATTTTTTCAGAAGTCCCAGGGGGATCCGGCTAGGCTACCCGTGGTCATTTACTCCGACAGTAGTCCCTGAAGCTGGTTGAGATTCGAGGCTGAAGAGAGGATGAGAAGCTCGATCAGCTTCCTATCCCGAGGGGTCAGCAGCTAGGAGCCGGCTTTGGGCGGGTGCGTCGTTCTTCGGGAAGCTCTGCAGCTTGGAGGTGAGAACGCGAGCCGAATTGCGCGTTGACCGCGCGCCACTCCGCGTGCCACATGGCAAAAAGGCCTGCTAACCCACGCGCGCGACGGGACATCGCTGCAGGCCGGGGCCCGCCATACCTAGGCCTCAGCCCATGTGCAGATCCTCTGTGGCCCGAACGGACCGCTCGCCTTCCTGCGACGGCTTCAACACGCCTTTAGGGCGCAATAATCGCGGGGCCTGGGGGAGTGGGCGAAGTTAATCCCGCGTCCCCTCACGCCTCGCCTCCTCGGCTCCGCCGCACGAGCCTATAAGTAGGGGGAGGAGGGGGAGCGGCAGACGCTCGCACGCTCGCCCTCGCTCCACCCTTCCTTCTACTTCCTTCTCCTTTCCTCCGCCGCCGCAGCGCCTCACCGCCGCACCGTTTCACCGTCGTCCTTCTTGGTTCGCTGCAGCTCCGCCGCAGCATGGTTGCACGTTCTCCGCCGCCGCGCCTCTCTCGCTTCCTCCTCGCTCCCATGGAGCTATCTAGCTCTTGGGATGGTTCCAACGTCCACGAGGACCACATCGATTAACCGCCAGGCAGCGGCGGCTGCCGGGTGAGGGCTTCGTGAAGACCCGCCTCGCGCCGGAGACGGAGGTTTCGCCGGCGCCGGAGGAGGGCGAGCGGGTCATCTTTCGCTCGCGGTGCCTGCGCGGCCTCGGCCTGCCGGCGAGCGGGTTCTTCCGCTCCTTCCTCGAGTTCTACCGCCTCCAGCCGCATCATCTCACCCCCAACACGGTGATGCTGCTGTCGGCCTTCGTCACTCTGTGCGAAGGTTTTCTTGGCGTCCTCCCGACCCTTGAGCTCTTTGGGGAGTTTTTTCAGTGCAAGCTCGGCACCGTCTCCGCGGGCGTGCCCGCCCCCTGTGGCGCCTTCATCGCCATGCGGAGGTCAGCCGACAACAACCCGTTTCCGCCTATCCCGCTGATCCAGTGGGTGAAACTCTGGCAGCAATCATACTTCTACGTGAAGAACGTCGCCCCGCACGGCGACTTCGTCAATCTGCCGGCTTACGAAGCCGGCCCGCCGGCTGGGAGGCAGCCGTCTTGGTCCTACCGAGCCAGGTCGCTCTCCCTGGATGGGAACACTGCTGTCACCCGGCTCCGGGTGATGGTCCAATAGGAGGGCTTGGTCGGGGCCGACCTTGTCGCCGCCTTCGTGGAGCGCCGGGTGCTCCAACTCCAAGGCCGGCCGCACATGATCTGCCAGTTGAGCGGCCGCTTCGACCCATGCCGGTTGAGCACCAAGGAGATGCCGCGTGATGAAGTATCTTACATGGTGAACTACATCTCCAACTGCAAGCTCACCGAGGAGTGGCAGTATGGCAAGGCGCCGTATTCTCGGGCTGATCCCCCGCTTGTGGTGAGTTTTCCTTCTTTCCTTCTTCTCTTGTCGCCGGGTTCGTGGCGGCCGACTCTTGACTAGCCGTCTTGTCTTGAGCAGAACCCCCTTCTTCGACCGGCGGACGGGGCCGCAGGGCCGGAGTGCCAGTTCATGGCCGACCGCACGGTGGACGACCCCGACGACCTAGATCTGGGGGAGGCCACCATGGACGATACCGTTGTCGGAGCCGGCGGAGAGACAGGCGGCCCCGAGCTCGCGGTCGGCTTCGGGGACTGGCCGGACGATGATGAAGCCGAGGCCATCCCGCGTCGCCAGTCGGCGGCCGATCGCCAAGGCGCGGGACCTTCTGCCGCGCCGGCCGCTTTCGGTGGTAGCGCAAAAATGTCGGGCGCGCCGACTCTCTTCGGCGATCGGCGAAGAAGCCCAAGGTTCCTGGCGGCAACCAAGCGGGACGAGGCGGCCGCGAAGGCAGCCCGCTTCCGCAAGGTGGTGAAGCAGCCACAGGCGGTCTCGGCGTAAGTGTTGAATGTCTCATGCTTTTTTATTGTCTTCTTTGGTTGAGGCTCTTCTGAGCCTTCTTCTTGATTTGCCGATCAGAGCGCCGCTTTCCCACGAACGGGTTTCTGCCGCCTCCATAGTCGGACCGATGGGAGGGTCATCGAGCTCCCGTTGCGTGGATCCCCGCGCCGACCTCATGGAGGCAACGGAGCAGAACGCGCGGGAGGCGCGGGAGGAGCGGGAAGCGGAGGAGCGGAGGGCCGCCCAGGAGGCGAAGGAGAAGTCGGCCGAGGCGCAAGCCGACGCGATGACCAAGGCTCAGGCGGAGGCCGCGGCCGTGGAGAGGGAGGCAGAGGCTCTGCGCAATCAGCCTCCGTAGCTCGTCATTCCTCTCCGCGCAGTGGCTCCCAACATCCCAGTGCCCCCTTCGGAGGAAGCCGAACGCGACCGGCCGGTGATGGAGAGGAGGGAGGACGACGTGATCATCCTGGAGGAGGCGCCACAGTCGGCGCCGACTGGAGCGGGCCAAGACGGCCGACCTGCTGCGGTGCCTGAGCAGCCGGCTGGGGGCGAGTCGGCGGCAGGGGCGGATCTTGTGGTGCAGTCACCGCCTTGCCGGAGCGCGGGAGAGGCGCCCTCGGCGCCGGAGCCGCAGAGAGCCGCGGGCGCCAGCTCGACGGCTCAGGATCTGGAGGCAACCAGCACGTCCGAGTGGACGCCCAGCGGTGGAACGACCGAGCTGAATGTGGCGGCACAGGAGGTCCGGCGCCGGCTTCAGGCCCAGGCCGCCTCGCTACAACGGTACACCCAAGAGTTTCTCACGACGCGAGCGGTCATCCGGGTGAGTCCTCTAGCCTTGATCGATTGCCCTCTTGATTTCTTCCGTGGGGCGTCGTCACCCACTGGTGTAGTCCACGAGTTCGAGTCGGCCGAAAGCAGGCGGCTTGGAACTTTTAGTAGGCTGACGGCTATCTTATTCTTATTCGCACCCCATCTGATTTCCAGGAATATCATAATCTCCGCGCGGCTGCCTTCAACCCCAGACCCAGGAGCTAAGCCAGAAGGCCGCCGACCTGACTAACAGCTGTAGTGAGTGCTTCGTTTCTTTTATCTCACGTGGGGGCACGTCAGCGCACCCAGTGGGTGTAGTCCCTGAGATTCGGGCCGACTGCTGAGCAGTCGGGTCGGATCTTCCCTGACGACTTTTTCCTTATGGCTTTTCCCTTTTTCTTCATGCTTGCAGGGCCAACACCGACTTGAGGGAGCAGCTAGGCGGGGCCCAGACCGCCCTTCGTGCCAAGGAAGTTGAGTGCAACGCCTTGGCCCAGGAACGCGACCGCCTGGCCAAGAAACTGGCCGACCAGGAGGAGAGCCATAAGGCGGCCCTGAAGAAGGCGCAGGACAGCGAGGCCGCCCTTAAAGCCGAGTACGAGACCGAGGCGGCGGGCTGGGCTGAGGCGAAGCAAGCGCTGAGCGAGGGCTATGGACGGGTTGAGGATCTGATCGACGGTAAGCCGCCTTCCTCTTCGCCCCTTTGCTTGCCCCTTGCCCTCTTGTTTATCTTCTGATTTTGTGATGTTCCTTTGTTCTTCTCGCAGACTACTTTCTCGGTTACTCCGTTCGCAGCCAGCCTAGCCATGAGGCCCACCGCGAGGCACGCCGGCAGGCAGGGGTCAAGATCGCGCCAGATGCCAGCCGGACGCTTGAGGACCAGCTTTTGGCGATCCAGGCCCGACTGCAACCGGCTCACCGCATGCTCCGCCGTCTTCAGCGTCCCGCGGCGCAAGTGCTGACCGCCCTCTGGCCCGGTGAGGCGATTCCCCGCACCCCCAGTCGGACTGCCGACTGGCTGGAGGTTGCATTCGGCCGCTTCGTGGCCTGGAAGGCTTCCGCCGCTCGGTCCGGTGCCTGGCGGGCGCTGGAGTTCGTCCGAGCCTGGTATCCTAGGCTAAGGTTAGCCCAGCTGAGCACCTGGCGGCAGGAGGCTGACGAGGAGCTGGTGGCGGTGCGGCCGGCTATCATCCAATGCGCTTCGGCAATCGCCGACTATACCGACACCAGCGTTTTTGCTCCTGAGGTGAATGACAACGGCGTCGCCCAGCCGGAGGAGTGGTTCGGGCTGAACCCGGCGGAAGGTGAGGACTCGGCGGAGGAGATCGCTTCCAGCGACGAAGGTGAAGATGCGGAAGGGGAGAGTGGCGAAGACGTCGTGCTTGACCGCGAAGCAACCAGCCAGCTTCAGCCTGATCGTGCCTCCAGCAACGAGGCGCGCGCGAGCGCGCCGTCTGCCAGAGGTGATGATCAAGTCGAGACCCGCCATCCGGCCACTCCTCCGGCCAGCACTGCCGCCTCCACCGACCTGCCCAACTCGCCCGTCGTTCCCTTGGCCTGATCTGCCGTCCTTGCTTTCCTATTGTTACTCTTCGAACAGCTATTTATTATATTCGCGCAGTTCCACCCAATGGGGGTGTATTCAAACTATGTTGAATGTCGGCCTTTCGAAGGCTTTTTGTGTAAATATAATCATTCATGTGTTTGGCTTCCATTCGTGTTTGCTTTTTATCCTTAGGCTGTTTCCTTTGCCGCCTTCCCTTGGTCGCCGCCTTCCCAGCCGGATAGCTGCTCTGCAGTCTGTGGCTGGGGAGGAACTTGCCCATTTTTGGGAAGACAATTACTTGAGCTTTCTTAGATTGTGGCAAGGTGAATGGGAAGCCGGCCGGCCGGCTGCTCTGGTACCCGGTCGGCGATGGGGGGAAACCGGCTTTTGTTATATAAGTTCGTTGGTCCTTAGCCGTTTTTCATGTGGGCATCCTTTCCTGCCTTTGACTCTTGCCAGCCGGACAGCCGATTCTTTGAGCTGCGACTTTCGACAAGAGATGGCTTGGGTGCCGGCACACTACTTGTCTGACTGCAGGTAGAACTTGAATATAACTCAAGGCGGCAAGTCCCCGGGCCGACTGGTCGAACCCGGTGCCGGACGAGAAGAATGAATGTAGTGACATAATCATGAGCATGATCTCATTCATAGATAAAAGATGGCAAACCTCGAGTGCTCCTCGGGGGGCCTATTGTCTCATACTTAGTACAAAAGGTAGTGTGATACATACTGCAATTTAACTGTAAAATCTTCGGAGGAGGTTGGCGTTCCATGGTCGTTCTGACTCCTTGCCGGAATCATCTCTCTTTCATGCCTTCGGCTTCTGTGCGTCGATCAGGTAGTAGGAGTCATTTCCCAATGCTCTGCTGATGATGAAGGGGCCTTCCCAAGGGGCCGAGAGCTTGTGCTAGCCGGCTGTTCGCTGGATCAGCCGGAGCACAAGGTCACCCTCTTGGAAGGTTCTTGGCTTGACCTTCCGGCTGTGGTAGCGGCGCAAACCCTGCTGGTAGATGGCAGACCGGCTGAGGGCTAATAGCCGGTTTCTTCCAGCAGGTCCACACCGTCTTCTTGTGCTTCCTTGGCCTCTGCTTCCGTGTACATGGTCACCCGAGGTGAGTCAAACTCGATGTCGGTTGGGATGACAGCCTCGGCACCATATACAAGGAAGAAAGGGGTGAAGCCGGTTGACTTGTTCGAGGTAGTGCGCAGACTCCAGAGGACGGCCGGCAGCTCGTCGAGCCAACAACCGGCCGAACGCTCCAGTGGCACGACCAGTCGGGGCTTGATGCCGGAAAGGATGAGGCCATTTGCTCGCTCTACTTGGCCGTTTGACTGCGGGTGGGCAACAGATGCTAAGTCCAGTCGGATGCCCTGTGTCGCGCAGAAACGTGCCAATGCTCCCTTGGCAAAATTCGTGCCATTGTCGGTGATGATGCTGTGTGGCACACCGTACCGAGTTGTAATATCTGCGATGAAAGTGACGACAGTCGGCCCATTTAGCTTCTTGATCGGCTTCGCTTCAATCCACTTGGTAAATTTTTCCATGGCGACGAGCAGATGTGTCATGCCGCCGCGCGCCGTCTTGAACGGGCCCACCATGTCCAGTCCCAGACGGCAAAAGGCGAGTGAGGGAATGGTCTTGAGTCTTTGAAGCCGGCAGGTGTTGCTTGGAGCTGAAAACTTGCACCCTTTGCAATGTTTAACCAACTCCTTGGCGTCGTCCAAAGCAGTCGGCCAAAAGAATCCATGGCGGAAAGCTTTGGCAACGAGTGATCTTGAGGCTGCGTGGTGGCCGCATTCGCCTTGGTGAATGTCTTTGAGGATTTCTATACCCTTCTACGGTTCAGCAGGTATTTGGAAGACTCGGTGACACCGCGCTTGAGCTCTTTGTTAACAATTGTGTATGCTCCGGCTCGGCGTTGGGGTTGTCCTGCAGCGATCTCATCAGCCGGCAGTTCTCTGTTTACTAGGAAGTTGAGGATGGGCTGAGCCCATGATGGAGCTGTGACTTCTTCTATAGCCAACACGGCTACTGCAACCAGGGCGGGTGGGCTGGGTGGTGAAGAGCTGGAGTCGGCCACCGCCTACTGTGTCGATGCAGTCCCCGGGACGACTACCGTAGTCCCCGGGTCGAGTGCTGAAGTCCCCGGGCCGGGTGCGACTATGGCAGTCCCCGAGCCACCTGTTGAAGTCCCCGGGCCGCCTGCTTGGTTCCCCAAGCCGGATCCGGCTGCGTCAGGGTTAGGCGGTACGAAGATGGAATCGGATTCTGGAGACGGCTTGATAGACGGCTTGAGGAGGCGTTGGAGAGAGATGCCGGTCGGTATTGCTTGTCGAGTGGAGCCTATTCGTGCCAGGGCATCTGCTTGCTCGTTGTCGGCGCGTGGCACGTGGAGGAACTCGCATCCTTCAAAATACCCGCTGATTTGCTGAACAAGGAAGCAGTAGCTTGCCATGTTTGCGTCCTTGCCATCCCAGTCGCCAGATGATTGCTGGACTACCAAATCCGAGTCGCCATAGCACAGGATCCGGCGGATGCCGAGCTCTTTGGCTAGCCGGAGCCCGTGTATGAGCTCCTCGTACTCGGCCACATTGTTGGAGGCGGCAAAATGAATTTTCAATGTGTATCTGAGCTTGTCGCCTTTGGGAGAGGTGAGGATGACGCCGGCTCCCAAGCCGGTGCGCATCTTGGACCCATCGAAGTGCATCCGCCAATGAGTGGAGTCGGGAGCCGGTGGTAAGTACTGGGTCTCGGCCCAGTCGACGAGGAAGTCGGCCAATGCTTGGGACTTGATGGTGGTGCGAGGCTGGTAGAAGATCATGTAAGGGGCCAGCTCAATGGCCCATTTTGCCACCCGGCCGCCTATGATCTCGCCGAGCGGGGCGGTGCATACAATCGTGATGGTGTGCTCTTGAAAGTAGGGCTTGAGCTTCTTGGTGGTGAAGTACACACCATAGCACATCTTCTGGTAGTGTGGGTAGTTCTGCTTCGAGGTAGACAGCACTTCACTTAAATAATACACCGGCCTCTGGACTGGCTGAGCTCGGCCTTCTTCCGGGCGCTGGACCACGATGACGGTGCTGACCACATTTGGTAGCGGCAATGTAAAGGAGCATGGGCTCTTTCTCAGTCGGCGCCGCTAGGACAGGCGGTGTGGCCAGCATCTTCTTCAGCTCGCGGAAAGCTTGGTCGGCTTGGTCGTTCCACTCGAAGTGAGTGGTTTTCTTCATGAGTCGGTAGAGGGGGAGAGCTTTTTCTCCAAGCCGGCTGATGAAGCGGTTCAGGGAGGCCAGGCATCCGGTAAACTTCCGGACGTCTCGTAGTTAAGTGGGAATCTCCATTCTCTCAATTGCTTTGACCTTCACGGGGTTGCATTCGATGCCGCGTTCGGAGACCAGGAAGCCTAGAAGTTGGCCGGCTGGTACTCCGAACACGCATTTCTCGGGGTTGAGCTTGATCTGAAACCGGCGCAGATTCTCAAACGTCTCCTTGAGGTCTTCCAGCAAGGTGCCGCGCTTCTCCGTCTTCACCATGATATCGTCTACATAGACGTGGGCATTTCTGCCGAGTTGCTTGAGGAGGCATTTCTGCATGCAACGCTGAAAAGTGGCACCGGCATTTCTCAAGCCGAATGTCATAGTCAGGTAGCAGAAAGCTCTGAATGGCGTGATGAAGGCGGTCTTCAGGCGGTCAGCTGGGTCCAACTTTATCTGGTGGTAGCCTGAGTAAGCATCCAAGAAACTCAACAGCTCGCATCCGGCCGTGGAGTCTATCACTTGGTCAATCCTTGGCAGGGCGAAGGGATCTTTGGGGCAGGCTTTGTTGAGGCTAGTGTAGTCTATACACATGCGCCACTTGTTATTCTTCTTCAGCACGAGGACCGGGTTGGCGAGCCATTCCGGAAAGAACACCTCCATTATGAAGCCGGCTGCCAGCAGACGGGCTATCTCTTCTCCTACAATCCTTCTCTTCTCTTCCGACAGTCGGCGGAGGGGCTGCTTGACTGGTTTTGCATCTGCCCGGATGTGTAGCTTGTGCTCGGCGAATTCCTTCGGAACACCCGGCATGTCCTTGGGGGACCATGCGAAGATGTCCCGATTCTCACGGAGGAAATCAATGAGCTCGCCTTCCTATTTGCTGTCCAGGTTTGCCCCAATGACGGCAAACCTTTCTGGGTGCTCCAGGCCCAGAGGTATCTTCTTCGTTTCCTTGGCCGGCTGGAAAGAACCTTGGGCATCACACTCCTTGGGGTCGGGGGATAGGGCTGGCTGCTTGCCAGTCATGGCCATGACTCGGTCCAATATCTTCTTTTCTTCAGCGATCACAAGGGACTCGGGCAGCCGGCTGCTGGCTGCCGCGCACTCGGAGGATTTCTTGTAATCGCCGACTATGGTGATGATACCCTTGGTACTCGGCATCTTCATCTTGAGGTAAGCGTAGTGGGGTACAGCCATGAACTTAGCCAAGGCAGGTCGGCCGAGCAGTGCATGGTAGGGGCTCTCGAGGTCCACCACTTCAAACCAGATCGCTTCTCGGCGGAAATGATCCTTGTCCCCAAAGAGAACATCTATCTTGATCTTGCCGATTGGTGAGCAGGACAGGCCGGGTACAATGCCATGGAACACGGTTCGACTAGGCATGAGCTGCTTCGTCTTGATGTTTAGCTTCTCCATGGTGTCACGGTACAGGATGTTGATGCTGCTCCCGCCGTCTATCAGCACGCGGGAGAAACGGGCAGCACGCCTGTCTGTTGCGAGGGTGGCGTCCAAAACCAATGCATAAGAGCCGGGAGACGGCATCACCTCTGGGTGGTCGGCCCGGCTCCAGCTGATAGGCCTTTCTGACCAGTGCATGTACTCGGGGGTGTTGGAGGCGACTACGTTGACTTCTTGGTCTTTGTCGGCGCTGCGCCGGTGTTCGGGCTGGCTTGTAAAGACGACGTAGGCAGCATGCTCGTCGGGGAACTCGTCTTGAACGGCTCCGACTGCTAGTCGAGCGGCCGGCTGTTGAGGAGTCGGAGGCGGCTGACCAGCAGGCGTAGGCGGCATCAGCCCTTCGCCCTTGGAGATTCGCGTGAGCCAGTGGCATTTCCGGGTCGTGTGGTTGGACGGCTTCGCGCCGCTGTGGATCTTGCATGAGGCGTCAAGGGCCTGCTCGTAGGAGAAGGCCGGCTGCCAAGCCGGCCTGCCACCCTTTTGCTTCTTGGGCGCGGGCCGCCCCTCGGGCTGTTCGTCTTCAACTGTGGCCACCTGCCGACTGGTTGAAGGCGGCATAGAACCCTGCGCTTGTTGTCGTTACGATGCAGGGCGTCGGTTGGATTCCCCAGCCGGCGTCTTGGGAGCCGGGTTGAGTACCTTCCCGGAGGCGTCCACCCGGAGCTCGGTTTTCATCGAGAGTCGGCGGTGGCGTACTTGTCCGCTATGACTAGCAGCTCGTCGAGGGTAGTCGGCTCGTCACAGAGGAGCTTGTGCTTGAGGAGGGTGCCTTCTCGGCACCCGGCGGTGAAGTACTCTATGGCTTGAACCTCGTGCACCCCCTCGCAGGAATTGCAGAGCTCGGCCCAGCGCGTGAGGTAGTCGCGAGTTCATTTAGTGGGTCCTTGTATGCACAAGGAGAGCTGTCTGGGCTTGGGAGCCCGCTTATAGGTGCTGGTGAAATTGCGAATGAAGGCTTCTGTGTAGTCTAGCCATCTATTGATGCTATACGGCTTGAGGCTGTTGAGCCAGGTTCGCGTCGTGCCTTGAAGCATGAGGGGCACATATTTCACGGCAACGTGTCTGTTGCCGTTCGCTATGCTGACTGAGTGGAGTAGTCGATCAACCAATCCTCCGGCTTCGCAGAGCCGTTGTACTTGGGCGTGTCTCTTGGGAGCGAGAACCCTTTGGGGAAGGGCTTGTCGTGGATGCGGGGGCTGAAGCAAGGCGGGCCGACATCGTCTTCCTCTTCTAGCGCCAGGGATTGCGCTAGGCGGTCGATCCGATGGCGGGCATCGTTCTCGCCGACTCCTTCACTGCGACCTAGTCGGCCGCTGAGAGTCGGATGCATGACAGGCGGCGGGGTGGGATATCTCTCCCCACGAGGCGGAGGAGGAGGCGGGTTGCCTTGTCTCTCCACGGCTCGAGGGCGGCCTTCTGCGTCACGCCCGATGGAGATCCGGATTCGGCTGCGGCTGGCAGCCGACTCTTTTCCTTGCCGCGCGCGGGTGTTGCCCACAGTCGGCGTCCGTGATGTTGCGCCGTGCTCTCGGCGCGGGGGAGGACTCTTCGCGCGGACGCCGGCTTCGTGCCGCTGCGCAGCTGCATCAATCAGCTGCTAGATGCGTTTGGTCATGTGGGGGAGCTCTTCGGCCCCCAGTCCATTCAGCTCGTCCACGGCCGCCTGGGCGGCGCGCAGGTTCTCGAGGGGCGTGGCGAAGACTGGGCGGTCAACTCCTAGCATGTCGGCGATGGCTGCGCCACGCTGCTTGATGGCGCCGTTTATTTCGGCCCGTCGAGGCGGCGTGCGAAGAAGCGCCGTCGACCCGCCGGTGAGCCTCGGTGAGGCGCCTCATGGAGGTTAACTTTTGGCCTCCGCAATGAGGGCGTAGGCGGCGTGCCTCCAGTGTCTCGGCGTCGGCGTTGGCCGGGAGGGGGACGGACAGGTCGTGGATCGCCGCTTGCAGGGCGTCGTGGGCGTTCTTGCCAGAGGCGCCGCCGTGACTGATGACCAGCACCTCGGTGATGGCACTGCCACAGCTGTCGGCTCGGGGGAGTGGGTCGTTGAAGATCACAACGTTGGTGGGGAAAGCGTCGAGCGATGCCGTGTCGGAGTCGACAAGCATCGGGTCAGTGGAGCCAACCGACTCCAAATCCACAGCAGGCTCGCTGGAGACGTGGAGTTTGTCAAGGCGGCTGACGAGGTGGCTCTCAAGGCAGCCTGTGCCCACGTCGAAGGCGGGCTCGTCGAAGATGCGACCCTCGCCAAGAACATCGGCGAGGCAGCTCGCCGCACAGGCGTCGGCGACGCCTTGCAGCGCGTCGGGGCAAGAGCCATCAGGTGTGCCGGGCTGGCTACGCTCGCTGGGAAGGAAGAGGGTTCCCGTCCAGAACAGGTCTCCGGACGACAGTGCACCTGGCCCCACGATGGGCGCCAAGTGTCGGGTGGTAGGTGCGACATATGCCAACGGGTGGCTTATCATTGTGGGAGCCAATAAGATGTCGCCGGTGCCTGGAAACGGGATGAGGCGGAGACATGCACGCCGGCGAATCTTACCCAGCTTCGGGGCTCTCCGTGGAGATAACACCCCTACTGCTGCTCTACGGGGTCTCCGCATGATCACTAGATGAACAAGTGGCTACAAGAGTCTCCTTGAGCTGTTCGGCGAGAGGAAGAAGAAGGGCACGACTAGCTCTCCTCTTCTCCCTATGTGGTGTCTAAAACTCTAAGAGATCAGCCCTTTGCATGGGTGCCTTGGGGGGTTTATATAGGCCTACCCCCCGGGGGTACAATGGTAATCCGGCTAGGCGCGGGCCCTAGCCATCAGTGTCTACGTTCGCCGGCTTCTCCGCCGGCCGCTGGGGCCCGCTGACTGGTGGGTCCCGCCGGCTGCCGGCTTCTTGGTCGACAAGCTGGCCCCACCGCTGAGGGCCTTGTCGGGGGCTGGTTACTGTTGCCTCAATCCTGATGACGAGGGCTTTGTCGGGGTAAGCATGGCTACAGTGCCGCCGCTATGGCGGCGATCACTGTAGCTTTACCTCGTCTTGTCTCCTCAATGAGGCGCCTCCATCGAGGGAGGGAGCAAGCCGGCTATGGGAAGCCGGCCATATCTCAGGCCGACTGGGGGAGGCCGAGCCGCCTTTGGGCACCTCTCTGACTGGAGGGGCCCGCCGCCTGCGGGTCGTACTAACAACCTGTCGTGGGTGACATCATGGTCAACATGGCAACAGTACCACGCCGGACGGGTGATGGCCGCCTCGTACGGCGCACTGTGGCCATGCGCGCTCCGGGATGTGGGGGTGGCAGGCTTCACTGTAACCACGCCCAGTCTCATCACCGTTATGTGGGTGCAGATTCCGAGGGTGCGTCCTTGGCCTCCTGCTGGGGGTCGGCTTCTCAGAGTCGGCCTTCTCGTGGCCGGCTTCGCGGAGTCGGCCCTCTGGTGGCCGGCTCCTTCGGAGTCGGCCCTCTTGTGGCCTTCTTCCTATAGGTTTTAGGGCCGGGCCGCCTCTCGGTAGCCGGCCTGAGAGTCAGCCGGCCGGGGGAAGGCGGCCCCGTGTCTTGGATGTTGGAGGGCTTGATTGGCTCATAATTTTTTCAGAAGTCCCAGGGGGAGCCGGCTAGGCTACCCGTGGTCATTTACTCCGACAGATGAAGAATAGTTGGGATCATAATGTGATGAAGAGGACTCTGACTGCCACTGACTGGCAACCGCCTCAGGATCCCAAGAATAAACAGACACTCGTGGAGGCTCATCTTGTGGCTCTGGTTCCGGGCTGGTGCAGGATTCCTATAGGCTTGAACAGCCGCCCACGGAACAATCTAAGGACATGTAGACAAGTTAAACAAAGAGGGAGCATGCGTAGTAATAGTCTCAGGGTGATGTTTAACAAAGTACAATTTATATTTAAGCTCCCCTTCACGACTCTTAACAAGAAAAATCATGCGCTAGCATACTCTTATAATCTAAATAAGCACGGGGCAGCGTTGTTTCTTCTTTCTCCTCATGCCTAATAGGTATCTCAAAATATTCAGCTAGGCGTGAAGCATAAATGCCTCCAAAGACGGGCCCTTAATGCAGTTCAGACTTAACCGTCTAGCAACAATTCCACCCATACTAACAGAGTTATTGCGGTATAAGCCATGGAACAAAATGATAATATCAGGAATGCTAAGGTTTCCACAGTTCCCGCGACCAATCAAGCAGCGACTAGCAAATAAGGCAAAGTAGCGAAGAACAGGAAAATGTATGCTAGTAATTCTTGCATCAGAAACCTTCCTGGTTTCTCCCACAGTGATAGTGTTAATAAAAGCTTCCACTTCATTACGGTGTGGTTCATCTAAGGTGCCCTCAAAAGGTATTTTGCAAACCACACAAAATTCAGCTAATGTCATCTCCTTAACAACGTCATATAAATGGAACTCTACTGTTGGAGGTGATTTCTTAGGGAAAAACTAGAAGTTCTGCACAAAAGTATTTGTGAGTAAGAGATACTGATGACGTTGATCGCGAAGGAAGTCGGTGAGGCCGGCGCTCTCAATTAATAGATAGAAATCCTCATAAATCTCGGCTCTCCTCAAGAAGTCATCAGAAGGCCATTCACACGGCCGGACCTCCGCGGTGCAAGGAAAATTAAATTAGGGCTTCTTCTCTTCTTCCTTTTGTTTTTCCCTCGAGCTTCGGCTCGACGAGCCCCTCAAAAGTCTCTTCATTATTTCTGAAATAATCTGAAACTTTTAGTAACTTCAAACAAAAGTGAACCAAATTCAATAAAACTGATAGAAACTACTCATACAAGTGCCTAGAGCATATATCAAGCATTAGAACTACTTGGAACCATATAAATTTGAGATGCAAGCTCAAGAACATGGTCACCTATGCAGCACAAATTTGCAATGAATAAAGCACTAGAACAAAAACTAATTGGACCAATTGAGGAGTCACATACCAAGGAACAATCCCCCCAAGCAGTTTTGCGAGAGGTGCTTTGAGCAAGGAGATCGAAAATCACAGCAAAAGTGGCTGGAACACGAGCTTGAGTTGGTTTTTCGGGTTTGTGTGAGGCAGAGGAAGAAGATGGGTGCAGGGATAAGTGGAGGAGGGCCACTGTGGGCCCACGAGGCAGGGGGGGCACGCCCAGGGGGGTAGAACGTGCCCTCCACCTTCGTGGCCAGGTTGCAGCTCCCCCCGCGGTAATTTTTGCACAGTAAATCCTCAAATATTCTCGAAAAAATCATATTAAATTGGCATGGCATTCCGAGGACTTTTATTTTCGGGATATTTTTATATTGCACGGATAAATCAGGAAACAGACCGAAAAATACTATTTTACTTTATTTCTACTAAATAACAGAGAATATACAGAGAGTACAGAAGGTTGTGCTTCTAGTTTCATCCATCTCATGCTCATAAAAAAGAATCCACTAACAAGGTTGATCAAGTCTTGTTAACAAACTCATTCCGAATAACATGGAACCGGAGAAATTTCGAATAACACTATGTTATCTCAACGGGGATATGGACATCCCCTATAATAAGTATATCATATTTCTTCTTGACAGTAGGGAGAGGAAATTCAAAACCTCCAAATATAATCGATGGAATTTTTTCAATGGAGTTGATACTATGAACTTGAGGTTGTTTCCTCGGAAAGTGTACCGTATGCTCATTACCATTAACATGAAAAGTGACATTGCCTTTGTTGCAATCAATAACAGCCCCTGCAGTATTAAGGAAAGGTCTTCCAAGAATAATAGACATACTATCATCCTCGGGAATATCAAGAATAACAAAAGCCGTTAAAATAGTAACGTTTGCAACCACAACAGGCACATCCTCACAAATACCGATAGGTATAGCAGTTGATTTATCAACCATTTGCAAAGATATTTCAGTAGGTGTCAACTTATTCAAGTCAAGTCTATGATATAAAGAGAGAGGCATAACACTAACACCGGCTCCAAGATCACACAAAGCAGTTTTAACATAATTTCTTTTAATGGAGCATGGTATAGTGGGAACTCCTGGATCTCCAAGTTTCTTTGGTATTCCACCCTTAAAAGTGTAATTAGCAAGCATGGTGGAAATTTCAGCTTCAGTTATCTTCCTTTTATTAGTAATGATATCCTTCATATACTTAGCATAAGGATTCATTTTGAGCATATCAGTCAATCGCATACGCAAAAAGATGGGTCTAATCATTTCAGCAAAGCGCTCAAAATCCTCATCATCCTTTTTCTTGGATGGTTTCGGAGGAAAAGGCATGGGTTTCTGAACCCATTGTTCCCTTTCTTTACCATGTTTCGTAGCAACAAAGTCTCTCTTATCATAACGTTGATTCTTTGATTGTGGGTTATCAAGATCAACAGCAGGTTCAACTTCTACATCATTATCATTACTAGGTTGAGCATCATCATTAACATTTTCACTAGGTTCATGTTCATTACTAGGTTGTGTTTCAGCATCAGACATAGAGATATCATTTGGATTATCAGGTGGTTCAGCAATAGGTTCACTAGAAGTTTGCACAGTTCTATCATTTTTCTTTTTCTTCCTTTTAGAAGAACTAGGTGCATCAATATTATTTCTATGAGAATCTTGTTCGATTCTCTTAGGGTGGCCTTCAGGATACAAAGGTTCCTGAGTCATTCTACCAGTTCTAGTAGCCACTCTAACAGCATAATCATTTTTCTTACTATTCATTTCATCAAGCACTTCTTTCTGAGCTTTAAGTACTTGTTCTACTTGAGTGGTAACCATAGAGGCATGTTTGCTAACAAGTTTAAGTTCACCTCTAATATCAGCCATATAATCACCCAAGTGTTTAAGCATAAAGGTATTATGTTTTAATTGTCTACCAAAATAAGCATTAAAGTCATCTTGCTTAAACATAAAGTCATCAAACTCATCCAAGCACTGACTAGCAATTTTAGTAGGAGGGACTTCACCTTTATCATATCTATAGAGAGAATTTACCTTTACTACCGTGTCGGGATATCGGGAGGTTCTTCAAGAAATAAGTAATTGAGATCATATACTTCTTCAACAGGCGGTAAATTCTTAACATCTTCAGCTTTAATACCTTTTTCTTTCATAGATTTCTTTGCTTCTTGCATATCTTCGGGACTGAGGAATAGAACACCTCTCTTCTTCGGAGTTGGTTTGTGAATAGGCTCAGTAATTGGCTCAGGAGCTGGCTTGGGAGGTGGCTCGGGAGGTGCCCAATTATTTTCATTTGCCAACATATTATTCAATAGAATTTCAGCGTCATCCGGTGTTCTTTCCCTGAAAAGAGAACCAGCACAACTATCTAGGTAATCTCTGGAAGCATCAGTTAGTCCATTATAAAAGATATCAAATATTTCAGGTTTCTTAAGAGGATGATCAGGCAAAGCATTAAGTAACTTGAGAAGCCTCCCCCAAGCTTGTGGGAGACTCTCTTCTTCAATTTTCACAAAGTTGTATATTTCCCTCAAAGCAGCTTGTTTCTTATGAGCAGGGAAATATTTAGCAGAAAATTAATAAATCATATGCTGGGGACTTTGCACACAACCAGGATCAAGAGAATTAAACCATATCTTAGCATCACCCTTTAATGAGAACGGAAATATTTTGAGTAAATAAAGGTAGCACGATCTCTCATTATTAGTAAACAGGGCAGCTATATCATTTAACATAGTAAGATGTGCCACAACAGTTTCAAATTCATAGCCATAAAAAGGATCAGATTCAACCAAAGTAATTATATCTAGATCAACAGAAAAATCATAATAATCCTGATCAGGAACACAGATAGGTGAAGTAGCAAAAGCAGGGTCGGGTTTCATCCTATCTCTAAAAGATTCCTTACTCCATTTAACTAGCAACCTCTTAAGTTCAAGTCTATCCTGGCAAGCAAGAATAGCTGCAGAAGATTCCGCATCAAAAAGATAACCCTCAAGAATAGCAGGCATATTTTCATCATCACTAACATCATCGTATTCAGGTTCAATAATTTCTCTTTCTCTAGACTTATCAATTTGCTCATCAAGAAATTCACCAAGCGGCACAGTAGTATCAAGCATAGAAGTAGTTTCATCATAAGTATCATACATAGCAGAAGTGGCATCATCAATAACATGCGACTTATTAGAATTCATAGTAGTAGTAGGTTTAGGTGTCCCAAACTTACTCATAACAGAAGGAGAATCTAGTGCAAGGCTAGATGGCAGTCCCTTACCTCCCCTCGTAGTTGAGGGCAAAATAGTAGTTTGATCGTCTTTCAAGTTCTTCATAATGTCCAGCAGATATAAATCCCAACTGACTCAAAGAATAGAGCTATGCTCCCCGGCAACGGCGCCAGAAAAAGGTTCTTGATAACCCACAAGTATAGGGGATCTCAACAGTTTTTGAGGGTAGAGTATTCAACCCAAATTTATTGATTCGACACAAGGGGAGCCAAAGAATATTCTCAAGTATTAGCAGCTGAGTTGTCAATTCAACCACACCTCAAAAATTAGTATCTGCAGCAAAGTGTTTAGTAGCAAAGTAATATGATAGTGGTGGTAACGGTAACAGAAGTAAAGACAGCAAAAGTAATGTTTTTGGTATTTTGTAGTGATTGTAAGAGTAGCAACGGAAAAGTAAATAAGCGAGAACCAGTATATGGAAAACTCGTAGGCACCGGATTAGAGATGGATAATTATGCCGGATGGGGTTCGTCATGTATGATCATAACATAGGGTGACACAGAACTAGATCCAGGTTCATCAATGTAATGTAGGCATGTATTCCGAATATAGTCATACGTGCTTATGGAAAAGAACTTGCATGACATCTTTTGTCCTACCCTCCCGTGGCAGGCGGGTCCTATTGGAAACTAAGAGATATTAAGGCCTCCTTTTAATAGAGAACCGGAACAAAGCATTAGCACATAGTGAATACATGAACTCCTCAAACTATGGTCATCACCGGAGTGGTCCCGATTATTGTCACTTGAGGTTGCGGATCATAACACATAGTAGGTGACTATAGACTTGCAAGATAGGATCAAGAACACACATATATTCATGAAAACATAATAGGTTCAGATCTGAAATCATGGCACTCGGGCCCTAGTGACAAGCATTAAGCATAGCAAAGTCATAGCAACATCAATCTCAGAACATAGTGGATACTAGGGATCAAACCCTAACAAAACTAACTCAATTACATGATAAATCTCATCCAACCCATCACCGTCCAGCAAGCCTACGATGGAATTACTCACACACGGCGGTGAGCATCATGAAATTGGTGATGGAGGATGGTTGATGATGATGACGACGACGAATCCCCCTCTCCGGAGCCCCGAACGGACTCCAGATCAGCCCTCCCGAGAGAGATTAGGGCTTGGCGGCGGCTCCGTATCGTAAAACGCGATGAAACTTTCTCTTTGATTTTTTTCTCCCCGAAAGCCAATATATGGAGTTGGAGTTGGCGTCGGAGGGCCACCAGGGGGCCCACGAGGTAGGGGGGCGCGCCCAAGGGGGAGGGCGCGCCCCCACCCTCGTGAGCAGGGTGTGGGCCCCCTGGTCTTCATCTTTGGCGAGGATTTTTTATTTTTTTTGTAAGGTGTTCCGTGGAGTTTCAGGTCATTCCGAGAAAATTTGTTTTCTGCACATAAAATAACATCACGGCAATTCTGCTGAAAACATCGTCAGTCCGGGTTAGTTCCATTCAAGTCATACAAGTTAGAGTCCTAAACAAGGGCAAAATTGTTTGGAAAAGTAGATACGACGGAGACCTATCAAGTAGCACCAGCGACCCAAGCACATCCGAAGTCAGGGATGGCAACGGAAAACCACGGCGCAGTAAAAGCAAGCGTCGAAATACAGAAGACAACCCAGACAATACGGCGGTAAACGCCGGATTCAGGGGCCCTCGACCAGGTCAACGGAAAAAGCCTTCTAAAGGCAGCAGAGATGGACTGTCCGGCCTAAATAAGATTCTAGACAAACTATGTCAGATTCACGGCACCCCCGATAAACCTGCAAATCACACCCACAGAGAATGCTGGGTCTTCAAGCAGGCCGGTAAGCTAAACGCCGAACACAAGGGGCGGGATACACCAAGCGAAGATGAGGATGAGCCTCGCCAGCAAAACACTGGGGGACAGAAAAAATTCCCACCAGAGGTCAAAACAGTAAACGTGATCCACGTAACGAAGAGAAGAAGAAAACATGCACTCCGAGACACACGAGCCATAGAGCCCGTCACCCCTAAGTTCAACCCCTGGTTGGCCTGCCCGATCACTTTTGATCGCAGGGATCACCTAACAAGCATCCAGCATGAAGGATTGGCTGCCTTGGTGTTATACCCAATAATAAATGGATACCATCTCACACGAGTCCTTATGGACGGCGGCGATAGTCTAAATCTGTTATATCAGGACACAGTCCGAAAAATGGGGATAGACTCGACAAAAATCAGCCACAGTAATACTACCTTCAAGGGAGTAATACCAGGCCCAGAGGCCCGCTGCACGGGCTCCCTATTACTAGAGGTTGTATTCGTGTAGCGACCCGATCCGAATGGATCAAGTCTCTGTGCTCAGGTGGCATCCCTGGATCAGTAATGCTGACACCACACAGTACTTCGAAGGATTTATAACAGAGTAGCAATCACACACTTATTACATCGTTGCCCAAAAGAGGACTTATTACAATAAATATGGCTTAAGGCCATCTAATAACGATAACAGCGGAAGACTTGGAAGATAAGCGAGTCCATCAACTCCAGCGGCATCACTGAGTATAGAACCACGACCTAAGGCACCTTACTCATCGTCTGAAAAGTCTGCAACATGAAAGTTGCAGCCTGAAAACGGGTCAGCACATGGAATATGCTGGCAATGTAACACATAGAGAATAATGAATGATAAGCCTGTACTACATGCATATGTGGCTGGTGGAAAAAGCTCTCTGATTACAGTTTTGCATAAAGCCGCTTTTTCCTCATCGCAAAGGAATAAATTTGTTTAACTATCATGGTGGTTGTTAAACATTGAGAATGGTTGACGACATCCTAAATCCCAATTAAAAGTACTCATTAAAAACCCAACAATATTAATTAGAGTAACATGTTGAGATTCACATGATATTCAAGTACTAGATACTCAAGATGTCCATAACCGGGGACACGGCTAATCATGATTAGTTTGTACACTCTGCAGAGGTTTGGCGACTTTTCCCCACAAGACTTCGATCGCCTCCGTTTGGTTTCTCGCACTACATGGTGTTTGAGAGACGGATGACCGAGACATAGTCTTTCAGAAGCATTTGCACCTTACGATGGGTAGACCGTACCACCTACAACCCCTACATCTGCTAGTCTACCACTTTAAGAGTTCACACGACTTAATCAACTATGCCAGAGCCCATAATGGCTTGTGGCTGCACACGGAAGTTACTAGCATGAATTATCTTATGATCCCTTTGAGCCTGGGTGGCGGTCCGAAGAAATACAGGCAAGTCCTGATAGAAAACAGGTGCCTCAATCCACCCAGATGTGTGTTTAAGTTGCCACCTTAAATAAACCATTAATTTAACAATCTCACACCTGTCATGGAATACACTCACCCAATCCACGTCTACCAGCATAGCATAGCATAATAAGCAAACGTAGAAGTAACTCCCAAGGTTTCATAAGTAAAACAGGTAATAGGTACTACCTCAATCTACTTCCCATCCCACAATTTATTTAGATCCTAATCATGCAATGTTTGAGGATTGATCTAATGCATAAAAACTGGGTATGAGAAAGTATGATCAAAGTGTTACTTGCCTTGCTGATGATCCACGAAACCTAGAGATTCGAAGTAACAAGCGGCGCACTCCGGGTGATCTATCGCAGACAAACAACAAGCATACAAAAAGTACTCATCTAATGCACATGTAAATCTCGAATAAAAGATCTAATCAGAAAGTTCAACTTAAGAACCCTGGTTGCAAAAAGAATCGAATCAAATAAAGCAACGAAAGTCAAACGACGAAAGAAAACAACTCGGTTCTATCAAGTTGAAACTAAGTCAAATTTTACAGTAGCAAAACTTTGTTTAAGTTGATTAATCGGAATGGCGGTTTCGAGATGAAACTCCAGGCGCTTGAATCACCTGATTCCGATAAACGAGCGAGAAGATAGACTAGAAAGAAAATTGGATCTGAAATCGCTATCAGAAAAATAGCGGAATAAATCTGATGAGAAAGAAAACGCATTTAACGGTTGAACGAACGGACGTTCATTAACCGAAGCAAACCGGTGATCATGTTCGTTAGGACGAACGGTCCGGCGAACGCTTGCTAAACAAAACCGGAAAGAAAAACCGGCGAGAAAAACTGATCTAGGGTTTCGGAAAGAAAACCGAAACGAAAAACCGATCTAGAAAACCGGAACGGAATCGGAACGGAAATCGGATCGGAAAAGAAAAGGTGACCCGGCGCGGGGCTAGTACCTCGAAGAGGCGAGGTGTAACATCCCAAAATTCTAAATTTTGGAATGATATATTAAATAAATAACTATGCTTGTTGTCTGATTGTTTGTCTGATTGATTGAGTGAAATTGAGTGGAACTTGAAACTTTTGAAAATTGAATGAGAGGGAATGAGATGACTTTCCCAAAACTTTTCCCTTGCCTTTTGGATCCCCATGAACTCAAGTTCATTCCAATACCAAAGCCTAGAGTGAAGATGACATGACTTCTTCCATTTTGAAATGAATAGGGTTTTGGAAAAAGAATTGAATTTCATTTGGGAAGTTTTCAAATCCAAAGCTTTATGCAACTCAATGATTTTCATGAGGGAAGATAAAATGACTTCTTCAATTATATGAAATAGGAGTTGGAAGTTATAATGAATCAAGTTGAAAATCATTTGAAAGTGCTTTGAAACCCCTTTCAAATTTTGAGTTTTGAATTTGAATTTCAAACTTGGCATGTGGGAAACATTTCAAAAACTAAGCCTGATAAATACTTGATCAAAAGTATGAGAGGAGCAAACATGACACTCCAAATATGTCAGAAGAAAACAATGCCAAAAGTTTTGGATTCAAAACTGAATTTTATTTGAATTTGAAAAAAATGAATTTTTATAAAGTTTGGATTTTGCCTTTGGAAAAATGTTCAAATGAAAGGGAATATTCCCCTGATCATTTTTGTATATATATACCCTATATAAATTATTTATAGTTTAGGTTTTATTTTTGTTTTTGTTTTAATTAAAAAAATAAAAGAAAACCCCCGGGGCGCCAGCCAGGCCACCCCTGGCCCAGCCAGCGCCGAACCCCCCACTGGCCAGGCCACTGGCGCCCCACCAGCCAATGAGCCCAGCTCCCTCTCTCTCCCCTCGCGCCCGAACCCTCTTCCGATCGGCCACCCGATCGCCTCGCCTCTCTCTCACCGCTCATGGACCCACCTCTTCTTTCCCCGCCCCACGCCACGCCTACTCATGGGAGATCGCCGGATCCCGAAAGATCCAGGATCCCGATCGCTTCGATCCCTCCCGATCCTCAAGACCTCGGCTATAAAAGCCGCCCTCCCGCACCCATTTCTAGCCTCGGGACCCCTCTTCCTCTCACCCGCTCATGGGAGCCGAACCTCCCGCCCGCCATTTTCGCCCGTCGCCCTACACCCTCCCGAGCTCGCCTGACTCCACCAGACGCCTCCCGAGCTCGTCCGCACTTTCCCTTGAGCCACTCCGTCGACCTCCCACGACCCACCAGGCGCACTCATCGCCGCCGCCCGCCTTGCCGCCGTCGAGCGCCGGTTAGTCGCGGAAACACCTCCCCGTCCGATTCATCTTCGACGGTCTAGATTAGAACACCCGAAGGGGTATTTCTTTATAAAACCGCCGGTTCGGCCGGTTCGATCGGTTTATTTTAGTTAGGTTTATTTGTTTAGGCCGGTTCGTTTTAGTTAACCCTAGGCCCGTTTAGACTAAACTACGCCTTAGTGCATGTGATAGGCCCATTGGGTTTTTTTTTAATTTGATTTTCTGTTTTAGCGAATAGTTTCAATTTTCAAAAATGTATATCTTTTATTATGTTTAATATTTTTGAGTGATTCTTTTTTGTTGGATTGCAAATTTTATGTAGTTTCTGAAAAACATATATTTAGCTATGTTAAAAATAATTAAAAATGCTTTAATATTGTTTTAGTCAGAATAGCAAATCTGCTATAGTTTTAGTTAGAAAAATTATTTTTGCATGATTCTTTTTGTCACCACTTTATTTTTGATATTGCCAAACCCTAGAAATTAACTTTGGTATTTTAGGATTAATAAATAATTAATTCTAGGCAGAATCCTATTAATCCTAATTAATTAACTAGTTCCTGTTTTCCTAATTCAATAATTAGTAAATGAATTTATTTTTAACTTGTGATTAGTTATTCTAGGTTAGTTTCTGTTACTCCATTAGATGAACTTTTATTTATAATTAATAAAAGTTTTAAATTATTTTTCTTAATAGAAATTGGATTAGGCCTAAAATGAGTTTTATAATAGCTTTTAAATTAATTCTTTTTGCTCCTAGTTGCTTAGTGAATCCTTTTCTGTTTAGTTAACCTAAAACCATGACTAGGTTGTGTTAGAAAATTTTTGTTATATAAAAACTATTTTAGCTATTGTTTGGAGTAGGAAAAACTTTGAATTGGTTTCTTTGAGTTCTCCTTTTTGGATTGGTTTTGATTGTTTTGTTGTGTTACTTTTGTTATGTTGTGTTATGTGGTCCTATTGCTATGTGCTTATTATAGTTATTGTTTGCCTCGGTAGACTTTCCGGAGTGCGAAGATTACTACTACGAAACCCTAGTTCTTTCGAAGATCGTCAACCAGGCAAGTTCACTTTGACCATGATTTTCTTACCTATGTTTTATTGCATTTAGTGGCACCATTGCAACCACCCCTCAGTAGTGTTATTGAAATTCTTGTAGATGAGTAGTATGCATGAGGTAGGAACCCATCACCCTGTTACCAAGCCCGGGACGTTATTTGTTTTAATGCTACGCTATAGTAGACGGGGTTTGGTATGAGTGCTCGAGTGGTGTGAAGAAGGAGAACTCTCGTCAATGGCGACAACTCCATGATGGAATCTGCAAGGACTGCATCTTCAAGACCTCAAGACTTCAAGACTCGAGACAGGATTTTCAATACACACATTGGGTGAAGGACGGTTGACGGCAGCCCTGGAGAAACCAGTGGTTGGCCGGGATGCATGGAGAAGCGCCATGACATCTCGCGGAAAGCTTCACCCAGACTCAAAGAGACGGACGAATACTTCACGCCTGAAGCTTACCTGCAACCGCAAGTCATTATGGGCTCGCTTGGTTGACCTTAGTGGTGACTCTGGCTGGACGGTACTAGCAGATGTAGAAGGACGGTAGGATTGGATGGGTACCGGACAGTGGTCAGAGGAACTCTTTGGAAGACCATGTTTCGGTCATCTTGTTCTCAAACACCCTGAAGTGCGAGAACGTAAAGAGAGGGATCGAATCTTGCGGGTAAAGTGTACAAACCTCTGCAGAGGGTTATAACCTAATCGATTAGCCGTGTCCCGATTACGGACAATTTGAGCCTCCGGACTTGGATCTATTTCGAACTCTCAACACCGGATTGATAACTTAATTGTGGGCAACATATGATGATTTTGGGTTATGAGACATCGGTTGGCGGAACCATGTCATGATAGAAAACTCCTTAGTACAGACTTCATTCTATTCCTTTGATGTAGGTAAAATAAAATCAGCTTTTACGCATAAACAAAACTCAGATCTGAGCCATAAAGCCATATTGCATATAGTATAGTTTTATCATCTGTTTATTCATGTTGTGATCTTGCGGTACATTCAATGTATCGACCTACACGGCTGCAACGTATCATGTTGCAGATATTTCCTCGACAGTAAGAGTTACGATACAGTGGTTACGGTCTACACTCAACTTTGCCGATGGCGTTGATGGGACTCCACACCCGTTTGATTGTTTCCGCTGAGTATTATGAGGTATATATCAGTTTTACGTTATTTATGCATGTGATTGCACTTTGATATATACATTGATGTCTTGTGTGTGCCAAAGATATCGATCCGAGGATGGCATAGAAACACAGAGACTTGACCGTTCGAGGTCGGGTCGCCATCTTGAGATGGTATCGAGCACATGTTGACTGTAGGACGTGACCCTAGAAATCGGAAAGCCCTTAGGACAGGATATCTCAAAACTTTATTTACAAAAAGACTCTTACTTCTCATCTTTTCTGAATTTGTCAAATAGACCCTCTCACCTCAAATAGTTAGAATATACCCTTACCCTTTGATCACCGGAGGATCAATCAAGACGCCCAAGAAGGATTTGATATCGGAGAACTGATGACCCCTCTGAGTAAAGAGGATTTCACCATGTATTAGAAGCTACAACAGTTGAAGACTCAAGAATTTGAAGTTCTGAAGAATTATTTGACCTTTAGAAGACCAAACCCTGTTATACACTTACGTTAGATGCGATGATTTGTGAGCTGTCATTTGTTTGATGTTTTCCGACAGCCACAAAGTAAAACTTGTTTCTTCAAAAAACTATTGTTACGTATTGTGTATCCTCCCCACCTCTCTCTCAACTCACCCTAAAACCCTAGAACCCCATAGATGAAGAATGAAGTTGGACTGATATTCACTGGACCGAAGACTCAGCCGGAGGCAGAGCAATGGAAGCATAACATGGAGAATCACTAAGGGAACAAATTGGTATCAAGGAAGTATGAGGACCAATACGCTCTTCAAGATTTTACGTAAAGTGCTGCAACCTGGTGGAGAATGCATCAATCCATACAAGGATTTAATGGAGCAAAGACTTGGGAGGAATTCAAGAAGACCCCGATGAGATCACGTCTCATCCGGAAGCACTACGATAACTCAAGAAGAAACCTTGTGCACTGCAAGATTTGCGGAGAAATAGGACACACCAGGGAGGAACACAAAGATGGATGCCCTCATTGTGAGGAGAAACACCCAGGTGAGGAATGCCCAACTAGCTGTGTGACTTGCTTCCTGTGTGGAAGGAACCACCCACTACCCGGTGCAGTGTCACATTTACTCCATGGTGCAACAAACTATTCCGAAGCAGGAAGATGGAATGAAAGAAACCCTCAAAGAAGACCTAGAAGAACTTGTGATGAAGGAAGTTATTGAAGACCCTGATGGTGAAGGCCTAAACAGATTTTTCGCACAAGCCTGCTATTCATGTGGAGAAGAAGGACATTTTTCAGAGTATTGCATGAAGGAAAGCCAAGAGTATCTCGGAGACTTCCCGACAGCAGAAGTGAACTTTGACCCTCAGGAAATAGAAGTTCTGGTCATTACGGAGAAATCCAGGAAGAGAAGACGAAGGCATCTTCAGAACAACCCAATTTCTGCAGAGAAGGACCTGAGTCATATCACTTGTTACAGGTGCAAGGATTTAGGTCATTACGCTAGTAAATGTCCAGAAAAGAAGCCAAGAGCCCAAAGAGTAGACACCATCTCCAAGAAGCCCAAAGACTTATCGAAAGTTATTTGTTTTCGCTGCAAGGAAGCAGGACATTATGCTACCAAATGTCCCGACAAGATGAAAGTCGGAGCTGAGTAGTTGGAACTTTGATATTGGAAGTAAGAAGCAATTTCATTTTTATGAGTTCGATGAGTTGAGTTATGTAATGGGTGCTCAGAGATTGTAATGAATGCATGAATCAATAAAGTTAAGGTGTGATGATTTCATATGTTGAATTTTATGAGTTGTTACTCCATGAACAAAGAGTTTTGACCATTTTCAAGGATATGAGAAAAATATGGTCTATGGAAGAATTTGTGCATTTAAGGGTGGTAGTACCTGTGAGGACACTTGACCCATGGAAATGATAATGATATTCCACGGAGTGAAGTTTGGACAAAATAAGTTGGAGTTTTGTTTTGATATGATGGTATGAAGAAACAGAGTACTACTGGATTTAAGGAGGTGTAACATGAGAGTTACTCCAAGGATGAGTTAAAGCTGCACTAGTGTTGAAGTGGGCCATAACCCACAGGCCAGGATTTCGAGAAGGAACCGTTGTAACCTTGATGAAGGAATAAATTGGAAGAATCAAGAGTCCAATCGGCATACGTTTCAGAGGAGGTTACGTAAAAACCTAAGAGTTGTGAAGAACGATAGATGTTTTGTTCAGCTTGCAGAATCAATGGATTTACTCGAACCCAGTTAATTAACAAGAGAAATTCTGCAATGCTTGTGAGGATGACCGAGTGTTAGAATGCGAGATTCGCTAAACCATGTACAAGGTAATGATTTGGGTACGGGATGGATTGATCACCATACCGACTTACTCTTATTATTCGCTTTGCTATTTGGAATGGTAAATCTGAGAGACTTACCCATAGTAAAGTGACGACGCTCGTTGAAGCCTTGCTTAAGCCTTAGAGTGGTATGACGATAAACCCATATACATGGCAGTTGTTGCCAAACGTAGGTTATACGGTGAGGTTCAACCCAGACCAGTTTTCTGCAAGAGAAACCATAAATTGTAGACCACCATGAGTATTTCGATGGTTGTCTAGAATGGACACGAACCTATCAGCTAAGAAGATCCAGTCCCGGACAAATTTTCAACTTTGACGAAACGACCCAAGCTTTTGAGGAAAACTCTGTACTTCTGACAGAAGAGCTTTAATGAAGGAGCTATTGTAAGATATGTGAAGAGACATACGTTGTCAGCCCTCCAGAGGAAGTATCTGAGTTTATTGGAACCATGACCTTGTTTTCAAGTGTGGCAGCACCCCTGACCTTTCTGACCAAGACATTTGCTAGAAGACCCCCAACCCCTAACCTTTTCTTTCTAGCCTCTTCGAATCTCGAGGACGAGATTCATTTTAAGTGTGGTAGGTTTGTAACATCCCAAAATTCTAAATTTTGGAATGATATATTAAATAAATAACTATGCTTGTTGTCTGATTGTTTGTCTGATTGATTGAGTGAAATTGAGTGGAACTTGAAACTTTTGAAAATTGAATGAGAGGGAATGAGATGACTTTCCCAAAACTTTTCCCTTGCCTTTTGGATCCCCATGAACTCAAGTTCATTCCAATACCAAAGCCTAGAGTGAAGATGACATGACTTCTTCCATTTTGAAATGAATAGGGTTTTGGAGAAAGAATTGAATTTCATTTGGGAAGTTTTCAAATCCAAAGCTTTATGCAACTCAATGATTTTCATGAGGGAAGATAAAATGACTTCTTCAATTATATGAAATAGGAGTTGGAAGTTATAATGAATCAAGTTGAAAATCATTTGAAAGTGCTTTGAAACCCTCTTTCAAATTTTGAGTTTTGAATTTGAATTTCAAACTTGGCATGTGGGAAACATTTCAAAAACTAAGCCTGATAAATACTTGATCAAAAGTATGAGAGGAGCAAACATGACACTCCAAATATGTCAAGAAAACAATGCCAAAAGTTTTGGATTCAAAACTGAATTTTATTTGAATTTGAAAAAATGAATTTTTATAAAGTTTGGATTTTGCCTTTGGAAAAATGTTCAAATGAAAGGGAATATTCTGATCATTTTTGTATATATATACCCTATATAAATTATTTATTGTTTAGGTTTTATTTTTGTATTTGTTTTAATTAAAAAATAAAAGAAAACCCCGGGCGCCAGCCAAACCACCCCAGCCCGGCTTGAACCCCCCTTGGCAGGCCCACTTGACCCACCCAGCCGCCAATGGCCCGACTCCCTCTCCCCCCCTCGCGCCCGAACCCTCTTCCGATCGGCCACCCGATCGCCTCGCCCCTCTCTCTCTCTCACTGCCCCGCGGGACCCACCCCCTCTTCTTCCCCCGCCCCACGCCACGCCTACCTCGCCGGAGATCGCCGGATCCCGCAAGATCCGGATCCCGATCGCCCGATCCCTCCCGATCCTCAAGACCCTGGCTATAAAAGCCGCCTCCCGCACCCATTTCCTAGCCCTCTGGACCCCTCTTCCTCTCACCCGCCATGGAGCCGAACCTCCGCCGCCGCCATTTTCGCCCGTCGCCCTACACCCTCCCGAGCTACTTGACTCCACAGACGCCTCCCGAGCTCGTCACTGCTGGCCACTCCGTCGACCTCCCGACGGCCGGAGCCACCGGCACTCATCGCCGCCGCCGCCGCCGTCGAGCCGGTTAGTCGCCGGAAACACCTCCCCCCGTCCGATTCATCTTCGACGGTCTAGATTAGAACACCCCGAAGGGGTATTTCTTTTTATAAAAACCGCCCGGTTCGGCCGGTTCCGATCGGTTTATTTTTAGTTAGGTTTATTTGTTTAGGCCGGTTCGTTTTTAGTTAACCCTAGGCCCGTTTAGACTAAACTACGCCTAGTGCACAGTATAGGCCCATTGGGTTTTTCTTTTAATTTGATTTTCTGTTTTAGCCGAATAGTTTCAATTTTCAAAAATGTATATCTTTTATTCTGTTTAATATTTTGAGTGATTCTTTTTTGTTGGATTGCAAATTTTATGTAGTTTCTGAAAAACATATATTTAGCTATGTTAAAATAATTAAAAATGCTTTAATATTGTTTTAGTCAGAATAGCAAATCTGCTATAGTTTTAGTTAGAAAAATTATTTTTGCATGATTCTTTTTGTCACCACTTTATTTTTGATATTGCCAAACCCTAGAAATTAACTTTGGTATTTTAGGATTAATAAATAATTAATTCTAGGCAGAATCCTATTAATCCTAATTAATTAACTAGTTCCTGTTTTCCTAATTCAATAATTAGTAAATGAATTTATTTTTAACTTGTGATTAGTTATTCTAGGTTAGTTTCTGTTACTCCATTAGATGAACTTTTATTTATAATTAATAAAAGTTTTAAATTATTTTCTTAATAGAAATTGGATTAGGCCTAAAATGAGTTTTATAATAGCTTTTAAATTAATTCTTTTTTGCTCCTAGTTGCTTAGTGAATCCTTTTCTGTTTAGTTAACCTAAAACCATGACTAGGTTGTGTTAGAAAATTTTTGTTATATAAAAACTATTTTAGCTATTGTTTGGAGTAGGAAAAACTTTGAATTGGTTTCTTTGAGTTCTCCTTTTTGGATTGGTTTTGATTGTTTTGTTGTGTTACTTTTGTTATGTTGTGTTATGTGGTCCTATTGCTATGTGCTTATTATAGTTATTGTTTGCCTCGGTAGACTTTCCGGAGTGCGAAGATTACTACTACGAAACCCTAGTTCTTTCGAAGATCGTCAACCAGGCAAGTTCACTTTGACCATGATTTTCTTACCTATGTTTTATTGCATTTAGTGGCACCATTGCAACCACCCCTCAAAGAGTGTTATTGAAATTCTTGTAGATGAGTAGTATGCATGAGGTAGGAACCCATCACCTGTTACCAAGCCCGGACGTTATTTGTTTTAATGCTACGCTATAGTAGACGGGGTTTGGTATGAGTGCTCGAGTGGTGTGAAGAAGGAGAACTCTACGCCAATGGCGACAACTCCATGATGGAATCTGCAAGGACTGCATCTTCAAGACCTCAAGACTTCAAGACTCGAGACAGGATTTTCAATACACACTCGGGTGAAGGGCGGTTGACGGGCAGCCCCGGAGAAACCAAAGGTGGTTGGTCGGGATGCATGGAGAAGCGCCATGACATCTCGCGGAAAGCTTCACCCAGACTCAAAGAGACAGACGAATACTTCACGCCTTGGGAAGCTTACCTGCAACCGCAAGTCATTATGGGCTCTGGCTTGGTTGACCTTAGTGGTGACTCTGGCTGGGACGGTACTAGCAGATGTAGAAGGGCGGTAGGATTGGATGGGTACGGACGGTGGTCGAGGAACTCTTTGGAAGACCATGTTTCGGTCATCTTGTTCTCAAACACCACGAAGTGCGAGGCGTAAAGAGAGGGATCGAATCTTGCGGGTAAAGTGTACAAACCTCTGCAGAGGGTTATAACCTAATCGATTAGCCGTGTCCCGATTCACGGACAATTTGAGCCTCTGGACTTGGATCTATTGGAACTCTCAACACCGGATTGATAACTTAATTGTGGGCAACATATGATGATTTTGGGTTATGAGACATCGGTTGGCGGAACCATGTCATGATAGAAAACTCCTTAGTACAGACTTCATTCTATTCCTTTGATGTAGGTAAAATAAAATCAGCTTTTAAGCAAAACAAAACTCAGATGTGAGCCATAAAGCCATATTGCATATAGTATAGTTTTATCATCTGTTTATTCATGTTGTGATCTTGCCGGTACATTCAATGTACTGACCTACACGGCTGCAACGTCTTATGTTGCAGATATTTCCTCGACAGTAAGAGTTACGATACAGGTTACGGTCTACACTCAACCTGCCGATGGCGTTGATGGGACTCCACACCCGTTTGATTGTTTCCATTGAGTATTATGAGGTATATATCAGTTTTACGTTATTTATGCATGTGATTGCACTTTGATATATACATTGATGTACTGTGTGTGCCAGCATACTGATCCAGGGATGGCATAGAAACACAGAGACTTGACCGTCTGAGGTCGGGTCGCTACACGAGGGGCTCCGGCGGCGGCGGCGTTGGGTGGCGGCGGCGGCAAGTGGCGGCGGCGGTGGCAAGTGGCGGCGGAGGCACTGGTGAGGGGCGGAAGCGGCGGTGTAGGGCGGCGTCGCGGTGGTGGTGCTGCGCTGCTGCTGCGGAGAGGAGAGGAGAGGTGTTGGTTTGATGTGTTCGAGGGGGGGGGTGCTTGGGTATTTATATTGGGGAGGGGAGGGTTTTGCTTGGGGTAGGGGACAAGAAATAGACTAGGATTAGGAAACAAGAGGGAAAAGATCTAGAAACAGATATGGAATAAACGGAAATAGGACAAGAGTCTTACTAAGATTAGGAAAAAGGAAGCGGCGGCTCCCTGGCTCCCTGTGCGGCGCGCGGTGGAGTTGGCCTTGGCCTCCTGGTCGGCCGGTGGCTTGGCGGCTTGGGCCTTTGGCCCAAGGCGCTGCGGGTTTTTTTTAAACGGTCTCGCGCGCAGAAAAATAAATAAATAAAAATCTAAACGAACTCCAAAATTAATAAAGTAAACTTTCCCCGACTCGTAAAAATGAGTCGAACAAAATGAACTTTAACACGGGGCCAAAATGCAATTTTTGAAAACACGCATTTTCCCTAAGGCAAATAAACTCCGAGAAAATCCAAAATTTGATTTATTTATTAAATCTCCATTTTTCCTAAATTTTGGGAAAGTCATATTATTCCCTCTCTTATTTTTGATATTGGAAAAATATTTGAAGATAAAATAAATAAATCCAATGATCCTCTTTTCATAGTTTTCAGAGAACTCAGATACGAAAATTGCGAAATCTCCAACTCTCTCCGAGGGTCCTTGAGTTGCGTGAAATTTCTAGGATCAACAAAATGCAAGAAAATATGATATGCATGATGATCTAATGTATAACATTCCAAATTGAAAATTTGGGATGTTCAATTCGGTTCTCCCAACAACTTCCGAAGTGAAAAGTTAACCTTCGACATCGCTCCATTCGGAAGTGGCTATCAAGCACTACTTGAAAGAGCGGCTTTCACTCATTTTAATGCAGTACCGCATTACGCTTCCCTCAAGCTAAAGATGCCCGGCCCACGTGGCATCATCACCATTAGCGGAAACATTGAACGTTCCTTACAAGAGGAAGAATGTGTGACGGCTTTAATAGCCGAACACTAAATGGCCCTCCAACCAGAATAAAGGATCGGTCGTCAAGACCGCGGACACTACTAGACAAGTCCGGTGCATTACTAGCTATAACAGCTTGGATAAACCCTAATGGTTTGATGGTTATACCCCCATAGATGGTACCAGGGGCTTCCCGCGTGTAATCAGGGCTAGTTTGGCTCAACTTGACTTATCTTGAATTTTAATGTTTTATTGAGAATAACCAATTTTTTGGAATGACAACTTTCACCTAAGCTCTTCTCTTTTACACATGACAATCGCGCCACACCCGTCCAGGAGACGGCACAACGGAGACACAGGCGCAGACGTGTAGCAGGGACCCGCTCAAAGGTATCTTTTTAGATTAAGACCCTGTGTAAACCTTTTTTACTGTCTTTTGTTGTTCACATCCTCCGGATACTTAATATAACTGAGAAGGATGCTGACGTTATTGGCATTTCGCCATGTCAGATAATCGCACGTACCTGGACACTCGGAGTTCATTGTCAAGGGCACTGTTTAGCCCGGCATATGTTACAAAGACCGAATACCTTAGGGAGTGTTCGGCGTTTTGAGTTTGGCCTTATATGCATCAGCTCCGAATCATGTCTTTGGTCATATGTTGGGTTTGCCCGGCTCTCGTGTTTTGCTACCTTACGTTCCGCTCTATCGGCTAAGGTGGCACCGGGAGAACTACTGTGATTGTGCCCTGGTTCATCCGGATGAGCACCTCAGTAGAGAAAGCCGAAAACTGACTGTCATGATAAAGCGCGAGACTGGTCAACCACTCGATGACTTACTGGAATCTTTGGGATTCCTCTGCATTAACAAGGGCCGTTTCCCGGTCATGGACATCCGCGCCCCGTATTCGGACGAGCGCGGAGGTACCAGGGGCTATATAGTAGCCCCATCGTCAAACTCCTATGGCTAAGTGAAAGTGTTAAAGCAATATAGTCCGATTGCCTTGTTTGCTGCGCTACCACCTCCTTAATGGACCAAGACGTTGGATCAAGTGTGAATACACGGTTTTTGCGAACACCCCCGCATTATATGCGTGGGGGCTGAAGCCGATGACTGCAAACTTTCAGGTTATACACATACATACATAAACGGCTGCACAGGAGGCATCATAATACTTTCAGGCAAAAGTATAAACAAAGCCTTTATAATTCAATAAAACATTGTTTTTACAATGGGAATACATGTCACTAGAACATAATATTCTTCGAGCACTGAGCCTTTATTAAGCGAGCGCCTTCAAGGACTTCTGCAAATAGTGCTCGGCGGATACTGCCACGGCGGACTCGGGGAGTTACTTGATGGTGGCTTCCATCTCTGTCCAGTATGTTTTAACATGGGCAAGTGCCATCCGCGCACCCTCTATGCACGCCGACCTCTTCATAGCGTCGATGTGCGACACAGCACCAAGGAACTGTTGCACTAAACTAAAATAACTATTCGGCCTTGGCCCTTCCGGCCACAGATGATCCACAACAGACGTCATGGCAAGCCCGGACAACCTATGGAGTTCGGCCCACTCGTCCATTCGCTCATTCAACAGCAGCGGACGGGCTGGACCATCGAACTGTGACCAGAACAACTTTTCCACTTCACGATCTCTCTGATCCTTGAAGTACTCGGCCGCATCAGCAGCACTGGCTGCCAAATCCGCGTATGCGTCTGCAGAACTCCATAGTTTATCAAGAGGGGCATACTTCGGATCTCCGAACCTTGTCCGCAACAAAAAGGGCTTCCCAGCTGCGATATCTCCAGCTTGACGCAGCTCTTCCTTCGCCGCTCTAATTTTAGAGCGGGCTTCCTTGGCTGCTACCATGGCCTTCTCCAGGTCCGTCGCCTTCGCTCGGTTTTCTTTCTCAAGGACCTGGTAACGGTCAGCGGCATCTTTCAACTCAACGGCCATCTTGGCCATTTTTTCCTTGCTTTGGCAATGCGCAGCCCGTTCGGCTCTCAGCTCTTCGACCGCCTTTAGAGCGGCCGCATCACTATTCCTGGCTCGTTCCTTGGCTCGGGCAAGTTCCGCTCGAAGGGTCTCCATGGCGGCAGCCCCATCTGTAGTGACACATATTAAAGATACTAGCATCATGCTCCTCTTACTATGTGTTGATCACCGGAGAAATCACATACCCTGTGCCTCGTCGAGCTGCTTGTTGACAAGCACGATGTCGGCATCTGCCGCATCAAGTGGCCGCTTCAGCTCGGCAAACTCACTAGTCCGGCTAGCCACCGGACCCTCCACCACCTGCACATGAAGGCAGATTGTTTATTACCTGGGATTATGATCCTCTGCTCGCCGCCGTTCTCGACGGCAACCAGAGTCTCAGGGGCTACTATCTGCATAGGGCACACCTACCGTGTGCGGTACTGTCAAAGACACACACACTATTTCACGTACCTCAAAGCCCTTCAGCAGACTCATGAAAGCCTCATGCAACCCTCTTTCGGCGGATGAAATCCTCTGAATCACCGTACCCATTAGCATACGATGCGCCTCTGAGATAGCTGCTTGCTCCAGAAGATCCTTCAGTGCATCCGATCGCGCACCGGACGGTTCCGGACTCTTTCTGTCGCTCTTCTTAGAAGCCAAACACTGAGGACTTCGGGTAGCCAAGGGATTACCCTCTGGCCTTGGCGGATCAGGAGAAGCCCTTTGCAACGACACTTCAGTGTCGCCCGCCTCATGAGGCGAGATGGCACGGGGAGGTGTTTCACTCTCCATCATCTCCGAAAGAAGATCCCCCAAAGACGAACTCTGTCGAGAAGGGCTACGATCCGAACTACAAGATATATGTTTTGTTTATTATCCTCAGAGGTAAAGTGGGATGCTTTTACTACTATGCACCTTTTGTTTACTTACAGCTCAGTGGGAGGCTGATCCCCTTGCGGACACTGTGCGACAAGGGCACCCTTCGAGACAGGACCCTCTGGCGAAGATTTCTTTCCCCATTTGGAAACTTTTTTTTCCGCGTCTTCAGAGGCGGTCCTCTTCCTTCCTTGGGGAGAGGGAATTTCAGATCCTTCTCCCCGGTTGTCCTCCTTCCTGGAGGCACTAATTCCCCCGGTTTGGATGAACAGTGAGTGAGGCCTGTTTTCAGCCTCTTTATTCCCCCCTTCATCTTCCCCTAAGGGCGCCTGATAAGGCGCCGGCTCGAGCATTCTGGCCAGTGCTGGATCTGCTGTTCTTCGGGAAGGGGAGCCGAACACCTGATCATCTTCGCCTTTGTCACCCAGTCCTAGTCAAAGAGCGATTTTTTAGAATGATGTTGTGATAAATAAATAGACAGCGTATTCATCCATGGGATTACTTACTTGGGTGTCTGGGAGATTGCAGCTCAGACCCGCATCCTCGGTGAGGTCCGGACACCTTATTTGTGGTTCAAAGAACAATTTGTACATCTCTTCTGGCGTCATGCCGAGGAAGTGTTGAATAGCCCGCGTTCCTTCCGGGTTGAACGCCCACATTCGGAGGGGTCGATGTTTGCAAGGCAGGATCCGACGAACTAGCATGACTTGCATTACTGTAACCAGGCCGACATCTCTCTCGAGGAGATCCCGGATGCGGCTTTGCAATATCGGCACGTCATTTACTAGCCCCCAGTACAGCCCCTTATTGATCCATGACGTCAGTTGTGGTGGGGGGCCCGAACGAAAGGCAGGGGCGGCCACCCACTTGGTACCCCGAGGATCTATGATATAAAACCACTCCCGTTGCCATAAACTGGACACCTCCGGGAAGGAACATTTTGGCCATGGAACTTCGGCACCTTTGTTTATGACGGTGCCTCCGCACTCTGCGTGTCGCCCCTCGATCATCTTCGGCTCCACATTGAAAGTTTTGAGCCACAGGCCGAAGTGTGGGTTAATGCGGAGGAAAGCTTCACACACGATGATGAACGATGATATGTGGAGCATGGAATCCGAAGCCAGATCATGGAAATCCAGTCCGTAATAGAACATGAGCCCCTTACAAAGGGATCTAGAGCAAGGCCTAGCCCTCGGAGGAAGTGAGAGATGAATACAACGCTCTCGCCGGGTTCAGGAGTGGGAAATGACCTGCCCTCGAGCAGGCAACCTGTGCGAGATTTTGCTGGTCAAATATCTGGCCTCTCTTAGCTTCCTGATGTCTTCCTCTGTGACAAAGGAAGGCATCCACCGACCTTGAAGGTTGGATCCGGACATGGTTGAAGGTCCGAAGCGCCTGACCTGAGCCTTGGGTGTTGGAACTCGGGGCGGGGGGAAGGATTCGATTGAGTGCAAGAAGAAAAAGGACAAGCCTTGGCCTGTTTATAAAGGGGATGAATATCAAGCGTCCTCCGCGTGGCCGTTTGGGACTTGCCTAAAATCGAGGAGTCATACCAACGGGCACGATTGGGTTACCCACATCCGTATTGATGAGAATCCCTTGATAAGGGGACACGATCTCTGCTTCGCCAAGACGTGCCAATAAAATCGCCTCGCAAAACATGCAGTGGAAGGCTGGTTGAGAAAGACGATTCGTCATGGCCAGAGCACGGCAATACGTCACGTTATGAGAAACAGTCGACAGATTAGATTTGTGGAAATATTATTCTCTCTACGATGGTATATGGAATTTGTTTTGCAGAGCCGGACACTATCCTTGTGTTCAAAATATTCTATGGAGTATTCGGAGGAGGAACCTGCCTTGCAATGCCGAAGACAATCTGCGCGCCGGACTCATCGTCATTGAATCCTGGTTCAGGGGCTACTGAGGGAGTCCTGGATTAGGGGGTCTCCGGACAGCCGGACTATATCCTTTGGCCGGATTGCTGGACTATGAAGATACAAGATGGAAGACTTCGTCTCGTGTCCGGATGGAACTCTCCTTGGCATGGAAGGCAAGCTTGGCAATACGGATATGTAGATCTCCTCCCTTGTAACCGACTCTGTGTAACCCTAGCCCCTTCGGTGTCTATATAAACCGGAGGGTTTAGTCCGTAGGACAACAACAATCATACCATAGGCTAGCTTATAGGGTTTAGCCTCTACGATCTCGTGGTAGATCAACTCTTGTAATACTCATATCATCAAGATCAATCAAGCAGGAAGTAGGGTATTACCTCCATCGAGAGGGCCCGAACCTGGGTAAACATCGTGTCCCCCGCCTCCTATTACCATCCGCCTTAGACGCACAGTTCGGGATCCCCTACCCGAGATCCGTCGGTTTTGACACCGACAGAGTGACTCTTTGTTGCATGTTGAGGGATAGTTACATGATATAATTATGTTATCCTTGTTGAGAGAACTTGCACTAGTGAAAGTATGAACCCTAGGCCTTGTTTTGAAGCATTGCAATACCGTTTTCGCTCACTTTTACCACTTGCTATCTTGTTGTTTTTTATATTTTCAGATTACAAAAACCTATATCTACCATCCATATTGCACTTGTATCACCATCTCTTCGCCGAACTAGTGCACCTATACAATTTACCATTGTATTGGGTGTGTTGGGGACACAAGAGACTCTTTGCTATTTGGTTGTAGGGTTGTTTGAGAGAGACCATCTTCATCCTACGATTCCCATGGATTGATAAAATTTAGGTCATCCACTTGAGGGAAATTTGCTACTGTCCTACAAACCTCTGCACTTGGAGGCCCAACAACGTCTACAAGAAGAAGGTTGTGTAGTAGACATCAAGCTCTTTTCTGGCGCCGTTGTCGGGGAGGTTAGTGCTTGAAGGTATATCTTTAGAACTTGGAATCGAATCTTTTAGTTTCTTGTTTTATCACTAGTTTAGTTTATAAAAGAAAACTACAAAAAAATGGAATTGAGGGTGCCTCATATGCTTCATCTTTTTTATTATCTTTCGTGAAAATGATGGAAAGGAAAATTGTGCTCAGGTGTTAGAAGAAGAATGCATTAAAATGTTTGGCACTAAATATTTGAATGATGAGCATGATTGCAATGTTGTTAGTATGAATTCCTCGAATATCCATGATGCTAATGATATGCAAAGCCACAAGCTTGGGGATACTATGTTTGACGAAGATGATATTTTTTGTCCCCCAAGTTTTGATGAGCAAATTTATTATGATGATAGCATGCCTCCTATTTATGATGATTATATTGATGAAAGTGGGTTTGGAAGAGTGTCAAATTTAGGAAGTAATGATCCCACTATTTTGGAGAGGTCATGACTATATTTAGTAATGAATCCACTATTTCGGAAGAGGTTCCAAATGATTATGAGAATAAAGCTGCTATCTATGATGATTATTGTGATGACATGTATGCTATAAAGAATAATGATAACCATGAAACTTGTCAATATGATTTTAATTTTCAATTGTATTATGCCTCACATGATAGTTATTTTGTTGATTTTGCTCCCACTACTATTCATGAGAAGAAATTTGCTTATGTGGAGAGTAATAAAAAATCTATGCTTGTAGATCATGAAAAGAATGCTTTATGTGATGGTTATATTGTTGAATTCATTCATGTTGCTACTGAAAATTATTATGAGGGAGGAATATATGCTTGTAGGAATTGCAATAATATCAAGTTTCCTGTCTATGTGCTTAAAATCCTGAAGTTATGCTTGTTTTGCTTTCCTATGCTAGTTGATTCTTGTTCCCATAATTTGTTTGCTCACAAAATCCCTATGCATAGGAAGTGGGTTAGACTTAAATGTGCTAGTAATATTCTTCATGATGCTCTCTTTATGTTTCAATTCTTATCTTTATATGAGCATCATTGAAATCATCATGCCTAGCTAGGGGCGTTAAACGTTAGCGCTTGTTTGGAGGCAACCCAATTTTATTTTTGTTCTTTGCCTTTTGCCCCTGTTTAGTAATAAATAATCTATCTACCCTCTGGTTAGATGTGGTTTTATGTTTTAGTTAGTGTTTGTGCCAAGTAGAACCTTTGGGAAGACTTGGGTGAAAGTTAATGTGATCTTGCTGTAAAAAAACAGCCTTTGCGCTCACGAGATTAGTTGTCATTTTTTTACACGAGAGCGATTTTAAGTTGATTATTCTTGCATAAGATTAATAGAATAAGTCCTCACGTCCACCAATTTATTTCAGAATTTTTGGAGTTCCAGAAGTATTCGAACAAATCAGATTGCTACAGATTGTTTTGTTTTTGACAGATTATGTTTTCTATGTGTTGTTGCTTATTTTGATGAATCTATGAGTAGTATCGGAGGGTATGAACCATAGAGAAGTTGGAATACAGTAGATATTATACGATATGAATTTAGAATGAGTTCACAACAGTACCTAAGTGGTGATTTTATTTCCTTCTACTAACGGAGCTTACGAGTTTTCTATTGAGTTTTGTGTTCTGAAGTTTTCAAGTTTTGGGTAAAGATCCGATGGACTATGGAATAAGGAGTGGAAATAGCCTAACCTTGGGGACGCCCAAGGAACCCCCAAGGTAATATTCAAGGACAACCAAGAGCCTAAGCTTGGGGATGCCCCGGAAGGCATCCCCTCTTTCGTCTTCGTTCATCGGTAACCTTACTTGGAGCTATATTTTTATTCACGACATGATATGTGTTTTTCTTGGAGCGTCATTTTATTTTATTTTGTTTTGCTTGATGTTTGAATAAAATACCAAGATCTGAAATTCTTAAATGTTAGAGAGTCTTCACATAGTTGCATAATTATTCGACTACTCATTGATCTTCACTTATATTTTTCGGAGTAGTTTGTCATTTGCTCTAATGCTCCACTTATATCTTTTTAGAGCACGATGGTAGTTTTATTTTAAAGAAATTGATGAACTCTCATGCTTCACTTATATTATTTTGAGAGTCTTAAACAGCATGGTAATTTTCTTTGGTTATAAATTTAGTCCTAATATGATAGGCATCCAAGAGGGATATAATAAAAACTTTCATATAAAGTGCATTGAATACTATGAGAAGCTTGATTCTTTATGATTGTTTTGAGATATGAAGATGGTGATATTAGACTCATGCTAGTGGAGTAGTCGTGAATTCGAGAGATACTTGTGTTAAAGTTTGTGATTCCCGTAGCATGCACGTATGGTGAACCGTTCTGTGATGAAGTTGGAGCATGAGGTATTTATTGATTGTCTTCCTTATGAGTGGAGGTCGGGATCGCGCAATGGTTAACTCCTACCGACCTTTCCCCTAGGAGCATGCACGTAGTACTTTGTTTTGATGACTTCTAGAGTTTTGCAATAAGTATATGAGTTCTTTATGACGAATGTTGAGTCCATGGATTATACGCACTCTCACCCTTCCACCATTGCTAGCCTCTCTTGTTCCGTGCAACTTTCACTGGTACCATACACCCACCATATACCTTCCTCAAGACAGCCACCATACCTACCTATTATGGCATTTCCATAGCCATTCCGAGATATATTGCCATGCAACTTTCCACCGTTCCGTTTATTATGACACACTTCATCATTGTCATATTGCTTTGCATGATCATGTAGTTGACATCGTATTTGTGGCAAGGCCACCATTCATAATTTTTTCATACATGTCACTCTTGATTCATTGCACATCCTGGAACACTGCTGGAGGCACTCATATAGATTCATATTTTGTTCTAAGTATCGAGTTGTAATCCTTGAGTTGTAAATAAATAGAAGTGTGATGATCATCATTATCAGAGCATTGTCCTGTGTGAGGAAATAAAAAAAGAGACCAAAGAAGCCAATGAAAAAAAAGGGGAGGCCAAAGAAGCCAAACAAAAAAAGAGAGAGAAAAAAAACAGAGAAGGGGCAATGCTACTATCCTTTTTCCACTTGTGCTTCAAAGTAGCACCATGATCTTCATGATAGAGAGTCTCTTATTTTGTCACTTTCATATACTAGTGGGAATTTTCGTTATAGAACTTGGCTTGTATATTCCAATAATGGGCTTCCTCAAAAGGCCCTAGGTCTTCGTGAGCAATCAAGTTGAATGCACACCCACTTAGTTTCTTTTTGAGCTTTCATACACTTATAGCTCTAGTGCATCCGTTGCATGGCAATCCCTACTCACACACATTGATATCTATTGATGGGCATCTCCATAGCCCATTAATACGCCTAGTTGATGTGAGATCATCTTCCTCCTTTTTGTCTTCTCCACAACCACCACTCTATTCCACCTATAGTGTTATGTCCATGGCTCACGCTCATGTATTGCGTGAGAGTTGAAAAAGTTTGAGAATATTAAAGTATTAAACAATTGCTTAGCTTGTCATCGAGGTTGTGCATGATTTGAATATTCTGTGTGATGAATATGGATCATAGCCAGACTATATGATTTTGTAGGGACAAGCTTTCTTTGGCCATGTTATTTTGAGAACACATATGTGCCTTATTAGTATGATTGAAGTATTATTATTTTTATGTCAATATTAAACTTTTGTTTTTAATCTTATGGATCTGAATATTCTTGCCATAATAAAGAAGATTACATTGATAAATATGTTAGGTAGCATTCCACATCAAAAATTCTGTTTTTATCATTTACCTACTCGAGGACGAGCATGAATTAAGCTTGGGGATGCTTGATACGTCTTCAACGTATCTATAATTTTCGATTGTTCCATGCTATTATAATATCCATCTTGGATGTTTTATATGCATTTATATGCTATTTTATATGATTTTTGGGACTAACCTATTAACCTAGAGCCCAGTGCCAGTTTCAGTTTTTTTCCTTGTTTTTGAGTTTTATAGAAAAGGAATACTAAACGGAGTCCAATTGATGTGACAATTTTTGATGATTTTTATGGACCAAAAGAAGCCCCCAGAGTAAAATAGTTGGGCCAGAAGAGTTCCGAGCCATCCACGAGGGTGGAGGGCGCGCCCTACCCCCATGGGCACACCCCCTGCCTCGTGGATGACTTGGAGACCCCCCACCCTGACGTGAGACCGACGCCAAAAATTCCTATAAATACATAAACCCACGAAAAGAAACCTAGATCGGGAGTTCCCCCATCGCAAGCCTCTGTAGCCACCAAAAACCAATCGGGACCCTGTTCCAGCACCCTGCCGGAGGGGGGCATCATCACGGGTGGCTATATTCATCATCCCGGCGCTCTCCATGACGAGGAGGGAGTACTTCACCCTCGGGGCTGAGGGTATGTACCAGTAGCTATGTGTTTGATCTCTCTCTCTCTCGTGTTCTTGATTTGGCACGATCTTGATGTATCGTGAGCTTTGTTATTGTAGTTGGATCTTATGTTTCTTCTCCCCCTCTACTCTCTTGTAATGGATTGAGTTTTCCCCTTGAAGTAATCTTATCGGATTGAGTCTTTAAAGATTTTAGAACACTTGATGTATGTCTTGCTGTGCGTATCTGTGGTGACAATGGGATATCACGTGATTCACTTGATGTATGTTTTGGTGATCAACTTGCGGGTTCCGCCCATGAACCTATGCATAGGGGTTGGCACGTTTTACGTCGTGATTCTTCGGTAGAAACTTTGGGGCACTCTTTGAGGTTCTATGTGTTGGTTTGAGTAGATGAATTGAGATTGTGCGATGCATATCGTATAATCATGCCCACGGATAATTGAGGTGACATTGGAGTATCTAGGTGACATTAGGGTTTTGGTTGATTTGTATCTTAAGGTGTTATTCTAGTACGAACTCTAGGGCTGTTTGTGACACTTATAGGAATAGCCCAACGGATTGATTGGAAAGAATAACTTTGAGGTGGTTTCGTACCCTACCATAATCTCTTCGTTTGTGTTACGCCCCCGATTCAATCGTACACTAATCATACACGCAAACGTGTACGATCAAGATCAGGGACTCACGGGAAGATATCACAACACAACTCTAAAAATAAAAATAAGTCATACAAGCATCATAATACAAGCCAGGGGCCTCGAGGGCTCGAATATAGGTGCTCGGTCATAGACAAGTCAGTGGAAGCAACAATATCTGGGTACAGACATAAGTTAAACAAGTTGATATAAGATGGCTAGCACAAACTGGGATACAGATCGACAGAGGCGCAGGCCTCCTGCCAGGGATCCTCCTAAACTACTCCTGGTCTTCATTAGTAGGCTGCATGTAGTAGGAGTCGTCGTCGACGGTGGCGTCTGGCTCCTGGACTCCAGCATCTGGTTGCGGCAACCAGGTAGAAGGGAAAGGGGGAAAAGGGGGAGAATAGCAACCGTGAGTACTCATCCAAAGTACTCGCAAGCCAGGAGCTACACTACATTTGCATGGGTATATGTGTAAGGGCCATATCTGTGGACCGAACTACAGAATGCCAGAATAAGAGGGGGATAACTAATCCTGTCGAAGACTACGCTTCTGGCAGCCTCCGTCTTGCAGCATGTAGAAGAGAGTAGACTGAAGTCCTCCAAGTAGCATCGCATAGCATAATCCTACCCTGCAATCTCCTCCTCGTCGCCCTGTTAGAGAGCGATCACCGGGTTGTATCTGGCACTTGGAAGGGTGTGTTTTATTAAGTATCCGGTTCTAGTTTTCATAAGGTCAAGGTACAACTCCAAGTCGTCATGTTACCGAAGATCACGGCTATTCGAATAGATAAACTTCCCTACAGGGGTGCACCACATAACCCAACACGCTTGATCCCGTTTGGCCGGACACACTTTTCTGGGTCATGCCCGGCCTCGGAAGATCAACACGTCGCAGCCCCACCTAGGCCAACAGAGAGGTCAGCACGCTGGTCTAAACCTAAGCGCACAGGGGTCTGGGCCCAGCGCCCTTAGCACACCTGCACGTTGCGAGGGTAGCCGAAAGCAGATTTAGCCCCCTTAATACAAGAGCAGGCTTACGTTCCAATCCGGCGCGCGCCGCTCAGTCGCTGACGTCACGAAGGCTTCGGCTGATACCACGATGCCGAGTGCCCATATCTTTCCCACGTAGTTGGTTAGTGCGTATAGACCAAATGGCCAGACTCAGATCAAATACCAAGATCTCGTTAAGCGTGTTAATGATGTAACCGCGGATATCGACCAGGGGCAGGACCACCTCTCACCTAGGCGGTCTCAACCTGCCCTGTCGCTCCGCCACAAAGATCCACACAGAGGGCCGTTGGGACAAAGGTCCTTGCAGCCCCCAATCCGTGAATCACTCGCGGGTGCTCCATGAGCCGACCCGACTTTAGTCACCACATGTATCAAGTATAAAGTATATAGTATATGCCCGAGATCACCTCTCGAAGTGATCACGGCCCAGTAGTATAGCATGGCAGACGGACAGGGGTGTAGGGCCACTGATGGAATACTAGCATCCTATACTAAGCAGTAGGATAGCAGGTAAAGGTAACAACTGTAGCAACAATGACACGCTATGCAGCAGAATACGATTAACCGAAAGCAGTAACATGCTACACTACTCTAATGCAAGTAGTATAGAGAAGAATAGGCGATATCTAGTGATCAAGGGGGGGGGGCTTGCCTGGTTTCTCTGGCAAGAAGGAGGGGTCGTCAACTCCGTAGTCGAACGGGGCGGCAGCAGCGTTGGTCTCGTAGTCTACTGGAGAGAAGAGGGGAAGAAACAATAAATACAATGCAACATAAGCATGACGATGCGTGACGTGACAATGAGCGGTGCTAGGTGTGCCCTAATGCGGTAGTAGGTGATACCGGCGAAGGGTGGAAACATCCGGGAAAGTATTCCCAGTGTTTCGCATTTTCGGACAGGTGAACTAGAGGTGAAATGTTGCAGGTTTGCTATGCTAGGGATGTGTGGCAAACGAACGGGCTGCGTATTCGGATTCCTCTCGTCGTTCTGAGCAACTTTCATGTACAAAGTATTTTCATCCGAGTTACGGATTATTCTATATGATTTTCTAAAGTTTTAAATCATATTTAGAATTAACATAACTAATTTAATTTAAAAAATCATTTTAAGATGTCATCATGACGTAAGCAGTTGACTGTTGACTGGTCAAACTGACAGAAGGGCCCCACATGTCATTGTCTAAGGTTACTTAACACTATTTAATTAGGTTAATTATTTGTTAGGTTAATTTAAACGTGATTAATTAAGTTAATTAATTAATTATTTTTTAATTATATATTCTTTTTTTAATAACGTTTCAGGGGGGTGGGGCCCCCTCGCCATAGACCCAGGGGGCCTAGCGGGCGTAACGGGCTGCGGGCACGCACCCGAGTCCAACCGGGATGGGGGCGACGGGCGGCTATGCGGGCGCTCGCCCGCAGGGAGTGGCGGGCGAGGCCGAGGCTGTGGCGGCTGCGGTTGCCGGCTGCAGTACGGGCCAGGCGTGGAGGCGCGACGGAGCAGCAGTAGGGGCGCCGGGGCGCGACGGCGGGTGCGGGCGAGCGGTGCAGGCGCGCGGGACGGCAGAGGCGGAGCGCGGTGAGCGTGGGGTGAGGGAGAGAGGAGGACCGGGGTCCTCACCGCGAGGCGTAGGGACGGGGCAGTGGGGCGCGAGGTGGAGGTCGGAGACGTGCGCCGAAGGGGAGGCAGTCCGGCGGGGAGGTCCGGCGAAGGCGCTCCGGGACATCGGCGTCGGGGGTGGTGGGGCGATGGCGCGCGACGGGTCGGGGGCATCGGTTGCCCCCGATCTCGATCCACTCAGGGCGGAGCCGGCGGGACCCTGGCGACGAGGTCCGGTGGCCGGACGGGCCGGCAGGCGCGAGGATGAAGCAGAGGTGCGGAGGAAGAGGAGCCGCGATGAGGAGGCCGTGGAGTGGGGCGGCCTTCGGTGCCGGCGGTTGGCGGCCTCGACGGAGCAGGGAAGACGGCGACGGGCGGAGGAGACGTGACGGTGGAGGGGAAACTCGCGGTGGCGGCGATGCTCTGCAGCAGAAGAACCAGAGGGAGACACGGCGGAGGCGTCGTGGTTGGCGAGGGGATCGGGCGCGGGGAGTTCCTCTCCCAGGCACGATGCGTGCGTGCGAGTGCGTGCGGCGCGAGGTGGGGGGAACGAGGGGAGAGATTGGGATCGGGGGAGTGGTGTTGTGCGGTGGGGCTTGGGTTTGCCGGGGGGGGGGTTTTGGTGGTGTGCGGGGGCGGCCTGGGCCGGTTTGGGCCGGCCTGGCTAGCAGCTGGGCTGACTGGCCCAGTGGGGTGGGGGTTCCCTTTTCTTCTGTTTTGTTTTGTTTTTACCTTTTATTTACTTTACTTTTTCTATTTTTGTTTTGTTTTCTATTATTTTAGTTTTAGTAAAATATACACTTAGTATCTAAATTAGTATTTCAACTTAGTCCATAGTCACAGGAAATCTAGTCCTCAAATAAATTAGTTTGACATTTTATTAATTACAAAAGGTTTTTAAATAATTGTTGTTGCTGTTGTTTTATTCATCTTATAGTATTTAAACATTTTATAAAGGTGTGGTTTCTCCACCATAATTACCTACACAATATTTGGTTCATTCCGAACATTTTAGTTTTAATATTTGAAAAAAATTATTTTGCTTGCTTTTGGATTTGAATTTGAATCGGTTTCGAACTACCGCGAGATTAGCAACAGTAATCAAAGTGACATGGCATCATTAGGAAGGAATTACTGTAGCTTAATTATCCGGGCATCGCAATTCTCCTCAACTACAAGAAATCTCGTCCCGAGATTTAAGAGGTTGTGTAGGGGGTAAGTTCTGGTTACGAAATTCTAATGAGTCTTCTCGGTCTCGGCTGCTCTTCTCGAAGAGGTCGATCCATTACATTGATGTCTTCATTTCTCTGCTTCAGGTCATCATGATGAAGTCAGCATTCTTTTCTTCAGGAACTCCATCGTACTTACGAAAGAATAAAGGGTGGGCATTCCGGGAGAATTGACCTCTACAAGGTCGACTATCTGGTCGATAACATCGAGGAAGGTGGCGGAAGTAACTGTCAAATTGAAACTTACAAAAATATCGAGAGCAAAGTAAGGAGGTATCATTGGAAGTTTCGAGCAGGCAGGCAATCGTTCGATGCCTGAAACAGGGCGTGAAAATGGGTTCAAAGCAATGTGAATAAGTATTGTGTCTGATACCAGAATTGATGATCTCTCGGAAGGTGGCTAGTGAATCACATACGAGACCAAGTGAGAGGAATTAACTTTGGAAACCGGGGGGTGTATAGGAGAGTCAGGTTTCGATCCTGTGGAACTGTGGGTTATGGGCCCACCATGTGGGTTAAGAAATAGGGTGGGTGATGTCATCTTGCATGGTCATGATAGCATGGCTTGTCAGGAATTAGTCTGTCAGTTATGTCGCCAACAATGTCGGTACCAAGGGCGAGGGACGAAGAGAACCATATTCCTGCTCGTTGAACGAGGCGGACCAATAGGCAAAGTTCTCGTCCATTGATGGCTACCGGAATGTCATCAACAATAATGTGAGGTCTTCTTGATGTAATTGTACAACGAGGGGTTTACATAAGTAGGAGAATATTACTGCTTAGATCATATAGATCACAAGACAGGTTAAACCAAACAATGGAAAGGAAAATATGATTATCAGATTAAACAGAACAATGGAAAGGAAAATGTGTCAAAACACATACTCCAGGGGTATATCGTTCCCATGAACAAGCAAAACATGGCATACATGGTGGGAGAGCAAGTACCCAACCATTCAGACAAGAGGCAAGGATTAATCAAGATGTTACCCATACAACAGTGTTTGGATAACTGACCAAGAAACATTTAGCATCGCGCCTCCAATGTTCTTGTTGATGAGCGGGGTATCATAGTCATGCTTTGAGGTAGCAATTATATGGTGTTTCAATCAAGGGCCAGACTTTGGATACACAAATGATCCATCAGGAGCAACTTATAAAATAAGTCTTACAATTTCCTCCAGGAAGAATGGTTATCCTTGCAAGAGAAATTATAATGATAGGTCCTCCAGCCAGGTGGTGCTAGGCATGACATCACCTTACCGGGTCATTTAAGACCAACATTATAAATCTTGGAAATATGTTCCAACCATCATATCTGATCGAGATTCAGATCCAATTGGTGTTAGGATACCTCAGATTCAGGATGCCTGAGAAGAAAGTGCAACACAAATTATCGAGATGACATTATAAGATTCTCGGGAAATGAACTATGGAAGCAAGTTCCAAAACAAGAGTTCATCAGTAAACCAACGAGAGGATGAGGAGGTGGCTGATGGAATCAGCGACAATTCATCTAGTTTCCAAAAAGACAGATTTCCACAATTATGTGAACAAGGAGAAAACATTTGTCAGATCAAACAGTACAATATAATGATGTATGTTTGAGGAAAACATCCATAGTTAAACATTGGTTGAACGGTGCACTCGAAATATGGGCTGGGTTGCACGACCAACGTTGGGATGGCGATTTAGCAACTACCACACTAAATTGGAATAGTTGTCCATTAACTCAGAAGCAATAGGGTTGCTAGGAATATTACATTCTCACAACATAGTTCACTTATTGGTATTCCAGTTGGAACACAGGGACCAAGAGAAGGATGGTGATGACGAGAAGCATCACAATACAAAGAATATTAAGAGGTGGAGCAATTCTCTCAACATCCTCGACATAATCAGATGGTAATACTCCAAGGTAGAACATATCATAAGCTAGATATCAAGGAAATCAAGATACAACACAAAACATGAATACGTTTGTGTTGGGAAAGGCAAGAATGTGGTCGATGATAACACAATTCATCGAGGGGCAAGGATGGTATTTCTCATCCTGAATTCGACAACAACTTGGAAGAAGTCAAATTGTTGGCAATGATCACGACAAATTTGTCGAGAGGTTTCAAGAAGATGTAATCGATCGACGCTGACATCAAGTCAAAGAAATGATGAAAGCGAAAGGTTTTTGAAACCACGGGTAGGACACAAACTCGAAATCAAGTTTGATGTTCAAGGAGAAGTGATATGACGAGGAAGATCGACGCAAGGTTAGCTCATCATCGAAATTTGTGCTCCGGAAGGAAGGACCAGGTAGCATAGCAAAATTTAGCACAATTAATATATAGCCGATCAGGCTAGGAATGACCTGAAGAATTATTAAACTCGTAAGCAATGAAAATTACTTAGAGTTATTGAATCAGAGTGCGGAATCGATTCACTTATCCGTGTTCTCGAGTGAAATAACTCAGAACTAGGGGGAAATCTCAAATCGGTGAGAAGCAATACTGGATGAAGACTCATAGGAAGCAACACAGTTCTTTGATATTCTCGAGATACTGGAGGGTATTACTCGAAGGAAGATCGACATAGGGGTGGCGGGGATGTATGATCTGCAGAAGACAAGTGTTTTCACTTGCTTGAGAAATGGAATCAAGTGGAAAATATGGTCGGAACCACGATTGCAAAGGATCAATTCACAGATTCCAGATTATATTATATCAAGGAAATAGTTATTATTACAAGAAGCTTCCAGGATAGGATCGACATCGTGTCCATGGGCATGAACACAAAGGTTCAAGGTCGACTCCCACTTCATCAATGCATAACCTTCCATTCACCTCTCGTATTTCAAAAATGACATTAGTTCTTGAAAGTTTTACCAGGTGCAATACCAGATAAGTATGACCCGTGAAATCTTTCGGGTTCACACGGATTAGGGAACGCGTAGGTTCAACCCATCAGGGCATCTTAGGAACATATACCACAAACTTCAATAGTAATTAACACAAGCTCGATAGTAGAGCATGGGTGACAAAAGGAGAGGATACAATTTACCGAATGCATTATGTATCAGGGGAAGATCTTCTCGAGGTTTTTGTATACGAAGGACACTGTCGGATGATATTACAATAAAGGATCCGACGGTCCATAGCGGAGCTGATGTGAGTATCGGTACACGAGCAGAGGAAGAAACAATGCGAAGGCATTGGATTATAGAAGCAACTGACAAATCCAAAGCTCAATGTAAAGAATCATGATTTCTGATTCAAGGGATCAGAAGCAAACGCTCTGATTAAGGATGGGTAAGCTGAATAGACTTAGGGGTACAATCGACGACAATTTTATTTGTCGATAAACAGATCATGTTCAAAATGACATCTCAGCCGGAAAGATAATTTTAAAAGAATCAACCGATGATTGCGTGCATTCGCACTCATGTTGAATCAATAGGATCAAAATGACGGTGTCAAAGGAGACTAATGAATGTTGCGAGACCTATGGGAAGCAACCATAATGTAAGCAAACAAGTATATGTAGAGCAATAGTTTTAAAGAGGATTCTCGAATGATCGGATAGAATTTCGAAGTATCATATGAAACATATGAACAACTGGGGATGGATGAATACTCGATAAGTGCAAGTAATTATTTGCAGGGGTATTCATGTGGTAAAGAACTGCAAAGCAGTAGACACAAGGTATTCTCATATCAATAGAGAGAAAGATCAACTGGGGTTAAAAGTAAGAACGACAGGTGTATGTATTTATCCATAGGGATATTTCGGTGGTCGGGAATTGCAAAAGCAACTGGCACAAAGTCCCGAGAGAACATCAGAGTGTATCTTTGGAATCCTTCGGTGCACCAAGCTATCATCTGGACTGAGGGGCTCTCCGGGAGAAAGTAGTTACGAGAACCTAGTGTTGGAGTTAGCAAAAATCATTTAACCCGAGTAGAAGAGAGATCACAATCCCAGAGTATAGATGGAGAACCAAAGGGAGACACGGCGGAGGCGTCGTGGTTGGCGAGGGGATCGGGCGCGGGGAGTTCCTCTCCCAGGCATGATGCGTGCGTGCGAGTGCGTGTGGCACGAGTTGGGGGGAACGAGGGGAGAAATGGGGATCGGGGGGAGTGGTGTAGTGCGGTCGGGCTAGGGTTTGACCAGGGTGGGGTTATGGTGGAGTGAGGGGGCAACCTGGGCCAGTTTGGGCCGGCCTGGGTAGCAGCTGGGCTGACTGGCCCAGTGGGGGGGTCCCTTTTCTTCTGTTTTGTTTTGTTTTTACCTTTTATTTACTTTACTTGTTCTGTTTTTGTTTTGTTTTCTATTATTTTAGTTTTAGTAAAATATACACTTAGTATCTAAATTAGTATTTCAACTTAGTCCATAGTCACAAGAAGTCTAGTCCTCAAATAAATTAGTTTGACATTTTATTAATTACAAAAGGTTTTTAATTAATTGTTTTTGTTGTTGTTTTATTCATGTTATAGTATTTAAACATTTTATTAAGCTGTGCTTTCTCCACCATAATTAGCTACACAATATTTGGTTCATTCCGAACATTTTATTTTTAATATTTGAAATTTTTTATTTTGCTTGCTTTTGGATTTGAATTTGAATCGGTTTCGAACTACCGCGAGATTAGCAACAGTAATCGAAGTGATGTGGCATCATTAGCAAGGAATTATAGTAGCTTAATTATCCGGGCGTCACAGTTTGTTCTCCGCTATTAGTGACTGTGGAGTGACTCTTTGTTGCATGTTGAGGGATAGTTATATGATCCAATTATGTTATTATTGTTGAGAGAACTTGCACTAGTGAAAGTATGAACCCTAGGCCTTGTTTCAACACATTGCAATACCGTTTACGCTCACTTTTACCACTTGTTACCTTGCTGTTTTTATATTTTCAGATTACAAAAACCTATATTTACCATCCATATTGCACTTGTATCACCATCTCTTCGCCGAACTAGTGCAGCTATACAATTTACCATTGTATTGGGTGTGTTGGGGACACAAGAGACTCTTTGTTATTTGGTTGCAGGGTTGCTTGAGAGAGACCATCTTCATCCTACGCCTCCTACGGATTGATAAACCTTAGGTCATCCACTTGAGGAAATTTGCTCTTGTCCAACAAACCTCTGCACTTGGAGGCCCAACAACGTCTACAAGAAGAAGGTTGCGTAGTAGACATGAAGCAGTTTCTGGCGCCGTTGCCGGGGAGGTGAGTGCTTGAAGGTATATCTTTAGATCTTGCAATCGAATCTTTGTGTTTCTTGTTTTAGCACTAGTTTAGTTTATAAAATAAAACTACAAAAAATGTAATTGAGTTTACCTCATACACTTCATCTTTTTACTATCTTTCGTGAGTATGATGGAAAGGAAAATTGTGCTCAAGTGCTAGAAGAAGAATGCATTAAAATGTTTGGCACTAAACCTTTGAATGATGAGCATGATTGCAATGTTGTTAGTATGAATTCCTTGAATATCCATGATGCTAATGATATGCAAAGCCACAAGCTTGGGGAATCTATGTTTGATGAAGATGATATTTTTTGTCCCCCAAGCTTTGATGAGCAAATTTACTATGATGAAAGCATGCCTCCTATCTATGATGATTATTGTGATGACACGTATGCTTTAAACAATAATGATAACAATGAAACTTGTCATCTTGATCTTAATTTTCAATCATATGATAGTTATTTTGTTGAATTTGCTCCCACTACTATTCATGAGAATAAATTTGCTTATGTGGAGAGCAATAAAATTTATATGCAAGTAGATCATGAAAAGAATGCTTTAGGTGCTGCTTATATTGTTGAATTCATTCATGATGATACTGAAAACTAGTATGAGGGAAGTACATATGCTTGTAGGAATTGCAATAATATCGAGTTTTCTCTCTATGTGCTTAAAGTTTTGAAGTTATGCTTGTTTTACCTTCCTATGCAAGTTGATTCTTGTTCCCATAAGTTGTTTGCTGACAAAATCCCTATGCATAGGAAGTGGGTTAGACTTAAATGTGCTATTCATATTCTTCACGATGCTCTCTTTATGTTTCAATTCTTATCTTTTATGTGAGCATCATTGAAATCATCATGCCTAGCTAGGGGCGCTAAACGATAGCGCTTGTTGGGAGGCAACCCAATTAGATTTTAGGTTCTTGATTTTTGGTTCTTTTTAGGAATAAATAATCCATCTAACTTCTGTTTAGATGTGGTTTTGTGTTTTAATTAGTGTTTGTGCCAAGTAGAACCTTTGGGAAGACTTGGGTGAAGTCTTTATGATCATGCTGTAAAAAAAGAAACTTTAGCGCTCACGAGATTAGTTAAATTTTTTTACTGGAGAGTGCTATTTAGTTCATTCTTTTTGCAGATGATTACTAGATAAATTCCTCAGGTCCACCAATTTATTTTAGAATTTTTGGAGTTCCAGAAGTTTGTGTTAGTTACAGATTACTACAGACTGTTCTGTTTTTGACCGATTCTGTTTTTCGTGTGTTGTTTGCTTATTTTGATGAATCTATGGCTAGTAAAATAGTTTATAAAATATAGAGAAGTTGGAATACAGTAGGTTTAACACCAACATAAATAAATAATTAGTTCATTACAGTACCTTGAAGTGGTGTTTTGTTTTCTTTTAAGCTATGAGCTTACGAGTTTTCTGTTAAGTTTTGTGTTGTGAAGTTTTCAAGTTTTGGGTAAAGATTCGATGGAATATGGAATAAGGAGTGGCAAGAGCCTAAGCTTGGGGATGCCCAAGGCACCCCAAGGTAATATTCAAGGATAACCAAGCATCTAAGCTTGGGGATGCCCCGGAAGGGATCTCCTCCTTTGTCTTCGTTCTTCGGTAACTTTACTTAGAGCTATATTTTTATTCACCACATGATATGTGTTTTGCTTGGAGCGTCGTTTTATTTTCTTTAGCTTTGCTTGATGTTTGAATAAAGTATCAAGATCTGAAATTATTAAATAGGGGATTCTTCACATAGTTGCATAATTATTCGACTACTCATTGATCTTCACTTATATCTTTTGGAGTAGTTTGTCGTTTGCTCTAGTGCTTCACTTATATCTTTTAGAGCACGGTGGTGGATTTGTTTTGTAGAAACTATTGATCTCTCATGCTTCACTTAGATTATTTTGAGAGTCTTAAATAGCATGATAATTTGCTTAAATAATCCTAATATGCTAAGCATACAAGATTTGTAAGAATTCTTATGAGTGTGTTGAATATTAAGAAAAGGTTGATGCTTGATGATTGTTTTGAGACGTGGAGGTAGTAATATCAAAGTTGTGCTAGTTGAGTAATTGTGAATTTGAGAAATACTTGTGTTGAAGTTTGCAAGTCCCGTAGCATACACGTATGGTAAATGTTATGTAACAAATTTGAAACATGAGGTGTTATTTGATTGTCCTCCTTATGAGTGGCGGTCGGGGACGAGCGATGGTCTTTTCCTACCAATCTATCCCCCTAGGAGCATGCGCGTAGTGCTTTGGTTTTTGATGGCTTGTAGATTTTTGCAATATGTATATGAGTTCTTTATGACTAATGTTGAGTCCATGGATTACACACACTCTCACCCTTCCATCATTGCTAGCCTCTTCGGTACCGTGCATTGCCCTTTCTCACATTGAGAGTTGGTGCAAACTTGGCGGTGCATCCAAACCCGTGATATGATACGCTCTTTCACACATAAACCTCCTTATATCTTCCTCAAAAAAGCCACCATACCTACCTATTATGGCATTTCCATAGCCATTCCGAGATATATTGCCATGCAACTTTCCACCATTCCATTCTTCATGACACATTCATCATTGTCATATTGCTAGCATGATCATGTAGTTGACATAGTATTTGTGGCAAAGCCGCCGTTCATAATTCTTTCATACATGTCACTCTTGATTCATTGCATATCCCGGTACACCGCCGGAGGCATTCATATAGAGTCATACTTTGTTCTAGTATCGAGTTGTAATAATTGAGTTGTAAATAAATAGAAGTGTGAAGATCATCATTCAATAGAGCATTGTCCCAAAAAAAAGAGAAAGGCCAAAGAAAGAAAGAAAGAAAAGAAGGCCCAAAAAAAGAAAAAAAAGAAAAAAAAGGTTCAATGCTACTATCCTTTTTTCCACACTTGTGCTTCAAAGTAGCACCATAATCTTCATGATAGAGAGTCTCTTGTTTTGTCACTTTCATATACTAGTGGGAATTTTTCATTATAGAACTTGGCTTGTATATTACAACGATGGTCCTCCTCAAGTGACCTAGGTCTTCGTGAGCAAGCAAGTTGGATGCACACCCACTTAATTTTCTTTTGTTGAGCTTTCATACATTTATAGCTCTAGTGCATCCGTTGCATGGCCATCCCTACTCCTTGCATTAACATAAATCGATGGGCATCTCCATAGCCTATTGATTAGCCTCGTTGATGTGAGATCTTCTCCTTTTTTGTCTTCTCCACATAACCCTCATCATCATATTCTATTCCACCCATAGTGCTATATCCATGGCTCACGCTCATGTATTACGTGAAGGTTTATAAAGTTTGAGATTACTAAAGTATGAAACAATTGCTTGGCTTGTCATCGGGGTTGTGCACGATGAGAGCATTCTTGTGTGACGAAAATGGAGCATGACTAAACTATATGATTTTGTAGGGATGAACTTTCTTTGGCCATGTTATTTTGAGAAGACATAATTGCTTAGTTAGTATGCTTGAAGTATTATTATTTTTATGTCAATATGAACTTTTGTCTTGAATCTTTCGGATCTGAATATTCATATCACAATTAAGAAGAATTACAATGAAATTATGCCAACTAGCATTCCACATCAAAAATTATCTTTTTATCATTTACCTACTCAAGGACGAGCAGGAATTAAGCTTGGGGATGCTTGATACGTCTCCAATGTATCTATAATTTTTGATTGCTCGATGCTATATTATCTACTGTTTTGGGAAATATTGGGCTTTATTATCCACTTTTATATTATTTTTGGGACTAACCTATTAACCGGAGGCCCAGCCTAGATTTGCTGTTTTTTGCCTATTTCAGTGTTTCAAAGAAAAGGAATACCAAACGGAGTCGAAACGGAACGAAATCAACTGGAGAAGTTATTTTTGGAAGGAAAGCTACCGGAAAAGCTTGGAGTACATGTCAGGAAAGGAGGGAGGTGTCCACGAGGGTGGGGGCGCGCCCCCTGCCTCGTGGGCCCTCCGAAGGTCCACCGACGTACTTCTTTCACCCATATATACCTACGTACCCTAAAACTTCCAGAACAGGGAATAGATCGGGAGTTCTGCCGCCGCAAGCCTCTGTAGCCACCAAATCGCAATCGGGACCCTATTCCGGCACCCTGCCGGAGGGGGCAACCCTCACCGGTGGCCATCTTCATCATCCCGGCGCTCTCCATGACGAGGAGGGAGTAGTTCACCCTCGGGGCTGAGGGTATGTACCAGTAGCTATGTGTTTGATCTCTCTCTCTCTCTCTCTCTCTCTCTCTCTCTCTCGTGTTCTTGATTTGGCACGATCTTGATGTATCGCGAGCTTTGCTATATAGTTGGATCTTATGTTTCTTCTCCCCCTCTACTCTCTTGTAATACAGTGAGTTTTCCCCTTGAAGTAATCTTATCGGATTGAGTCTTTAAAGATTTGAGAACACTTGATGTATGTCTTGTCGTGCGTATCTGTGGTGACAATGGGATATCACGTGATTCACTTGATGTATGTTTTGGTGATCAACTTGCGGGTTCCGCCCATGAACCTATGCATAGGGGTTGACACGTTTTCGTCGTGATTCTCCGGTAGAAACTTTGGGGCACTCTTTGAGGTTCTATGTGTTGGTTTGAGTAGATGAATTGAGATTGTGTGATGCATATCGTATAATCATGCCCACGGATACTTGAGATGACATTGGAGTATCGAGGTGACATTAGGGTTTTGGTTGATTTGTATCTTAAGGTGTTATTCTAGTACGAACTCTAGGGCTGTTTGTGACACTTATAGATATAGCCCAACGGATTGATTGGAAAGAATAACTTTGAGGTGGTTTCGTACCCTACCATAATCTCTTCGTTTGTTCTCCGCTATTAGTGACTTTGGAGTGACTCTTTGTTGCATGTTGAGGGATAGTTATATGATCCAATTATGTTATTATTGTTGAGAGAACTTGCACTAGTGAAAGTATGAACCCTAGGCCTTGTTTCAACACATTGCAATACCGTTACGCTCACTTTTACCACTTGTTACCTTGCTGTTTTTATATTTTCAGATTACAAAAACCTATATCTACCATCCATATTGCACTTGTATCACCATCTCTTCGCGAACTAGTGCACCTATACAATTTACCATTGTATTGGGTGTGTTGGGGACACAAGAGACTCTTTGTTATTTGGTTGCAGGGTTGCTTGAGAGAGACCATCTTCTTCCTACGCCTCCTACGGATTTATAAACCTTAGGTCATCCACTTGAGGGAAATTTTCTACTGTCCTACAAACCTCTGCACTTGGAGGCCCAACAACGTCTACAAGAAGAAGGTTGTGTAGTAGACATCAACTCATCATTCATGCTTATACGTTGTTTAAAACTACATCTATGCTTGTGTTCTTGATCTGTAATCCAGTGGTTTGGTGAAGCTGGCCGCTCCTGCATAATACCATTTCCTGTCGTCTTAACTATGAACAATGCCTATTATGTTATTGCTATTTTAAACCGTGTCTCTTTATTTCATACAAAAAAATGAGATGAATTGACAATGCTGATGCTTATACGTGCAAAACCTATTATCTACCTACTTGTTTCTCTTTCAGGGTGACAACACTGCTGCTAGGAAGAACTGCCACAATGATAGTGAGACGAACCCATTGTTTGTCCCTCTAACACATATTTCAGAGGAGAAGGCAACACATATTGAGGGTAGGGATACAACCAAGAAGTCACATCTTGATGTAGTGTCAAACTTACTCAGTGACACAAACTCAATGAAGTTGCCGTCTGAATCTGTTTGACTTCTTCAGTCTGAAATTCAAGCAGAAATACATGCTTCCGCTCAAATATGATTGGAACTCCAATCTCTATGCAATATTAACCGTAAGTATAGGACGTTTATTGATGCTATGCAGCTTAACTTGGTGGATTTGAGCACTAAAGAAGCGCAGTCTCATCAGGTTGCTAAGCTGCTTGCGCTGCAGCTCCTGGGCCGGGCTAACCTTTCTTGAACTATGTTGAAGTGATGTCGGTTCTGTCTATTATTTTGTCCGCCTATTAACTTCCACTGGTGGCGACCTGCCCAGTTTATGCAATCTGTTGTCTGGTTGCCCTTTATTATCACTAGCGGCGAACTTTGATGCCGAGGGGATGTAATATGCTGTAATTTCTTTGTTGTATAGTCTAGGTTTATTCTTGGTCAGTATGTTGTAATTTAGGCCGGAAGGTTCAGTGGATCTCAGTGTTGTCGGTCTTCAGGCCGGCCCGTTACTCATATGGGCCAAAACCTGGGCCTATAATCATCTTGGGCCATTAGCAGGTCTAAACCTATAGTTGTTTCCCGCCTTTAACAGGCCGAGTAAAGTTCTGCCCAGCTGGGCCAGAGAATACCATGGGCTTTTAACAGGCTAAAACCTAGATTGGGCTAGCGTTGAGATGAAAAATTCATGGGCCAATACAGGCCGAAACTGCCTAAGGCCCATGTTTGGCCCAAATAGGACGAGCAATTAACAGGCCAAAATATATCTCAAGCCTGTTTGCCCAATAAAATTATGGGCTTTAAGTAGGCCGGTATCTACGTGGGCCATAGGCCTAAAAGTTTCATGGGCCATTATCAGATGGGCTGTAAGCAGGCCGGATTCAACGCGGGTTGTAATTAGGCCCAACTATTACATGGGCCATTAATAGGCCGATAGGCCAGTTGGGCTGAAATTTATCCACGAAGACTAAGGGTGTTAAGAGGCCTAAAGTTACTTCGCACAAGAAATAGCCCAGTTTCTGCATGGGCCGTTAAATGGCCTAAAGTTAAACCGGGCCGACAACGTCCCAGATGCACCATGGGCCGCTAACAGGCCAAAACTATTATCGAGCCGAACTGGTAAACGGGTATTTAACAGGCTAAAATTGTGAAGCCCCCAATTCAATCGTACACTAATCATACACGCAAACGTGTACGATCAAGATCAGGGACCCACGGGAAGATATCACAACACAACTCTAAAAATAAAATAAGTCATACAAGCATCATATTACTAGCCATGGGCCTCGAGGACTCGAATACAAGTGCTCGATCATAGACGAGTCCGTGGAAGAAACAATATCTTAGTACAGACATAAGTTAAACAAGTTGCCATAAGATGGCTAGCACAAACTGGGATACAGCTTAAAAGAGGCGCAGGCCTCCTGCCTGGGATCCTCCTAAACTACTCCTGGTCGACGTTAGTGGCCTGCACGTAGTAGTAGGCACCTCCGGTGTAGTAGGAGTCGTCATCGACGGTGGCGTCTAGATCCTGGGCTCCAGCATCTGGTTGCGACAACCAGGTAGAAAGGAAAGGGGGAAAGAGGGAGAAAAGCAACTGTGAGTACTCATCCAAAGTACTCGCAAGCAAGGATCTACACTACATATGCATGCGTATCTGTGTAAAGGGGCAATATCGGTGGACTGAACTGCAGAATGCCAGAATAAGAGGGGGATAGCTAGTCCTGTCGAAGACTACGCTTCTGGCAGCCTCTATCTTGCAGCATGTAGAAGGGAGCAGAAGGTAAGTTCACCAAGTATCATCGCATAGAATAAACCTACCCGGTGATCCTCTCCTCGTTGCCCTGTTAGAGAGCGATCACCGGGTAATATCTGGCACTTGAAATGGTGTGTTTTATTAAGTATCCGGTTCTAGTTCTCATAAGGTCAAGGTACAACTCCAAGTCATCCTGTTACCGAAGATTGCGACTATTCGAATAAATAAACTTCCCTGCAGGGGTGCACCACATTACCCAACACGCTCGATCCCATTTGGCCGGATACACTTTCCTGGGTCATGCCCGGCCTCGGAAGATCAACACATCGCAGCACCACCTAGGCTGTGAGAAGGTCAAGACGCCGGACTAAATCCTATGGCGCAGGAGTGCGGGCCCATCGCCCATTATGCCTTTGCATGTTGCGTGCGGCCGGAAGCAGACCTAGCCTCCCTAATACAAGAGCGAGCGTTCGGTCCAATCCGGTAGCGCCGCTTCGATCGCTGATGTCACGAAGGCTTCGGCTGATACCACGACGCCGAGTGCCCATAACTGTTCCCGCGTACTTGGTTAGTGCGTATAGGCCAGTGGCTAGACTCAGATCAAATACCAAGAACTCATTAAACGTGTTATTTTAAAGTAACCGCGAACGCCGACCAGGGCCAGGCCCACCTCTCTCCAAGGTGGTCTCAACCTGCCCTGTCACTCCGCCACAAAGTAACAGTCGGGGGCCGTCAGGAACCCAGGCCCACCACTACCGGGATGGAGCCACCTGTCCTTTTAGGCCCAACATCGGAATCACATGCGGGTACTCAACGAGTCGACCCGACTTTAGTCACCACCTGTATAGTATGAATGTATATATGTATATACCCGTGATCACCTCCCGAGTGATCACGACCTGATAGTATAGCATGGCAGACGGACAAGAATGAAGGGCCACTAATGGATACTAGCATCCTATACTAAGCATTTAGGATTGCAGGTAAGGGTAACAACTGTAGCAACAATGACAGGCTATGCAGCAGAATAGGATTAACCGATAGCAGTAACATGCTATGTTGGGGAACGTAGTAATTTCAAAAAATTTCCTACGCACACGCAAGATCATGGTGATGCATAGCAACGAGAGGGGAGAGTGTTGTCTACGTACCCTCGTAGACCGAAGCGGAAGCAATCACAACGTATAGGAAGTAGTCGTACGTTCTCCTCGCGATCCAACCGATCCAAGCACCGTTACTCCGGCACCTCCGAGTTCTTGGCACACGTACAACTCGGTGACGCTCCTCGGGCTCCGATCCAGCAAAGCTCCGGGAGAGAGAGTTCCGTCGGCCTGACGACGGCGTGGTGGCGATCTTGATGTTCTACCAACGCAGGGCTTCGCCTAAGCACTCGCTCTGATTTGACCGAGGTGGAATATGGTGGAGGGGGGCATCGCACACGGCTAAGGACCGATCTCAAGGATCAACGTGTGTGTCATGGGGTGCCCCCTGCCCCCGTATATAAAGGAGCAAGCGCGAGGGCCGGCCGGCACGAGGAGGCGCGACACGGGAAGGGGGGAGTCCTCCTCCTAGTGGGAGAAGGACTCCCCTATCCTAGTCCAACTAGGAAGGAGGAAGGGGAAGGAAGGAGAGGGTGAGGAAGAGGAAGGGGCGCGCCCCCCCTCCTTGTCCAATTCGGACTCCCCATGGAAGCGTAGCGCCACCTCCTGGCGCAGCCCTCTCTCTCCCCTCTTGGCCCAATAAGGCCCATTACTTCCCCGGGGGATTCCGCTAACCCCTCCGGCACTCCGGTTTTATTCGGAAACTTCCGGAAACTTTCCGGAGTCCGAATATAGCCGTCCAATATATCAATCTTTATTTCTCGATCATTTCGAGACTCCTCGTCATGTCCGTGATCACATCCGGGACTCCGAACTCCTTCGGTACATCAAAATACACAAACTCATAATATAACCGTCATCGAAACCTTAAGCGTGCGGACCCTACGGTTCGAGAACAATGTAGACATGACCGAGATACATCTCCGGTCAATAACCAATAGCGGGACCTGGATGCCCATATTGGTTCCTACATTTTCTGCGAAGATCTTTATCGGTCAGACCGCATAACAACATACGTAGTTCCCTTTGTCATTGGTATGTTACTTGCCCGAGACTCGATCGTCGGTATCCAATACCTAGTTCAATCTCGTTACTGGCAAGTCTCTTTACTCGTTCCGTAATGCATCATTCTGTAACTAATTTATTAGCTACATTGCTTGCAAGGCTTATAGTGATGTGCATTACCGAGATGGCCCAGATACCTCTCCGACAATCGGAGTGACAAATCCTAATCTCGAAATACGCCAACCCAACATCTGCCTTTGGAGACACTTGTAATACTCCTTTATAATCACCCGATTACGTTGTGACGTTTGGTAGTACCCAAAGTGTTCCTCCGCAAACGGGAGTTGCATAATCTCATAGTTATAGGAACATGTATAAGTCATGGATAAAAGCAATAGCAACATACTAAGCGATCGGGTGCTAAGCTAATGGAATGGGTCATGTCAATCAGATCATTCAACCAATGATGTGACCTTGTTAATCAAATGACAACTCCTTTGTCTATGGTCAGGAAACTTAACCATCTTTGATTAACAAGCTAGTCTAGTAGAGGCATACTAGTGACACTCCGTTTGTCTATGTATTCACACATGTATTATGTTTCCGGTTAATACATTTCTAGCATGAACAATAAACATTTATCATGATATAAGGAAATAAATAATAACTTTATTATTGCCTCTAGGGCACATTTCCTTGATCTCCCACTTGCACTAGAGTCAATAATCTAGATTACACGGTAATGATTCTAACACCCATGGAGTCTTGGTGTTGATCATGTTTTGCTCGTGGAAGAGGCTTAGTCAACGGTCTGCTACATTCAGATCCGTATGTATCTTGCAAATCTCTATGTCTCCCACGGACTACGTCCGGATGGAATTGAAGCGTCTCTTGATGTGTTTTGTTCTCTTGTGAAATCTGGATTCCTTCGCCAAGGCAATTGCTCGATATTGTCACAAAAGATTTTCATTGGTCCCGATGCACTAGGTATGACACCTAGATCGGATATGAACTCCTTCATCCAGACTCCTTCATTAGCTGCTTCCGAAGCTGCTATGTATTCCGCTTCACATGTAGATCCCTTCTGACGCTTTGTTTAGAGCTGCACCAACCGACAGCTCCTCCGTTTAGTGTAAATACGTATCCGGTTTGCGATTTAGAATCGTCCGGATCGGTGTCAAAGCTTGCATCAACGTAACCGTTTACGATGAGCTCTTTGTCACCTCCATATACGAGAAACATATCCTTAGTCCTTTTCGGTACTTCAGGATGTTCTTGATCGCTGTCCGATGATCCACTCTGGATCACTCTGGTACCTCCTGCTAAGCTTATAGCAAGGCACACATCAGTGTCGGTACACAGCATTGCATACATGATAGATCCTATGGCTGAGGCATAGGGAACATCTTTCATTTTCTCTCTATCTTCTGCGGTGGTCGGGCATTGAGTCTTACTCAACTTCATACCTTGCAATACAGGCAAGAACCCTTTCTTTGCTTGATCCATTTTGAACTTCTTCAAAATCTTGTCAAGGTATGTGCTTTGTGAAAGTCCAATTAAGCGTCTTGATCTATCTCTATAGATTTTTATGCCTAATATGTAAGCAGCTTCACCGAGGTCTTTCATCGAAAAACTCTTGTTCAAGTATCCCTTTATGCTATCCAGAATTTCTTTATCATTTCCGTTCTGTAATTTGTCTTCTTCATATATTTTCAGATATGCTACTGAGCTCCCACTCTCTTTCTTGTAAATACTGGCTTCTCCATAAGTGTGTATAAACCCAAATGCTTTGATCACACTATCAAAGCGTTTATTCCAACTCCGAGATGCTTGCACCAGTCCATAAAAGGATGTTGGAGCTTGCACACTTTGTTAGCTCCCTTTGGATCGATAAAACCTTCTGGTTGCATCATATACAACTCTTCTTCCGAAACCCATTCAGAATGCAGTCTTTACATCCATTTGCCAAATTTCATAATCATAAAATGCGGCAATTGCTAACATGATTGAGACAGACTTAAGCATCGCTTCTGGTGAGAAGGTCTCATCGTAGTCAATCCCTTGAACTTGTCGAAACCCCTTTGCGACAAGTCGAGCTTTGTAAACGATAATACTACCGTCGGCGTCGGTCTTCTTCTTGAAGATCCACTTGTTTTCTATTGCTTGCCGACCCTCGGGCAAGTCAATCAAAGTCCACACTTTGTTTTCATACATGGATCCCATCTCAGATTTCATGGCCTCAAGCCATTTTATGGAATCTGGGCTCACCATCGCTTCTTCATAGTTCGTAGGTTCATCATGATCTAGTAGCATGACTTCGAGAACAGGATTACCGTACCACTGCAGTGCGGATCTTACTCTGGTTGATCTACGAGGTTCTGTAGTAACTTGATCTGAAGTTTCATGATCAACATCATCAACTTCCTCACTATTTGGTGTAGATGTCGCAGAAACCGGTTTACGTGATAAACTACTTTCAAATAAGGGAGAAGGTACGATTACCTCATCAAGTTCTACTTTCCTCCCACTCACTTCTTTCGAGAGAAACTCCTTCTCTAGAAAGGATCCATTCTTAGCAACAAATGTCTTGCCTTCGGATCTGTGATAGAAGGTGTACCCAACTGTCTCCTTTGGGTATCCTATGAAGACACATTTCTCCGATTTAGGTTCGAGCTTATCAGGTTGAAGCTTTTTCACATAAGCATCGCATCCCCAAACTTTAAGAAGCGACAACTTTGGTTTCTTGCTAAACCATAGTTCATAAGGTGTCGTCTCAACGGATTTTGATGGTGTTCTATTCAGCGTGAATGCGGCCGTCTCAAGAGCATAACCCCAAAAGCGATAGCGGTAAATCTGTAAGAGACATCATAGATCGCACCATATCTAGTAAAGTGCGATTCTGACGTTCGGACACACCATTGCTGTGGTGTTCCGGGTGGCGTGAGTTGCGAAAACTATTCCGCATTGTTTCAAATGTAGACCAAACTCGTAACTCAAATATTCGCCTCCACGATCAGATCGTAGAAACTTTATTTTCTTATTACGATGATTTTCAACTTCACTCTGAAATTCTTTGAACTTTTCAAATGTTTCAGACTTATGTTTCATTAAGTAGATATACCCATATCTCGCTTAAATCATCTGTGAAGGTGAGAAAATAACGATATCCGCCATACGAGCCTCAACATTCATTGGACCACATACATCCGTATGTATGATTTCCAACAAATCTGTTGCTCTCTCCATAGTACCGGAGAACGGGGTTTTAGTCATCTTGCCCATGAGGCACGGTTTCGCAAGTGCCAAGTGATTCATAATCAAGTGACTCAAAAAGTCCATCAGTATGGAGTTTCTTCATGCGCTTTATACCGATATGACCTAAACGGCAGTGCCACAAATAAGTTGCACCATCATTATCAACTCTGCATCTTTTTGTTTCAACATTATGATTATGTGTATCACTACTATCGAGATTCATTAAAAATAGACCACTTTCGTCAAGGGTGCATGACCATAAAAGATATTATTCATATAAATAGAACAACCATTATTCTCTGATTTAAATGAATAACCGTCTCGCATCAAACAAGATCCAGATATAATGTTCATGCTCAGCGGCACCAAATAACAATTATTTAGGTCTAAAATTAATCCCGAAGGTAGATGTAGAGGTAGCGTGCCGACCGCGATCACATCGACTTTGGAACCATTTCCCACGCGCATCGTCACCTCGTCCTTTGCGGTGTTAAGCAATCCGTAGTCCCTGTTTCGAGTTGCAAATATTAGCAACAGAACCCGTATCAAATACCAGTGCTACTGCGAGCTCTAGTAAGGTACACATCAATAACATGTATATCACATATACCTTTGTTCACCTTGCCATCCTTCTTATCCGCCAAATACTTGGGGCAGTTCCGCTTCCGGTGACTACGCTTGCGGTAGAAGCACTTTCAGTTTCAGGCTTAGGTCCAGATTTGGGTTTCTTCTCCTGAGCAGCAACTTGTTTGCTGTTCTTCTTGAAGTTCCCCTTCTTCTTCCCTTTGCCTTTCTTCTTGAAACTAGTGGTCTTATTGACCATCAACACTTGATGCTCCTTCTTGATTTCTACCTCCGCAGCCTTGACATTGCGAAGAGCTCGAGCATAGTCTTTACTAACCCTTGCATATTATAGTTCATCACGAAGCCTTTGTAGCTTGGTGGGAGTGATTGAAGAATTACATCAATGACACAATCATCCGGAAGATCAACTCCCGGTTGAGTCAAGTGATTGTAATACCCGGACATTACGAGTATGTGCTCACCGATGCACCCATTCTCCTCCATCTTGCAGCTATAGAACTTATTGGAGACTTCATATCTCTCAATCCGGGCATTACATTGAAGTATCAACTTCAACTCCTGGAACATCTCATATGCTCCATGACTTTCAAAAGCGTCGTTGAAGACCCGGTTCTAAGCCGTAAAGCATGGCACACTGAACTATAGAGTAGTCATCAGCTTTGCTCCGCAGACGTTCTTAATGTCGTCGGTTGCATCGGCCAGGCACGGCACCTAGCGGTGCATCCAGGACGTAACTATTACGTGCAGCAATGAGGATAATCCTCAGATTACGGACCCGATCCGTGTAATTGCTACCATCATCTTTCAACTTTGCTTCCTCAAGGAACGCATTAAAATTCAACGGAACAACAAAGACGAGCCATCTATCTATAAGCAGACATAGACAAGCAAGATACTATCGGTACTAAGTTCATGATAAATTTAAGTTCAATTAATCATATTACTTAAGAACTCCCACTTAGATGCATATATCTCTAGTCATCTAAGTGATCACGTGATCCAAATCAACTAAACCATAACCGATCATCACGTGAGATGGAGTAGTTTTCAATGGTGAACATCTTATGTTGATCATATCTACTATATGATTCACGCTCGACCTTTCGATCTCCGTGTTCCGAGGCCATATCTTCATATGCTAGGCTCGTCAAGTATAACCTGAGTATTCTGCGTGTGCAAAACTGGCTTGCACCCGTTGTAGATGGACGTAGAGCTTATCACACCCGATCATCACGTGGTGTCTCGACACGCATTTAACTTTGGCAGCGGTGCATACTCGGGAGAACACTACTTGATAATTTAGGTGAGAGATCATCTTAAAATGCTACCGTCAACCAAGCAAAATAAGATGCATAAAGGATAAACATCACATGCAATCAATATAAGTGATATGATATGGCCATCATCATCTTGTGCTTGTGATCTCCATCTCCGAAGCACCGTCGTGATCACCATCGTCACCGGTAGCGACACCTTGATCTCCATCGTAGCATCGTTGTCGTTTACGCCATCTATTGCTTCTACGACTATCGCTACCGCTTAGTGATAAAGTAAAAGCAATTACAGGCGTTGCATTTCATACAATAAAGCGACAACCATATGGCTCCAGCCGATTGCCGATAACCGGTTAAAAACATGATCATCTCATACAATAAAATATAGCATCACGTCTTGACCATATCACATCACAACATGCCCTGCAAAAACAAGTTAGACGTCCTCTACTTTGTTGTTGCAAATTTTACGTGGCTGCTACGGGCTTAAGCAAGAACCAATCTCACCTACGCATCAAGACCACAACGATACTTCATCAAATAGACTCCGTTTTAACCTTCTCAAGGACCGGGCGTAGCCACTCAGTTCAACTAAAGTGAGAGAGACAGACACCCGCCAGCCACCTTTAAGCACGAGTGCTCGTAGCAGTGAAACCAGTCTCGCGTAAGCGTCTGGCGTAATGTCGGTCCGGGCCGCTTCATCTCACAATACCGCTGAACCAAAATATGACATGCTGGTAGGCAGTATGACTTGTATCGCCCACAACTCACTTGTGTTCTACTCATGCAAAACATCAAACTATAAAAAACCTGGCTCTGATGCCACTGTTGGGGAACGTAGTAATTTCAAAAAATTTCCTACGCACACGCAAGATCATGGTGATGCATAGCAACGAGAGGGGAGAGTGTTGTCTACGTACCCTCGTAGACCGAAGCGGAAGCAATCACAACGTATTGGAAGTAGTCAGACGTTCTCCTCGCGATCCAACCGATCCAAGCACCGTTACTCCGGCACCTCCGAGTTCTTGGCACACGTACAGCTCGGTGGCGCTCCTCGGGCTCCGATCCAGCAAAGCTCGGGAGAGAGAGTTCCGTCAAGACGACGGCGTGGTAGCGATCTTGATGTTCTACCAACGCAGGGCTTCGCCTAAGCACTGCTACGATTTGACCGAGGTGGAATATGGTGGAGGGGGCACCGACACGGCCAAGGAACGATCTCAAGGATCAACTTGTGTGTCATGGGGTGCCCCCGCCTCAGATATAAAGGAGCAAGGGGAGGGCCGGCCCGGCCCTAGGAGGCGCGCCAAGGGAGGGGGAGTCCTCCTCCTAGTGGGAGTAGGACTCCCTTTCCTAGTCCAACTAGGAAGGAGGAAGGGGAAGGAAGGAGAGGAGAGGAAGAGGGAAGGGGCGCGCCCCCTCCTTGTCCAATTCGGACTCCCCATGGGGGGCGCGCCACCTCTGGCGCAGCCCTCTCTCTCCCTCTTGGCCCAATAAGGCCCATTACTTCCCGAGGGGTTCCGGTAACCCCTCCGGCACTCGGTTTTATCCGGAAACTTCCGGAACCTTTGTTGTGTCCGAATATAGCCGTCCAATATATCAATCTTTATTTCTCGATCATTTCGAGACTCCTCGTCATGTCCGTGATCACATCCGGGACTCCGAACTCCTTCGGTACATCAAAATACACAAACTCATAATATAACCGTCATTGAAACCTTAAGCGTGCGGACCCTACGGTTCGAGAACAACGTAGACATGACCGAGATACATCTCCGGTCAATAACCAATAGCGGGACCTGGATGCCCATATTGGTTCCTACATTTTCTGAAGATCTTTATCGGTCAGACCGCATAACAACATCGTAGTTCCCTTTGTCATCGGTATGTTACTTGCCCGAGACTCGATCGTCGGTATCCAATACCTAGTTCAATCTCGTTCTTGGCAAGTCTCTTTACTCGCTCGTAATGCATCATTACGTAACTAACTCATTAGCTACATTGCTTGCAAGGCTTATAGTGATGTGCATTACCGAGATGGCCTGAAGATACCTCTCCGACAATCGGAGTAACAAATTCTAATCTCGAAATACGCCAACCCAACATCTGCCTTTGGAGACACTTGTAATACTCCTTTATAATCACCCAGTTACGTTGTGACGTTTGGTAGTACCCAAAGTGTTCCTCCGGCAAACGGGAGTTGCATAATCTCATAGTTATAGGAACATGTATAAGTCATGGATAAAAGCAATAGCAACATACTAAGCGATCGGGTGCTAAGCTAATGGAATGGGTCATGTCAATCAGATCATTCAACCAATGATGTGACCTTGTTAATCAAATGACAACTCCTTTGTCTATGGTCAGGAAACTTAACCATCTTTGATTAACAAGCTAGTCTAGTAGAGGCATACTAGTGACACTCCGTTTGACTATGTATTCACACATGTATTATGTTTCCGGTTAATACATTTCTAGCATGAACAATAAACATTTATCATGATATAAGGAAATAAATAATAACTTTATTATTGCCTCTAGGGCACATTTCCTTCATGCTACACTACTCTAATGCAAGCAGTAGAGAGAAGAATAGGCGATATCTAGTGATCAAGGGGGGGCTTGCCTGGTTGCTCTGGCAAGAAGAAGGGGTCCTCGTCGATGTAGTCGATCATAGGGGTATCGACAACGGTCTCGGAGCCTACCGGAAAGAAGTAACGGAGGGGGAACACAATAAATAACAGAGCAATCAAATGTAACACAAAGCAAGACACGGAAATACGTTGTGCTAGGGGTGACATAATGCAGGGATATGTGATACCAGCGAAGGGGGCAAACATCCGGGAAAGTATCCCCGGTGTTTCGCGTTTTCGGGCAGATGAACCAGTGGGGGAGAGTTGCATGTTCTCTATGCTAGGGATTTGCGGCGGACGAATGGACTGCGTATTTGGATTCGTCTCGTCGTTCTAAGCAACTTTCATGTACAAAGTATTTTCATCCGAGTTACGGATTATTTTATATTAATTTCTAAAGTTTTAATCCATTTTCTAAATTATTTTAATTCAATTAAGTAGTAAAAAGCTATGTGCACACAGGAGAGGCCAGCCACGGCCTATGACCTATGGGGGCAGGGGACCCAGTTGACCAAGTCAACGGTTGACTGGTCAATGGTGTGAATAGTGCGTGTGAGACCCACATGTCATTGTCACAATTTAATTAAAATAGGCTTAAACACCTAAGCTAGTTAATTAGGTCAAATTAAGCAAGGTTAATTAATTAAACTAATTATATACTAATTAATTAATTCACTTTACTATTTCCTTTTATTTTCCATTTTCGTTTTTCTCTACTCTTTTCTTTTTATCTGATTTACAGGGGGAGGGCCCCACCTGTAAGTGGCTCTGGCCACCTCCCTCCTATGCACAAACGCACACAGGGGAGGGCAGAGGGCGCGGCAGCCGGACATGGCCCCGGCGAGGCCATGGCCGCGGCCGACAGCGGGGTAGGCGGCAGGGGACGGGTGCGGGCGCACGTAGCGCACGGGGCGCGAGCGAGGTTGGCTCATCGGCGGTGGATGCGGTAGGCTGTGGCAAGGCGTGGTGCAGGAATGTGGCCGCATGTGAGCGTGCAGCGCGGCAGGCTGTGGGTGGCGTATAGCTGGGCGCAAGCTTGGGGAGCGCGACATCGGGCGCTGGTAGAGCGGGCATGGCTGGGCGAAAGCGTCTTGTATGTGATGGCGCGTCGTCTGAGGAGGCAGTGCGGGTGGCGACGCGTCGGAGGCGGCGAGCGCTGGAACAGGGAGACGAGGGGAAGTTGAACGGGGCTAACCTCGAGCCATAGGGGGGTGGCAGTGGGCCCGAGGGGGCTCGTGGTGGCCGGAGACAACGACGAACGAGGCGGCAGCGACGGCGTCGGCGAGCGGGCTTCCAGCTCTCCAGATCGAGGCAGGAGGGAGGAGCTGCGAGGAGGAGAGCAGGGCGGTGCTTGGCAATCCAGTGACGGGATTGGCGCCGGCGACGGCAGACGGCGGCCTTAGCGGAGCGGCGACTTGCATCGGGCGCGGGCGTGCGGGAGGAGGGGATCGAACAGGGGCGCCCCTCCCCGTTCGTCAGCGCGTGCGTGTATGGTGGGTGGCGGCGCGCAGGGGGAATGAGGGAGAGATGGGGATCGGGACAGGAGGATCTTGGGTTAGTAGCGGGGGGTGTTGGGCTGGGCCAACCGGTTGGCTAGCTGGGCCGGTTGGCCCAACGTGGGGGGGGGGCTGTTTTACTTTGTTTTGATTATGTTTAGTCTTTTGTTTTTATTTATTTCTTTTAGTTTTTGTTTTCTTTTAGTTACACATTAATTTTAGTTTAGTAAAATATGACAATAGCCCCTAAAATAATGTTCCAGAATAACCCGCTGTCATAAAAAGTTTTATCCCGAATTAAAATAGTTTAGCAATTTATAAAATACCAAAGGCATTTATATAATTGTTTTTGTGGCTGTTTTATTTATTTTAGAGTATTTAGGCATTTTATAAAAATGTGTTTTCTTCTGTTGGGGAACGTAGTAATTTCAAAAAATTTACTACGCACACGCAAGATCATGGTGATGCATAGAAACGAGAGGGGAGAGTGTGTCCACGTACCCTTGTAGACCGAAAGCGGAAGCGTTAGCACAATGCGGTTGATGTAGTCGTACGTCTTCACGATCCGACCAATCAAGTACCGAACGTACGGCACCTCCGAGTTCAGCACACGTTCAGCCCGATGACGTCCCTCGAACTCCGATCCAGCCGAGTGTTGAGGGAGAGTTTCGTCAGCACGACGGCGTGGTGACAATGTTGATGTTCTACCGACGCAGGGCTTCGCCTAAGCACCGCTACAGTATTATCGAGGTGGACTATGGTGGAGGGGGGCACCGCACATGGCTAAAAGATCAACTGATCAATTGTTGTGTCTTTGGGGTGCCCCCTGCCCTCGTATATAAAGGAGCAAGGGGGGAGGCGGCCGGCCCAGGAGGAGGGCGCGCCAAGGGGGGAGTCCTACTCCCACCGGGAGTAGGACTCCTCCTTTCCTTGTTGGAGTAGGATAAGGGAAGGGAGAAGGAGAAGGAAGGAAGGGGGCGCCCCCTCCCTAGTCCAATTCGGACTAGTCAATGGGGAGGGGTGCGGCCACCCTTTGGGGCCTTTCTCTCCTCTCCCGTATGGCCCATCAAGGCCCAATACGAATTCCGTAACTCTTCGGTACTCCGAAAAATACCCGAATCACTCGGAACCTTTCCGATGTCCGAATATAGTCGTCCAATATATCGATCTTTACGTCTCGACCATTTCGAGAGTCCCCGTCATGTCCTTGATCTCATCCGGGACTCCGAACTCCTTTGGTACATCAAAACACATAAACTCATAATATAACTGTCAACGAAACTTTAAGCATGCGGACCCTACGGGTTCGAGAACTATGTAGACATGACCGAGACACGTCTCCGGCCAATAACCAATAGCGGAACCTGGATGCTCATATTGGCTCCCACATATTCTACGAAGATCTTTATCGGTCAGACCGCATAACAACATACGTTGTTCCCTTTGTCATCGGTATGTTCCTTGCCCGAGATTCGATCGTCGGTATCTAAATACCTAGTTCAATCTCATTATCGGCAAGTCTCTTTACTCGTTCCGCATAATACATCATCCATAACTAACTCATTAGTTGCAATGCTTGCAAGGCTTATAGTGATGTGCATTACCGAGTGGGCCCAGAGATACCTCTCCGACAATCGGAGTGACAAATCCTAATCTCGAAATACGCCAACCCAACAAGTACCTTTGGAGACACATGTAGAGCACCTTTAAAATCACCCAGTTACGTTGTGACGTTTGGTAGCACACAAAGTGTTCCTCTGGTAAACGGGAGTTGCATAATCTCATAGTCATAGGAACATGTATAAGTCATGAAGAAAGCAATAGCAACATACTAAACGATCAAGTGGTAAGCTAACGGAATGGGTCATGTCAATCACATCATTCTCCTAATGATGTGATCCCGTTAATCAAATGACAACTCATGTCTATGTTTAGGAAACATAACCATCTTCGATTAACGAGCTAGTCAAGTAGAGGCATACTAGTGACACTCATTTGTCTATGTATTCACACAAGTATTATGTTTCCGGTTAATACAATTCTAGCATGAATAATAAACATTTGTCATGATATAAGGAAATAAATAATAACTTTATTATTGCCTCTAGGGCATATTTCCTTCAGTCTCCCACTTGCACTAGAGTCAATAATCTAGTTCACATCGCCATGTGATTTAACATCAATAGTTCACATCTTTATGTGGTTAACAGCCATAGTTCACATCGACATGTGACCAGCACCCAAAGGGTTTACTAGAGTCAGTAATCTAGTTCACATCGCTATGTGATTAACACCCAAAGAGTACTAAGGTGTGATCATGTTTTGCTTGTGAGATAATTTTAGTCAACGGGTCTGTCACATTCAGATCCGTAAGTATTTTGCAAATTTCTATGTCTACAATGCTCTGCACGGAGCTACTCTTGCTAATTGCTCCCACTTTCAATATGTATCTAGACCGAGACTTAGAGTCATCTAGATTAGTGTCAAAACTTGCATCGACGTAACCTTTTGTCACTTCCATAATCGAGAAACATATCCTTATTCCACTAATGATAATTTTGACCGTTGTCCACTGATCTACTCCTAGATCAGTATTGCACTCCCTTGCCAAACTTAGTGGTAGGGTATGCAATAGATCTGGTACACAGCATGGCATACTTTATAGAACCTATGGCTGAGGCATAGGGAATGGTTTTCATTCTCTTTCTATCTTATGCCGTGGTCGGGCTTTGAGTCTTACTCAATTTCACACCTTGTAACACAAGCAAGAAACTCTTTCTTTGACTGTTCCATTTTGAACTCCTTCAAAATCTTGTCAAGGTATGTACTCATTGAAAAAACTTATCAAGCGTCTTGATCTATCTCTATAGATCTTGATGCTCAATATGTAAACAACTTCACCGAGGTCTTTCTTTGAAAAAAACTCCTTTCAAATACTCCTTTCTGCTTTGCAAAATAATTCTACATTATTTCCGATCAACAATATGTCACTCACATATACTTATCAGAAATGCAGTAGTGCTCCCATTCACTTTCTTGTAAATACAGGCTTCACCGCAAGTCTGTATAAAATTGTATGCTTTGATCAACTCATCAAAGCTTATATTCCAACTCCGAGATGCTTGCACCAGTCCATAAATGGATCGCTGGAGCTTGCACACTTTGTTAGCTCCCTTTGGATCGATAAAACCTTCCGGTTGCATCATATACAACTCTTCTTCCAGAAATCCATTCAGGAATGCAGTTTTGACATCCATTTGCCAAATTTCATAATCATAAAATGCGGCAATTGCTAACATGATTCGGACAGACTTATGCATCGCTACGGGTGAGAAGGTCTCATCGTAGTCAATCAATTGAACTTCTCGAAAACCTTTCGTGACAATTCTAGCTTTGTAGATAGTAACACTACTATCAGCGTCCGTCTTCCTCTTGAAGATCCATTTAATCTCAATGGCTCGCCGATCATTGGGCAAGTCAATCAAAGTCCATACTTTGTTCTCATACATGGATCTCATCTCAGATTTCATGGCCTCAAGCCATTTCGCGGAATCTGGGCTCACCATCCCTTCTTCATAGTTCGTAGGTTCGTCATGGTCAAGTAACATGACCTCCAGAACAGGATTACCGTACTACTCTGGTGCAGATTTCATTCTGGTTGACCTACGAGGTTCGGTAGTAACTTGATCTGAAGTTACATGATCATCATCATTAGCTTCCTCACTAATTGGTGTAGGAGTCACAGGAACAGATTTCTGTGATGAACTACTTTCCAATAAGGGAGCAGGTACAATTACCTCATCAAGTTCTACTTTCCTCCCACTCTCTTCTTTCGAGAGAAACTCCTTCTCTAGAAAGGATCCATTCTTAGCAATGAATGTCTTGCCTTTCGGATCTGTGATAGAAGGTGTACCCAACTGTCTCCTTTGGGTATCCTATGAAGACACATTTCTCCGATTTGGGTTCGAGCTTATTAGGTTGAAACTTTTTCACATAAGCATCGTAGTCCCAAACTTTAATAAACGATGACTTTGGTTTCTTGCCAAACCACAGTTCATAAGGCGTCGTCTCAACGTATTTTAATGGTGCCCTATTTAAAGTGAATGCAGTTGTCTCTAATGCATAACCCCAAAACGATAGTGGTAAATCAGTAAGAGACATCATAGATTGCACTATATCCAATAAAGTATGGTTATGACGTTCGGACACACCATTACGCTGTGGTGTTCCGGGTGGCATGAGTTGCGAAACTATTCCGCATAGTTTCAAATGTAGACCAAACTTGTAACTCAAATATTCTCCTCCATGATCAGATCGTAGAAACTTTATTTTCTTGTTACGATGATTTTCAACTTCACTCTGAAATTCTTTGAACTTTTCAAATGTTTCAGACTTATGTTTCATCAACTAGATATACCCATATCTGCTCAAATCATCTGTGAAGGTCATAAAATAACGATACCCGCCTCAAGCCTCAACACTCATCGGATCGCATACATCAGTATGTATTATTTCCAATAAGCCAGTTGCTTGCTCCATTATTCCAGAGAACGGAGTTTTAGTCATCTTGCCCATAAGGCATGGTTCGCAAGCATCAAGTGATTCATAATCAAGTGATTCCAAAATCCCATCAACATGGAGTTTCTTCATGCACTTTACACCAATATGACCTAAACGGCAGTGCCACAAATAAGTTGCACTAACTTTGCATCTTTTGGCTTCAATATTATGAATATGTGTATCACTACGATCGAGATCCAACGAACCATTTTCATTGGATGTGTAACCATATAAGGTTTTATTCATGTAAACAGAACAACAATTATTCTCTATCTTAAATGAATAAACTGCAATAAACATGATCAAATTATATTCATGCTCAACGCAAACACCAAATAACACTTATTTAGGTTCAACACTAATCCCGAAAGTATAGGGAGTGTGCAATGATGATCATATCAATCTTGGAACCACTTCCAACACACATCGTCACTTCACCCTTAACTAGTCTCTGTTCATTCTGCAACTCCCGTTTCGAGTTACTAATCTTAGCAACTGAACTAGTATCAAATACTGAGGGGTTGCTATAAACACTAGTAAAGTACACATCAATAACATGTATATCAAATATACCTTTGTTCACTTTGCCATCCTTCTTATCCGCCAAATACTTGGGGCAGCTCCGCTTCCAGTGACCAGTCCCTTTGCAGTAGAAGTACTTAGTCTCAGGCTTAGGTCCAGACTTGGGCTTCTTCACTTGAGCAGCAACTTGCTTGCCGTTCTTCTTGAAGTTCCCCTTGTTCCCTTTGCCCTTTTCCTTGAAACTAGTGGTCTTGTCAACCATCAACACTTGATGCTTTTTCTTGATTTTTACCTTCATCGATTTCATCATCATGAAAAGCTCGGGAATCATTTTCGTCATCCCTTGCATACTATAGTTCATCACGAAGTTCTACTAACTTGGTGATGGTGACTAGAGAATTCTGTCAATCACTATTTTATCTGGAAGATTAACTCCCACTTGATTCAAGAGATTGTAGTACCCAGACAATCTGAGCACATGCTCACTGCTTGAGCTATTCTCCTCCATCTTTTAGCTATAGAACTTGTTGGAGACTTCATATCTCTCAACTCGGGTATTTGCTTGAAATATTAACTTCAACTCCTGAAACATCTCATATGCTCCATGACCTTCAAAACGTCTTTGAAGTCCCGATTCTAAGCCATTAAGCATGGTGCACTAAACTATCAAGTAGTCATCATATTGAGCTAGCCAAACATTCATAACGTCTGCATCTGCTCCTGCAATAGGTCTGTCACCTAGCGGTGCATCAAGGACATAATTCTTCTGTGAAGCAATGAGGATAAACCTCAGTTCACGGACCGAGTCCACATCATCGCTACTATCATCTCTCAACATAGTTTTTCTCTAGGAACATATCAAAATAAATATAGGGAAGCAACAACGCGAGCTATTGATCTACAACATAGATATGCTAATACTACCAGGACTAAGTTCATGATAAATTTAAGTTCAATTAATCATATTACTTAAGAACTCCCACTTAGATAGACATCCCTCTAATCTTCCAAGTGATCACGTGATCCATATCAACTAAACCATGTCCGATCATCACGTGAGATGGAGTAGTCTCAATGGTGAACATCACTATGTCGATCATATCTAATATATGATTCACGCTCAACCTTTCGGTCTGAGTGTTCCGAGCCCATATCTGTTATATGCTAGGCTCGTCAAGTTTAACCTGAGTATTCCGCGTGTGCAACTGTTTTGCACCCGTTGTATTTGAACGTAGAGCCTAACACACCCGATCATCACGTGGTGTCTCAGCACGAAGAACTTTCGCAACGGTGCATACTCAGTGTCGGGGAGGCTGATCGTACCCACGAACACCTATGGGACCGGCGGACCGAGTCCCTTTTGGTTCGATGAGGGGCGGAGATCGCACGAAGAGCGGATCGAGGCGAAGCACACGAGCAGATTACCCAGCTTCGGAGCTCTCCGGAGAGATAATACTCCTATTGCTGCTTGTCTGATTGAATTATGTTCTTGCTAGGGAGCGATGAGAGCTACAAGACCTAGCGTGAGTGTATCTGGTTTCGAATGAGCTGAACCGAACCCCTTCTACGTTGCGCATGGGCCTCCTTTTATATGCTCAAGGGGTCTCCGATCGGTGGCAACGTAGATGAGGGTACAAATGGAAAAATAGTAGCTGGTACACCTACTTGTACAGTGTACAGTGTACTCTACCTAACCCTGACGGCAAGGGACAAAAGCATTAAATGCCCGTCCTGTCGCCTAAACAAAGGCAACAGGGGACCGTCAGAGGCGCCACCGTTTGCCACGATGGCAATCTTGTCGGCCGCCGCTTATCGCTGCTCTCCGGCTGGCTGCACAGACCTCTCGACAGCGCATGGAATGATCCCATGGCGACACGTTGGTGGATGAGCTGGGCGGAGATGAAGAGAAGGTTACTGCGCGGCAAGTGCCTTGCCGCGGCTAAATCCTTATCGCGTCCGGAGGCTTGTCGCTCTCCGAGCCTTCCCGGCAAGCTACTCTTGCCGGGGTCTTGTCTTCTGTATGCCTTGAGTTGCCTTCCCGGCAAGCTCCTCTTGCCGGGGCCTTGTCTTCTTGGTTAAATACTTTGTTCTTGAATGGATCCAAAGGAACCACTGAGGATCTTGGCGGTGACCAGGCAAACCTTGCCGCTGGTGCAAAGAATCGCCCGTGCACGAAGTTCGGGATACTAGGGTACCCCTACTCTAGTACACCGGCAGAGCCCCAGACTGGGCCACACACGGTGTTGAGCGCTGTTGGGCCAGGCCCAAAACAGTGCACGGGCACACGCGGTCTTGATCACGCCGTAACTCGCTCGGGACCCACCACGTCCCCCACGAACAGCACGCGTCGAACGTGGCGTCGTGGGAGAGATCGTGGGGGTTTCTTTATTTGGCAAAGCGAAACGTCCGCCCCCTCTCCCTCCTTATGAACAGGGGAAACAGGGGCAGGTCGCCTACCTTGCCATTTGCTGTCCCATCTCGAAAACCTCCGCCGCTCCCCCCTTCTTCTCTAGTGCGAAGAGAGCAGCGCTCCGCCCCCTTTCGCCACCAGCGCCATCAACGCCGTCGGTCTCCTCCACCGCCTCCGCCATGGCTCCGAAAGCTGACAAGGGGAAGGGCGTGAAGTCGGCTGAGGCGCAGCTCGCGGGCGCTGCGAAAGGAGCGGGCCATCTTCTCCCCCCAGCTCGACGCAAAGGAGCTGAGGGAGGGCTACTACCTCTTCTGGTCGACGGAGACGCGTGCGCATCCGCGCAAGAAGGTACTCCCCGCCACCGCTTCGGAACTTGCCCCAACTGGGTACCCATTCTTCACGCTTTTCTTCTACTGCGGGTTCTGCCCGCCCTTCTCTGAATTTTTCTGCGATATCATGAACACCTACGGGCTTTGCCTCCTTGACTTCACCCCCAATGCTGTCCTGACCATGGCAGTTTTCGCACACCTTCGCGAAAACTTCGTCGGAGTCCACCCAAACATAGCCCTCTTCCGCCACTTCTTCATGCCCCGCGTTGAGAGAGGAGAGCCGCTTGCCGGAGGGATTGCTTGGATCTCCAGGATCGGCAAGAAAGAAGCTTATCTGGAAGGAGAGCTCCGCAGCAAGTGGGAGGAGTGGAGAGCCAATTGGTGTTGGATCGTTGAGGAGAACCCGCAGCCCTTCACTGCCCTGCGCCAAACTCCAATAGTGCACGCTAACGATTGGAGCAACTTGGCGCCGGAAGATGCTAGGTTGAAGATTGCTGTGACCCGGATCCTGCGCCTCAGGCTTGCCGGACTCACTGTAGGCGCTGTTGGCGCAAATTTCCTTCGCCGCCGCATAGCCCCTTTGCAGGAGAGGAGGAGACCCGCATGGGAGTTCCAAAATGCGGCGGACATCATGAGGCTGCGCCCGGGCCTTAACTGGAATTTCACCATCTTGGAGCTGGATGCGATGCTGCTGGAGTTGTTCAAGCATGACCCCGATCACCCCGAGTGGTTTAGGTTGCCGAGGGGGGTCGTCCCATTGTGCAACAACTCTTCGCTCGACCGCATCCGCGCCATGATGCCGTTGTGCGATTCACATGGGATCGTTCCAACCTGGCAAGAGCCTTCGGACGACGTCGTGCGGTAATTCTTCGATAGCTTGGAAGAAATGCCGATCCGCCCCGACGAGCAGAAGAAGCTCACCCGCGACACCACTGACGACGAGATGCAGCGCATTGCCACCAGGTTGGAGGAGGCGGCAGCAGCTGCCGCCGCTGGCGTCTTCGGGTACACCATGGAGGAGGCAGATGCAGCAGAGGCGGCAAGCCTTGCCGAGCGAAGGGAGTTCGCCGGTGAGGAAGAGCTTGCCGAACCCGAGGCCGAGTCGAGCGAACAACCCGAGGGCGCTTCTTCCCCACTATCCAGCAGCTTGCCGCAAACGGAGCCCCCGGCTCCGCCAAGGAGGCGTCTCCGCAAGGCTGGAAACGAGACGGGCGGCAGGCCAACAGCCCAGCGCCCGCGTGGCCAGCGCTCTATGGCAAGCACTGTTGCCAGGAGCACCCACACTGCTGCGACAACTGGGCGGGATCCTCCCAGTGCCACCGCCGACACCTCCATAAGCGGTCAAGAGAGCCCACTCCTCCGCCTCGCCGCACCGGGAGGCGAGCCGAATTTGATCTCTCGCGCCAGCTCCGGCGAGGAAGAAGAAGAGTAAGCTTCAATATTGTGCTTGTATTTCTTCAATTTTGTTGCTTCGTCTTGAATCTGATTTGCTTCATTTTGAACTCTTTCCTTTTCAGGACGCTGGCCCAGAGAGCGTCGAAGAGAGCCAAGACCCCGGTGGTCGTCATTGAGGACGATCCAGCCGTGGCCACAGGAGGCGCATCTGAGACCCCTTGCGGACCAGCAACCCTTCCTCAAAGCAGCCCCCAAAGACAGCCCCTGTGGTAAGTATACGGTTCACTTCTTACTGTTAGGTGTGCACGGGTGCTCCTTCTTCATTGATATCTGACTGTTGGTTTGTGTAGGAGCAGAGCAGCCTCATCAGGAGTGCCCGGAAGTCGCTCCCGAAATACCATCTACTTCGACTACGCCGCCAAGGGGGGATTCTCCGGCAAGGGAGCGTTCTCCGGCAAGGGAGACTACTCCAGCAAGGGACAGCACCAATGATCCTCCGGTGGTTGAGACCATGGCTACAGATCCCATCGCAGGTAATCCTCTTGCGTGAAAATTTCCCTTGGGTTCTTTTTCTTCTGTTTTTCTTTTCGAACATTTGCTTGACTGTTCTTTCTTTTCTGGTCGTCAGATCCATCCACCGCGGAGCCAATGGAGACTGAGGCCGCCGGCGAGGAGGACACGCGCGGCAACACTGACGACGTCGCCACAATGGAGGAAGAGGCTGGCGCCGATGGGTCCGCCGGCGAAGAGGCCGCCAAGGCTGCCGCCGCAAGGGCCGGCGAGGGATCCGGCGATCACACTGACGACCCTGAGGCCGCAGGAGCGCCAGGCGCTACGCCGACCGCCGATCCCTCCGCCACTGGTGCAGCGTCAGTTCAAGAGCCCCAGCCAGCGCTTATCTCGAAGGCCGGGCGACGGCGTCTTCATCAAGCTTCCATGGTCGCCGAGCTCTAGGGCGCCGGTCGGCGAGACCTTTGACGAGAGCTGCTCGCCTCCATTGGCCGACGCCGGTGGACGCGCGCCAAGCAGCGCGGCGAAGTCCGAGGAAGAGCAGCCTTGAGGAAGCTGTTGTCGCTCTACCGCGCCCGACAAGCCAAGTTGGAGTCCCGGAAGCGCTTGTCGCGAAAGCGGAGCATATAGAGAAGCGCGGAGGAGCTCCGGGGAATCCATCAGGAGGCTCTCCGGTCCTTGGCAGAGGAGCGGGAGCAAATTGATGAGGCGCGCAACGCTTTCATCCTCGAGAAGGCAGAGGTTGAAGAGCAGCAGAGGATCGCCGCCGAGAAGCTATCTGCGCAGGAAAGCGAGCTGGCGCAGCGGAAGATCAACCTTGACAGCCACGAGGAGGAGCTTGTTGCGCGCGAGGAGTCACTTGGCGGGGCTCTTAAGGAAGCAAAGGATGCTGCCGCAGCTGCCGAGGCCGCCAAGAAAGAGTTGGAGACAAAGGTGACGCAGCTGGAGGCCGATCTTGTAAGAGCGGCGAGGAGCTTGATGCACTCAAGCACGCAGCGCCGAGAAGGACGCCACACTCTTGGCGAGCTGCAGGCCGTCTCGCTGAGAGGAGCAAGGAGCTCAGCGCCGCCAAGGACTCCAAAGCAGATCTTGAGCTGAAGCTGACCACTCTGATGCAGACGCTGGACGGCGCCAAGGAGCGGGAGGTGGGCCTGTTGGAGAAGATCAAGGCCAACGAGACGCTGCTGGCGAGCGCTACTTCCGCCCAGAGCACCTTCAGGGAGAACGTGGAGCACTGGACCGAAGGTCTTGTGAACATTGCCGCCGCCATCGACAAGGAGCTGATGGAGCTGGGGATGGTGGATCTCGGGTACTCCACCGACGAGCACCTCCAACCCAGCGCCAAGCTCAGCTTGTTCCTCAAGGGCGTGGTGACGGCTCTCCAGCGACTCCGGGAAGAGATCCCAAAGCAGCTGGCCGAGGAATCACGCCAGATTTGTGCGGGAGCCCTCCAGAAGGTGTTGATGAAGGTGGCCTTCCGCAATCCAGGCCTCAACCTCATCGGTGTCCTCAAGTCCTTGCCGCCAGATGCTGATGTAGAAGCGCTCAAGGCCCTTGTCGCACCCATTGTGGACAAGGTGGGCAAGATTAAGAGGGTCGAGGGCGACCGAGTGGATTAGGCCGCCAACTTTATCTTTCCCTTGTCGCTGCTGATCATGTTTAGGAGAACAATTTATTAGATCTGCGACAAGCTTTTTTGTAATATATACTTTATCTTAGGCGATGATTGCAATGTTATTTCCTTTACTTGATTCCTTCCTTTGTATATTTTTGCCCTACGCTTTTAGGGAACTTGTCGGTGCAGGCACCTTAGCCGCGAGCGCTGAGTGCGGAACGTCAGCAGCCTGCTGGCGGTGCCGCCTCCGACAAGCAACCTTGTCGCAACTAGCTGTAGCTCACTTAAGTTGTTGAGCGGATTCGAAACAAAGTAAGGGCGCGACTAGCTGCGAGTTGGTTCCTCCGCGCACAGGTTTTCCATACAAAGTACTATCGTTCGAGGAAGATAACTTAAAAATTTAAAAACTGATTGCTCAAACTTTGGCAACTCAGCTTTTCTGTCGTTTGCTTCCCGATAAGGCGAAGCTTCCTCGAGCAACGCTTGGTCCACGGCAAGGTGAAGCTTCCTCGAGCAACGCTTGGTCCACGGCATTATCTTCTCCTTCCCCCCTGGTTAACTTGTGTGCGAGGGAACCTTCCTTTCTTTGAGAAAGAGAAAGAAGAGAAAATAAAGTCATGGAGCCTAGCGGCTCGTTATTGCTTACCGGGTGTGGGTGCTGCACAAATTTGTTAGCCAAAACATGCAATAAAATGATGAAAGCATGAAATTGACAAGTTGTGCGCAACACATGAGCTTTACTTATGCACGGGATCTGCGCCCGGCTTTGTACAAAGGATTACATGCAACATCGGCAAGACTTGTACAAAAGGTGGTTGCCGGAACAGGTTCCGGCAATCGCGCCCTACGGGTAAAACTTACGAAGATGCTCAATGTTTCAGGAGTTGCTCACCGGAATGCCATCTTCGGTCTCGAGGCGGACTGCGCCAGGCCTAGTGACTCGTTTCACCCGATAAGGGCCTTCCCACTTCGGCGTCAACTTGTTGGAATTCTTGGCGGACTGAACGCGCCGAAGAACAAGGTCGCCTTCCTCGAGACTTCTGGCGTTAACTTTGCGGCTATGGTAGCGGCGCAAAGCTTGTTGGTAACGAGCAGCTCGTACAGCAGCCTGAAGACGGTCCTCCTCAAGGAGCAGCGCGTCATCTTGTCGCAGCTGCTCTTGCTCAAGCTCATCATAAGCGAGCACTCGAGGTGACCCGAATACGAGTTCCGTGGGGAGAACTACCTCTGCTCCATAGACTAGAGCGAAGGTGTGCGGCCGGTGGCTCGATTTGGCGTCATCCTGATCGACCAAAGAACCACCGGCAGCTCCTCAATCCAGTTTCTTCCGCACTGCAGCCCCGTCGAAAAGTTCTGGTCTTGAGCCCGCAGCACTTCAAAGATTTGCCCTTTCTGCTTGACCGTTGGTTCTCGGATGAGCAACAGAAGCAAAGCAGACCTTGGCGCCAAGATCTTGGACGTACTGCATGAAGGTGCGACTCGTAAATTGGGTGCCGTTGTCGGTGATGATCCTGTTAGGGATTCAGAAACGGCAAACAATCGACCTGAAGAACTTGATCACGTTGTCTTTGTCACCTTCCTCACTTCTTCCACTTCCGGCCACTTTGTGAACTTGTCGATTGCGACGTACAAGTACTCAAAGCCCCCGACAGCTCGGGGAAAGGGGCCGAGAATGTCGAGCCCCTGCATCAAAATGGCCAGGATAAAGGGATTGTCCGGAGAGCTTGAGCTGGCTGGTGTATCTGTTTGGAATGGAACCGCACGCTTCACACTTGGTTACTTGTGCGATTGCATCCTGGAGGGCTGTCGGCCAGAAGAAACCTTGCCGGAAAGCTTTGCCGGCAAGTGCTCTTGCGCCAATGTGGTGACTACATATGCCTCCGTGTATCTCTGCCAACAGCTTCTGTCCATCTACCCGGTGAATACACTTCGTTTCACACCGTTGAGTCTTCTTATGTACAGTGTGCTGTCGACAAACTGGTACATACTTGACTGCCGGGCTACTCTTTCCGCTTCTTCTTGCTCTTCGGAAGTTCTCCGTTCAAGGAAATGGACAATCTGCTGTGCCCATGCTGGAGCTTGTGGCTCGACAACAAGGACTAAAGGCATATCTGCTGCTGCAGGAACATCCGCTTCTACGGCAAGAACCTGCGGCTTGGCCGGAGCTTGATGTTCCCCGGCAAGCTTGCCGGAGCAAAGCTTTTCAGGAGTGTCTGCTTCAACGAAACAAACCCTAGGGCTTGTCGGAGCAGACTGCTCCTCAGCACTCTTGGTGTTGATCCTGGGGATCTTTTTGGCGGCGGCTTCGGGAAGCTTTGCCGGAAAATAGTCACCAGAAATCAACTTTCTTTTCTTGTTCTGTCCAGTTGATGGCGTTACGGTTGGTTGAGTCAGCTTGAGCACAAAAATCCCTGGTTCCACAGGCAACTTAAGTGCAGCGCACTTTGTGAACCATCGGCAATATCATTCGAGCTCTTGGAACATGTTCCATTTGTAGGCCGTCAAAGTGCTCTTCTAGCTTTCTCACTTCATCAACGTAGGCTTCCATCAACGGACTCTGATAATCTTTGTTCACTTGGCGGACGACAAGCTGCGAGTCACCCCTAACAATGAGCTTCTTGATCCCAAGGTGTACTGTGATCCTGAGACCGGTAAGCAAACCTTCATACTCTGCTGTATTGTTTGTTGCTTGCTCCTTGGGAAAGTGCATCTGGACTATGTACTTGAGGTGCTCTCCGGTGGGTGCTATAAGCAAAGACGCCAAAGATCGGCGCCTTTGCAGCGAGAAGGCACCATCAAAGTACATCAGCCACTCTTTGCTTGCCTCCTTGACGGGGATGCTCGTCTCTGGAGTTTCTTCATCTTGCGATGGGGTCCATTCTGCTATGAACTCTGCCAATGCTCTGCTTTGGATAGTTGAAGTGCTTTCAAACTTGAGGCCAAAGCTTGACAGTTCTAGCGCCCACTCGACAATCCTGCCTGTCGCTTCTGGATTTTGCAGTATCCTCTTTAGCGGAAAGCGAGTGACGACTGTTATCTCATGTGCTTGGAAGTAATGGCGCAGCTTTCTCGAGGCCATGAGGAGGCCGAAAAGCAATTTCTGCACACCAGAGTACCTTGACCTAGCCCCCTGCAAGAGGGAACTGACAAAGTAAACTGGGCGCTGCACCATCCTTTTCTGTATCTTCTCGCACGCCTGCGCAGATCCGTCCTTGTCGGGACCAGAGCTTGTCGGTGAAGCCCCCTGCTTGTCGCTGGATGCATCTGCCTTGGTTGCCGGCTCATCGTCTGCCTCCCTTTCCGCTACTAACGCAGCACTAACCACTTGATTGGTTGCCGCTATATATAGCAGCAACTTCTCTTGTGGCTTAGGTGCGACAAGTATTGGAGTGGAGGACAGGTACCTCTTCAAGTCCTGCAGCGCAGCCTCCGCTTCGGGAGTCCATTTCATTGGACCTGCCTTTTTCAAAATCTTGAAAATGGCAGGTGCGCCAGCAGATCTAGAGATAAACCCGCCGAGAGCAGCCACGCAACCGCAAGTTCAGACATCCTTGACGCACTTTGGTGCTTCAATATGCTCAATGGCCTTGATCTTGTCGGGATTGGCTTCAATTCCCGCCGAGACACGAAGAACCGAGAAGCTTGCCGGAAGGGACTCCAAACACGCACTTCTCGGGGTTGAGCTTGAGGTTGATCTTGCGCAGATTTGCAAAGGTTTCATCTAAGTCTTGAACCAGAGTTGCCCTGTCTTTGCTTTTGACCACTATGTCATCCATGTAGGCTTCTACATTTCTGTGCATTTGGGGCTCAAAAGCGTCGTGGGCCGCTCTTGCAAACGTTGAACCAGCATTCTTCAAACCGAAAGGCATCCGTATGAAACAAAGATGTGCCACATGGGGTGATGAATGCGGTTTCTCCTCATCCTCTTCGCCATGAAGATCTGATGATATCCTGAGTATGCATCAAGAAATGAAAGCAAATCACATCCGGCCGTGGAGTCAACAATCTGGTCGATGCGCGGCCAGGGAAATGGGTCTTTGGGACAAGCTTTATTAACATCCGTGAAGTCAATGCAAAGTCTCCATTTCCCATTTGCCTTGCGTACAACTACAGGATTGGCCAACCACGTAGGATGGAGTACTCCTCTGACAAGGCCTGCTGCTTCCAATTTCTTGATCTCTTCTGCAATGAATTCTTGGCGCTCATCGCTCGCTTCACGACTTTCGCTTGACGGGCGCGCATGAGGACGAACAGCTAGGCGATGCTCAATTACTTTCACGGGAACACGGGGATGTCGACGGCTGCCATGCAAACACGCCGACGTTTCGCCTGCAGAAAGCAACGAGCGCGCCTTCCTATTTAGGGTCGAGAGTGGCACTGATGGTGAAGGTACCACCAGTGTCGTCTTCCTTGGCGGGCACCTTCTTGGTCTTTGGCGGAGCTGCCATCGTCTTCTTGCACTTGCCGGTGGAGCTCGATGGTGCGTCCTCGACGGTAGCGCAGCACTCCGAAGAGGTGCGCTTGCCGGAGTGGGCATCAGAGCTCTTGCCGTACTTGGTCTTCTTCTTCCCCTCGGGAGCTTCAGCGGCAAGTGACTTGCTTTCTGTTGCAGCTGCTGCTTCCCGGTAGATCTTGTCGGCACAGACGAGAGCATCCTTCTTGTCGCCATGGACAGAGATGACGCTTATCGGGCCTGGCATCTTGAGTAAGTTGTATGCATAATGAGAGGCTGCCATGAACTTGGCGAGTGCTGGACGGCCAAGTATCCCATTGTAAGGCAATGGGAAATCAGCAACGTCGAACGTGACCCTCTCAGTCCTAAAGTTCAACTCGCTGCCAAATGTTACCGGCAACGTGATCTTCCCCTTCGGTTTGCTCCTTCCCGGATTGATTCCTTGAAAGTGCCAGTCTCTTCGAGCTCGCTGTCGGGGATCTGAAGCTTCTGGAGCACTGCGGAGGAGATCAGGTTCAAGCCAGCCCCGCCGTCAACTAGCATCTTGGTGACCTTGAGGTTGCGGATAGTTGGTGAGACCAACATCGGCAAGCACCCGACCGCAGTTATGCGATCAGGGTGGTCCTCAATATCAAAGATAATAGGCGTGCTGGACCATTTTAGAGGCTTGCGTGACTCTACGGATGGTTCTGCTACATTAACTTCCCGCATCCACTGCTTGAGTTGGCGGTGTGAAGTATGCAGAGAAGCACCGCCGTCAACGCAGAGTACCTCTGTAGCTTTCTGAAACTCCTGCTCATCGGTCTCGTCGTCTTCCATATCTTCATCGTCGTCGTCGTCTTCATCCTTGTCGCGGCCGCGGGGAGGTCTGTCTCCTTGCCGCTGCTTGGTCTTGCCGCGGCGTCCTCCTCGGCCGGGTCGCTTTTTGCTAACTCCCCCAGCACCTTCCTGGGCCTTCTCCTTGTCGCGCCGCTCGTACTTCAGCCTATCGCTGTTCAACAAGCTGCTCGACCTTCTTGCAGCTCGGAGGTCATGGCCCTTGGTGCGGTGGATCTTGGCAAGATCGCTTGTTGGACTTGTCACCTTGTCGTGCCGCCACAGTCGGCAACAAGGCCGCAACCTCCTTGCCGGAGCCACCAACTTTGGCCTTGTTGGCGCCACCTCCGTTGCCGGACTTCTCGACAACTAGCACCTCTTTGCCCTTCTTCCTTCTGTTGTTCCGCTGCCGGCTTTTCTTTGCCGGAGCGGTTTCCTCACTATCAGATCCTGCTTCTACATTCTCTCCTGGGAGCCTCCTCCCTTCCTCTGCGCGTGCACACTTGTCGGCCAAGGCGTACAGCTCACTGACGTCCTTGACTTTGCACATCGCCATCTCCTCTCTCATCCCGCGGTTCCGCATGTTCTGATGGAACGCGCTGATTACCGCGACAGGGTGGACATCCGGGATGTTGTAGTGCACACGGCTGAATCTCTGAATGATCTTGCGCAGGGACTCTCCTTCCTTCTGGGCGAGCAGATGAAGGTCACTCTCTTGGCCATGAGGCTTGTGGCCGCCTGTGAAGGCGCCAACAAACTGATGGCATAGGTCTGCCCAAGAGGATATGGAGCTGTCCGGCAAGTGCATGAGCCAAGATCTGATGTTGGGCTTGAGTACCAGCGGGAAGTAGTTGGCAAGGATCTTGTCGTCTCGTCCCCCCGCAGCTTGCACCGCGATGGTGTAGATGCTGAGGAACTCCGACGGATGCGTCCTGCCATCGTACTTCTCTGGCACGTCTGGCTTGAAATTTTTCTTGCTGGGCCACTGGACTTGCCGCAGCTCACGAGTGAACGCAGGGCAACCTACCGCGTACGACAAGTTGCCTGGTTCCCCTGGCGCATGCGTATCGACAGAGGGCCCAGCGCGCTGGTCGGATTGACGTCGCGCTTCTCTTTCGCGCTCGATGCGAGTTCGAGCGTCTTCTTGTTGTCGTTCATGAAGAACTTGGCGCTGATCGCGGCGAGCTCGTGGATCCGATGACGCGGTGGAGTCGCTGTCGAGGTGGATCCGGCGAGTCGGCGATCTTGGCCTTCGGGGTGGAGAGTGCATGGTGGTCGCACCCCCACAGGTTTCGTCGCCACCGGCTCGTGCCTTATCGTCTTGCTGCGGCAACGATGTAGTTGGTTGCCGCGGAGCGTCGCCGTTGGCAAAGCCGATGAGACTCTGGATGGTGGCCCTCCATTCGTCAACCTTGTCGGCTGTTGGAGGGTAGTCGAGGAGCAGTTGAGCTCTCACCACGGCTTCCGTTGGAGTGGTGGGTGGCAGTGGCGATCGGTGCGAGGAGCGGGATATGAGCGACCGTACCTCGCTCATGCCAGCATGTTGACGTGCTCGCTGGTCTTGAGGGCCTCGTGATCCTCCAGCTTGGCCTTGATCCAATGAGCGTATGGTACTATGAATACCATGACACTGTCGGTCCCGCGGCTCCTGAGACGGGCGCGGGGCATGTACGGACGCCGAAGTTTGCGCAGCCTTGTCCTTGGACTTGGCAGCGTCATGAGCTCTCTCGCCGGCGCCCGTTCTTCCGCCGGCGTCTACCCCACCACCCGTTTGCTCCGGAGGTGGTGGGTTTGACGCAGACGGCTCCGCTGCCGTCGAAGCCTTCTTCTTCGGTGGCATGTTGATGAAGATGTTGAAGATGATGAAGATGTTGCTCGTGTGAACGCCAGATCAGGTTCACACAGCCTCGACGCCCCCTACCTGGCGCGCCAAAGATGTCGGGGAGGCTGATCGTACCCACGAACACCTATGGGACCGGCGGACCGAGTCCCTTTTGGTTCGATGGGGGCGGAGATCGCACGAAGAGCGGATTGAGGCGAAGCACACGAGCAGATTACCCAGCTTTGGAGCTCTCCAGAGAGATAATACTCCTACTGCTGCTTGTCTGATTGCATTATGTTCTTGCTAGGGAGCGATGAGAGCTACAAGACCTAGCGTGAGTGTATCTGGTTTCGAATGAGCTGAACCGAACCCCTTCTACGTTGCGCATGGGCCTCCTTTTATATGCTCAAGGGGTCTCCGACCGGTGGCAACGTAGATGAGGGTACAAATGGAAAAATAGTAGCTGGTACACCTACTTGTACAGTGTACAGTGTACTCTACCTAACCCTAACGGCAAGGGACAAAAGCATTAAATGCCCGTCCCTGTCGCCTAAACAGTGCAACAGGGACCGTCAGGAGCGCCACCGTTTGCCACGATGGCAATCTTGTCAGCGCCGCTTATCGCTGCTCTCCGCTGGCTGCACAGCCTCTCGACACGCGCGCATGGAATGATCCCATGGCGACGGAGATGAAGAGAGGTTGCCTGCCGCGGCAAGTGCCTTGCCGCGGCTGAATCCTTGTCGCGTCCGGAGGCTTGTCGCTCTCCGAGCCTTCCCGGCAAGCTCCTCTTGTCGGGGTCTTGTCTTCTGTATGCCTTGAGTTGCCTTCCCGGCAAGCTCCTCTTGCCAGGGCCTTGTCTTCTTGGTTAAATACTTTGTTCTTGAATGGCTCCAAAGGAACCACGGAGGATCTTGGCGGTGACCAGGCAAACCTTGCAGCTGGGTGTCAGAATCGTCAGGCACGAAGTTCGGGATACTAGGGTACCCCTACTCTAGTACACCGACACTCAGGGAGAACACTTATACCTTGGTAATTTAGTGAGAGATCATCTTATAATGCTACTGTCAATTAAAGCAAGATAAGATGCATAAAAGATAAACATCACATGCAATCAAAATATGTGACATGATATGGCCATCATCATCTTGTGCCTTTGATCTCCATCTCCAAAGCATCGTCATGACTTCCATCGTCACCGGCATGACACCATGATCTTGATCATCTTGATCTATATCAATGTGTCGTCACATGGTCGTCTCGCCAACTATTGCTCTTGCAACTATTGCTATCGCATAGCGATAAAGTAAAGCAATTATTTGGCGCTTGCATCTTATGCAATAAAGAGACAACCATAAGGCTTCTACCAGTTGCCGATAACTTCAACAAAACATGATCATCTTATACAACAACTTATATCTCATCACATCCTGACCATATCACATCACAACATGCCCTGCAAAAACAAGTTAGATGTCCTCTACTTTGTTGTTGCAAGTTTTACGTGGCTGCTACGGGCTGAGCAAGAACCGTTCTTACCTACACATCAAAACCACAACGATAGTTTGTCAAGTTGGTGCTGTTTTAACCTTCGCAAGGACCGGCGTAGCTACACTCGGGTTCAACTAAAGTAGTAGAAACTGACAACCGCCAGCCACCTGTGTGCAAAGCACGTCGGTAGAACCAGTCTCGCGTAAGCGTACGCGTAATGTCGGTCCGGGCCGCTTCATCCAACAATACCGCCGAACCAAATTATGACATGCTGGTAAGCAGTATGACTTATATCGCCCACAACTCACTTGTGTTCTACTCATGCATATGACATCTGTGCATAAAACCTGGCTCGGATGCCACTGTTGGGAACGTAGTAATTTCAAAAAAATTCCTACGCACACGCAAGATCATGGTGATGCATAGCAATGATAGGGGAGAGTGTGTCCACATACCCTCGTAGACCGAAAGCGGAAGCATTAGCACAACGCAGTTGATGTAGTCGTACGTCTTCACGATCCAACTGATCAAGTACCGAAAGTACGGCACCTCCGAATTCAGCACACGTTCAGCCCGATGACGTCCCTCGAACTCCGATCTAGCCGAGTGTTGAGGGAGAGTTTCACACACGACAGCGTGCAGGACGATGTTGATGTTCTATCGACGCAGGCTTCGCTTAAGCACCGCCACAAGATTATCGAGGTGGATTATGGTGGAGGGGCACCGCACACTGCTAAAAGATCAACTGATCAATTGTTGTGTCTTTGGGGTGCCCCTGCCCCGTGATATAAAGGAGCAAGGGGGAGGCGGCCGCCTAGGAGGAGGGCGCGCCAGGGGGAGTCCTACTCCCACCGGAGTAGGACTCCTCCTTTCCTTGTTGGAGTAGGAGAAGGGAAGGGAGAAGGAGAAGGAAGGAAGGGGCGCCTCCCTAGTCCAATTCGGACTAGTCCATGGGGAGGGGTGCGGCCACCCTTTGGGGCATTTCTCTCCTTTCCCGTATGGCCCATTAAGGCCCAATACGAATGCCCGTAACTCTTCGGTACTCCGAAAAATACCCGAATCACTCGGAACCTTTACGATGTCCGAATATAGTCGTCCAATATATCGATCTTTACGTCTCGACCATTTCGAGACTCATCGTCATATCCCCGATATCATCCGGGACTCCGAACTCGTTCGGTACATCAAAACACATAAACTCATAATATAACTGTCATCAAAACTTTAAGCGTGCGGACCCTACGGGTTCAAGAACTATGTAGACATGACCGAGACACGTCTCCGGTCAATAACCAATAGCGGAACCTGAATGCTCATATTGGCTCCCACATATTCTACGAAGATCTTTATCGGCCAGACCGCATAACAACATACGTTGTTCCCTTTGTCATCGGTATGTTACTTGCCCGAGATTCGAACGTCAGTATCTCAATACCTAGTTCAATATCGTTACCGGCAAGTCTCTTTACTCGTTCCGTAATACATCATCCCACAACTAACTCATTAGTTGCAATGCTTGCAAGGCTTATAGTGATGTGCATTACCGAGTGGGCCCAGAGATACCTCTCCGACAATCGGAGTGACAAATCCTAATCTCGAAATACGCCAACCCAACAAGTACCTTTGGAGACACCTATAGAGCACCTTTATAATCACCCAGTTAAGTTGTGTTTTACGTTTGGTAGCACACAAAGTGTTCCTCCAGTAAACGGGAGTTGCATAATCTCATAGTCATAGGAACATGTATAAGTCATGAAGAAAGCAATAGCAACATACTAAACGATCAAGTGCTAAGCTAACGGAATGGGTCAAGTCAATCACATCATTCTCCTAATGATGTGATCCCGTTAATCAAATGACAACTCATGTCTATGGTTAGGAAACATAACCATCTTCGATTAACGAGCTAGTCAAGTAGAGGCATAGTAGTGACACTCTGTTTGTCTATGTATTCACACATGTATTATGTTTCCGGTTAATACAATTCTAGCATGAATAATAAACATTTATCATGATATAAGGAAATAAATAATAACTTTATTATTGCATCTAGGGCATATTTTCTACAAGAAATCTCGTCCCGAGATTTTAAGGGGTAGAGTATGGAGGAAAGACTAGGTTACGAATTCTAACGAATCTTCTCGGTCTTGGCTGCTCTTATCGAAGCGGTCGATCCATTATGTTGATGCCTTCATTTCTCTGCTTCATGTCATCATGATGTAGTACACATCCTTTCTTCGGGATCTTCATCGTACTTATGGAAAGAATAAAGGGTGGGCATTCCGAGAGTATGGACCTCTGCAAGGTCGACTATCTGGTCGGTAACATCGAGGAAGATGGCGGAAGTAACTCTCGAATTTAAACTTAAGAAAATATCGAGAGCAAAGTAAGGAGGTATCATGTGAAGTTTCCTGCGGGCAGGCAATCGTTTGATGCCTGAAACAGGGCGTGAAAGGGGTTCAAAGCAATGGGGATAGGTATTGTGTCTGATACCAGAATTGATGATCTCTTGGAAGGTGGCTCGTGAATCACATACGAGGCCAAGTGCGAGGAACAACCTTAAGAACAAGGGGTGTATAGGAGAGTCAGGTTTCGATCATGTGGAACTGTGGGTTATGGGCCCACCATGTGGGTTAAAAGTAGGAAGGCGGTGATGTCTTGCACGATCATGCAAGTAAGGCATGTCAGAGGGTAGACTGTCAGTTATATGTCAGCAACAACGTCGGTACCAAGGGCGAGGGACGAAGAAAACCATTTTCCTGCCCATTGAAACGAGGCAGACCAATAAGCAAAGTTCTCATCCATCGTCAGCTACCGGAATGTCATCAACAATAGTAACAGGGTCTTACTAACCGCGTGGTACAACCAGGTGCTTACCTAAGCAGGGAATTATCACTACTTAGTTAAATTGGATTACAAGAAAGGTTAAACAAAACAATGGAAAGGAAAATATGTTTAAACACATATTTCAGGGGTATATTCTTCCCAAGGACAAGCAGAGCATGATATCCATGACAGGATATATTGTAGAAAACCCTTCAGGGAAGGGGAGAGAAATTTCATGATATTACCCATACAACGGTGTTTGGATAATTGATCAAGAAACATTTAGCATTGTGCTACAAATGTGCTTATTGTAACATCGGAGTACCAGAGACACACTTCGAGATAGCATTGACATGGTCTTCAAGCAAAGTTCAAACTGTTGATACACGAAGGATCCATCAGGAACAACTTGTGGAATAAGTCTTACAATTTCCTCATAGAAGAATGGATAACCTTGCTAATAAGGAAACTATAACAGTAGGTCCTCCGGCCAGGTGTGCTGGGCATGACATCTCCTTACCGGGTCATAAAAGACCAGTGTTATAACTCTTGGAAAAATGTTCCAACCATCATATCTGTCTGAGATTCAGATCTGATCGGTGTTAGGATACCTCAGGCTCAGGATGCCCGATAAGAAAAGGTGCAACAACAGTTGACGCAAAGACATTTTAAGGTTCTCGGGAAATGAACGATGGAAGTAAGTTCCGAAACCAGAGTTCAGCATTAAACCAAGGAGAGGATGAGGAGGTGGCTGATGGACTCAGCGACATATCATCGAGATTTCCAAAAAGATGGATTTCCACAATTATCTGAACAAGGAGATAACATTTGTCATATCAAATGACATCATGATGTATGCTAGAGAAAAAAAACATACACAATCAAACATTGGCTGAAAGGTGCACCCGAAATATGGGTTGGGTTGCACGACCAATGTCAGAATGGTGATTCAATAATCAATAGTCTAAGAATGAACAGTCGACCATTAACTTCAAAGCAATAGGGTTGCTAGAAGGAAAGAATCCAAACAACATTGTTCACTTGTTGGAATCAACACGGGGACCAAGAAAGAATGGTGATGGTGAGAAGTATCACTATACCAAGAATTCTTAAGAGGTGGAGTAATCCTCATGACATTCTTGACATAAAAGATGGTAATACTCCAAGGTAAAGAACAAACTCTGGATAGCAAGGAGCTCCATAACATGAACAAATTTGTGTTGGAGGGAAGGCAATAATGTTGTTCATGATAATACAAATCCTTGAGAGGCAAGGATGGTGTTTCTGAACACGAATTCAATCGATATCCTTGAAGAGCTCAGAATGTTGATGGTGATCATGACACATTTGTCGAGGGGTTTCACAAGGATATAATCGATCGGCAATGACATCAAGTTAAAGGAATGATGAAGCAAAAGGTTATTGGAACCATGGGTACGAGACAAACTCGAAACCAAGCTTGCAGTTCAAGGCGAAATGATATTATGAGGAAGACCAACGTTAGATTAGCTCACCATCGAAATTTGTGCTCCGGGAAGAAGGAATAGGTAGCACAGTTAAAATTAGCACGATCATGAAATAACCGATCAGGCTAGGAGTGATGTGATGGAGTATTAAACTCCTCAACAAAAAAGTACTAGAAGTACTGAATCATAGTGTTGATTTGATTCACAAATCGGTGTTCTCGATTGATGACAACCCAGAACCTATGGAGTGACTACGACGGGGAAACCTACTACTTCATCAGAAATTCATAACATGTAGTGCAATGGGGTGTTATCCTCGAGATACCAAAGGGTAATACTCGAAGGTAGATCAAAATAGAGGTTGGATAGGTGTATTGATCTGCAGAAGACAAGTACTTTAACTTGTCCTAGAAATGGGATCAAAGAAGAACAATGTGGTCGGAACCATGATTGTAAAGGATCAAATCTCGGATATAAGATGAACTTATACCAAGGGATGATTAATTTTAAGAGAGGCTTTAATGATAAGACCTACATTGTGTCTATGGGCATGAACGTAAGGTTCAAAGTGCACTCCCACTTCTTCAACGCATAACCTTTCATTTACTGCTCTACTAAAAATGATTTGAGTGTGAAGATCTACCTGGTGAATTACCAGAGGAGTATGAACCTTGGTAAACTTTTGGGTCCACACAGATTAAGGAATGCATAGGTTCAACCCATCGGGGCATCTTAGGAACATATACACAAACTTCAAGAGTAATTATCACCAGCCCGAAAGCAAAGCATGGTTGGCCAAATCAGAGAATAGGATTTACCAATGGCATTATGTATCAAGGAAAGAACTCCAGGTTTTGAGAATATGCAAGAACGGTCAGATAATAATCCACCAAAGGATCTAGTGGACTGCAAGGGATCTAATGTGAGTAATGGTACTCAACCAGAAGAAGAAAGAATGCAAGGGATCAGATTATAGAAACAACTGACTAATTCAAAGCTCACATGTAAAGTAATTATGATTTTCAAATTAAGGGCTCAGAAGCAAATGCTCTGATTAAGGATGGATAAGTTGAGTAGACTTAGGGGCACAATCGGCGACAATTTGATTGGTCGAGAACCAACTCCTTTTCAAAATGACGTCTGAGCCGGAAGGATGAATTATAGGATTTGATTGAGGATTGCGAGCATTCGCAACATATTGAATCAAGAGACTCGAAATGATAATGACAAAGGATACTAAATGAATATTGCTGGTCTGAAGGAACGCATCCAAAATGCAAGCACACAATTCCAGAGCAATAGTCGGCAGAGGATTACCGGAAGATCAGATAACATCTCAATGTATCTTGTGAATCATATGAACAATGGGGGAAGATCGGATACTCGGTAAATGCGAGGAATTATCCGTAGGGGTATTCATGAGGCAAGAACTGCAGAGCAGTAAGCTCAAACGATTCTCGGAACAACGGAGAGTAGTTCGGGGCATCTTGTAATAACAAGATCAATGGGATTGAATGTAGACAAGTGTATGCAGTTATCCATACGGATATAATGGTGGTAGGGAATTTGCAAAGGCGGTGGGCACAAGCGTCTCGAGAAAACATCGAATAGCATCTTGAGAACCTACTGGTGCACCTAGTAATCATCTGGAGTGAGGGGCTCTCCGGGAAGAAGTAATTACGAGAACCTAGAGTTAGAGTTAGCAAAATTTATTTTAACCCGAGTAGAACAGAGATCAAAGTCCCAGAGTATAGACGAGGAATAAAAGATCCTAATACCACCCAATGGCGACGTGGGCCCGTAAGCCACATAGCCATGTTAGAAAAAGTTTTGCAATGACTAGACTCAACTTCGGCCAAGGAGTTTGGAAGGGGATTCCTACAGGCAGTCGGCTCTGATACCAACTTGTGAAGCCCCCGATTCAATCGTACACTAATCATACACGCAAACGTGTACGATCAAGATCAGGGACCCATGGGAAGATATCACAACACAACTCTAAAAATAAAATAAGTCATACAAGCATCATATTACAAGCCATGGGCCTCGGGGTCTCGAATACAAGTGCTCGATCATAGACGAGTCCGCGGAAGCAACAATATCTGAGTACAGACATAAGTTAAACAAGTTGCCATAAGATGGCTAGCAAAAAGTGGGATACAGATCGAAAGAGGCGCAGGCCTCCTTCCTGGGATCCTCCTAAACTACTCCTGGTTGACGTCAGTGGCCTGCACGTAGTAGTAGGCACCTCCTGTGTAGTAGGAGACGTCGTCAACGGTGGCGTCTGGCTCCTGGGCTCCAGCATCTGGTTGTGACAACCAGGTAGAAAGGAAAGGGGGAAAAGAGGGAGAAAAGCAACCGTGAGTACTAATCCAAAGTACTCGCAAGCAAGGATCTACACTACATATGCATGGGTATCTGTGTAAAGGGGCAATATCGGTGGACTGAACTGCGTAATGCCGTAATAAGAGGGGATAGCTAGTCCTGTCGAAGACTACGCTTCTGGCAGCTTCCATCTTGCAGCATGTAGAAGAGAGCAGAAGGTAAGTTCACCAAGTATCATCGCATAGCATAAACCTACCCGGCGATCCTCTCCTCGTTGCCCTATTAGAGAGCGATCACCGGGTTATATCTGGCACTTGAAAGGGTGTGTTTTATTAAGTATCCGGTTCTAGTTGTCATAAGGTCAAGGTACAACTCCAAGTCGTCCTGTTACCGAAGATCACGGCTATTCGAATAGATAAATTTCCCTGTGGGTGCACCACATTACCCAACACGCCGATCCCATTTGGCGGACACACTTTCCTGGGTCATGCCCGCCTCGGAAGATCAACATGTCGCAGCCCCACCTAGGCACAACAGAGAGGTCAAGACGCCAGCCTAAATCCTATGGCGCAGGGTGCAGGACCATCGCCCATTGCACACTGGAGGTTGCGTGGGCGGCGGAAGCGCACCTAGCCTCCCTAATACAAGAGCAGGCGTTCGGTCCAATCCGCACGCGCCGCTCGATTCGGCCGACGTCACGAAGGCTTCGGCTGATACCACGACGCCGAGTGCCCATAACTGTTCCCGCGTAGTTGGTTAGTGCGTATAGGCCAGTGGATAGACTCAGATCAAATACCAAGAACTCGTTAAACGTGTTATTTTAAAGTAACCGCGAACACTGACCAGGGCCAGGCCCACCTCTCTCCTAAGTGATCTCAACCTGCCCTGTCGCTCCGCCACAAAGTAATAGTCGGGGGCCGTCAGGAACCCAGGCCCACCACTACCAGGATGGAGCCACCTGTCCTTTTAGCCCCCACATCGGAATCACATGCGGGTACTCAACGAGCAGACTCGACTTTAGTCACCACCTGTATAGTATGAATGTATATATGTATATACCCGTGATCACCTCCCGAGTGATCACGGCCCGATAGTATAGCATGGCAGACGGACAAGAATGTAGGGCCACTGATGGATACTAGCATCCTATACTAAGCATTTAGGATTGCAGGTAAGGGTAACAACTGTAGCAACAATGACAGGCTATGCAGCAGAATAGGATTAACCGAAAGCAGTAACATGCTACACTACTCTAATGCAAGCAGTAGAGAGAAGGAATAGGCGATATCTGGTGATCAGGGGGGGCTTGCCTGGTTGCTCTGGCAAGAAGAAGGGGTCGTCGTCGATGTAGTCAATCACAGGGGTATCGGCAATGGTCTCGGAGCCTACCGGAAAGAAGTAACGAAGGGGGAACACAATAAATAACAGAGCAATCAAATGTAACACAAAGCAAGACGCGGAAATACGTTGTGCTAGGGGTGACATAATGCAGGGATATGTGATACCAGCGAAGGGGGCAAACATCCGGGAAAGTATCCCCGGTGTTTCGCGTTTTCGGGTAGATGAACCAGTGGGGGAGAGTTGCATGTTCTCTATGCTAGGGATTTGTGGCGGACGAATGGACAGCGTATTTGGATTCGTCTCGTCGTTCTGAGAAACTTTCATGTACAAAGTATTTTCATCCGAGTTACGGATTATTTTATATTAATTTCTAAAGTTTTAATCCATTTTCTAAATTATTTTAATTCAATTAAGTAGTAAAAAGCTATGTGCACACAGGAGAGGCCAGCCACAGCCTATGACCTATGGGGGCAGGGGACCCAGTTGACCAAGTCAACGGTTGACTGGTCAATGGTGTGAATAGTGCATGTGAGACCCACATGTCATTGTCACAATTTAATTAAAATAGGCTTAAACACCTAAGCTAGTTAATTAGGTCAAATTAAGCAAGGTTAATTAATTAAACTAATTATATACTAATTAATTAATTCACTTTACTATTTCCTTTTATTTTCCATTTTTGTTTTTCTCTACTCTTTTCTTTTTATCTGATTTACAGGGGGAGGGCCCCACCTGTAAGTGGCTCTTGCCACCTCCCTCCTATGCACAAACGCATTGTGGGAGGGCAGAGGCGCTGGCGTCGGACATGGCCCCGGGCGAGGCCATGGCCGCGCCGACAATGGGTAGGCGGCAGGGGACGGCTGGGGCGCACGAAGACGGGCGCGAAGCAGGCGGGCTCATCGGCGGTGGACGGGTCGACTATGGCAAGGGCGCTGGTTTGGGTGGTCTGGCGAGGGCATGCTGGCGCTGGCAAAGACGCGATGGCTGTGGCTGCTGGGTCGGGCGCGAGCGGGTAGAGCGCGCGACCAGGGCGCTGGTAGAGCGGGCTGCTGGCGAAAGCACGCGCGCGCTGTGGCGGCCGAAAGGTGGGAGGCTGGTGCGGGCGGCGACGCGTTGGAGGCTTCGAGCGCTGCAACAGGGAGAGGAGGGGAAGGCGAACGGGGCTCACTTCGAGCCATAGGGGGGTGGCAGCGGGCTCGAGGGGGCTCGGGATGGCCGGAGACGACGACGAACGAGGCGGCAGCGACGACGTTGGTGAGTGGGCGTCCAGCGCTCCATATCGGGGCAGGAGGGAGGAGCTGCGAGGAGGAGAGCGGGGCGGTGCTTGGCGATCTGGTGACGGGGTTGGCACCGGCGACGGCGGACGGCGGCCTTAGCGGAGCGGCGACTTGCATCAGGCGCGGGCGTGCAGGAGCAGGGGGTCGAACAGGGGAGCCCCTCCCCGTTCGTCAGCGCGTGCGTGTATCGTGGGTGGCGGCGCGTAGGGGGAATGAGGGAGAGATGGGGATCGGGACAGGAGGAGCTAGGGTTAGTAGCGGGGGGTGTAGGGCTGGGCCGACCAATTGGCTAGCTGGGCCGGTTGGCCCAGCGTGGGGGGGGGGGCTGTTTTACTTTGTTTTAAGTTTGTTTAGTCTTTTCTTTTTATTTATTTCTTTTAGTTTTTGTTTTCTTTTAATTACACATTAATTTTAGTTTAGTAAAATATGGCAATAGCCCCTAAAATAATGTTCGAGAATAACCCGATGTCGTAAAAAGTTTTATCCCGAATTAAAATAGTTTAGCAATTTATAAAATACCAAAGGCATTTATATAATTGTTTTTGCGGCTGTTTTATTTATTTTAGAGCATTTAGGCATTTTGTAAAAATGTGTTTTCTTCACCATATGTGCCTATGATTTATTTATCACATCCAGAACATTTTAGCTTTAAGGTTTGAAAACTTTTATTGTTTGACTTGATTCTGAATTTTGAATTTGCAAGGGATTGAATCATCGTGAGATTAAGAACAGTAACAGTGGTGACGTGGCATCATTAGCAGCGAATTACTGTAGCCTAGTTATCCGGGCGTCACAGAAATACAAACCAGTCTTAGTATGGGCCCAAAAGAACAGTGGCATGTTGATGTGCTTGATCCGATATGGGCCGTAATTTGGCCCAAAACACGACAGGCTATGAACGGGCATGATTCGGTATGGGCCTCAATTTGACCCAAAACATGGCAGGCTGTTAACGGGCCAACCCACTAATGTCTGAAAAAACATGGTGGACCTTTAGCTGGGCTGGCCTTTTCACCGGAATGGGCCTCTGTTGGGCCGTGCCAGGTGTTGACGTATCATAGGCGCCTCCTGTCTAATGAGTGGATGACATCTATCCGAACGTTGAGCCAACACGTGTTTCCTCCAGCCAATGAGAATTTTACACGTGGAAAATCCCCATTCGTCCGGGCTGTTAATGGGTTATCGGATCCAAAACCGGACCTGATAGCTTAAGGACGACCCGTTACGGTCGATGCCACGTGTCAGTCACCCTTGACGAAAGCACTTCTATGACGCGCGATCTATCGTCATGGAAGTGGACACTTCCGTGATGATAATTTTGGTAATGTCATGGAACACTTCTACGACAGAACAAGTATGACTATCTTGATTCTGTCATAAAATCATCATGGATGTACATGCATGACAGAAAACGTGACCTACTCTGACAAACACGTATCATCACGGAAGTGTATTTTTTTGTAGTGTATATTTTTCTCATCAAGATAAGAATATTTCAAAGTGTCAGGACCCACTAGAATTTCAATAGGCAAATTGTGTTTTAGGAGAGGTTGTTGTTCAAAGAATATTTTATCTATTTCATTTCTTTCACGTAAGTGCATATCATTTTCATGGTCTAGCAAATATTGTTCTGGTGGATTAGTAGGAGGCATGGCAATAGAAGCAAGACCAATTATTTCATCCTTACTAGATAATTTTTTATCCTAAGGTTGTCTACGAAACTTAGAGAAATTAAACTCATGAGACACATCACCAAAACTAACACTAACAGTTTGTTTTTCATAATCTATCTTAGCATTGACAATGTTCAAGAAAGGTCTACCAAAGATAATGGGACAAAAGTCATCTTGTGGGGAACCAAGGACTAGAAAATCAGTAGGGTATTTTATTTTCCCACACAAGACTTCAACATCTCTAACAACCCCAAGTGGTGTGATGGTGTCTCTATTAGCAAGTTTAGTAGTAACATCTATGTCTTCTATTTCAGCGGGTGCTATGTTATTCATAATTTCTTGGTATAATGTAAAAGTAATAGCACTCACACTAGAACCTAAGTCACATAAACCATGATAACAATGATCTCCTATTTTAACTGAGACAACATGCATGCTAACCACAGGTCTATGCTTATCTTTTCCATTGGGTTTAGCAATTCTAGCAGCTTCATCATAGAAGTAAATAACATGCCCATTAATATTTTATACCAAGAGATATTTTCCATTGGACATTAAAGAACTAGATTCTACTTTAATTTGTTCAGAGGGTTTAGGTGCTTTAATATTACTTTTACGAACCACTCTTGATACCTTGGCATGTTCCTTTATCCTAACAGGGAAAGGTGGTTTTTCAATATAAGTAGTAGGCACAACTGGATCAACATTGTAAATGATAGTTTCATCTTTTGCTATAACTAGTTCTTTAATGTCCTATTTAATAGGGGGTGATATTTAAACCACTTCTCCTTAGGGAGATCAACATCAGTAGCAAATGATTCATATAAAGAGACTACTATCTTAGAGTCAAGTCCATATTTAGTGCTAAAATTGTGAAAAGCATCGGTATTCATAAAAGATTTAACACAATCAAACTCAAGCTTAATACGTGACTCTTTACCTTCCTCAAGTTCCCAGTCTTCAGAGTTACGTCTAATTCTTTCTAAAAGATCCCACCTAAATTCAATAGTCTTCTTCGTAAAAGAACCAGTACAAGAAGTATCGAGCATGGATTGATCATCACAAGAAAGCCGAGCATAAAAATTCTGAAGGATAAATTCTCTCGAGAGCTCATGATTGCGGCATGAATATAACATTGAATTAAGTCACCCCAAGCTAGAGTGATGCTTTCTCCTTCACGAGGCCAAAAACTATATATATATAATTCTGATCACAACAAACTAGATGCATAGGATAAAACTTTTAGTGAAATTCCAATTTCAGTCGATTCCAATTCCAAGATCCAATATGATCGCATAGCCTATACCATGTCAATGCTTTTCCATTCAAATATAAAGGGAAAACCTTCTTCTTAACTTCATCTCCGGGTAAACCTGCAAGCTTAAATAATTCACAAATTTCATCCACATATATAATGCATATCAGGATGTTCAGTTCCATCTCCTGCATAAGGATTAGCTAGCAAGTAATTGAACTATTAATGAATTGATAAGAACCTCGATTGTCCATTTTTTTGAACCTCTTGAAAAGAGGGATTGATAAGAGCCCTGGTTGTCTATTTTGTTCTGAACCCGAGAGTGTACATCATCTCTTTTTTGGGTGTGTGGTAGCTAAGGAAACCTGGATGCACATATCTAGTTACTCTATTTTACCTTTATGTCAGGGTCGAATTTGACAGATCTCGGGTAGGGGGTCCCGAGTTAGTAGTCTTGCATGTTGGTAATTGGACACACATTTTTACCCAGGGTCGGGCTCTCCTTAGAGACAAAACCCTACGTCAAGCTTGTGTTATATTGATTTGGGATGGAGTACAAAGTACAAGCGATCTACCATGAGATTGTTGGGTGTCGTCTACGAACCCTATCCCTCGGTTTATATAGTCAAAGTGTGCTAGTTATCGACTAGAGGGGGGGTGAATAGGTGATTTTTATGAATTTCTTCAAGATAGGCAATGTCTTCGAAGACGCGGAAGCAAAATAGAACTAAATAGGATGCAGCAGAAGATAAACTACACTAGGCATGCAGAAAGTCAATGAACACTAGAGGTATGTACGAAGACCGATAGCAGCTAGGTAGGACAAAACAGATTATGAAGAAAGTGTGAAGACAAATATGTAATCATAGGGAATGGCTTCACACAAAGTCTATGAACAGAATGAGCAAGCAAGAGTTTCACGAAACTAGAAAGTAAGTAAAGGAGTGGAGTGATAGAACCAGTAGCTCGATGAAGATAAATGATTTGTTTGGCCAGTTCTAGTTGTTGTGACAACTGTTCGTCTGGTTAGGGAGGCCGAGATTGAACTCAGAAGACCACGTCTTCACCTTATTCCCCTTGAGCTAAGACCCACAGATCTCGCCCAATCACTCAATTAAGTCTTCAAGGTAGACTTCCATACCTTCACATACTTTGTTCACTGGCAATCCACAATGACTCTTGGATGCTCAGAACGCGATGCCTAACTGAGTGGAAGATCAAAATCTTCAAGTGTAACAAGTATTCAGTTCACATAGAACAAATAGACTTCAGTGATGTTCAAAACACTTTGGTCTCTGAGTGTTTTGGGTTTTCTCCTCGCAAGGATTCTCTCACAAAGGCTTCGGAGGTGGGTTCCTCTCAAATGACAAAAGCCGTGCACTAACTCGGAGCAGCCGCCAACTTATGATGGAGGGGGTGGGCTATTTATAGCTAGGAGGCAACCCGACATGATATGTTTGAAATGATCCTGTGTCAGTGGACAACCGACACGTATCCAATGGTCGGATTTCAAACACACGCGATAGCTTGACTTGGGCTCCAGGTAAAGCTGACTCAACCAACTCTGGAAGAGGTTTTCTCTCATTGTCTTCGCTCGAAGACATCGGATTTTAGGTTGAGCATCACGTTAGTTTTCTGACTTTGTTTACCTCGACCTCACTTAATAGTTCGGTGGTTCCTATGACTCAGGAAAGTAGAAAATGAAGCTACAAAAAGACTACGGCTTCGTGCTCCATTTTCTTCAAGCGAAAGTCTTCGCGTACCATTATCTTCAATGTCTTCATACATTTTCAGGGGTCATCTTTGATTGGTAAACCGAATCCACATGGACTTATACCTGTGTTCTCCTATGAATCTCACAAACACATTAGTCCTACAACCAAGTTTGTCTTGGAGTATACGTCAAGTCTTCAGGAGCCTTCCTTTCACAGGCCATGGGCCCCTTGACGTAGCCCACTGGTGAACCGATATAGAGGTCCATGACCCGGTACAGTAGGCCGGGAGACAACATGGTGAGTGACCCCCAATTCGGGACACCGTCAGTAGCCCCCCGAACTGGTCTTCAAGTCACAGACGCTCCTCGGATCTTCCAAGTTGCTCTTCATTCTTTGGTCGCCAATCTTGAAAGCTGGTTCAATGAATCCTTCCATATCCAATGTTTGGTACGTATCCGAGATGTCTCAGGTCCACCTCGGTTTATGCCAAGCTCTTTGATACGTCTCCAATGTATCTACTTTTCAAAACACTTTTGCCCTTGTTTTGGACTCTAACTTGCATGATTTGAATGGAACTAGCCCAGACTGACGCTGTTTTCAGCAGAATTGCCTTGGTATATTTTTATGCAGAAATAAAAGTTCGCGGAATGACCTGAAAATCCAGGGAGACACGTTTTGGAATTAATAAAAAATACTGGCGAAAGAATCAGCATTACGGGGCCCGCACCCTGTCCACGAGGGTGCAGGGCGTGCCCACCCCCCTAGGGCACGCCCCCTGCCTCGTGGGCCCCCTGAGACTCCATCAACCTCAACTACAACTCCATATATTCACGTTCGGGGAGAAAAAAATTAAAGAGAAGGATTCATCGTGTTTTACGATACGGAGCCGCCGCCAAGCCCTAATCTCTCTCGGGAGGGCTGATCTGGAGTCCGTTCTGGGCTCCGGAGAGGGGAATCCGTCGCCGTCATCATCATCAACCATCCTCCATCACCAATTTCATGATGCTCACCGCCGTGCGTGAGTAATTCCATCGTAGGCTTGGTGGACGGTGATGGGTTGGATGAGATTTATCATGTAATCGAGTTAGTTTTGTTAGGGTTTGATCCCTAGTATCCATTATGTTCTGAGATTGATGCTTGCTATGACTTTGCTATGCTTAATGCTTGTCACTAGGGCCCGAGTGCCATGATTTCAGATCTGAACCTATTATGTTTTCATGAATACATGTGAGTTCTTGATCCTATCTTGCAAGTCTCAATAGTCACCTACTATGTGTTATGATCCCGCAACCCCGAAGTGACAATAATCGGGACCACTTCCGGTGATGACCGTAGTTTGAGGAGTTCATGTATTCACTAAGACTAGCCACAATGGGTAGTAACATAGACTAGTAACATGCCCATGTTACTAGTCTATGTTACTACCTCTATAGTGGGGAGTAACATATGTGTGGTAACATAGAGCACTTCATTTATTAGGTTATAGACACATCTTGCCTTGATATGTGTCATGTTACTCATACTAGTAGTAACTAACTATGTTACCACTTTCATCTCTTTCTTCATTTATTGCATGCCACCTCATCTATTTAACCTAGATATGTGTGATGTTACTACCTATGTTACCCCCACTATGGGTAGTCTAAATGTTAATGCTTTGTTCCGGTACTTTATTAAAAGGAGGCCTTAATATCCCTTAGTTTCCAATAGGACCCCGCTGCCACGGGAGGGTAGGACAAAAGATGTCATGCAAGTTTTTTCCATAAGCACGTATGACTATATTCGGAATATATGCCTACATTACATTGATGAACTGGAGCTAGTTCTGTGTCACCCTATGTTATAACTGTTGCACGAGGAATCGTATCCGACATAATTATCCATCATTGATCCATTGCCTACAAGCTTTTCATATATTGATCTTTGCTTGGTTACTTTTCCGCTGCCATTGTTACAATTACTATAAAAACTGCTACTGTTACTTTTGCCACTGTTACCGTTACTTCCATACTACTTTGCTTCTAAATACTTTGTTGAAGATATTAAGTCCTTCAGGTGTGGTTGCATTGACAACTCAGCTGCTAATACTTGAGGATATTTTTTGGCTCCCCTTGTGTCGAATCAATAAATTTGGGTTGAATACTCTACCCTCGAAAACTGTTGTGATCCCCTATACTTGTGGTTTATCAAGACTATTTTCTGGCGCCGTTGCCGGGGAGCATAGCTCTATTCTTTGAGTCACTTGGATTTATATCTGTTGATCACTATGAGGAACTTGAAAGACAAAAAACCAAGATTTATCCCTCAACTATGAGGGGAGGTAAGGAACTGCCATCTAGCTCTACACTTGATTCTCCTTCTGTTTTGAGTAAACTTGCGACACCTAAACCTACTCCTGCTATTGATTCTGATATGTCGCATGTTATTGATGATGCCACTTCTGCTATGCATGATGCTTAGGATGAAACTACTTCTATGCTTAATGCTACTGTGCCATTAGGTGAATTTCTTGATGAACAACTTGCTAGGGTTAGAGAGAATGAAATTATTGAAACTGATAATATTGATGAAAGTGATGATGAAGACTCTCCCCCTAGATATGAATAGTCTGATGTGCCTGAGGGTTATGTTATGGATGAAGAAATTGCTAGAGACTTTTTTGCTTGCAAAGATAGATATGATCTTAAGAAACTGTTAGTTAAGCTGAAAGAAAAATCTTTGAATGCTAGAATGAAATATGACCCTGCTTTTGCTCCTTCACCTATTTGTATTTCTGATAAGGATTATGATTTCTCTGTCGATCCTGAGTTGATTACTTTGGTTGAATCTGATCCTTTTTATGGCTATGAATCTGAAACTGTTGTGGCACATCTTACTAAATTAAATGATATAGCCACCCTATTCACTCATGAGGAAAAAAAATCATTAGTACTATATCCTTAAGTTATTTCCGTTCTCGTTAAAGGGTGATGCTAAAACATGGTTTAATTCTCTTACTCCTAGTTGTGTGCATAGTCCCCAGGATATGATTTATTACTTCTCTGCTAAATATTTCCCCGCTCATAAGAAAGAAGCTGCCTTAAGGGAAATATATAATTTTGTGCAAATTGAAGAAGAGAGTCTACCACAATCTTGGGTGAGGCTTCTCCGATTACTTAATGCTTTCCCTGATCATCCTCTCAAGAAAAATGAAATACTTGATATCTTTTATAATGGACTAAACGATGCTTCCAGAGACCACCTGGATAGTTGTGCTGGTTGTGTTTTCAGGGAAAGAACTGTTGAGCAAGCTGAATTGCTATTGAATAATATATTGAGTAATAATAATGATTGGACACTTCCTGAATCAACTCCTAAGCCAACACTGAAGAAAAGGGGTATTCTATTTCTCAGTCCTGAAGATATGCAAGAGGTAAATAAATCTCTGAAAGAAAAGGGTATTAAAGCTGAGGATGTTAAGAATTTACCACCTATTGAAGAAATACATGGTCTTGATAACCCGACACAGGTAGTAAAGGTAAATTCTCTCTACATATTTGATGAAGGTGATATCCCTCGTAATAAGTCTGCTAGCCAATGCTTAGATGAGTTTGATAATTTTATTGTTAAACAAGAAAACTTCAATGCTTATGTTGGTAAACAATTGAAACGTAATGCTTATATGATTGAACACTTGAGTGATTATATGTCTAGAGTTAAAGGTGACCTTAAAATTATTAGTAAACATGCTTCTATGGTTACCACTCAAGTAGAACAAGTGCTTAAAGCTCAAAATGATTTGCTCAGTGAATTAAACAATAAGAAAAATGATAATGTTGTTAGAGTTATGACTAGAGGGGGTAAAATGACTCAGGAACCTTTGTATCCTGAGGGCCACCCTAAGAGAATTGAGCAAGATTCTTAGAGAACTAATGTTGATGCACCTACTCCTTCTAATAGGAAGAGAAAGAGAAATGATAGGACTCTGCATGCTTCTAGTGAACCTGTTGTTGACACACCTGAGAATCCCAATGATATTTCTATTTCTGATGCTGAAACACAATCTGGTAATGAACATGAACCAAGTGATAATGTTAATGATGATGTTCTTATTGATGCTCAACCTAGCAATAACAATGATGTAGAGATTGAACCTGCTATTGATCTTGTTAACCCACAAGCAAAGAATCAATGTTATGATAAGAGAGACTTCATTGCTAAGAAGCACGGTAAAGAAAGAGAACCATGGGTTCAGAAACCCATGCCTTTTCCTCCTAAACCATCCAAGTAAAAGGATAATGAGGATTTTGAGCGCTTTGCTGAAATGATTAGACCTATCTTTTTGCATATGCGTTTTACTGATATGCTTAAAATGATTCCTTATGCTAAGTATATGAAAGATATTGTTACAAATAAAAGAAAGATACCGGAAGCTGAAATTTCCACCATGCTTGCCAATTATATTTTTAAAGGTGGAATACCAAAGAAACTTGGAGATCTAGGAGTACCAACTATACCATGCTCCATTAAAAGAAACTATGTTAAAACTGCTTTATGTGATCTTGGAGCCGGTGTTAGTGTTATGCCTCTCTATTTATATCGTAGACTTGATTTGAATAAGTTGACACCTACTGAAATATCTTTGCAAATGGTCGATAAATCAACTGCTATACCTGTCGGCATTTGTGAGGATGTGCCTGTTGTGGTTGCAAATGTTACTATTTTAACGGACTTTGTTATTCTTGATATTCCCGAGGACAATAGTATGTCGATTATCCTTTGTAGACCCTTTTTGAATACTGTAGGGGCTGTTATTGATTGCAACAAAGGCAATGTCACTTTTCATGTTAATGGTAATGAGCATACGGTACACTTTCCGAGGAAACAACCTCAAGTCCACAGTATCAATTATATTGGAAAAATTTCAACGATTACTATCGGAGGTTTTGAATTCCCTCTTCCTACCGTCAAGAAGAAATATGATATTCTTATTATTGGGGACGTGCATATCCCAGTTGAGGTAACCTAGTGTTATTCGAAAATTCTCCGTTTTCATGTTATTCAGAAAGAGTTTGTTAACAAGACTTGATCAACCTTGTTAGTGGATTCCTTTTGATGAGCATGAGATGGATGAAGTTACACTACAAAAAAATACACTTCCGTGATGATACGTGTTTGTCATAGTAGGTCGCATTTTTTGTCATGCATGTACATCCATGACAAATTTGTGACAGAATCAAGATAGTCATACATGTGTTGTCGTAGAAGTGTTCCATGACATTACCAAAATTATCGCGCGTCACAAAAGTGCTTTCGTCAAGGGTGACCGACACGTGGCATCCACCGTAACGGAACGCCATTAAGCTATCTGGTCGGGTTTTGGATCCGATAACCCGTTAACAGCCCCGACCAATGGGAAATTTCCACGTGTAAAATTCTTATTCGACGGACGAAACACGTGTCAGCTCGTCAGTGGGTCAGATAGGCGCGTATGATACATCGACATGTGGCACGGCCCAACAGAGGCCCATTCCTGTGAAAAGGCCAGCTTGTTTGACTTGGTCAAAAGGTGGCGGGCCGGCCCATGGAAAGCCTGTTAACGGCATGTTCGCATATAGCCCATTTATAGCCCGCTAACCCAAGGCCCGTTACGCCCTATCCGAATTAGGCCCAGTAGCGTCATCTGGGCCATCCAATATGATTCCAGCCCATTTTCACTTCTGGCAATGTATCGCCCATGACATCTTTCGGCCCATATGAGGCCCTATGTAACTCTTGGCCTATTAACGGCCCGTGGTGAAACTGGCCCGTAATGAACAGTGTATCAATTTACAACCATTAACGGCCCGTGGTGAAACTGGCCCGTAATGAACAGTGTATCACTTTATACCCATTAACGGCCCGTTATTCCGTTGGCCGTTTCCAGCCCATGTTATCTTTCGGCCTTCTCAGAGCCCATTTATTCTTGGGCTCATTTTCAGCATTCGTTTACTTACGGCCCGTTACTGTTATTTTCTGCTTGTCGGCCAAATTTAGCCCATGGTTACAGTCGGCCCATTTGTGGTCCGTTAATACGTTGGGCCATTTTCATAGCGTCATCAAATACGGCCTATTAACGATGGCCCGTTATGGTCGGCCCATGAACGGATGATTCCAACTCTATCCCGTTTACGGCCATAATGCGGCCTGTTATTGGCCCATGTTTGGCCAATCGATCATACTGCCCGTATAAGGCCCATTGATGATGCGGCCCGTAGAAGGCTCATTGTTTCTACGGCCAGTAGAAGGCCCATTGTTTCTATGGCCCGTAGAAGGCCCACTGTTTATATCGCCCGTAGGAGGCCTAGTGTCACTACAGTAAATATTAGCCCATGGTTATTGTGGCCTAGTTTTAAAAAATAGGTCATTGCAGCCACTAGAAAACCGCGGAAAAAGAACTGCAATGACTACAAGCAAACAAATAAAGAAGACAAGAAGGAAATAAATAAGCAAGCAACTTACGCTAGACTATCACGGCTATCACACATATTACATCCACAGGGCATCAAAGTTCGCCACCAGTGCAAATAAACGCGCCGACAAAAGAATATACAAAACTGAGAGCACTTCAGAAGGCACTAGGCCTGGCCAGGTCGGACCCCCCCCCCAAACAGCTGAAGAAGCTGAGTAGACCTCAGTTGTTGCAATGATAGATGCATCAACACTAGATTTAAGGCATGATGGTGCGCACGGCAGTCCTCTGACATCTTCATTGCATCTTTGACTTCAAGTAGGAGCTGAGCTGAAGCAAGCATTTCCGCTTTAAGTTGAGACTGAAGAAGTCGAACTGATTGAGGCAGCGACTGCACAGAGGTTGTCTCACACCTGCTGGTGAGTAGCTTCAACTCACTGTCTTCATCAAGACAGGACCTTGGGTTCATCTCACTGTCCTCAAGATGATTTGTGTCGGCGTTCTAGGAACGGGGGTCCCCAGACTTGCCTGCCTGCGGCCTGCGGCGTGGCTCAAGGAGGGGCCCAGCACGGCCCATCTTCATCAACACAAGCCCAAGACCCTCGCGAGGGGCCAAGCCTCATGGGCGGATGACCTGGAACCTCCTCGGTAGCGGCCTCATCAGGCTGGCTCGCGAGCAGGCGGAGAGATCAAGGCGGGGTACCTCACGAGGTGCCCATGACGCAAGCCATGACGACCAAGGGCGCCAGGCGGGCGCCAGCCCACGCAGTGTCCTCCTTTCCTCTTTGGTGCAAAGGGAGCAAGCGCAGGCGAGAGCATCAAGCAAAGGCACCCATTTCGGTGCAACGAGACCAAGACCAGCCCAACGGCAGGGAGGAAGTTATTGTGGAGCCCAAGCAGGCGTCACCACCAGAGCCTTTGGTAGGCGAGGACCAACTTTAGTCAGGATAAGTGTACTAGATGTTCCCCTTCAAAATGGCCAATTGTTGGCGCCCTTCCCGCTCAATATTTGGGAAGAGGCCCAGGGCCTTTGCCTATAAATAGGACTAGCGACCCACAGGGTAGAGATATCTGGAAGCTGGTAGAGAGAAACCAAGAACAAGGAAAGAGAGAGAGAGAGAGAGAGAGAGAGAGAAGGGTGACTGAACTCCTCCTAGCAGTTCATCGCCCCAGCCAAGAACAGACCCTCGCGAGGCTGTTCTTCCTTGTATTGTTCATCATCATCAGCCCAAGAGGCAATCCACCACACCACAAACTAGAGTAGGGTATTACACCACAATGGTGGCCCGAACTAGTATAAACCCTGTGTCTCTTGTGCTGTTCTTTCCATAGCTTAGATCTTAGCGAGGCGGTGGGGTGCAGGTAGGTAGAAGGCGAGATCTCCGCGCGCACCCTAGTGTTCGAACTTCAAGGGTCTGCCGGAACCCGAAATCCGACATTTGGCACGCCAGGTAGGGGTGCACCAGAGTTTTCCCTTCTGCCACCGCCACGACCTGCCTCGCGATGAGTGGCGCGTCGCCCGCCCCGGCCGCCGGCGCCTGCGCGGGAGCCAGGGGGCTCCGAGCCTTGGCCCCAGCCTTGCAACGGGTGCGGTGGACGGACAAGTTCAAGCCAACGACGCCGCCACGCTACAAAGGCGCGACTGATCTGCTGGCCTTCTTGCTGGCGTACGAGAAGGCCATCCTCGAAGCTGGAGGCAACGACTGGGTCATGGCCAACTGGCTTCCCATGGCCCTCACCGGTGCCCCGCGCGCATGGCTGCTCCACCTACCGGCAGCCTCCGTGGCCTCTTGGGAAGAGCTCTGCGGACTCTTCCTCGCCCACCACGCTGCACCAGCACCCTCGGTCGTCGCGGCCCTCCTGGCCGGCTCACAGGCGCCGCCTACAAGTCACCACGTCAAACCGTTCATCCGCCGGGTCAGCGCCGCTTCCACGCGGCAGGGGGCTCTCCCGGAACAGGCGGCACCCAAAGCCGGCCTGACCTTTAGCTCGGAGGATCACCCCTCCAACTCGGCTTGCTCGTGTGCGCTCCCCATGCTGTGCACCCCCACCATCTGCCAGGTGGCCGTCACCAGAACTCTCATCGATGGCGGCGCGGGCCTCAGCGTGCTCTCACTTGAGGCCTTCAACCTCCTCTGCATACCCTTGGAACGGCTGCAACCCAGCCGGCCCTTCTCTGGCGTCGGGGGCGGGTCGTCCAACTCCTTGGGACAGATCCGGCTCCCGGTAACCTTTGGCACCTACGACAACTTCCGCACGGAGCTGATCGACTTCGACATCGCCCCCATCGGCCTCCCCTACAACGCCATCCTCGGCTATCCGGCGCTGGCCCAATTCATGGCCACGACGCACCCGGCGTACAACCTTATGAAGATGCCCGGGAGCAACGGTGTCCTCACCGTGCACGGGAACACCGGAGATGCGCTGCGAGTGCTCGAGCTCGCCTTCAAGACGGCGGCATCGGCACAGCCCGCCGACTCGGAGACCCCCGAGCCCAAGGGGGCTGCACCCACCAAGAAGAAACAGTTGTTCACCCAATACAAGGCGGAGACCAAGGAGATACTTGTCGATGAGGACGGGTCCACTGACGCCACTTTCACCATAGGCGCCAACCTCGAGCCCGAGCAGGAGGAGGCCCTGGTCAAGTTCCTGCGCGCGAACAAGAAGGTATTCGCTTGGGAGCCTGATCAGTTGGCGGGGATCCCTAGGAGCGTAATCGAGCATCACCTCAACGTGTGCCCTAACGTCGGCCTTGTGAAGCAGAAGGCAAGGCGGCAGTCCACTGAAAAGCAGGCCTTCATCGTCCAAGAGACCCGCAAACTAGAAGCCGCTGGGGTCATTCGCGAGGTCCGATATCTGGATTGGTTGGCCAACCCTGTCATTGTGCCGAAGAAGGGAGGAAAGGAGTGCATGTGTGTCGACTTCACCAACCTCAACAAGGCATGCCCGCAAGATCCGTTCCCGCTCCCCCGCATCGACCAGATCGTCGATTCCACCGCGGAGTGCGACCTGTTATGCTTTTTGGATGCCTTCTCCGGGTATCACCAGATCAACATGGCAGTAGAAGACGTTGAAAAGACAGCCTTCCTGACCCCGTGTGGGGTGTACTGCTACACATGCATGCCATTTGGGCTGCGCAACACAGGGGCGACCTTTCAGCGGCTGATGCACATCACCTTGGGTCCACAGCTCGGGAAGAATGTCGAGGCTTACGTCGATGACATTGTTGTGAAGTCTCGGGAGGCCAGGACCCTGATACAAGACCTAGAGGAAACCTTCGCGAGCCTCAACACAGTGAACCTGCGGCTCAACCCAGAGAAGTGTGTGTTCGGATTCCCCTCGGGCAAGCTCCTGGGTTTCCTCGTGTCCCACCGAGGCATCGAGGCTAACCTGGAGAAGGTCAAGGCGGTCGAGGACATGAGCCCGCCCAAAGACCCTCAGGGAAATGCAGAAGCTCACTGGGCGCGTGACTGCGCTAGGGCGCTTTATCTCCAAGCCGGGGGAACGAGCACTGCCTTTCTTTCAGCTAATGAAGAAAAAGGGGCCCTTTGAATGGACTGAAGAGGCCGACAAGGCGTTTCAAGATCTCAAGAGGTACCTAACCAGCCCTCCGGTCATGGTGGCTCCACGCACGCAAGAACCCCTGGTACTCTACCTCGCCGCCACTCTCTACTCCGCCAGCACAGCCCTGGTAGCGGTTAGGGAGGAGCGTCAAACCAAAGCCACAGCGACAGCCCGAGTCAAGGCAAAGCAGGAACAAGGAAGACCCACCGAAACCACCACCACGGCTGAAGAGGATCAGCCGCTGCAGGGGAGCACACTGGAAGCGGAAGAGGCCCCTTCCCCAGATGGCCAGCCTCCGGAGGTCTCATCGCCTCAGGAGGCGCCACGGTCTCCGGAGGGCACCATCAGCGCTGACACTCCCAACCTCGTTGAGCACACAGTATACTTCGTCAGCACGGTGTTGCGGGACACGAGGGCACGGTACCCCATGCCTCAGAAGCTCCTCCTCGTGTTACTGGTGGCCCTCACGCAAGCTGCGGTACTATTTCCAGGGTCACCCCATCAAGGTCGTCTCATCATACCCCTTGGAGAGAGTACTCAGGATCCCTAACTCAGCCGGAAGGGTCGCTGAGTGGAACATAGAACTGCAAGCATTTCAGCTCGAATTCAGCACGACCAGAGTCATCAAGGGAGCAGCATTAGCGGATTTTGTGGCAGAATGGACGGAGGCACCAGGCCTCAAGGCCGACGAGGATCGATCCCTCTCCCCGGGAAGCGAGGCGCCGGAAGGCTAGGTCATGTACTTTGATGGGTCGTTCTCCAGGCATGGTCTTTGGGGCTGGGCAGTGCTTATATCGCCTACTCAGGACAAGCTCTACTACGCTGTACAGCTCTGTTTCCAGCAAGGTGAAAAGGTCTCCAACAACATAGCGGAGTATGAAGGTCTAATAGCGGGCTTGAAGGCCGCGGCTGCCATAGGGGTGAAACGCCTCACCATCAAGGGCGATTCGCAGCTCCTCGTCAATTTCTCCAACAAGGTGTACGAGCCAAAAGATGAGCACATGGAAGCCTACCTTGCGGAGGTCCGCAGGATGGAGAAGCAGTTTTGGGGGTTGGAGTTGCAGCATGTGCCTTGGCACCAATCGGGAGGCCGGCGACATCGCCAAGCAGGCGTCGGCGGTTACCTCGAGAGCCCGGCGTCTTGAGGCGGCTCTTCAAGCCCTCAGCCCTGCCGTCATTATCAAACACGGCGCAGCCTCTGGAGGAGCTCCCCCAGCCGCCTGGATCGGGAGCCCCGGTCTGTGGCCCGGCCTCAGGAGCACGACTGCTCCTGACGATGGAGCCTCAGGAGGGGTGCTGGATCACGGAGCTCCAGAGTTACTTAACACAAGGGACCTTGACAGAGAAGGAGGAGGAAGCGGAGCATGTGGAGCAGCAAGCCATAGCATACTGCATCAGGGATGGGGAGCTCTACCGGAAGCGACCAAACGACGTATCCCTGCGCTGCATCTCCAGGGAGCAAGGGAAGGAACTATTGGCAGATATACACTGCGGAGACTATGGACATCATTCATCATCGCGGACCCTCGTCGGCAAGGCGTTCCGCAGTGGGTTCTATTGGCCCACCGCACTCAATGACACCGTCGAACTGGTGAAATCTTGTGAGGCCTGCCAATTCCACGCCAAGCAGATACACCAGCCGGCAGGAGGCCTGCAGACTATACCACTTTCATGGCCATTCGCAGTCTTGGGGCTAGGCATCCTGGGCCCGTTTCCGCGGGCGCCAGGGGGCTATCGCTACCTCTACGTCGTCGTGGACAAGTTCACAAAGTGGGCTGAAGTAGAGGCCGTCCGCACCATCCCTTTGGGTTCCGCGGTAAAGTTCATCAAGGGCATCGTGAGCCGGTTCGGGGTGCCGAACAGCATCATCATGGACAATGGTTCGCAGTTCACCAGTAACCTCTTCAAAACATACTGTGCTAACCTTGGAACGCAGATATGCTACGCTTTGGTGGCGCACCCGAAGCAGCAGCCGAAGCGGGTTAACGCAGAGGTCTGAGAGGCCTCAAGACCGGGGCGTTCAAGAAGAAGGCTGGAGGCCTGCGGCGAGAGGTTGTCTGATGAGCTTGATCCGTGTTGTGGTCCATCCGCACAACCGCAACCAAGCCAACTGGAGAGACCCCGTTCTTCCTGATCTATGGAGCCGAAGCGGTCCTCCCTCACGAGGTCAGACGTCGCTCCGCACGGGTCCTGGCGTTTGATGAGGCGCAGCAGGACGCCATGCGGGGATGGACCTCGTGCTGGGGGAGGAGCGTCGCCGGGAAGCTGCATTGCGAGCGGCGAGGTACCAACAAGCACTGCGACGGTACCACTGCCGCAACATCCGCCCCCGAACTCTTGAGGTAGGAGACCTCGTGCTCAGGCGGGTCCTCTCCAGGGAGGGACTGCACAAGCTCTCTCCCATGTGGGAGGGCCCGTTCAAGGTTGTTCATGTTTCGGGCCCGGCTCCGCTTGGAGAATCAGGAGGGGGTGCCAATCCAGAACGCATGGAACATCCAGCACCTCCGGAGGTTCTACCCCTAAAAAGGCCCAGAGCCTGTGAAGAAGGTGAATGCCTGTGAAGACTATCTTTTTGGAAAAGGCCCAGTGCCAGTGAAGAAGGCGAATGCCTGTGAAGAAGGCGAATGCCTGTGAAGACTATATTTTTGGAAAAGGCCCAGAGCCTGTGAAGAAGGCGAATGCCTGTGAAGACTATCTTTTTGGAAAAGGCCTAGAGCCTGTGAAGAAGGCGAATGCCTGTGAAGACTATCTTTTTGGAAAAGGCCCAGAGCCTGTGAAGAAGGCGAATGCCTGTGAAGACTATCTTTTTGGAAAAGGCCCGGAGCCTGTGAAGAAGGCGAATGCCTGTGAAGCTGTCGCGTTTAGCAAAAGGCCCGGAGCCTGTGAAGAGGGCAAATGCCCATGAAGCTTGTTCCCCCAAGAAAGGCCTGGAGCCTGTGAAGAAGGCCAACGCCTGTGAAGCTCGCCGCCCGTGACACTCTCACGTAATAATGAGTTGGGGTTGTTCACGCCCCGGAGTCTGAGGAGGCCTTGGGCCTCGGGGCCTGGGGCTCCCTCCCATGCCAGTGGCAGCACTTAGCTCTGTATTTGGTGAGAAGACGTCGAAGACTAGATTAGGTGCCGGACGCGGCTTTTTCATTTGCTTTCCGCAGTTGGCTTTTTCATTATCATTTGAAGTTTTATTGAAGCGGTTGCCATCTTTGGCTTGGGGCTCTTCGACTTTTCACTCTCCTGACTCGATTTCTCTCGCGCGAGGTCTCGCGAGGGGGCAGCCCGAGCGCCCTCGTGAGTATTTCTGTCCCTATCGTTCAAAGGTTTCGCGGCCTAGGTCCGCTACAGGAGCACCCCTCCAGTCCGTGCCCCACGGGCACCGCGACACAAACACAGGACCCGGGTCGGTCGCCCCCACGGCCAAGGCCGGGAACTACCTACGCGTGGGCGCGCAGCCGGAAGGAACAATAACGGAAACAAAGCGATGATTAACAGCAATAACCCAAACACGCCCCTGCGGGGCTCCACACTACTGTCTTTTTACGCAGGAAAAAGGAAAAGAGAAAACAAATCAGGCGCGGCTCGCCTCACACCGGCCCGCAGGGAAGACTCAAGCCGCCTCCAGAGCTCAGGCGGACTCCCTCTCGCGCTTCACCGAGGCGCGACGGCGGGCGGACGCGCTACCACCCTCCAGGCAGGCACGACGGCGTGGAGGCTGACCGCGGCCACTGCTAGAAGAGTCTCCGCCCGAAGAGGAGCCAGTGAAGCTTGAGGAACCCTGAGCGCCGCCAACCGCGTGAGCGCTGTCTTCTCCGTCATCGCCGAGGATGGGTCCCCGGCCGCGGTCGTTGGCCTCAGGGCAGCACCCTACGCGACGACCATCTTCCCCAAACACCCTCACGTAAAGGGTGGCATCGCCGTCGAACTTGAAGTGCAGAGTGCACCGACGGCTCAGGCCACGCGCGCGGGCAAACGTCTGCCAACCGCGGGTCAAGGCCAGGCCCCCGGCTGCGGAGACCTCCAGCGAGGCCCATGAGGCCCGGCTGCAGCAGCCGTCTACCTGGAGCGAGAGGCCGCCTGGGGCGCCGGCCGGGAGCTCGCCGAGGAGGAGGCGAGGAAGTTGAAGCCGGGTGCTAGTCGGCTCCGCCGACCACACAACAAACTCCGGCAGCACCTCCGCAGCACGAAAGCGTGGCCTAGGGGGTCGCGCGGCCGAAGCACACCCCCCGGCCGCGGCCAGCCGCCCGTCACCACGCAGGAACTCACCCCCACGACCGCGAGGTGTCACCATGGGGGCTACAGGGTGTTTGCGAGGGCGGCCCCGACCGCGCTTGGGCGGGGGAGAGGCAGGCTCAACCTGGCGAGGCTTTCCCTTCTCCGCGGCCAAGAACCTCCTTGGTGGAGCCATGAAGAAGAAGGAGAAGCGAGAGGGGATAGACTTGGAGGACACGCGTTGCTCTGTACTTATGGCCGGCGAAGGCTAACCGTCGACCTCCACGATCGCAGGTAATCATGACCCGCTTTGCATGCAGGGACTTGTCCAATCCACGCAATTGCCGAGGCGTCGTGGGGAAGTGGAGATGCCCACGTCCCGTCAATCGCCACGTGGCGCCCAAGGCCGCAGGATGTTAGGGCCCATGACGCCGCGCAATCGCTTCGCCTCCTGCGGCCAAGCCCGGCGCGCCTTGGGCCACAGGGCTCTTGTCGGCGTTAGGAACGGGGGTCCCCAGACTTGCCTGCCTGCGGCCTGCGCCGTGGCTCAAGGAGAGGCCCAGCATGGACCATCTTCATCAACACAAGCCCAAGACCCTCGCGAGGGGCCAAGCCTCGCGGGGCGGATGACACGGAACCTCCTCAGGCGCGGCCTCGTCAGGCTGGCTCGCGAGGAGGCGGAGAGATCAAGGCGGGGTACCTCACGAGGTGCCCATGACGCAAGCCATGACGACCAAGGGCGCCAGGCGGGCGCCAGCCCACGCAGTGTCCTCCTTTCCTCTTTGGTGCAAAGGGAGCAAGCACAGGCGAGAGCATCAAGCAAAGGCACCCATTTTGGTGCAACGAGACCAAGACCAGCCCAACGGTAGGGAGGAAGTCGTTGTGGAGCCCAAGCAAAGGCCACCACGAGCCTTTGGCGGCGAGGACCAACTTTAGTCAGGATAAGTGTACTAGATGTTCCCCTTCAAAATGGCCAATTGTTGGCGCCCTTCCCGCTCAATATTTGGGAAGAGGCCCAGGGCTTTTGCCTATAAATAGGACTAGCCACCCACAGGGTAGAGATATCTGGAAGCTGGTAGAGAGAAACCGAGAACAAGGAAAGAGAGAGAGAGAGAGAAGGGTGACTGAACTCCTCCTAGCAGTTCATCGCCCCAGCCAAGAACAGACCCTCGCGAGGCTGTTCTTCCTTGTATTGTTCATCATCATCGGCCCAAGAGGCAATCCACCACACCACAAACTAGAGTAGGGTATTACACCATAATGGTGTCCCGAACTAGTATAAACCACAATGTCTCTTGTGCTGTTCTTTCCATAGCTTAGATCTTAGCGAGGCGGTGGGGTGCAGGTAGGTAGAAGGCGAGATCTCCGCGCGCACCCCAGTGTTCGAACCTCAAGGGTCTGCCGGAACCCGAAATCCGACAGTTTGGCTCACTATCTTCCCTAAAGTTTTGCCTGGCGTAAGAGATACGAGTCTGAAAGAGAAACAAGGAGACACGTAACAGGTTTCACAATTATATAAGCAAATAAATGGATCTGTTCTGCATAAGGAACATGTTTTTACAACTACAATTTGAAACTGGTAGTTGTTGCAAACATCCAATCAGATGTAAACAGCAAAGCAAATAGTAGTGGAGGAAATGATGCCTATCCAAATCTATACTAGAACAAAGTTTGAAGGCTTGAGAAGGATGCACTTACATTACATGTTAACACGGGCTGGACAAAGCCCTTCTCCATGTTGATGGAAGGATAATTCAGTAAATTCTCCAAAGAAAATTATTTATAAGCGTTGCCATTATTCTACATTTTGCAAAGAGTAAATATAGATCAAATAATATTGGAAGAAACAGAGGATAATGAAGCTCAAAAGTGCGGTCGATGATACATAATCAAATAGCAATTAATTAAGTACTGACGTTAGAAGGCAAAAGGAGAGAGGTACTCACAAGAGCAATGTAGAGCCCATTATTGTTTTGAGATCGTATGATCCTTTGAGCAAGGAGATTCATCTGAAATTAGTTTTCATACAAGAGAGAAGGTAAGGCACAAGCAGAAATTTAGGAGTTCAAATTTTGAATTGATATCATAAACGATTACGACACTGGGCTCCCAGCAGTTCTAATAGGGGTTTGGCCCTTTGGAGTAGGGGTAAAGTGTGAATGCAGTTGGGCCTGTGTTTTACGTGGCTGCTGATCTATCTGATTTAACAGGTATCACTACCTTTTCCAAATACCTAGTTTGTACTTCTTGAGGATCTGCACTCACCCTCTTCCTTTTGGACATCTATTACAAAAGAACAGCATTTGACTGGAAAAACGTAGTGTGACGACACATGGAATAGGTATAGAAAATGGATAGTTACGGCATATACTCATATATGATGCTTAAACTAAGCAGATTGGGTAACAAAGTAGAAGTAATGCAAGAGGTCAGATGCAAAATATGTGCGACCAATACAACTTTGCAAAGTTAGAGCAAGCACCTTGATGGGTAAATAAGATAGGCCATCCTCCACCATGCCAAGTTTGTTAGCCAGTGGATCGTTCATAATATTCCTCTCGTCGCCCATTCCCATATTCATTTTGATAATGTTCAATATCGACATGCATGAAAACATAAAAACAAGTGAGGTTTTCTTTATGTCTGAAGTGATTCTAATCCAATCTTGCCTCCTGTAAACCCCTTTGTGCTATCTCGCAATTCTTTTAAAAGATGCCATGCATGCTGTAATTTGTTGTGTGCATTAATATAATGTGGCCTACTACTCAAAATATGAGAGCTCCGAAGTGATGACACTTACATGAGATGATAGCTTCAACATATAGTAAAGAAGAACAAGTCGACTGACCTACTTGATTCAAAATATACTAAGGGAGAACAACTTGACTGACGATCGACCGCAAGAGAAGAGTATCATCTTAAAGAAGAAGCGGAAAGAGCAAGCAGATTGAAGATATTACAAGTCTTTCAATTCAATGTCGGTTGGCCACCCATGATGAACGAGCGCCGCAGAGAAATACTATTATTTCGGTCTCTCCATATGTGGCTCACATGCATTTGAAACTAAAGTAGGAACATTTAGCTAACCAATTAAACATCTCTCAGTTTTACTAATATCAGCAATAATATCAGATATGAATTTGTACAACTAAGCTTGTTTAGCTCGATGGGTGGAGCAGTGCTATTACGACACAAACCACGTAGGCTGATTGTGGTCATCATAAAATGGGGAAAACGTAAGCATGATGAGTACAGTGTTGACTGTGGCATGGGATGGCAGATCTGAAGCTGCAAACCGCACAAAGGGTAGTTAGCAACCGATGTTTGCTTTGAAATAACAACTAAGATTTGGTATGGACAAGAAAGTACGGTCAACAAGTGACAAAGAAATGCAATTATGTTGTCTCTCTATATGTCGCGACATGCATTTGGAAACTCAAGTGGGACCTTTAGCTAACCGATTAAATGTGTCGGTTAACTAATATCAGTATCATATCACAATCATATTTGAACAACTAAGCTTTCAAATTCTGAGTGTTGTGTTGTTTAGCATGAAGGGTGGAGTAATGCTAGTACGACAGAAAGCAACTACGCAGATCATAGTAGAGTAGATAAAAGGGGAAAACCCTAAGCATCAAGAGAAAAATCAGGAAAGTGGAACTAGCTGGACCAATTGGGTGGCGCACATGCTTTTGAAGCGAATATAGGAACATTAGGTGACCAATTAAGCGTTCTCTGTTTTAGTGATATGAGCATCATATCATATTCGTATTTCAACACGTAAGCTTTGGGTTGAGGTCTTGAGGAAGCAGTGCTAGCACGACACGAAGCACCTACGATGATGGTAGTGAATATAAGGGGAAACCATAAGCTTTACGAGTATAGTGCCCGTGCCATGGTGGATCTGAAGGTGCAAACCGGACAAATCTACTTCGCAACCTTTGTTTGCTTTCAACTAGCCACTACGATTGGTACTGACAAGAAAAGTACATTAAACTAATTTCGATCTTTTTTCCGGGTGAGATCAATAACTTAAGCACATATGGAATGTACCACCACTCTTGCGACACCATGTAGGCCTATCTTGTCGTTGAGGGTGTCAAGGGTCGATGGCTGTCGGCGGGGAAGAAGACTTTAGACGGCAGACAGCCGGGTCGGGGATATATCATGTTCTTTGTGGGCGAGGCGGTCATAGGAGCGGCAACGGCAAGGTGGACGGCAGCGCCAATGAAGCGAGAGGAGGCGATGAAAGGATCTGGTCGGCGCCGTGGATGAGAGACGTCCATCTCTTGCAGTGGACAACGGGGTAGGGGTAGCGGCTCCGGCAAGGTGGAGGATGGGGTGGCGGACGGAGGAGGCTGGCCGCAGTGCGGAGGTTGTCGTGCCGCCGATGGTGTATGAATGGGGAAATGGAGGGGAGGGGGTCTCAAACTTTGGGACGGGCTTCTACGAAATGGGGAAAATTCTGAACTTATCCCCCATTTCAAATTTCGGTCATCGTGTCGGTTGGGGATAGGACGGTAATCTCACATCTCCCAAATATTTGCCGGTAACTATTTCGGGCAAGGAGAGGGTGTTTTGCCACCCACGGTTGGCACCCACGGTGTATGAACGGGGCTGACAGGTAGGGCGGTTGTGTCACATCTGATGGAAGTTACACATCTGCCCCTATTTAAAATATTAGCCTACATTGATTTCGGGCAAGGAGAGGGTGTTTTCCGCCCATGGTTGGCGCCCATGGTGTATGAACGGGGCTGACAGGTAGGGCGGTTGTGTCACGTCTGATGGAAGTTACACATCTGCCCCTATTTAAAATATTAGCCTACATCGATTTCGGACGAGGAGAGTTTGTTTTGCCGCCCACCGTGTATGAATGGGGAAATGGAGGAAGAGACACATGTCTTTCGAACGAGCTTGAATCAAATGTGTTTTGCCGCCCACGTTTGGCGCCCACCGTGTCTGAATGGGCTCAGAGGCCGTCGTGTCACGTCTGATTGAAGTTACTAGTCTACCCCTATCGACAGCGGTGTAAATCCGGTCGATAAGGATGTCAAGTGTCGAGGTAGACAGTAATTTCCATCTATAAACACTTGCTTCGGGCAGCCCACAAATTATAGTGGGTGTTTAGCAACCGTTCAAAACTTGGGAGAATTAGCATTCACGGTTGCCCTGGGACTTGGCAAACTAAATTCAAATCCAATTTGTATTCGATTACGAATATCCACAGATAATTATACGTTTTGTTATTTATTTCTTCAAAACCACAACAAAGATTTATTCCACCTTTATATATGATTATGATTTAGAAATGCCGTGATCTTCGAATTGATGAGGTTGGATACACTCTGAGTCAAACAGTTATTTCATCCAATACAATATGCTCACACGAAAAACTTCACCTTATGTCAATCATACAAATCTTGAGGATTACCTCGCCTAAAAATTCGGATCATTACAACACATGGACAACATAGGGGTCTTGCAACATAATCCATTCGGAGACATGACACAACATGCAAGTACAATAATCTAATGACAATTTCAAGCTGGTATCTAAAGAAGAACCGGGATTATCTTGGGCTTGAGATAGCGAAACAATGAGGACCTCCTCCGTCTTCAAATGCAACATTCTTACTTCCTCCAATTCATGGGTTGCTCGCATAATCCGTGTCGCTAATTCCCTAATATCCAGCCTCAAGATAAAGATTACCTCATTCAAGGCAGCCACACCATCTCTTTCTGCCTCTAGTAGAGCCTCAAGCACTATAATATCTGTGCTCAGACTGCTCTCCGGTGGTGTTGCCTCTGAACTGCTACCATCTGGTAACATGGATGGCGCACTGATTCCACAAATTGATTCTGGGGTTGTACATTGTGTCCTAGTGTGAACGGCATCCTGAAAGGTTTCCGCTGGACATCAGTAAGAGATAGTTATCATATGATCCAGGCGATAGCTTACATGGTAAGCGATAGAAAAATTATTGCGAGCATGGCAAACTATATTTAAATTGTTCAAGCGACATCGGCGAAAAGAAATTAAAATGGTAAGATGAAACTAGGGATGTAAGTGGCAAATAAGCGACATCCGCCATGATCCCATCTAGTTAGTTTTGCTACCTCCCTAGTTCATTTTCCTCAAAAACAAAAACTCTTTTGAACTATCATACCACTAGTGGACTTTAATCGGGATTAAGCGGGACCCGATTGACATCCCTAGTTGAAAGGGAGTGTATAACCGCTATATTTAAGTTGCCAAGGCATCTAAGCAGTTGAAATAATCTGAGAAAGCACTTAACAGTGTGGCCTCTTATAAACTACGAAGACAGTCTTGTGATGAAGTTGAGAGGAAAAGTTAAGGACTCAAATGAAATAGGCATGCATTTCTTTAAGATAGTACAGCAGGCACTGCTGACATATTAGCCAACTCAGGTATAGCGTAACAGCAAATAAGCATTTGAATCAAGCAATACAGCAAAGCAGACAACTGAACTATTTGTAATTCGGTATGATTACACGTTGAGGGCACAAGCCAAGAAAGCATCCCACTCGCATTACATTTCACATGTACTAAAACACACTAGCTTACCATATGTTCTTTGTGAAGCCTAGCTGCTTTGTTGCAATGTTCTTTGAAGATATCGTCGACATCCCGTGGTTGCAAATCTAGTTGTTGTAGTTTATTACGCACCATCTATTTAGGTAAAATTCATTTTAATCGCATGCACTGGTCCGAATTGATCATCAATGGTTCATCTAAACTAATGAAAGAAGGGTGTGTGCATACACGACAATACTCCCTCCGATTCTTTTTACTTTGCGTATAACTTTTTCTCGGTTTTCTCATATTAGTCTGCGCGTTGCCGATTCCTAACGCGCTGGTTTCCTTTTGTGCCCCGCCCCATCCGCCGCTGCCCTAATTAATTGGCAAATTAGTCCAGAAAAAATTAAACGGTGCCCTCCTTGGTATGCGGGTCAAGAGTTATCTTGTGAGTAAATAGAATCGGAGGGAGTATATCTGCTTCCCTCTATTTTTATGCTTGTCCGAGGTGCCAGCCCCAAAAGAACAAATATTTTGCTTGATGGGGTTGGCAGCTCCATAATTAATAGAAGCATCAAATTAGTCATGCAACTTGGGAAGATCAAGAACACACAAACAAGTAATGAGCAGAGGCTCGGAGCGGTGATGTAATAGCTAGCATCGAGAAAATGTAGGGTAAAACAAACAAAAAGCAGCGAGAACCACATGCTAGTTTGCCGATGTGTAATTAAGCATAGAGAACATTAAGCGATGCGATGGAACCAACGGTGGCATCGAACAAAACTAAAGCATATTAACTATATGTGCCTTTGGTATGCAATTTAGCACATGTAACATGTTCACTTTGCCGTAAGTATGGCCCTACAGGTGCAAGCAGAATAACGCGTCTCATGAAAAACTGAATGATACCCTAAAGAAATTCAAAGGTGCGGTGCTTATGCTAGGAAAGTGAATGTAGGTGCCGGCCGTTGGATAATAGTACCTGATTCTCGGTGGCGTATGGGTATCGTTCTCATACTTGATAGCTAAGGATCGTCGATGGTGCTCGTGTTGCGGTTGAGTTTGGGCCGGCTGTCGCCGTCGCTGAAGCGGCTCGGTGCTTTCTGATTTGCGGCGCTGTCGACATACAAGAAAGCTCATCTGTGGTAAGTGAACAGTTGCACGATAAAGAGAAAAAGCGAAGGAGTCCAAATCGAAATAACACGATGAGGCTGCGGCGTCGGTAAAGCAGGGCGGTGGAGTTGAATATGGCGTCCGTGGAAGCGGGTCGATCGATGGGCGAAGGCTTGGCGAAGCGCGTTATGCTGATGCTTTCGGTGAGGCGGATCATTGCGGCGGACGAGGGCTTGTATGAAGGGCCAGCGAAAGGCGGACGAGGAGTTAGTGAAGGGCCCTACGCTGTTGTGGTGGACGAGGCGCGGTTTAAGCAGATCCGGTGCGGTGGACCATGATGGCGGTCAAGGAGATCTGGAAGCGGTGGACAAGCCCGGTCGCTGAAGCGGCTCCGGTGAAGTGGTGAGTTGGCAGTTAGGGGGTTCCAAGGTGCGGAAGGTAGATCCGTGGGTGTGAGGTCCACCGCTGCGGTGGAGGACTAGATTCGCGGCTTGCCATGGTTGGGGCGGGGAGGAAGGGGAGGGCTACGGGGAAGAATGTTGGGGACAAAGAGGGAAAACAATGGAGTTACCAAAGCATCCCTTTTTCGTTCATGTGGCGAGGGTAAAACAGGAATATCGCGAGGCTAAACTTTCGGTAGCGTGATATTTCGATGTGAGCGGGAAGTTTGAAAGCTTTTAGGCGCCTAAAATTATAAGTATTCTACTCTCGTCTGGCCGACTATGATATCATGGCCGACAATTTGTTTGTTTTGCACGCAAAAAAATGTGCAAGTTTTGAAAATCAATGTCTCCAACTCGAAACTTAGATTGTCCATTCAAGTCAAATATGGATCATTGAGCTACTACAAGCAAATACCATCATACGGTCCAATTCAAATGAAATTCCAAATGTGTTTATCCTAAATATGATGACAAAAGCAAAAATGTGTATGTCTATGAATAAAGTGGATGATTATAAAGTTTGAACATGCCCGTATGTGTATATCTCTAGGTTTGATATATGAATTTGAAATCACGAAATCCCGGCTTAAAAAATGTACCTCCGTATCAATTACAAAAGCTAATGATGGAGTCGAATTCCAAAATTCCAATCTTAGGTTCGTAATTCTGGTACATCAAGGTATATCACGCATGTTCAAAAGTATCGTTATCTCATAGTACAAACAGTGAAACAAATTGATCAGCCATGAGTGCACAATATCTCAATTACGCTAAAGTCCCTCAAATATAGACACCTCACTCTTTATCTGAAGTCAACCCCCCCACCACACACACACACACACACATAGAGAAGTCGTTCTCTCCCCCAAACACCAACACACGAGCACATTAACACCCCTCTCTCTTGTAAAGTCCGGACCCCAACATAGGTCTCTATCACTTTGTATCTCGGGCATGCACACATCTCTTCCCTCACTCTCTAGGTCTCCCGCTATCTCTCTTACCCAAGCACACGCACTATGTAGAGTGTATATTTCCCATACACACAAAACGCCGCCCCCAAACGTCTATCTCCCTAGTTATGTGGTTCTCGCGCACTCACCTCACACACCAACCCCACTGCAAACAAGCACACTTTCTCTCCTTGTGCACCACTCTCCTCTTTCTATCTCTCCCACATGCGGACCCGCCCAAGCTCCTTCCCTGTATACATATATGTCGTGACTCTTTGCATAGCTCCCTAATGTATAATCGTTCTCGATTTCGCACATTGTTCTCTACACCATCTATTGTAGATCTCTCATGAAGTCCCTATCACACACACGATGACTAGCTTCCCTTGTGTCTCCGTTCATAGGCCAATTTCGGACAACATCAACATTGTCTCCCTATCTATACGCCATTTATGGACACAAACGACCCCTCTCGCCCCCTCTCTTCCTCTCTCTTTCTCTCGCTCTCACACCCCTGTCCCACACACACACTCGATGTCTCTTCCAAATAGTCTGCTCCCCCGGCCGCACCCGTGCTATCTCGCTACTACACATGTCACACCATTCCCCCTTCCCTTATACTAGGTTTACATCATCAGTGGTCTCTCTACTCCACATACATTCTCTCCCTCTCACACACAAACGCGTGCACAAACACACACAGAGACGCACAAACACCCATTTATCTGGATCCTCATCTCTCCTCATGTCCGCATGTGTATCTCACACACTCACTCTCTAATTATGTATATGTGTCTCCATGTTACACAACACAAAGCCCCATGTACATGTCTCTCTCTATCCTCCACACACATAGACACAAAGAATCTATTATCATTGCCTCAGGTCTCTAACATATCACACATGCACACTCTCTCTCTCTCTCTCTCTAAAACCACGCTCAACAAGGGTTTCCCGTGAATAACTTACCGTCTATTCATCAAAAGTCGTGGCGATGCAAAACGAGACGTGAAAAAGAATAAATCTACACGTGCTTAGACCACCTAGTATGACTACTAGGACTAGAGCAAGCCAAAAAGCGCGACGCCGTCATCCCCTCCTTGTCAGTGATGGGAAAATCTTTGTTTTACACATTCGAGAAGTCATTGTGCTAAGGCCCCACATGCCGAGGCGTTGAATAGAATGTAGATGCTAGTTTACGAAAGCAAGTATCGACAATAAGTTTGTATCTCCGTACTTATATTTCTTCTCTTATAAAAACCGAGTTGGTGATGATGGTACGTGTGCCATCTTGCAATATAGACCGTTCGATCTATATCTGACGGATGGAAATTGAACTAAAAGATACCCGCACCCCCCTCCACATTTGCAGACAAGGCCTTCCCTCGTTCATCCTTATCTCCAACAAACCTCATTGTTGAGCAATTAAGAAAGGAAGCCTACGGAACAAAGCGGCACAGTGGCATTGCCATTGTCATCAATCCCCATGCCTCCGCTCAGTCCGACCACCAACCACCACCACACCCCACTCCTCTTCACCTTATATCATATTTCTCGAGATATCATTATTTTTTACACATGGGATTACTCCCGCAAGAGTCAATCACAACAAGTGTTTTATAAAAAAATGCATCTTGATGTTCCATGCAATGCACGGATCTTGCTAGTACTCCTACACAAGACTAAGTTGGTGATCTTTGGTGTATACGCCATCCGTCGTTTCTGACCATTAGGTCTACATCTAACGATTGTGAGGTAAGTTGTTGCCTTTTCTCACCAACATCCCACTTGTCTACCAATTTGCAGAAAAACCCATAATTAGTATCTTAAAACCAACCACATCCCTCCCTGACCTCACCAAAACAGCCCAAGGAATATATTCTAATTGAAACATAATATATCTCTAGTGACATATGTATATCAAAATTAGAGTGTTTTGTACCAAGTTTGTGAATAAGTATTATTATAATTATGATTCATTGCAACGGACATGAACATTGCTAGTATTTCCAACCATGCATTTTTTTCCTAGTATTCCATAGTTTGAGTTTTCCATCAAGATATTAGTCACTCATGGTTGATATTTACTTTCAATCATGTACACATATGCACTATGTAACTAGCCTTGCTTATTGGCTTCCAAAGCTTAACTTTCACTCATACTTACAATATGTAGAGTATTTAACAAAAAACTACCACTTTCAACCAGCCCTAGGAAGAATCTATTGTACACAAAATAGAAAAAACATACCCAAAATTTCTTAATCCACGCCAAAAACTACCTAGTACTCCTACCGATTAGGTTCGTTTAAACCCATTTATGACAGGGTTGGCCCACATGCCCGTGCTGACGAGGAAGCTTAAACCAACACATTTTGTTTGACCGTTGACACGAGGGACCCACATCTGACCTTCTATCATGTTATTCCACCTCAAATCATTATTTTTCCTAAACATTACTTCAAACAGATCTTGATGCGTGTTAAATCGGTGGTGCCGGTGATGAGCGAGTTGGCCGCCCGCTCCGCCGGACGGGCAGACGCCTGGCCAGCCTCACTTGCAGGTTGGCAGGCTGGCCCGAGCATGACTCACAAGTGAGCAAGCCGCCGCGCTGGCCTTCGCTCGAGCCAGATGGCTGGCCTTAGCATGGCGCGCGCGAGCAAGCCACCGCGCTGCCGTGCCAATCTAGCTACCAAACCTTGCAGACAAGCAGCTGGATGGAGCTATCTTGGCTAGCTAGCGGCCGTGAGTGCCGGACGGAGCTGGCATCCGGGCTGCCACAACATGGTCTCCGCACCGCCGGCGGTTTTGACCTCATATACGCCGTGATGGCTGCATCCCATGGCCGAGGATGACTAGGTGGACGGGCCGGAGGTAGGAGGTCACTCGAGGATTTTTGTTGGTAAGAGCATGTACAATGGTTGATAAGGTAGTCTTATCTTAAGTCTGCCGTTTATACATGTGGTAGTAGTTTCTTGGCATTTTAGTGGTTTCTTGCATTATTAGAGCAAGTACAATAGAGCTGAGTCAGCGGGCTATAAGAAATAAACTAGTATATTTCTGCTTAGTTGGAGGAAAGAGAAGAGGAGAGAGAAGGTTCTAGGCACTTTGTGAGAATGAGAAGTGGGCCACATAATAAAAAAGTAGTACACTCTTTTGATCTATTATTGTACTACATGTTGGCTATAAGATGGGCTGTAGATGACATGGCACTGGCTTATAGCCAGCAGCTGGCTATACTATTAACCATGCTCTTAGGGGTTTCTTGTAAGGAACAATGTACGTACTACTAGAGACAAAAGGCGATTCTAGGTTGCGTTGTACTCCAACGAGTACTACTAGTGGTCGCGGGAGTATATACCTCGTTTTGTGGGTTTGATCCCGGCCGATCGCACTGACCTTTTAAAAAAATAGTACTACTACACTTTGCTGCGAGCCAATATTTTACACGGGTAGTTTGAGTTTTGAAGTCAAGCGGACGTGCGACCCACAATCTGGGTGCCTTTGGACAGCCTAGCCACGTGAACCGGTTTTCCTTCCCAGAATCCCGTGGCTCGCGTGCTCACCCTAGCCGCACCTCGCTTGCAGCTTCCAGCTAGTAGCATATTTAAACTAGCGCCTCCCAATTAAGCCCGAGGAGCCGGAAAAGCCTGGCGGGGCATTGGGAACTGTGCAATATGGCTCTGTACGTAAAGTGCTCTACTACTACTCTGTAGCTTGTGGCGTTGCATGCTTCACTCCATTATCGGCTCTACTATAAAAGAAATTCCTCTTGACGTGTTTTTTTAAATGGAGGCAAAAGGTTTGCTTCATCTCATTCATAAAGAAGGAACTACTAACAAATTTCGACGAGATCCATTACACCTCCACAAATGGAAGCGAAAAGCCTAGTCTCCTTGTATCAAATAACTCAAATGTTACGCCTTGATGGCAAATCATTGATAAACAGGCTGCTAGTGTGTGCGTGAGAGGAGTGGCTGAGTAGGTCAGCTACGTGAGAGGAGTGGCTAAATAGTGCACCGAGAGTACCCACTAGGCCACTACGCAGGTGTACTTCCCCTGCATTGATAGTACAGTGATGGTTCTAGAGAACAGTAGTACCCTCCACTTCCAACTGTAGCTCCTTGGCCCTGAGATTCAAGAGTTCAAAACTGGTGCACTATACTATACAAGACTAGAAGTACAGTACATCGCACTACTAGTTGAGAAAAGTAGTACTAATCTTTGCTTTCTGATGCAGTATGTACTCCTCCGTCACATAATGTAAGGCGTTTTTGACACTAATTGGCGTGTACAAAAATGGCAAAAACATACCCAAAATTTCTTAATCCATGCCAAAAACTACTACCTAGTGCCAAAAATTTCTTACTAGTGCTATTATTTGCAGTATAATGCAATCCCATAACGTTCCATAATGCTAGTACTAGTAGTAAATAATAGCCTCACCCCTTATTTGAGGAATGATCTACAGTTGGAAGGGGCGAGGCCTGTGATTACTATGCTCTTATCTCCTCCTCGCCAGTTCCCCTCCCCCCGAAGAGAAGGCAGTTCGTCGCTGCTCCCATGGATTCGCCAGGCGGTTCTCCTCCTCGTCGGGGCTGGGAGACCTTGGATGACGATCCTCTGGGAGAAATCGCACGCTGCTCCGACGTCCTCACCGCCGCAAGACTCGGTGCTTCCTGCACCAAGTTTTTCAAGACGTTGCTTAAACAGGCTTGGGAAAAGGCCATGCTTGTTGGTCTTCCATGCGTCCTCGAGGAGAAGGTTCTTCTATGGGACAATCCTTGAGCAGTCCACCGCTCCCTGGCCATGGTTGCATGTTGACTCCGCTAGAGTTGCCGACGTTGAGAGGTAGTCTGATTTTGTCCGATGAGCAGGTCAATAATGGAGTTTGATCATGTAGTACTTAGTTATTCCATTTCCATCCAGTAATTTCTCCGCTGCCTATTGTCTTATATATAGGTCTGGGTCGGTGCCAACAAAGATTGGCTTGCATACCTCCGGCCGGATACCACCATCATTTTGCACAACATCCACAATGATGCGGCCGTTCCGGTAGACCCCTTCTCCACCATTGGGATCGGCCTTCCGGACTGGCTGGGCTTGAATACGTATGATGATGCCTCCATGAGATTGAAGAAGATAGCAATTGCGGACTCGCCGACAAACCTACGACGATTACTATCTCATCACGGTGTTCTACATAAGGATTGCCATCAATACAAGAGGCAGTAATGGCAAACAGGGCAGAGGCTGGCGCATGTTGGCCGCGGCAGATTTGTACCCTACTGCGTTCGAAGGCGCCGTGTTCCATCTAGGCCGCATCTTCGCGGTGACAAGCCAGAGGACTTATTTCATCTGGTTGCCATCCTACGATGCGAGGAGATTGCAAGCGGAATGCACAAACCATCATTTGCATCCCTAACGGTACTCCATTATTTTGCAAGGACCGGTCATCCCCGATCAAAATAAGATCGCCGATCCTGGATGTGCATTTGCATCCATGATTACATCTAGCCTGGAACCTTGTAGTTGACTTTGGCATATTGGGATCAACTATCTTAGCAGTCATTACCCATGGTACCACTGATGTGCAACATGGTCACACAATCTACCACGATCGGACTGTCACCATCTAGCCAGGTATTCCATTTTTTAACCCTCTCGCCTTCTCTTTCATTGTTGTACTAGTAGTATACTTTGTAGTATTAGTAGGAGTACTTTTTACCTTGGAGGATGCGTATAGCTAGCTAGGCCCTTGAAGACTTGAACCCACTAGCTGCCACCATTTTTGTTTTTCCATGTCTTACTATATCATCCATGTATCCAAGAGTTGCTATATATAATAAGCCGGTTATTTTACTTCCTCTATACCGGAGTAGTACTATTTGTTGCACAGTATTACTGACCGCCATATTTGAGCACAACATTATTATGCATGGACCTTGACTATGTACGTCACCATGTGTCCAGATCTGGGATGCCGCGTGTACCAGATGAACGGCGCCGAGTTCGACCTCCGTGATGCTACGTGGGTGCCGAGGAACACTCTTGGAGAGTACTCGCTTTTCATCAGGGACAGCTACCCCATTGTGAAGCGGATGCCACCTTCCGTGCACGACCACGGAAGGCCTGCCGTTCATGAAGCATGGTTGTGTCTTGGTGTGCACCGCGGATGAACGACATCTTTGGGACACGCTATCCACGATTTATGCCGCTTGAGCTTGGATGAGTCTCCATCGTGTGGAACCGGACTAGAAAGCTGCGACAATGATTCCCGTTGCCCACCGCTATGGATCGTGCCATCCATGAAGAACACCTAGAATTTGGAACACGGAAGAGGACATGTAGCCCATCTATAACATGTAAGTGGAGTATGGTAATTGTGAACGGTAGCGCTGTGAATATATGTAGACTAGTCGTGCACAAAATTATCACATGAATTGGAGATGAACTTGTGTGGCATACTGGCATTTGCTATAGTTGTAGTATACTCCTACTAGGACGACAACTCCTATAAAACCTTGCGCTTGGCTCTTTGCCTCTTCGGGAGGTTCAACAGTTCGTACTCGTGTGAACCTTGCACTTGGCTCTTCGCCTCTTTGGAAGGTCCAACAATGATGATACTACAGTACAATATGCTTCTGGCAATCTGACACTGATTGAACTGCCGCACGTCAACCACGAGGGCGAGGGAGAGGGAGAGGGAGAGGGCACTGTAGTCAAAACCCTCTCCTCGTCATGTGAACCACCACGCGCGTGGGCGAGGAAGAGGCGTAGTAAGCAAGCTTCTCCTTGTTCGGCGAGTTGACGGGACACATCAAAGCAGTACTAGTACTAGTAGTAGTAGTCCATACTGCGTTCTTTCCGATTAATATGGCTTAATTTGAAATGAGAAAAATACACTGGCGGTCAACGTATGTAACAATACGCTCTTTACGGTCACTATATATAGTTTTGCGGCGATTATACGATCACTAGCTCATCATAGAGCACCATATTGCACCCTCTTGACCGGCCACATAGTCGGCGTGGCACTTTGTTGTTGGTTAAATTGTCACCTGGTTTCTAGGTCCCACACATGGGTTAGCGAGCAAAGAAATCAGTTAAACAAAACTTTACGCAGGTGCGACACGAGTGCAACCCTTAGCTGTGAATCGCCCTGGCTGTGTATGTGAGTGCATGCACGTGTCCTCCCTCGGTCTTCCAACAAAGAGTGTACATAGGCTATAAAACAAAGAGTGTAGTACATGATGAATACATCTACACTTCCAATGCATTTAGCCTTTAATCTAAATCGATATTGATTGACTAATGCACCAACTTGTGCTGTAGGTATAGGCTACATGTCTATCCTTAATTACAGCATGCAACGGCCTTCATTTAATCTTCTTATCTCAATGGTCGCATGCACACATAAGTCTGCTACTTTTGGGCGTTAATTATGCCCTGGTCAATGTGTAAATCTCTAAATGTAGTCTTTCACGGATGTAGGGAGTAGGTTCAGCACTTGAGCGTGAGCGTGTGTGTTGCGTCGTGTGCTGTGTATCGCATGGGTGCGTGAGTGTTGCATGCGTCCATTTGTACGTGTGAGTGTTGCATGTTGCATGCATGCATGCATGCATGAGGGAAGCTTACTCCCTCCATTAACATGTTCATACTTCAAGCTTCCTTTGTTCCCTCCATATGGTGATACTCCCTCTGTTCCCAAATAGTACGGAGTAAAAGCCTCCCTCTGTTCCCAAATACGGAGTATTTGTCTTTCTACAGATTTCAACAAGTGACTAGGTACGGAGCAAAATGAGTGAAGTGAGCGTAGAGGCATAGGGATACTATAGAAAGCAAGTCCTCGTGATCCATTATTCCCCATCACGGTCAGAGAGAACTATTAAACTAGTCTTCACAGTGAAGTGACAATACACGCTACAGCAGATGGGACACGTAATTAATAAGCTGAACCATCGTGTTGGTGTTAGTAAATCAGCCTTACCCAAGATCTTTGCCATCATGTTTGCCGATGAAACGCGCTTCGCAAATATGCCTCGCACCTCATCCTCCATTAAGCGACATATGGGCCTGTTGTGGTAGACCCACATGTCATCGGTGTAACTATTTACACTCAGAAGGACGGTATATCCTGGTAGTAGTACTAGTAGAATTGAGATTGAATGCACTTTCTTCCCGTCTTCCTCTTCTTCCTCCTCTCTTCTTCCTCCTCTCTTCCCCATCGTCGGCCGCACACCATTTACCCTGCTCACTGCTTTCGCCCGCGCCATCTTCCTTGGTAGCTTGCGGCGTACCATATCCCCCACGCCTTTGCTTTCGGCCACGAGGAGAAGCTTCTTCGCTTCGCCCGAATCCACTTCCCGGCTCATGAGCACCGAAAACCCCAATGGTAGAACCGACTGACACGCAGAGCCACGATTGGAATTCCCTCCCCGATGTTCTCTTGGAGCAGATCTGTAGTCGTATGGACCTACTCAACACCGTCCGTCTGGCCGCATGCTTGGTGTCTTTGTTCCGTCTACTCGTCTGCAACCGGCCGGCTCTTTTCAAGACACCCTGCTTGCTGATGCCCGATCCTCGCAGGTGGCCTAGACACCGACTTGACGATCTTACGGAGGTTGCCGTGGTGCCTCTCGACATGCTACCACTACCCGTCCACCTGTCCTTCATGCACGACCACTACTAGGTGGGCATGAAGGCCAACTGGACCATCCTCATCCACCACACCGGTAGTCTGTGTCGTCTCGTGGATATCTACACCCAACGAGAGATCACCCTTCCATCGTTGGATACCACCGCCATCGAGCCTCGCGGCCCGTCGGACACTCCTGCACTATGCGAGGCAGCGTCAAGCTTTTGGCTCGACCTCTATTTGCGAGAAAGTTGTAATCTGCGAAGTGCACACACCATCGAAGACTACATGGATTACAAGCTCATTGCCTTGTTCAACATGGGATTAGTCTATCACGGAATCCGGTCGCCATACATGGTTATGGCTCATCATCAATCCTGTTGAGGCAACATTTACATGCGATGCTATAGTGCACGATGGCATCGTTTACTGTGATCGGCCTTGATCGGCTGCCTATCTTTGGTGGAATCTATCGCCGTGTAATTGTTCTATCTCATCTCATCTTTACCTTATGAATACATTTGCTGTTCATTTGTTATAAATTTAGAATGCAAAGCATGTCTATAACCACATCATTGCTATATGTTCCTCTCATTTCCTAGATTTTTATGACCACACATGTTATTGTTAGAGTTGATATGAGAACAATTGGCATCTAATGATTGATAGAATACATATTATGAGCATAACATCATGATTGCTATATGTTACTCTCGTTTACAAGATTTTATAACAACGCATGTTATTGCTTAGAGTTGATATGAGAATAGTAGTAGTAAGTGCTATGGTAGAATATGAGTAAGTATTTGTCATAGTTGTTTTCCTCTCATTGTTACATGATGTTTGAACCATGACATATTGCTAGAATATGAAAGCCATTGGCTTATTTTTTTTAACTTGGGGTATGATTATGACCACGGCATTGCAATTCTCTGCCTATGATATGTGTCACTGTTATAATAATTCTAATTCCACACATACTCTGAACATGATTGTTTATTTTTGTCCTTTTGGTCTCCAATTTGAATTGTTGCAGCAGAAGCAAATGCGCTGGCCTTCATGATTCGGGACCTGGAATCATACCGGTGATGGGTGGTGGTTTATCGCTCGTTCGGTGACGGCGGTCATTTGATGCTCATTATACGTACCAAATTGACCAAACCATTACATCAAACCAAATGCGATTACAATGCGTGGGCGTTCGTGACATTGATGGCTATGGCTGCTTTGTATGAGAAAGATCTCAGCTCCGTTGGGCGGGCGTATTCAAGCGGAGGCGGGTTTACTGACCTCGGCAACCACTCCTTGTTCCTCGGGCTCAATTATCCGATCATCCAACCAATCATCGATCATATCACCAGCGATGATTCTTGTGCTATGCAACTTCCATTCGCGAGGGGCTGTGTTTACACATCGGACCATGGGTTTCATGAATCACCATATCCAGAGATTAAATGCGACACAGCTTGTTGCGGATAATCTTCGATGTGTGAAAGGCATCAAGCTTCCATGCGATGGATGGTTTTGCAAACCCGACATGCGGCAATGTGGTTCATGCCAACAACAAATATGCACAACTTGATTCTTGCGATATCTAGACTGAGCCATGTGATTCTGCTGCTTGTATACGACCCTCTTTTGTTGGATATTATGTCTTGTTGTTAGTTTGAAGCACTCCTCTGGTTTGAAGGATAGATACCTTCACAGGATCAAGTGCATCCTAACTCACTGCGTGGGATGTACGAGATAATGATGATGGAGATGTTGTGCGAAGCCATATATATATATATATATATATATAGATAGATATATATATATATATATATATATATATATATATATATATCAGAGAGGCTTCAAGTGCGTACTTGTTAGTTAAACCTATGTATAAATTGTGACACTAAATACCACTAGTAAGTAGTACAATAGCAGTACTAGTATACGTCGGTCAAATTATTCATCATGTCCACACATTGAATTGACGTGACAACACGCTGCACGTTAGGTGACACAAGAATCCCCGCGGTGTGTTCGGGTATTCTGGACTTCAGATTTCGAGTACCACTTATCTGTCGAAATCTTTCATCATTCACTTAAAAACAGTCGATTGATCATACATTGAGTACCATATAACTGGAATTACCGATGCAAGTCGAAGAAGGATTGGCGGTCTTTGCCGCTGGCGTCAAGATTCGATCCCACGGATCGAGCTGATCGAGCACCTTGAGGCCAAAGTGAGTGTTGATAGCGAGATTTCAGTCTCTCATCGATTTGTTCATACCAACCATCGACAATGAAAGCACGGCATATGCTACACCCAACACGAGAAACTTCCAAGTAAGACACCGATCGGCCGTCTACTTGCACAAACATATTCCTTTGTTTATAGCTCTATTTTTCTTTTAGACGCAGACTGGTGAAGCAATTACAAGTTGACAGTTAATAAAAAGTGAAACAAGTGGCGCAACTTGCCAAAGATGTTATGAAAATGCCAACTAGGTACACTAAAACCTATATTCCACAATACTACAGGTATCACCTTTGAGTGGCCTAAGGAAGCATTTCTTCAGTATAATTCAGGCGTTCAAAAGGCACGTGGGCCAGCGTCGCAAGATACGATCAGTGCGGCATGCACGCGATGTGGCACAAGACCGGCAATACCTTGCCGGTGATGGTCAACGGCCGTGACGGCAGCGACAAAAGGTTCTGGTGCTGCACACCAACAAGAACTTCGACCAGCAGAGGACCAATTGGGTGATGCACCAGTACCACCTCGGGGTGTATACTAGTTCATATACACGTATCATTATATTGAAAACACATAAAATTCCCTTTTCATATTTACATCCTCATTTTTGTTGTTTTTCCCACCCAGCGCTGATTTTTTTACCACTGGTTTTCCCTTAAACCAACTCAATTGTCCCACGTCTTATTTGCTTACAAAACAAAAGCGATTTTTGGCAAATCAATAAGTTCTTAAAAAATGTTTATCATTTCGGGATTACAACATTTCGGACTCCACGAAATATGCAAAATAAGGTTGAACTTTTGACCGTGGTCTGGGCAGAAAATGGGCTGTAGTAAATTACTTAAGAATTAGCAAATGGGCTGCAAATTATAAAAAATAGCAAATGGGCTTTATGTTATGCGCCACACATTTGGAGGCTGACTTGTGGTCCTACTAAGTTCATGCATTACACAAGGTTTCTCAAAAAGAAACTTAGTCAACAATCGACTCTACGGTACGACCGTTAGATGTCAATCTAACGGCAATCGTCTTCTTCGGTCTCTCGATCTTCACCTTGACCGCCCAAACCAGACCGTCGGAACCGCTTTGCTCCCACCTCCGGTGGCGGCAATGCTGCCGGGTAGGCCTCATGGCCCTATCATACTCGCATCCACGGCTGTCTATCCCTCTACTCACCCACACCTCCGTCATTTTCGGCGGCAGCGAACGATCAACCCTCGTACTGCGCCACGCGTGGGGCAGCCATGTCGTGTCTTCCCCGGCTCCGTGTCGTTCCCTTCGTAGGCCTCGCCGTCATCCACCGCCCTGGTGCTCTCAGCGCGGCGTGGTTAACGATGTCCATCCAACGGCCGTAGTGCTTCTTCAACCTCTGGTCTTCTTGCCCCAGCCGCCCAAAGCAGCACCGGTCGTGCCGCATTCTCCTGCCTCCCATGGCTAGCTGTGCTGCCACGGAGGCCTCACCGTCCACATACTACTCCCACCGCTGGCCAGGCCATCCCTCTACTCACCCACTCTCCCTGTTATTACTGCGGCAGCGGCCTCACCGCCGAACGGTGAACCCTCGTACTCCTCTTCGCGTGGGCATCCACTGTCGCGTCTTCCCCGGCACCGCGTCATCCCCTTCCTAGGCCTCGCCGTCGTCCATCAACGTGGTGCCCTCGGCGCGGCGTGGTCAATGTGGTCAACGACCGACTTCCATCGGAAGACTACTGTACGTGGAGAGGCTTTCCTAAAAAAAAAGGTTGACGCACAAGCAGTGACTGTTGGATGGCCATCCAACGGCCGTCGTGCTTCTTCAATCTCAGCTCTTCCTGCTCCAGCCGCTCAAACAAGCGCCGGTGGGACTGCCTGCTCCCTCCTCCCCGCGGCCGGCTCTGCTGCCGCGCAGGCCTCACCGCCCCACCGTACTCTCATCGCTGGCCTAGCCATCCCTCTACTCACCCACACCTGCTACTATTCTCCGGCGACGGCAGACGAACCAGTAAACCCTCGTACAGTCGTACTCCCCTTCGCGTGGGAAACAACTGCCGAGTCTTCCCTGCCTCCATGTCGTTCCCTTCCTAGGCGTCGCGTTGTCCACCGCCCTGGTGCTCTCGGCGCGGCCTGGTCAACGTGGTCAACGACCGCATGCATCTGAAGTGGATCTGCGTGGAGAGGCCGACAAGCGGGTCCACGGCCGCACAAGGAAATGCCTCCTTGTTACACGCAAAATAATGATTCCTCCACGACATCGGGACCCACGAAAAGGGCCTCTGTATTTAAATGAAAAAGCGTTCTTTGACGGCTCGGACCTTGTCGCTGTCAAAACCGGCGGATCTCGGGTAGGGGTCCCAAGCAGTGCGTCTTAGGATCAATGGTAACAGGAGGCAAGGGACACGATGTTTTACCCAGGTTCGGGCCCTCTTGATGGAGGTAAAACCCTACGTCCTGCTTGATTGATATTGATGACGTGGATGTTACAAGAGTTGATCTACCACGAGATCAGAGAGGCTAAACCCTAGAAGCTAGCCTATGGTATGATTGTTGTTGTACATGTGTCGACTAGCCTGGCCCTGGTTTATATAATGCACCAGAGGCCTAGGATAACAAGAGTCCTAGCCGACTACGCCGGTGGGGGAGGAGTCCTTGTCTTGATCGCCAAGTCTTGTGGATTCTTCCTTGTATGCGGCAGCTGTCCGGACTGGCCGATGAGTATACGGCCCCGGGGGTCCTCGGCCCAATCTAACCGATTGGGGGACGACGTGGTGAGTACCCCCTAGTCCAGGACACCGTCACCCACCCAGCTATATCTTCGCACGTAAGGAAGTGCCTCCTTATTACGCACAAAAAAATGAATACTCCCCCTGTTAGCTGGGACCCAGTATAGTGGCAGGCTGACTTGTGGGCCTACTAAGTTGTGAGGGACGGAGGGCTTTGTCAACTGAGTCAATATGCACGATTCTAGCTCCAGTGACCGTACGATGTCCATCCAACGGCCGTAGTGCTTCTTCAACCTCTGGTCTTCTTGCTCCAGCCGCCCAAACCAGCGCCGGTCGTACCTCGTGCTCCTGCCTAGCGTGGCCGGCGGCGATGCGGCGGAGGCCTCATCACCCCCTCCTACTCACACCGCTGGCCAGGCCATCCCTCTACTCACCCACACCCCCTGTTATTCTGCGGCGACGGCAGCCTCACACCGCAGCGAACCAGTGAACCCTCGTACTCCTCTACGCGTGGTCATCCACTGCCGCGTCTTCCCCGGCTCCGCGTCGTCCCCTTCCTAGGCCTCGCCGTCGTCCACCGCCCTGGTGCTCTCGGCGCGGCGTGGTCAACGTGGTCAAGAAACGGCTTCCATCGGACATGGACTGTACGTGGAGAGGCTGACAGCTGGGTCCACGGCCGCAGCAAGGAAGTGCCTCCTTATTACGTCCAAAATAATTATTCCTCCACCTGACAGCGGGGACCCACCGGACGGGCCACCATATTTCGCGAAAAAAACTTTTCCCCCTGACTGCTGGGGCCCACCAGCTACACCTTCGCACGCAAGGAAGTGCGTCCGGGCAAAAAAAAAAATTCACCCCCTGACTGCTGGGACCCACCAGCTACATCTTCGCACGCAAGGAAGTGCCTGACAGTCGGGACCCACCTGGTTGAAGCGTACGTAGCGTTGTCATTCTGGTCGCGAACGTGTACGCACATATATACTGGTGGATGTAGAGGCGTGCATGTGTCGTAGTAGAGGCGTGCACATAGCATGTACGTACAGCGGCCAGGGTGCAAGAAAGAAAATACTGCCACGTATGTGTACATACGGGCGGGGTCTCGAACGCCTACTCGCGCATACGTACGGCGAGGTCTCGTTGACATGGGTGTCGGAATGGAGAAACAGCATCGTCGCCGTGTTCATGGGGAGGCAACGGAATGCATCGTGTTCATGGGGAGGCAACGGAATGCGTCGTGTTCATCGGGAGGCAACTGAACGCGTGGGAGCCAACCGGCTGGGTCGAAACGGAATGTGTGGTCGTGTTCATCGGGAGGGCTTGGACAGAACAGGCGATGGAAAAGAGGCCTGGCGTACCGCACAACGGAGGAAACGGACCTCCTACGTTCGGAACGGGGTCCTGTTGATCGGGAGGTGTCGTGGTTTTGTCACGGCAGATGTCCTCATGAAAGGACTTAGTCGTGGAGCCATCGCTACGGGTTAGCTTGAAGGGGTTAAAGCGGACACAAGGACGCAAGAGAGTTTATACTAGTTCGGCCCCTTCGATGAAGGTAAAAGCCTACGTCTAGTTGTGATGGAATTGATGGGGTTTCGATGACTAGGGAGCAAACAAGCTTCGCCTAGGTCTCGAGTTGTTGTCGGTTGTCCCTGAACCGCCGTCAGGTCGTCCCCTTATATACATGGGTGGCGCCCGTCAGTTTACACAGTCCCGACCCCAGTTCATAGATGTATCCGGCTCGGTCTCCACTATTCCTAACTTACAATACAAGTTACATACCGACGCCGGTTTACGGCTCCAGGCCTTAAACCGGCTATGGGCCTTGAGCCCTCATCTGCCCATTTGGGCTTTAACAAACTCAACTTCTTGTGAAGTTAACCCTGTCTGGCGGTTTACACCCAGTAGTAATATCCCCAACATTAGGCCCCAGATTGATTTGAACAGGTTCATGTCAATCCTTAGCAAAAAACTTCATCTTCGGCATCTTTGTGTAGTTTGGTGAACCACCATGATGTCATCTTCTCTGGTCACTATAAACCGGCGTGACGTCACCTGTCATAAAAATCTATCCACTATACCTTTATCGTTTAATGGATCTGCGACAATCGAGGCGACAGCTCTGTTTCCAAACTCACGGCCCCTTGATTTTCGCGCCTGACACATGTCCCTTGCTTTATAAATAAGACCGAAGGGTCATTTCTTTTTCCCCTTCGTGCCCATACGCCCGTCTTCCTCGCGTCGCCCAGCTTCGGAGCTCCGCCGCCGCCGTCGACTTCTGCACCGACCTTGGCCGCTGCATCACCCTGAATATACCAGAGCATCGCGGCAATCTTCCATTTCCTCCTCAGCTCTGGTAAGTCTTCTATCTTTTCATCATAGATCTGTTCTAGGGTTTCCATGTTCTTCAGCGTTCATCGCTTGCTTCTTGTTCATATGATAAATCTTAGACAAGTCTGTAAATCTTTGTTCTGCTTGGCGTAGTTTTTATCATCCGTCTTCACTTGCATCTCAAAACCATAGATCTCCTGTATATCCTTGCTCATTGCTTCGGTATTGCTCCCTTTTGGACCTTGAATATTTATCTCTTTTCTGAACATGTTCCAGATCCAAAACTGTGATGTAATTTTGTGAAACCTGTTTTCGCACACCTACTCATCTGCAATCTTGACTCTTCAATGTTTTTAGACCAGGCGGTTTAACTTTGTAGAAAAATTGACAACTCGATATATACCATTAGTCCCCTTGTTGAACCGCCAGGATTCCCTAGCTAAGTATTGCCACTTTGCAGAACTCCGGTTTATAAATCGCTTGCTTCCGGTTTAGCAATGAATGCATCAATGTATACCCTTCCAACATATTATTGAACCGGTATTACTGCTTTGCAGATTGCACCATGGCCAAGCAAGTGTACGAGTGCAACTATGTCCCTTCTCGAGTGACCGAGACTCAACTGAATAACCTAGTCCAAACCGGCGCTTTAGGCAAAAAAGATGTTGTTTGATATATCACTTTTAATATTCACTGGACTGATCCGTCTTTTTCCTTTCAGGTGCTTGGGTGAGCCCTATTCCTTATAATGTTGTTTGATATATCACTTTTAATATTCACTGGACTGATCCGTCTTTTTCCTTTCAGGGCCAAGCCTAGGCCAAGCAAGAAAGCTCATATGGACAAAGCGGCAGAAGAAAACGACGCTCCTGAACCGGACAAAATACCAGATCCCGAAGAACATATCCACGATGATGTGCTGAACGACTCACCATCGCAAGATCATGATGTTACCGCTGACGAGGCACATGTTGATGCCATAGGCCCATTTAATCAGCCCACAAGTCCTGTCCGGACTGACAAAACTACGAGCCCATCAAAGCATACTGATAAACCGGCAACCCCAGTGCGGACCGGTGAGGCCAAAGATGATGATGTTGTTATTACTGGCGTTGGTCGTTCCGAGCCAGGAAATCCTATCGCTTTATCTAAGCACACTGTCAAAGATGAATTTGCTGCATTTGGTAAAGGCAAATGGAATGCCGATTTGGCGACTTATGCCGCTCTGAACACCCAAGATCTTCATTCTGGCTACCTGAATCGGTTATATACCAGCCGTGATTATGAAGCCGGTCTGGTAATATGATGAAGGACAAATATGAGGTAAATTCCATATGACTCTCTGCTTGTATATTTCAATATGTTAACTCCAATAGCCACCAAGTGACGGTTTTAAGATATCAACTTAAACCGGGACTTTCCAACGTGAACTTTAATGTAGCTGTCCTTTGGGAATGTAGCCCCCAAGGGCCGGTTCAACTTAATGCAGTTAAACCGGGATTTTATACAGTAAGAATTCCAGTGTCACTAAAGGACAGAGCAAATAGGCATTAGCCCCCAAGTGCCAAGTTGAATACTTGTATTGAGCTTGGGACTTATATAGAAATTGTAGGATGAAAAGCAAATATGCATTAGCCCCCAAGTACCAAGGGCATAACTGGTTATGTGGTTGGTACTTCAACTCTGCATCGTAATCTTTATCAAATGATTATCTGTATGTAGGATGATCTGAGCAAGAAAGAAAGTCAAATCGCCGATCTGCAAGAAAATCTGAAGTCTGACAAGCTGAAACCTCCAATGCAAAAATGAATTAACCAGCGCTTTAAGCGTCATGGAAAAGCTTAAAGAAGGTTTAACAAGGAGCGGGCGGATTGGGCCCTTTGAAAAAGCCGCTTTAACTCAGCAGGCGAGAGAGAAGGCCGAGGCTGCACTCAAACCGGTGGTGGATGAATTGACCCGATGTAAAGCGGCAAGTGCATGCCATGACCACTGCTTTGTCTTTGGTAAGCCTTCTTTATTTCTAAAGTAATGAGGCCTTCTCATGTAACTATCGGTTTAATGATCCTTTGAATGATACAGGGACAGGTATTGGTCACTTGGGATCAGATGTGCGGAAGAAATTGAAAGCCGCCTATACATTGATAGAACAACTGTATACTGGTGCGCAACGGATCATCTGCACTGCTTCTCACAACAACCCGGTGCCGACCTTGATCCAGGACACTATTAAAAGGTTGTCAATGCTTCCTGCCCGGGTTGAAGAGTTAAATAAATCTGCTGCTATAACCGGTGCTATAAACGCCTTAATCCAGGCAAAAGCATGGGTGCCGGATTTTGATCCTGTTGAAGCGGCCCAGGGTTTCCCAAGCTTGAAGGAAGACGGGACAGAATTTAGCGAAGAAGATCTCTGAGCTATAAACCGGGAAGTGCGCCCTCTAGCTTGTCAATTGGTTGAAGAAGCAGATTTGTCTCACTATCAAGCTCAATACGATGGTCAAAACAAACAAGTGGCTGCGCCAATTCCTGAAGCGGAGAACCTTATACCTCCAATCCGTAAGCATACTTACGCTCCTGACATTGAACCGTCATTGCTGATCAATGATGAAGCTGTATTTCAAGCATTAATGGGAATCGACTGGACAACTGTTGATTTCCAGCCACTGGGTAGGGAAGCAGAGGTTGAAGCGGCGCAAGACGACCCGCAACCATCAGGCCAAGCTGGCGACCAAGCATGAACCGGAAGCCGGTTTAAATTACTGCTCCTTTATGTTACGCAGAAAACAATTATGTTATCTGGGCACCGTGTTGCCTTGTAATAGACTAGCTGCCACACATGGTTTTGATATGCCTTCGTGCATACTTATTGCAACTTATGCTTCCGTTGAATCATCAACCTTAAACTGTTGTCTGCAGCCAAAAAGCTTAAAACGCTGCCGTGGTTGTACCACCAGGCGGGTCATAATATCGAAGATAATATCTTAGATTTAAACATATGATCAAATACAGAGATATATAATACCTGCCATAGGGCATGAAGTTGGCTGTGCCAATCTTGAAGCGGAGTTGTAAGAAACCCACTCTGCTGGAGGAGAAAACAGCTCCTGTGTATATGAGGTCGGTTTACCAAGTAAACCGTTCCGGGTTACGAAGAACACCGGTGTTACTCCATAATAGGATGTTAACAAAAAAATCAAACCGGGCAAAGAGTCTTCGGATTAAGAATAGACCATGTTCCGTCAACGGACAATCGAACCGGTTTAATAATTGTCGGTTTAAAAACACAACAAAAGAAATATGCAAAAAGAGAAACGAATTTCAAGCAAAGACAGACAGAATCATTTGCAAAAAGAGGCTGTTGAGCCGATCAAGTGGCATTACCATGGTCGGACACGACCAATTCCCCGATAGGCATAGCTATGGTTCAAGTCAGCCAGGTCCCCAAATGATGCAGTGGCATTACGCCGATCAAGTGGTGTAGCGATGGTTCGGGTTCGACCAAAGCCCCCAAGTGATTCTGTGGCCTTAGGCAGATCAAAAGGTGTGACTGGTTCAGACGTGACCATGTCCCCAAGTGATTCTGTGGCTTTCGCCTATCAAAAGGTGTTGCATTGGTTAGGACACGACCAAGCTCCCAAGTAATATGATATAAAGCTTGTTGAAAAAGCTAACTCAAGGGGTAAACCGGAGGCCACTTTAAGATAAAAACTCCGTGTAACCACACATGAAGTAAAAATAACAGAGACCCCGCTTTATCTAAGGCTCCGGTTTATTGTATTGATCATAATATATACATTGTCATAATATGTACATAAGTAGAGCCTATGACTCAAGTATAGTAAGGCCAAAGATGAGCTATGTTCCACGGCCTGTTGGTCTCCTCCTCTGATGTACGTGAGTCTTTATGCTCTCGAATATCGATCAAATAGTATGACCCGTTGTGCAGATTCTTGCTGACCACGAAAGGTCCCTCCCAAGGTGGGGATAGCTTGTGCATATCAGTCTGGTCTTGGATGAGCCGAAGCACCAAATCTCCTTCTTGAAAGGTTACGGTTCTAACTTCGGCTGTTGTGATAGCGACGAAGATCCTGCTGGTAAATCGCCGAACGGGCAGCTGCGATGTCACACTCCCGGTCCAACAGGTCCAAAGCGTCTTGCCGTGCTACCTCGTTGTCCGCTTCAACATAAGCTGATACACGAGGTGAATCATGACGGATATCACTAGGAAGAACCGCCTCCGCTCCGTAGACCATGAAGAATGGTGTGTATCCTGTCGATCTATTGGGCGTAGTATTGATGCTCCATAATACAGATGGTAACTCCTCAACCCAACAACCCGGCGTCCGCTGCAAAGGAACCATAAGCCGGGGTTTGATGCGTCGTAAGAGCTCTTGGTTAGCTCTCTCTTGGCCATTGGACTGTGGGTGAGCCAGCGATGAAACGTCAAGCGGATGTTCTCATGTTCACAGAACTCCTTCATAGCACCCTTGGACAGGTTGGTACCATTATCGATAATGATCTTTGTGTGGAAAGCCAAAACGGAAAATCACCTTTTTGATGAATTGAACCGCCGTGGCTGCATCACACTTGCTAACGGGCTCCGCTTCCACCCACTTCGTAAACTTTTCAACCGCCACCAAAAGGTGGGTCTTCTTGTCCTTGGACCTTTTGAAAGGCCCAACCATATCCAGCCCCCAAGTCACAAACGGCCAAGTAATTGGAATCATCCTCAATTCTTGAGTCGGCACATGAGCGCGTCTTGAGAACTTCTGACAGCCATCACATTGCCTAACCAGGTCCTCCGCATCAGCATGAGTAGTCAACCAATAGAAGCCGTGATGAAACGCCTTAGCCACCAAAGACTTTGAACCGGCGTGGTGACCACAATCCCCTTCGTGGATTTCGCGCAAGATTTCACAGCCTTCCTCAGGATACACACAACATTGAAGCATACGACACCTGCAATGATGCAACTCGCCATTGACAATAGTCATGGACTTGGATCGCCGGATTATCTGCTGGCTAGAGTCTCATCCTGCAGGTAACTTCGCCCGGTTCATGTACGCAAGATAAGGAACCGTCCAATTCGGAATGAAATGAAGAGCCGCCACCAATTGAGCCTCCGGATCAGGAATAGCCAAATCCTCTTCACCAGGGAGCTTGATAGACGGGTTATTCAGAACATCCAAAAAGACATTAGGCGGGACTGGTTTACGTTGAGAGCCCAGCCGGCTTAAAGCATCCGTCGCTTCGTTCTTCCGTCTGTCCACGTGATCCACCTGATATCCTTTGAAGTGACCTGCAACAATATCCACCTCACGACGATATGCTGCCATGAGCGGATCCTTTGAATCCCAAGTGCCAGATACTTGTTGGTCCACCAAGTCCGAGTCACCGAAGCACTTAACTCGGCTGAGATTCATCTCCTTAGCCATCCGGAGACCATGGAGTAAAGCTTCGTACTCAGCTGCATTGTTAGTACAAGGGAACATTAAGTGAAGAACGTAACAGAACTTATCACCTCGTGGGGAAGTTAACACGACTCCAGCCCCCGAGCCCTCCAATTGCCTGGACCCATCAAAATGAATAGTCCAATAGGTGTGATCCGGCTTTTCTTCTGGTGCTTGTAGTTCCGTCCAATCATTGATGAAATCTACAAGTGCTTGAGATTTAACCGCCGTCCGAGGCACGTATTTCAATCCATGCGGCCCAAGATCTATAGCCCACTTGGCAATCCGGCCAGTTGCCTCCCTGTTCTGAATTATATCTCCCAGAGGAGCAGAGTTGACCACTGTGATGGGATGTCCCTGGAAGTATTGTTTAAGCTTCCTGCTTGTCATGAAAACTCCATACACCAGCTTCTGCCTATGCGGGTACCTTTGCTTGGACTCAATAAGCACCTCGCTGATATAGTAAACCGGATGTTGAACCGGATATTCCTTGCCCGCCTCTTTGCGCTCCACCACAATAGCTACGCTGACTGCACAAGCATTAGCTGCCACATATAGCAGCAATGGTTCCTTGTCAATCGGGCGGCAAGAACAGCGGATTGGCTATTGCCGCTTTAAATCCTCAAAGCGCTTTATCGGCGGCCGAACTCTGAACGAATTGATCTGTTTTCTTGACATTCGATACAAAGGATCGCCTTCTCACCGAGGCGGCTGATAAAGCTGGCTCAACGCGGCAATCCGGCCTGCCAAGCGTTGAGCGTCATTGATACGCCGGTTTGGCGGGGAGGTGATAGATGTGATCTTCTCCGGATTAGCCTCAATTCCCCTGTTGGATACGGAAAACCCAATAACTTGCTGCGGTACACCAAAAACACACTTGGCGGGTTGAGCATCATCTTGTATGTCCGCAGGTTATCAAAGGTTTCCTTCAAATCGTCAACCAGAGTCTCCTTCTCCCTTGATTAACCACAATATCATCCACATAGGCATGTACATTACGGCCGATTTGCTTATGAAGGCAATTCTATGCACACCGTTGATAAGTTGCCTGGGCACTCTTGAGCCCAAAGGGCATAGATACATAGCGAGAAGGCTCCAAAGGGAGTTATGAGCGCCGTCTTCTCCTGGTCCTTAAGCGCCATCTTGATTCGATGATAACGAATATACATCCGGAAAACTCAAGCGCTCACAACCTGCGGTAGCATCAATAATCTGATCGATGCGGGGAGGGCAAAGGATCTCTTTGGACAAGCCTTGTTAAGATCTATGTAATCCACACACATGCGCCAGGTGCCGTTTTTTTCTTAAGGACCAGCGGATTAGCCGACAATTCAGGATGGAAAACTTCGACAATAAAGCTAGCCGCTAAGAGCCTGGCCACCTCCTCTCCAATAGCTTTGTGCCTTTCTTCGTTAAACTGGCGGAGAAACTGCTTCACCGGTTTGTACTTAGGATCAACATTAAGAGTGTGCTCAGCGTGTTCCCTCGGTACACCTGGCATGTCAGAAGGCTTCCATGCGAAAATGTCCGATTCTCACGGATGAACTTCGATGGTAGCGCTTTCCTATTTTGGATCCAAGTTGGTACTTATACTGAACTGCTTGGACGAATCGCCAGGTACGAAGTCAACAAGCTTAGTCTCAACTGCTGATTTGAACTTTAGGGTCGGATCATGCTCTGTAGTTGGCTTCTTCAATGGAGTCATGTCCCCCGGATCAACATTATCCTTGTATTATTTCAACTCTTCCATGGCACAAACCGACTCTGCATAGGCTGCATCACCTTCTTCACACTCCAAAGCAATCTTGCGACTTCCATGAACAGTTATTGTCCCCTTGTGACACGGCATCTTGAGCTGCAAATAAATATAACAGGGTCGTGCCATAAATTTGGCATAAGCCGGCCGCCCAAATAGAGGCGTGATATGGGCTCGGATCTTCACCACCTCAAAAGTCAATGTCTACGACCTAGAATCATGATCATCTCCAAAGGCCACTTCGAGCTATCTTGCCAGCAGGATATCTTGACTTACCGAGGACCACACCATGGAATACCGTATTAGACGGTTTAAGATTTTATCTGTTAGCCCCATACGGCGGAAGGTCTCATGTCTGAGGATATTAATACTGCTCCCTCCATCCATGAGCACCTTGGTGAATTTATAACCTCCCACCTGAGGTGCCACCACCAACGCTAGCTGACCCAGATTGTCAACCCAGGGAGGGTAATCCTCTCTGCTCCATACGATTGGCTGTTCAGACCAGTGTAAATAACGAGGCACGGCCGGTTCAACAGAATTTAACGCTCGCTTGTGAAGCTTCCGATCTCGCTTATCCAAGCTAGTGGTGAATACATGATATTGCCCGCTATTCAACTGCTTGGATTTCTCACGATAACCCGACTCATCGCTATTGCTGGTTGTAACCACCACAGCTATTCGATTATTTTGATTGTTATGTCCACCACGATTACCATTGAAGCCTGAACGGAATTTCCTCCACCGTGACCGGCCCATGGAATTCGGATCTGAGCCACCACGATCCATGATCATATCGTAAAGCATTAGAATTCTTGAACTCCTGCATAATGTAACAATCCTTCCAAAGGTGGTTGGCTGGCATCTCCTTTGTCCCGTGCTTTGGACAGGGCTGGTTTAACAGATAGGTCAGGCGGTCCAGGTTAGGATTTGGAGCTCCACCGCGATTCGACGGTTTACCCTTTCATCGCTGGCCCTTGTCCTGCGTGCTAGTATTAGCCACGAAGTCCACGCTGCTATCCGCTTTACGTTTGCCTCCGTTTCTGTGACCTGCCGTGTTGTGTTGCTACCCTTTGGAGTTGCTGCTCTTCTTTCCCTTCCCTGTCTTGTCATCATCAGACTCGGGATCCTTGGTACTATCAGAATCAACATAGTTCACTAACACAGTCATGAGGGTCCCCATATCGTTACAATGGCGCTTCATCCTTCCCAATTTCAACTTCAGAGGCTTAAACCGGCAGTTGCTTTTCAAGGTTATAACCGCGGAATCGGCGTTGATACGGTCTGATGAGTGCAAAATTTCTGAGACTCGGTGCACCCAGCGAGTTGCTGACTCTCCTTCCTCCTGGACACAGGCCACTAAGTCCACTATCGACATGGGCTGCTTACATGTATCCTTGAAATTCTGGATAAACCGGGCTCGCAACTGGGCCCATACTGATAGAATTGGCGGGTAAGCTCTTTAACCAAGTACGGGCTGTCCCTTCGAGCATCATGGCGAAATACTTCGCACACGCCGCCTCATCCACATCAAGCATCTCCATGGCCATCTCATAGCTATCCACCCATGTTTCTAGAGAAAAATCGGCAGTGTAATTTGGCACCTTGCGCGGGCCCTTGACATCCTTGGGCAGGTGCACATTGCGTAAAGCGGGGACAAGACAAGGCACTCCCAAAGAGCTAGAAGTAACCCCTGGCTCGACCAAGGTGGTTGGACGAACCGGCGTAAGCTGACGAGCCTCATACTGCGCCGCTAACTCCGCCTCCCTGCGCGCCCGGGCCCGGTCCACCACTTCCTGAGCATCACCAATACCACCTGCCGGGTTATTGCCACGGGGCACTTCACGGTTCCGTTCATTACTGGTACGGTCGGTTCGTCCATACGCCTGCTGTAACTCCGGCTCGGACGGGGGGTGGAATGAATTCGGTCACGGCTGTATGAATATGCTTCCTGTTGAATCAAGGCTGTCCGAAAGCTCCTTAACCCGGTGCGTCTCCACCGCCTGTGAAGAATCACCTTCAATCGGGATGGCCTCCAGTCGTGAAGCGGCGGCGACAAGATTGTCCATTGGATTGGAATAATGACTCGGAGGTGTCGGGACAGGCTGAGGCACGACATTGTTCTGTCGAGGCGGCTCCATCAGGCGAGGTTGAACAGGCGCGCCCGGCCCAGGTGCCTCCGCCCAGTTTATCACTGGTGGGTTACTAGTTCCTGCTCCTGGGGTGTTAAAGAGATTTCTGGCTTTGAAAACCGGAGGCAAACGAGACTGGTGCTTCCTCTTCAGGACTTCATGCGACGCGTTATGATCCAGCATAAGCCTATAGGCCTGCGCATCCAAAGCGGCCCGCTCTGCGACCATCCTGTCGTTCTCGGCTGCTAGGCCGGCTTTGGCCTGCGTGATCTGTTCCCTCACCTTTGCGTCTTACACATTGTGGGCGTCCTGATCCGCCGGGTTAGCCTCTGCCATAAGCACAGCCAACGCATAAAACAGATCAGATAAAACTTGAGTCGGCGGGTGCACAGGGCCTCCTGCCCCGGCCGCCGTCGCCGCTACTGACCCGGAGATCATTGTTGCTGCGGTCGAAGAGTGGATCGCCGCCTGTGTACCGGCCATGAATATCCCAACCCGGTTGGGCAGATCAGAGGGGTCCGGAATACTGTCACCATCGGAACAGTCCCCAATCCGGTCATCTTGTAACTGATACAATGATTCGGTTTCTCCGGTTGAGGACTCGTCGCCGGAATAAACGACGGTCTCGCTACCAGATTCTGATCCATCCTCATATTCTCCTCCGTGGATGACCCCCACGAAGGCACACTTCACGACCGGTTTAACCTTGCAGATCTCGTACGCTGAGCCGTTTCGACGAGGTCGGTGCAGATGTCCGGCTCAGGGCCCGGTTCACCGATCTTGCCGATGAAGACGTGTATGCCACCAAAGGGGACCCGGTACCCGTACTCAATCGAGCCGGCCTCGGGGCCCCACCTGCATCATCGATGTAGAGCTTGCATGACGACTCTTGGTCATCCGACCCACAGCGTAGCCCTTGAGTCCTTGAAGTTGCCCTCCAAGAACTTGAAACCATCGATGCGATAGCCCCACGGTGGGTGCCAAGCTGTCGTGGTTTTGTCATGGCAGATGTCCTCATGAAAGGACTTAGTCGTGGAGCCATCGCTTCTGGGTTAGCTTGAAGGGGTTAAAGCGGACACAAGGACGCAAGAGAGTTTATACTAGTTCGGCCCCTTCGATGAAGGTAAAAGCCTACATGTAGTTGTGATGGAATTGATGGGGTTTCGATGACTAGGGAGCAAACAAGCTTCGCCTAGGTCTCGAGTTGTTGTCTGCTGTCCCTAAACCACCGCCGGGTCGTCCCCTTATATACATGGGTGGCGCCCGTCGGTTTACAGAGTCCCAACCCCCGTTCATAGATGTATCTGGCTCGGTCTCCACTATTCCTAACTCACAATACAAGTTACATACCGACGCCGGTTTACGGCTCCAGGCCTTAAACCGGTATGGGCCTTCAGCCCTCATCTGCCAACTTGGGCTTTAACATACTCAACTACTGACAAAGTTAACCCGGCCTGTCCTGGCCGGTTTACACCCAGTAGTAATATCCCCAATAGGAGGGGTCTGGCATACCGCAAAACGGAGGAAACGGACCTCCTACGGTCGAAACGGGGTCCAGTTGATCGGGAGGGGTGTGGCGTACCGCAAAACAGACGAAACGGACCTCATATGGTCGAAACGGGGGTCCTGTTGATCGGGAGGTGTGGCGTCAAGAAAAGCGGATTTAAACGGACCTCCTACGGTCGAAATGGGGTCTGTTCATCAGAGGGGTGTGGCGCGCAAAAGCAGGACTCCACGGGATACTGTTCATCTCCACCGTCGACCTCCTCCAGCCTCCACCGCGCGCTACTCCACCGCTACTGTTCAACCACCCCTCCACCGTCTACTGTTCATCCAGCCCTCCACACCACGGGGTCCTGTTCAACCACCCCTCCACGGGCACCCCTCCACCATCTACTGTTCATCCAGCCCTACACACCACGGAGTCCTGTTCATCCACCCCTCCACGGGCACCCCCCATCATCTACTGTTCATCCAGCCCTCCACCACACCACAGGGTCCTGTTCATCCAGAGGCAACGCCGCCGCTCACTGTTCATCCAAACCCCCCGCAACGCTCACTGTTCATCCCAGAGGCAGCATCGATCGGCTTAAGTTACCAGTGATAGCGAAGAATCGCTTCGATCGGGTTCGATTAACGACCATCGATCGATCGCTCGGGTTCGATGTAGCGTAGCCTGCGGTCTGTCCTCGGGTTCGATTAGAGCCCAACGCCTCACTCGGGTTCAGTTAGAGCCAACGCCTCGCACACGCGCATACGTGTACGAGAGAAATGCGCATCGCTCGGCCCCCGACCTCCCACCGTAACCGGGAACTCGCAGAAATTTTCCTCGCCCTCGCTTCTACCACGGTTTTTTCCGTCATGGACGGCCCAAAGAATGTCATGCAGCTGCGTTTTCGGCCCGCCCAGGATGAAAAGCCCATTTTCTGTCATGATTTTTTGTCATAGAAGTAGGAGCCCACCACATCTATGATGATACCGGGTTTTGTCACAATTATCGTCATAGAAGTGTCATATGTATGACAGAAAAAAATTCGTTCGTCCCAAAATGTCACGGATGTGTCTTTTTTTGTAGTGTTAGAAAGCACAACTCTCTGTACCCTCCTTTTAATTTCTGTTATTTAGATTAAATAAAGAAAAAATAGTATTTTCTTTGTGTTTTCTTAATTATCCTTGCAATAAAAAATACCCCGAAAATAAAATTTCTCCAAATATCTTGAAAATGGAATATGATTTTTGTAGAATATTCAAGAATACCTGGCACTGAGAACACACCAGGGGGCCCACCACTTAGCCATGAGGGTCTAGGGCGCGCCCACCCCCCTAGGGAGCGCCCCTATTTTGTGGGCCCCACGTGGACCCCCTCCACTTATTCCTGCACCCACTCACTTCGTCTTCCTCCAGAAAAAATCCTCCCATGGCTCAAACTCGTGTTCTAGCTCATCTTGCTGGCATTTTCGATCTCCTTGCTCAAAGCTCCATTCACAAAACTATTTGGGGAGATTGATCATCGGTATGTGACTCCCCCAATGGTCCAATTAGTTTTTGTTCTAGTGCTTTATTTATTGCAAATTTTTGCTGCTAAGGTGACCCTGTTCTTGAGCTTACATGTCAAATTACATGGTCCAAAGTAGTTTTAATGCATGATCTTGCTTCTAGGCACTTGTGGGAGTAGTTGCTATTAATCTTGTTGGATTTGGTTCACTTTTATTTTGAGTCACTAAAAATTTCAGAAATTTTTCAGAGGAAGAAAATGTTAAAGAGATTGTTGAGGGGATCTTCGAGCCGAAGCTCGAAGGATAAGCAGAACGAGGAGAACAAAAAGCCCAAATACAATCTTCCTCGCACTGCGGAGGTTCGGCCGTGCGAATGGCCTTGTGATGCGTTCTTGAGAGCCGTCGGAATTTATGATGACTTTTATCACTTGGCTAAGAATGCAGGCCTCACCGACTTCCTCCACGACCAGCACGAACAGTATCTCCTACTCACTAATATTTTCGTGCAAAATTTTGATTTACATGCTAAGAAATCACCACCTTCAGTGAAGTTTCACTTATATGATGAGGTTAAGGAGATGTCACTCCATGATTTTTGTCGGGTCTGCAAGATACCCTTTGTAGGCAGCATCGAGGAACCACACCGTGTGGATGGATTTATTGATAGAATTGCTGTAGGGGAAACGAGAAAAGTTTCCGATGCGAGAATTACTAGTATACATTTTCCTGTTCTACGTTACTTTGCAATATTTGCTAGTAGATGCTTAATTGGTCGCGGGAAAAGTGGAAATCTTAGTGCTCCTGATCTAGTCATTTTGCGCCATGCTTTGTTTAGTGATACAACTTTCAGCTTAGGCGCTATTATTGCTAAGCGATTAAGTTTGAACCGTACAAAGGGCCCCATCTTCGGAGGCATATTTGCTTTGCGCCTTGCTGCACACTTTGAGATACCTATTAGGCATTATGAGAAAGAGGAAAAGTTGCTGCCCCTCATTTTTCTAGATTATAAGAGTATGGTAGCACATGAATTTATTGTTAAAAATAAGAAGAAGATGCTCAAGTACAATTTGATATTTGATAAAACTCACTATGAGATTATTACCTTGCATGCGCCCTCTTTGTTTAACATACTTTCAGGAACGTACCTCATCTTGTCCGAGGACATTTATGCATACTGGAGGCTAACACAAGTTCCAGAGCCCGAGCCCGAGCCACCGCTTGACCCTTATCGACAGTCTGTTTATCAGTGGGATCTGGAGGAGATTGCCAACCAGTGGCACCCAGAGGACACTCCTCCGTACACCAGAGAGAGTAGCTTTGATCTGTGGGCCTAGACCAACTTAGGCCACAAGCCTAAGCTTGGGGGAGTACGTATTTCTCACCGACATTACATTCATGTTCACACACTCATTCTAGTTGTCGGTGCTCATACTTTTTCATTGTACTATCCATGCTAGCTTATTTTCTTTTCTAAGCCTTCTTCTTGTGTGTTTGAAAAACCTTAAGGAAAAACAAAAAAAATAGTTGTAGCTTTTAGCTAGTTTACCTTCCATGCTTGTAGTAGTAGTAATTAAAAGAAAACCCAAAAAGATTTCTCGTTCTTCTTTTGCTTGTTGGGAGCTTTCCGTGTAAATATTTTTATTTCTTTTTCTTATACTTTGGGGGTCGAGAGGAGAAGACCATGATGAAAATGTTGAGTGGCTCTCATATGCATTATTGTTGATTTAACCAAGAGCCCATATTACCTTGTCTTCTCCCCTATATTAAATGCTTGCATATTCCAGCTTAGTCCAATGCACGTGCACTATTATTATTATCCACACCGTTCAGTCGTGTAAGTGAAAGGCAATAATGACGATATGATGGACTGATTGAGATGAGAGAAGCTGGTATGAACTCGAACTATCTTGTTTTTTGTAAATATGATTAGTTCATCGTTCCTGATTCAGCCTATTATGAATGAAACATGTTTGCAATGACAATTAGAGATTATAGTTGCTCATGCCATGCTTAATTAGCTAGGAGTTTATAATGGTTTACCATGTGTGCGAACATGTTATTAAAATCGTTGTGATGTGGTATGATAGGGTGGTATCCTCCTTTGAACGATTCGAGTGGCTTGACTTGGCACATGTTCACGCATGTAGTTGAAACAAAATCAACATAGCCTCCACGATATTTATGTTCATCGTGAATTATATCCTACTCATGCTTGCACTCATTGTTTATTAATCTTAATGCATGTTCATGACTGTGTCGCTCTCTAGTTGGTCGCTTCCCAGTCTCTTTCTAGCCTTCACTTGTACTAAGCGGGAATTCTGCTTATGCATCCACTTCCATAAACCTCAAAGTTATTCCATATGAATACACCATACCTTCCTATATGCGGTATTTACCTGCCGTTCCAAGTAAATTTGTATGTGCCAAACTCTAAACCTTCAAATGAAATTCTATTTTGTATGCTCGAATAGCTCATGTATCAACTAGGGTTGTCTATATCGTCCATGCTAGGTGGGTTATTCTCACGAGGAGTGGACTCCCCTCATCATTCACGAAAAAATGGCCGGTAACCGGGATGCCCAGTCCCGTGCTCAAATCAAAATAATTGCAAACAAAACTCCCCCAGGATTGTTGTTAGTTGGAGGCACCCGTTGTTTCAGACAAGCCATGGATTGATGTTTATTGGTGGTGGGGGAGTATAAACTTTACCATTCATTTTGGGAACCGCCTATAATGTGTGTAGCATGGAAGATATCGAGATCTCTTTGTTGTTGTGTTGACAATGAAAGTATGCCACTCAAAATATTATTTATCTCTGTTTCAAAACTCGAGCTCTGGCACCTCTACAAATCCCTGCTTCCCTCTGTGAAGGGCCTACCTATTTAATTTTATGTCGAGTCATCATCCTCTTATTAAAAAGCACCAGTTAGGGAGCACCACTGTCATATGCATGCATTACTATTAGTTTACATTAAGTATGACTGTGACTGGATCTCTTTTACCATGAATTACAATTTCTAGTCAATCCTTGATCTTCAGAGGTGCTCTGCATTTATGTTTTGCAGTCTCAAAAAGGGCTAGCGAGATACCATCTTGTTATATCATATTATGATTGTTTTGAGAAATTGTTGTCATCCGAGATTTATTATTATTGCTCGCTAGTTGATTATGTAATTCATATGAGTAAACATGAGACCTAAATGTTATTGTGAATATGGTTAGTTCATAATCTTTCTTTGAAAACTTAAATACTGGCTTTATATATTTGCAACAACAAGATCAAGCGAGTTTGTAAAAGTTTTCTTTATCACTTTCAGTTTGTCAACTGAATTGCTTGAGGACAAGCAAATGTTTAAGCTTGGGGAGTTGATACGTCTCCAACGTATCTACTTTTCCAAACACTTTTGCCCTTGTTTTGGACTCTAACTTGCATGATTTGAATGGAACTAACCCGGACTGACGTTGTTTTCAGCAGAATTGCCTTGGTGTTATTTTTGTGCAGAAATAAAAGTTCTTGGAATGACCTAAAAATCCATGGAGACACGTTTTGGAGTTAATAAAAAATACTGGCGAAACAATCAGCATCAGGGGCCCACACCCTGTCCACGAGGGTGCAGGGGGGCCCCTGCCTCGTGGGCCCCCTGAGACTCCACCGACCTCAACTCCAACTCCATATATTCACGTTTGGGGAGAAAAAAAACAGAGAGAAGGATCCATCATGTTTTACGATATGGAGCCGCCGCCAAGCCCTAGTCTCTCTCGGGAGGGCTGATCTGGAGTCCGTTCTGGGTCCGGAGAGGGGAATCTGTCGCCGTCGTCATCATCAACCATCCTCCATCACCAATTTCATGATGCTCACCGCCGTGCGTGAGTAATTCCATCGTAGGCTTGCTGGACGGTGATGGGTTGGATGAGATTTATCATGTAATCGAGTTAGTTTTGTTAGGGTTTGATCCCTAGTATCCATTATGTTCCGAGATTGATGCTTGCTATGACTTTGCTATGCTTAGTGCTTGTCACTAGGGCCCGAGTGCCATTATTTCAGATCTGAACCTATTATGTTTTCATGAATATATGTGAGTTCTTGATCCTATCTTGCAAGTCAATACTCACCTACTATGTGTTATGATATGGCAACCCCGAAGTGACAATAATCAGGACCACTCCCGGTGATGACCGTAGTTTGAGGAGTTCATGTATTCACTAAGTGTTAATGCTTTGGTCCGGTACTCTATTAAAAGGAGGCCTTAATATCCCTTAGTTTCCAATAGGACCCCGCTGCCACGGGAGGGTAGGACAAAAGATGTCATGCAAGTTTTTTTCCATAAGCACGTATGACTATATTCGGAATACATGCCTACATTACATTGATGAACTGGAGCTAGTTCTGTGTCACCCTATGTTATAACTGTTGCATGAGGAATCGTATCCAACATAATTATCCATCATTGATCCGTTGCCTACGAGCTTTTCATATATTGATATTTTCTTAGTTACTTTTCCGCTGCCACTTGAAAGTGCGTTATATCGACTAGAGGGGGTGAATAGGCGATTTTTATGGATTCTTCACTGAGGAATTTGCCGGTGAGGAAATTCCTTAGCGAAGAACTACTTGCAGCGGAATAAGTACTCAGAAGTAAGCATGATGAGAATCTGAGGCATGGTCATCATGATGAAATGAAGACAAGCACTGAGTCTGAAAGCGTAATCACGAGGATAACACAAGATGAAGACAAAGCAATGAAGAAATTGAGCGAGGAAATTGAGAAAGTCTTGATCAAAGTCTTCAAACACGAGATATGATGAAGCACTTAACAGTAATGAGGAAATGAAAGAGTTGAGGAAATAGAACTAGTAAGCTTGGTGAAGACAATGATTTGGTAGACCAGTTCAAGCTGCTTGTCTCGGTTATGCGTCTAGTTGGGCTAATTTGGGTATTTAAACTCGAGGACACACAGTCCCGGACACCCAGTCCTAAGCACGCAGCTCAAGACACCAAGTCCTCACCGTATTCTTCTTGATCTAAGGTCACACAGACCTCGTCCAATCACTCGTGGTAAGTCTTCAGGCGACTTCCAAACCTTCACAAACTCGGTCACTCGGTGATCCACAATTCCTCTTGGATGCTCTAGACCATGACGCCTAACCGTCTGGAAGAAGCACAGTCTTCAAAGGTAACAAGCGTCGGATCCATGCAGGATTAATCTCTTCAGTGATGATCAATCACTTTGGGTTTGTAGGTGTTTGGGTTTGGGTTTTCCTCACTTGATGATTTTCACTCAAAGTCCTCGGAGGATGGGATGCTCTCAAATGACAAGTGTCAGTTTCTCTCGGAGCAGCCAACCAGCTAGTGGTTGTAGGCGGCTATTTATAGCCTAGGGAGCAGCCCGACATGATAAGACATAAATGCCCTTCAATGATATGACCGTTAGGTGGATAAGATATTTTGAGACAGCTGGCGCGTAGCACAGCAATGGTCGGAAATTTGAGGTTCAAATTCCTTAGGGCTATCATGTTCCTCCTTTGTGTAGGCAATCCGCCTTTGGCGAATTCCTAACTCCTCGGTCGAACAAATTCCTCGGCGACCATAAGAACTTCATCTACATCCTTTGAAGAAATTGACTGAGCTGTATGAGATTTCAATGGCTTCACTTTCGAAGGGATTGGTAGGTGTAGGATTTTGAGTTGAGCATCACATTGAAATTTTTCCTTAGTATTTCCTCGACCCCTTTAATGATACGGTGTTTCCAATGACTCAAGAAAGAGAAGCGTAACTCTGAAAACAAAAGTCTTCACGCTTCATGTTCCTCAAATGAATACCAAGTCTTCAAGGTCACACCAATTTCTTCACTTTCAAAGTCTTCAGAAAGTCTTCAGAATACCAAAGTCTTCAGTCGAAGAACTTCATTTTTAGGGGTCGACTTTCTCTGTAAATATCAAACTCCTCATAGACCTATAGACCTGTGTACACTCATAAACGCACCAAAATCACTAAGGGGCACTAGATGCACTTACAATCTCCCCCTTTTTGGTGATTGATGACAATATAGGTTAAGTTTTCAACGGGGATAAACATATGAAGTGTAAATACTGATATTGAGGAATTTGATTGCAAGATATAGAAGAACTCCCCAGATGTGCATAGTGAGGAATTTGCTTTTGAGGCAATGCACACTTGAAGAGTTGAATCATGGAGATCTCCCCCTATATCTTGTAATTCATACACGCATTTGACATATAATTTGAAGAATTTGAAATGCATGATGAAATATGGTGACTGATGTAACTCAGCATGCGTGTATTAACATATAACGAGGAATAAGCATGCAGAAGAACACATCAAAAGTATCAGAGCACCATCGGGTTTAAGAATATAACTCGATCCAATAAAGTTTCAGAAGAGTGAGAGTTGTAACTTAGCAAAAAAAACGCCCATATAATAGACCCGCTTGAAGACTAACTCAACTTTCTCCCCCTTTGTCATCGAATGACCAAAAGGATCGGCGAGGACTAATGCCTGAAGAATATCAAGTTGATGGAGCAGCACCAGCGTTGTCGGGTCGTTTGTCATAGTAGGGCCTGCCGCTTGATGTCGTCCAAGTCTTCATGTTCATCGATGTCGCGATGAAAAATAGGAGCTAGCCACCAAGGAAGGAACCTTGACCTTCTTGTATTTCTTGATTGGAGGTGCAGACCAGTCAAATTCTTCCTTGAGACCCATTTTCTTCAGATCTTCTTATATGTAGACATGATACAAAACAGCACAGTAACGTTTGAAGGTTTCATGGAGATAGTATTGATTTTTCTTCAATGCATTATGGGTTGAGGTCATGTTGTGAAGAATTGAACCAAAGCGGCGCTTGACCCATTTATGATTGCGATCAACCGTCTGATGAAGACTCAGGAGAAGCTCACGATCAGTCATCACCCTGGGTGTTGTGCCTTGAGGATTTGGCTTGGTTGTGTTGGCGGCAGAGTCGTGGGTGGCAGAGTCATCATTGGTTGAGTAAGATGCAGCCTTGCGAAATTGACCATCCAATGGATGAATGCCTTCATCTATCACAGCAGCGGCCTTGCCTTCGTCATCAGCTGAGGAAAATGTCCATTTGAGGACTTCAATCGGAGGCAAGTAGCTGTAGTGATTCAGAGTATCAGCTTTGTAATTGAGTGAAGACCTTGTTCTGATGAATCTCATAATCCAAGGTGCATAAGGCTTCAGCTCAAAAGGTGACATAGTGACATTGGCCAGAGTCCTCATGAAGAAATCATGGAAGTTGACGGGAACGCCATGAATGATATTGAAAAGCAGATTCTTCTTGATGCCAACGACTTCTTCTTCATTCGAGTTGTGGCCTTTGATAGGACTCAATGTCTTCGTCAAAATGCGATAGACAGTCCGAGGCATATACAGTAATTCCTTGACGAGGAATTTGGTTCGTGGGGCCTGCCCTGGCTTCAAAGGCTTCATCAGAACTTGCATTTAGTGATTTGTAAGCTCAGGTTCCTTTGTAGGCATAGCGAGCACCTTCAAGGGGAGGACCGAGTGGTTGGGCACGAAGCAATTCGATAGATGGTGCCTTGTAGTGAGTGTTTTCGACATCGATCTAGCACCCATGAGTTCACATCTTGAGAATTTCTGTGATGTGCGGTCATAAAGAATTGAAGAATGAGTTCTTCATTCCAATCACATATGTCGGTGCAGAAATATATGATCCGGCGTCGTGAAGAACAACGAGGACTGGCTCGAAGCCAGCGGAGAGATTCCATGTCCACATGAGGAATGTGTGCATGATCGAAGACTTTTTCTTTGTTGAACAACACCGAGGAATAGAAATAGGCTGGCTGGCCGTCTAGAAACGCCTCTTCCTTATCTGGCGAAACATAGGGGTTGTAATCTGTGAAGAACACATGCTCGTTGAAGAAATATTCAGCCTTGAACTTTTGCTTCCTTGAGAATGGATCCTTTGGCTTTGGCAGTGGAGTGTCAGTTAGTTGCATCACGACCTCAGGAATCGCAATCTCAGATTCTTCAGGCTGAGGAATTTCTGGTTCCTCTTCATTGGAAGTCTGCGTGTTCAAGGGATCAGCAGCAGCAGTTTCTTCAGCACTAGTGGCTAGAATTTCTTCATGCACAGATGAAGTGAGGTGAGTTTCTTCAGAGCCCAGTTGAACGGTTGGTGCAGGGGACTGAGGTATTTGCTGTAAAGGGGTGAAGAGTGGAGAATTGGGGTGCTGACTTTCCCAAAAGTCATCATTCATCAACGGCATAGTGCACCCAATATCCACGTCTTCATCTTCCATTTCTTCAACGCCTTGACCTCTTGGTGTGGGCGAGGCATGGCGAGGAGACAACAGGTGTTGAAGGGATAGCATCCACTTCAATTTCTGCATCAATCTGCTCTGACGAAGCAGCAGACTGATTTTCTTCATCAGATCCGCTAGGGATCCTGTATTCTTCACCAAAAGGAACAAGGTCCTTTGATGGCATGGTTGAGATCGGAACAGCATCAATTGGATTTGCAAATGAACTTGCCATAGGCTTCATTTTCTTTGGAGCTGAGGAATCTGAAGCAGCTGATGCTTTCCTTTTCTTCACAGATGCACGCTCTGCAGCCTTGGTCTTCTTCACATCGAATGCAGATGGAAGGATTCGAGTTGGTGTAGGCGCAGGAGGAGCAGAGGAATCTGGTTGATTTTCTTCAGGCGCAACTGATGCAGTTGCCCTGACTTCTTCATTTTCTTCAGGCGCACCACTAGTGGATACCCTGGCAATTTCTTGTTGGTGGAATGCAGTCATCAGCCACTGGAACTAACATTTTCTTCAGCGATCGAAGGTCATCGGTGATGCTAGCATGTTCTTGATTTCTTTGGCGAAAGCTCGACTGAGGAATTTTACATTGCGATGGAGCTGCAACATTGGAGGTGAATTTTTCAGTCAGTTTAGCAAATCTGACTTTGGCACCTTGCCAATCAACATAGTAGGCATTGAAGTTATTGCTGAGGGCTTTGATTTCAGACTGGATTTTGATAAGCTCATCAGTTGTCATAGAGACAACGTTGGTCTTCAAAAACTTTTCTTTCCTATATTGTGCTTTCTTGATCTGCCTGGCCTTCACAAATTTCCATTTTTCTTCAGAGATGAAATGGGTCAGCATGTGACTTTGGCCAGGAGTCAAATGGAAATCAGGCATAGGAGTGTTTGGATCCTTGTGCCAGAGATCAATATAATCGAGGATCAACTTAGGATCCAATAGCAGTGGTACATTGGTGCCTTTGGCTCTAGCGGCCCTGACTTGCCTGTCTCCGATGATTTCAGCAAGTTCATCATCATCAACCGTCTTCTTGACGGGCGCTTGGAAGGCGACTTGCTTCTTTTGAGGACTAGGGCGAGGACCTCGTCCAGTGATTGCCTTTGTCTTATTGAGGATGGTCCGTTGAAGAATTTGGTGCAGCTGAGGAACTAGCATAGACACCTGAGGCAATGGAGATGCCTGCCGTCCTTTGGCACGTGGCAAGATGCACAGGTGCAGAGGACTTTGTCGGGGCGGCCGAAGACTTTGGCGGAGGAGCTAAAGATTTTGGAGGAGCAGGAGCAGCATGAGGAATTGGCCGTGAGGGTTTTGAGGATTCTGGCCGTGAGGGCATTGCTGAGGAACTAGGCCTTGAGGGCACTGGAGGTGAAGCACTTGGCTTGCGCGCGGGCTTCTTTGCCATAGATTTCTTTGGCTTGACAGCAGAGGCAGCAGCAACAGAGTCCTCATTGAATTTCCTCGCTGCTTCTTTAGCTTGCCTGGCCAGCTTGGCTTGGCACTTTTCTCATTCATCAGGATAATCCTCACCGCGCTTGAGGCTAGTGGGATCTACTACTTGACCAGGTGCCAATGGTGGTCTTGGGCATGGAGGATTGAGTGCGAATTTCTTCATGTATTTTGGAGTTACATACCTGTACTCCCTCCATTCTCTTGCCCATCTCCTTTCTATCCTCTGGATGCGCACCTTGCGCTGATTTTTATTCTCCTTACCAAACTTGGCCTCATCGAGTGCAATAGTCTTTGTATATGTCATCGGGGATCTCAAAGGCGAGACATGACCTCGGGCTTCTTTCCTCCTTTACGTGGCTTCTTACCATCTGCCATTTTCTTGATTGAGGAATTTGAACAATCGAATTCTCTGAAGAAATCATAACTTTTCTTCGAGGAACGCTGCAAATGAGTTAAGTTGATGAGAAGCTAGTGATTCAGCAGCAGACATGAGTACCTGTGAACAAAGTATAGTTGCGAGGAATTTGGAGAGGTCATATGCGTTCTCAGAAGGTTTTTCAAAAAGAACAAGTTTGAGGAATTTTGACCAGAAGAGTCTTGAAGAATTTCACTAAGCGTTCTTTGTCTTAGGTTCCAGAGATGTATAGATCGAAGATCCACACAATTGAGGAATATTGAAGAAAAATGATGCTTAGAGAAATGAATCAAGAACAGATGACATGTGAGGTGTTTAGTGTGTGAGGATTTGAAGAATAAAACACCTTTGAGGATTTTGTAGAAATCATTTGAATCAAAGAGGGCAGTAAAAGTAACTTTTAATTACCCTGAACGAAGAACACGATGAACTGTGAGATGGAGAGGTGAAGTTCGTCAGTGCAGATCTTCCACACCCTAACTCGGCGGAGGAAGACGGCTACGGCGGCGGCGGAGTGAAGATTTCCATGACGGCGGCCTTGAGTACGACGGCGACGAGGTCGAGGCAGTGAAGCTCTTCCTCACCGGCGACGATGAAGTAGCGGCGGCGCTAGGGTTTGAGAAGCTCGAGCGGGAGAGAGAGGTCGAGCTGAGTAAAGGAAGTGAGAAAGGGGAGAGGGGGTATTTATAGCCATGGTGAAAAATTGTTCGCCCGAAGATTTAGGACAAATGTGCCCCTGACCCTTCTCATTCGCATGACATGTGTCACCCACGTACTGAAAAGTGGAGATCGTGTTAGATCGTGGGTGAATAGATAAGTCTATCATGGGAAACGAACGGTTTGGGCGGCAAAGCCGAAAATTTTGGATAAGATAAGTTAAAAGTTCCGTTCGCAAATTCTTCAGCTAACAAGGACACAGTGAAGATTTTGAACGAGTTTCAAATAGAACGCACATGAAGAATTTGTGAATTTGGGTTGAGTATAGCATAGAGGGGGAAGGGTCCGATCACATTCACTTAGCAGAAGAACAACTTGAAGAAATAGCCATAAGTGAATGCTACAGAGGACATAAACCCATATATATATAGCCAATGAAGAAAACGACGGAACCAGTGAAGATTTTGCAAAGTTGAAGAATTTGAAAAGCGAAGAACTTCAAAGCGAGGAAAAACTCAAATTGAAGATTTTCAACTTTGGTGGTGGCATGACCCACCGTATAAGAATGATGATTTCAGACACCGCGTACAATTGTTGTAGGGTTCTGAGAATCAAATTCTTCATTAATTTCTTCACACTTAGAGTGTTGTTCTTCATTGATTGAAGAAAACGCGTTTCTTCATGTGTTGCACATCTAAGTCATCAATTTTGCATAAGTGTTAGGATGAGTGTCCTATTCAAAGAACATTCGAAGATTCTAAGATATTTAGCTCACACCGCAACTTGCTAAATCTTTCTCATCCAAGGGCTTTGTTAAGATATCGGCTAGCTATTCTTCAGTCTTCACGTGCTCGATGGAGATGTCGCCCTTCAACACATGATCACGAAGAAAATGATGACGAATCTGAATGTGCTTTGTCTTCGAGTGCTGAACTGGGTTATGAGAAATCTTGATGGCACTCTCATTGTCACGATGAGAGGCACATTCTTCACGTTGATGCCGTAGTCCTTGAGAGTTTGCTTCATCCACAGCAATTGAGCACAGCAAGAACCAGCAGCAATGTACTCAGCTTCGCGATGAAGCGGTGATCTGTGATTCTGTTTCTTCGAGGACCAACAGACCAAAGATCGTCCGAGGAAATGACAAGATGTTGACTTGCGGTCCACACGATCACCAGCATAGTCAGAGTCAGAATATCCAATGAGATCAAAAGCCGAGCTCTTTGGGTACCATAATCCAAGTGTTGGAGTGTGAGCTAGATATCGAAGAATATGCTTCACAGCCTTATGGTGTGATTCCTTCGGTGTAGCTTGAAATCGGGCACACACGCAAACACTAAGCATTATATCTGGCCTAGATGCACATAAGTACAATAAAGAACCAATCATGGAGCGCTATACCTTGTGATCGAAGTCAATACCATTTTCATCAGTGCATAGATGGCCATTTGTGGGCATAGAATTTTGACGCCTTTGTAGTCTTGCATGCCGAATTTCCACAGAACATCCTTGAGGTATTTCTCCTGAGATATGAATACACCATTGCGCTGTTGACGAATTTGAAGACCTAAGAAGAATTTCAACTCTTCCATCATAGACATTTGATATTCTTCACTCATCATATAGGCAAATTCATAACTATAACGTTGGTTAGTCCAGCCAAAGATAATATCATCAACGTATATTTGGCACACAAATAGTTCACCATCATGAGATTTAGTAAAGAGAGTAGGGTCGAGTGAACCGGGTGTGAAGCCATTCTTCATGAGGAATTCCTTCAAAGTGTCATACCACGCACGAGGGCCTGCTTGAGGCCATAGAGGGCCTTGTTGAGTCTGAAGACTTTTTAGGATTCTTTGGATCTTCAAAACACAGGGGTTGAGCAACATATACTTCTTCCTCAAGCTTACCATTGAGGAATGCACTTTTCACATCCATTTGATATAAAGTGATATCATGATGGTTAGCATAAGCAAGTAATATGCGAATAGCCTCAAGTCTAGCAACGGGTGCAAAGGTTTCATCGAAATCAATTCCTTCAACCTGTGTGTAGCCTTGAGCTACAAGTCGTGTCTTATTCCTCACCACAAGGCCATTTTCATCTTGCTTGTTGCGGTAGATCCACTTTATGCCAATGATATTATGCTTGCGAGGATCTGGACGTTTGTCCCGTTCCCAGACATTGTTGAGCTCGAACTGATGTAATTCTTCTTGCATGGCCTGAATCCACTCAGGCTCCAGAAATGCTTCATCTACATTAGTGGGCTCTATGATAGAGACAAAAGCATAGTGCCCACAAAAGTTAGATAAATGTGAAGCTTTTGAGCGTGTGAGAGTACCTGGTGCTTCAATGTCATCCATGATCTTTTCAACTTGCACTTCTTTTGCAACGCGAGGATGAGCTCGTTGTCGTCGAGGAATTTGATCAGCATTTTCTTCAGCACCATTTTCTTGAAAGATTTTCTTCAGTGCATCCGCTCGGCGTTCTTCACGTTACGGAATGAATTCTTCACCAGATTCTTGATGGGAATGACATCCTCAATAGCCTTGAACTTGATAGAATCCTCGGTGCTTTGGTTCATCTATCACAGAAGGTAGGTGCTCTCTTTGCGAGCCATTAGTTTCATCGAACCAAGCACATCTAGATTTCAACAATCTTGTGAAGAACATTGTTGAAGACTACTGTAGGTGTGCGAGTCCTTTCCATAACCAAGCATAAAACCTTCATGTGCTTTCGGTGCAAATTTAGCATTGTGATGAGGATCTCTAATCCAACATTTAGCACCGAAGACTTTGAAATAACTCACATTGGGTTTCTTGTCAGTGAGGAGTTCATAGGCAGTCTTCTTGAAGAATTTGTGAAGATATACCCTATTGATGATGTGGCACGCAGTGTAAATTGCCTCAATCCAGAAGTGACGAGGCGTCTTGTACTAATCAATCATAGTGCAAGCCATCTCAACAAGAGTTCTATTCTTGCGCTCCACGACGCCATTTTGCTGAGGAGTATAAGGAGCAGATAACTCATGAGTAATACCAAGTTCATCAAGATAGTCATCAAGACTAGAATTCTTGAACTCAGTTCCATTGTCACTGCTGATGTGCTTGATCTTCACACCAAAGTTGGTTGAATCCCTCGAGGAAAATCGTTTGAAGACTTCACGCACTTCATGTTTGTAAGTAACAATGTGTACCCATGTGTAACGAGAGTAATCATCAACAATAACAAAGCCATATAGAGATGCATCATTAGTGACTGTTGAGTAATGATTATGACCAAAGAGGTCCATGTGAATCAATTCGAATGGTCGAGTAGTGGTCATGACAGTCTTCGCTGGATGCTTGGCCTTGGTCATTTTTCCAGCTTCATAGGCCCATATAAGTGATCCTTGAGGAATTTGACATTCTCAATGCCAATGACATGCTTCTTCTTCGCAAGCGTGTGCAAATTCCTCATGCCTGCGTGACCAAGTCGTCGATGCCATAGCCAGCCTTCTGAAGCTTTTGCAAGTAGGCCCACGGCTGGTTGCAGTCATGTAGAGAAATCAACAATATAGAAGTCTCCTCTCCTAAAGCCTTCGAAGACTTTGGAATTGTTAGCTTCCATAACTACAACACAATGATACTTGCCAAAGACAACAACCATATCAAGATCACAAAGCATTGAGACAGACATAAGGTCGCATCCTAAGGACTCGACAAGCATGACTTTGTCCATGTGTCAATCCTTTGTGATCGCAACCTTACCTAGACCCAATACGACTTTTGCCTTTGTCGTGAAGATGATATGCTTGAGATGCGATGGTGATAAGTGAGCATCAATTAACAGATTCTTGTCACCGGTCATGTGATTTGTACATCCAATATCGAGGACCCACTCAGTGGCTTTGGGTTGATCATCCTGCAGATGAATTAGTGCAGCTTACGAACTCATATACTTCATCAGTGAAGAATATGACATCAATTCATCAGATCAATTTCATCAAGCAGTAAGACAGATATAGCAGTATGAGGATGTGTGAAATGAAAGTTCATTTCTTCATGATTAGCCTGCGTCCTTTCAGGCAGTTTCGTCAGGCCCCCAGCAAATTCTTCAGACGTTAAAGCACATCTGGAGACCTGACCCTGCAGAAGAGATTAGTTCTTTTTCTTCACCACCCACATCCGAAGGGGTGGCAAAGAGTTCATCACTCTGCGAGCTCCATATGAGAATGGTGTCAAAGAAGCCAGACCATTTCATTTCACATAAGAGGGGTTAGGGTAAGCGTATGAATAAGCAGAGAAATTCTTCGAGGACTTATGAACATAATGGTTTGAGGAATAATGCACATATTCATAGCCCTTAGCTCTACCCTGCGAAACAGAGTTGTTAGCATGATGATAATCATATGAGGAGTTTGATCCTTTTGAGGAATTTGATCCACATGAGGAATTTGGTCCGTATGAGGACTTGGATCCATATGAAGAATTTGGTCCATATGAAGAGTTTGATCTGGGGTTCCTATTCTTCACAGGTGGTGTCATGAGGACATTCACAGAAGACTTTCAAGTCACCTTTTGGGAACCAGATTTTCTTCATAGGGGAACCGTTCCTACTGATTAGTGCCAACATATCTAGCAAATACTTCACCATTCTGATTTTTGAACAGTTTATAGTTGGAGTCAAATGACTCATCGGAAGAATGAGGAGATTCACATGTAAAGCCGGATAAGTTAGATGGATCAACTGGTGGTCCCTTTGGCAAAGAACCCATGAGGTTTTGGGGTACCGCCAGGGCTTCCAATATGTACCATCGGCATTGATTTTCCTCTCAAAGGCAATACCCTCTTTCCTAGGGTTCTGTTGAGGATCTACTTTTAAGAACATCACAAAGAGTACGATGCCCTTTGAGGCTTTTGTACATGCCTGTCATGTACAATTCCTTCAGCCTGCATCATCAGTGATACTAGCAATGTCCTCAGATGAGGAATTAGTGATAGTAGAGGCAGGTGAAGAATTTGTAACAATTGAAGCATTTGAACATTCAGGTGAAGAATTAGCAGATTCACGTTCAATGCACTTTAAGCATGGAGGAACAAATTCTTCCTGAGAAGCGCTGATTTGTTGAACAAGTAATGAATTGCGCTCCTTCTGTAGATCTTCATAACTCACTCTTAGCTTCTCAAGATCTTGCTTTCTTTGAAGAAATTCATAAGAAAGTTTCTCATGATCAGATAAGAGAGTGTTATGTTGATCTTGAAGGGCATCATACTTAGTATGAAGTCTCTGAAGACTTTCAGTCAAGGCTTTAGTGCAATCTTAGCAAGTTTAGAGTAGCTGGGCTTGAGATTTTCATCAGATTCATTCTCACTAGATTCAGAGGAGGTATATTTGAGTACCTTGGCACCCTTTTCCATGAAGCAATAGGAGTCATCATTGTCTTCATCAGCCTTGTTGGTGAGGTCATTTTTTTCGTAGTTGAAGATAGACTTGCTGACGAATGCAGTAGCGAGAGCCAGACTCGCCACACCAGACTCGGACTCCTCAGATGCCTCCTCTTCCTCATGTTCCTCAGATTCAGCCTCAGAGTTCATTTCCTTGCCAATGAATGGCCGAGCCTTCTTGGAGCTGCTCTTCTTGTGAGATGAAGACTTCGAGGATTTTGATGATGAAGATTTTGACGATTTCTTCTTCTTAGCGTCATCAGAACTGTAATCCTTGTATTTCTTCTTCTTTAATTCCTTTTCCCACTGAGGACAATCTTGAATATAGTGACCAGGTTTCTTGCATTTGTGGCATAGCCTCCTCTTGTAGTCACTGGATGAGGAATCACTGCTCCTTGAGGATTTTCCAAAGCGGCCATGTCTTGAGAATTTCTGGAGCTTCTTCACGAGAAGTGCTAGCTCCTGGCTCAATTCTTCAGGATCACCAAGGCTGCTACCAGAATCTTCACATTCAGATTCAGACACTGCCTTGGCCTTCAGGGCACGTGATCTGCCATAGCTCGAACCATAGAGATCTCTCTTTTCAGCAAGCTGGAACTCATGAGTATTTAGCCTCTCGAGGATATCAGTGGGATCAAGTGACTTGTAATCAGCACGTTCTTGTATCTTCAATGCCAGAGTATCAAATGAGGAATCAAGCGATCTCAACAATTTCTTCACCACCTCATGGTCGGTGATGTCAGTGGCACCAAGCGCTTGAAGCTCATTTGAGATGTTAGTGAGGCAATCGAAGGTTTGTTGAATATTTTCATTGTCGAGTCTTTTGAAGCGGTTGAAGAGATTGCGAAGAACATCAACTCGAGAGTCACGTTGAGTTGAGACTCCTTCATTCACTTTGGACAACCTATCTCAGATAAGCTTAGCAGTTTCCAAAGCACTCACTCTTCCATACTGTCCTTTGCTCAGGTGGCCACATATGATATTCTTCGCTTGAGAACCGAGTTGCTTGAATCTCTTCACATCGGTAGCGTTCAGTGAGGGTGAGACAGAGGGAACACCATTTTCCACAACATACCAGAGATCGTTATCAATTGCCTGAAGATGCACTTGCATCTTATTCTTCCAGTAGGGGTAGTCTATCCCATCGAAGGTAGGACAGCCAACAGAGACCTTGATCATACCTGCGGTCGACATAACTAAAATTCCAAAGGTTAAACCAAAATCACACGTAACAAGGGAGTACCTTGCTCTGATACCAATTGAAAGTGCGTTATATCGACTAGAGGGGGGTGAATAGGCGATTTTTATGAATTCTTCACTGAGGAATTTGCCGGTGATCCTTAGCGAAGAACTACTTGCAGCGGAATAAGTACTCAGAAGTAAGCATAGCAGGCATGGTCATCATGATGAAATGAAGACAAGCACAGAGTACAGAAAGTGTAATCACGGGATAACACAAGATGAAGACAAACTGACTGAAGAAATTGAGAAAGTCTTCAGTCAAAGTCTTCAAACACAGATATGATGACGCACTTAACACAGTAATGAGGAAATGAAAGAGTTGAGAAAATAGAACCACTAAGCTTGGTGAAGACAATGATTTGGTAGACCAGTTCCAACTGCTGTCTCAGTTTAACGTCTGGTTGGAGCGGCTGAGTATTTAAACTCGAGGACACACAGTCCTTACAATGCTACCTCTTGAGCACTGCATTGGATTTCCCCGAAGAGGAGAGGATGAGCAGCAAAGTAGCGTAAGTATTTCCCTCAGTTTTTGAGAATCAAGGTATCAATCCAGTAGGAGGCCACGCACAAGTCCCTCGTACCTGCACAAAATGATAGCTCCTCGCAACCAATGCGATTAGGGGTTGGCAATCCCTTCACAGTCACTTACGAGAGTGAGATCTGATAGAGATGATAAATAATATTTTTGGTATTTTTGGTATAGAGATGCAAAGTGAAAAGTAAAAGGCAAAGTAAAAACAAAGCAAGTATTGAAGTGATGGAGATTGATATGATGAGAATAACCCAGGGGCCATAGGTTTCACTAGTGGCTTCTCTCAAGAGCATAAGTATTCTACGGTGGGTGAACAAATTACTATTGAGCAATTGACAGAATTGAGCATAATTATGAGTATATCTAGGTATGATCATGTATATAGGCATCACGTCCAAGACAAGTAGATCAAAGCGATTCTGCATCTACTACTATTACTCCACTCATCGACCGCTATCTAGCATGCATCTAGAATATTAAGTTAAAAACAGAGTAACGCCTTAAGCAAGATGACATGATGTAGAGGGATAAATTCATGCAATATGATAAAAACCCCATCTTGTTATCCTCGATGGCAAGAATACAATAGGTGCCTTGTTGCCCCTTCTGTCACTGGGAAAGGACACTGCAAGATTGAAACCAAAGCTAAGCACTTCTCCCATTGCAAGAACTACCAATCTAGTTGGCCAAACCAAACGGATAATTCGAAGAGACTTGCAAAGATAACCAATCATACATAAAAGAATTCAGAGAAGATTCAAATATTATTCATAGATAAGCTGGATCATAAACCCACAATTCATCGGTCTCAACAAACACACCGCAAAAAGAAGATTACATCGAATAGATCTCCACGAGAGAGGGGAGAACATTGTATTGAGATGCAAAAGAGAGAAGTAGCCATCTAGCTACTAGCTATGGACCCAAGGTGCAAGTAAACTACTCACACTTCATCGGAGGGGCTATGGTGATGATGTAGAAGCCCTCCGTGGTGGATGCCGCCTCATGGAGCTCAGAATGTGCCCCAAGATGGGATCTCGTGGATACAGAAAGTTGCGGCGGTGGAATTAGGTTTTTGGCTCCGTATATGATCGTTTGGGGGTACGTAGGTATATATAGGAGGAAGGAGTACGTTGGTGGAGCAACAGGGGGCCCACGAGGCAGGGGGGCGCGCCCTAGGGGGGCGCACCCCCACCCTCGTGACTGCCTCTGTTACTTCTTGGAGTAGGGTCCAAGTCTCCTGGATCACATTCAGTGAGAAAATCACGTTTCCGAAGGTTTCATTCTGTTTGGACTCTGATTGATATTCCGTTTCTTCGAAACACTGAAATAGGCAAAAAACAGCAATTCTGGGCTGGGCCTCCGGTTAATAGGTTAGTCCCAAAAATAATGTAAAAGTGGAAAATAAAGCCCAATATAGTCCAAAATAGTAGATAAAGTAGCATGGAGCAATAAAAAATTATAGATACGTTGGAGATGTATCAGGCATCCCCAAGCTTAATTCTTGCTCGTCCTCGAGTAGGTAAATGATAAAAAGAGAATTTTTGATGCGGAGTGATACTTTAGCATAATTTCAATGTAAATCTTCTTAATTGTGGTATGAATATTCAGATCTGAAATATTCAAGACAAAAGTTCATATTGACATAAAAATAATAATACTTCAAGCATACTAATCAAATTAATCATGTCTTCTCAAAATAGCATGGCAAAAGAAAGTTCATCCCTACAAAATCATATAGTTAGGTTATGCTTCATTTTCGTCACACAAAGATGTTCCCAACTTCTATACCCCCGATGACAAGCCAAGCAATTGTTTCATACTTAAATAATCTCAAACTTTTTCAACCTTCATGCAATACATGAGCGTGAGCCATGGATGTAGCATTATGGGTGGAATAGATTATGATGATGGGGATTATGTGGAGAAGACAAAAAAGGAGAAAGTCTCACATTGACGAGGATAATCAACGGGCTATGGAGATGCCCATCAATTGATGTCAACATGAGGAGTAGGGATTGCCATGCAACGGATGCACTAGAGCTATGAATGCTCAACAAAAAAAACTAGTGGGTGTGCATCCAACTTGCTTGCTCATGACGACCTAGGTCATTTGAGGAAGCCCATCGTAGGAATATACAAGCCAAGTTCTATAATGAAAAATTCCCACTAGTATAAAAAAGACAACTTATGAGACTCACTATATGAAAAACATGGTGCTACTTTGAAGCACAATATATGAGACTCACTACATGAAGAACAAGGTGCTACTTTGAAGCACAAGTGTGGAAAAAGAGATAGTAACATTGCCCTTTTTATTTATTTTCCTTTTTTTGGGCCTTTCCTTTTTTCTTTTTCTTTTTGGACTTTCTCTATTTTTTTGATTGGGCAATTCTCTAATAATGATGATCATCACACTTCTATTGATTACAACATAAGGATTACAACTCGAAACTTAGAACAAGATATGACTCTATATGAATGCCTCCGGCGGTGTACCGGGATGGTGCAATGAATCAAGAGTGACATGTATGAAAAATAATGCATGGTGGCTTTGCCAAAAATACGATGTCAACTACATTATCATGCAATGGCAATATGACAAAAGTAAAGTATGTCATGATGATGATGAACGGAACGGTGGAAAGTTGCATGGCAATATATCTCGGAATGGCTATGGAAATGCCATAATAGGTAGGTATGGTGGCTGTTTTGAGGAAGATATAAGGAGGTTTATGTGTGATAGGCGTATCATATCACGGGGTTTGGATGCACCGTGAAGTTTGCACCAACTCTCAAGGTGAGAAAGGGCAATGCATGGTAATCAAGAGGATAGCAAAGGCGGAAAGGTAAAAGTGTGTATAATCCATGGACTCAACATTAGTCAAAAGAACTCATATACTTATTGCAAAAATTTAGAAGTCATCAAAAATCAAGTACTACGCAAGATGCTCCTAGGGGATAGATTGGTAGGAACAGACCATCGCTCGTCCCCGACCGCCACTCATAAGGATGCACAAGCCCGTACACTTCATGTTTCAAATTTGTTACACCACTTTAACCATACGTGCATGCTACGGGATTTGCAAAATTCAACACAAGCATTTCTCAAATTCACAACTACTAAATTAGCACGACTTTGATATTATCACCTCCATATCTCAAAACAATTATCAAGCATCAAAATTTTCTTAGTATTCAACGCACTCAAAAGAAAGTTTCACATATCTTGAATACCAAGTATAATAATATTAAGCAATTACCATGCTATTAACGACTCTCAAAATAATCTAAGTGAAGCATGAGAGATCAATAGTTTCTTTAAAACAAATCCACCACCGTGCTCTAAAAGATCTAAGTGAAGTACTAGAGCAAAAATTATCAAGCTCAAAAAATATAAGTGAAGCACTATGAGCAAAACTATCAAGCTCAAAAAATATAAGTGAAGCACATAGAGTATTCTATAAAATTCCAATTCATGTATGGCTCTCTCAAAAGGTGTGTACAGCAAGGATGATTGTGGTAAACTAACAAGCAAAGACGCAAATAATACAAGACGCTCCAAGCAAAACACTTATCATGTGGTGAATAAAAATATAGCTCCAAGTAAATTACCGATGGAAGTAGATGAAAGAGGGATGCCTTCCGGGGCATCCCCAAGCTTTGACATTTTGGTGTCCTTGGATTATCTTGGGGTGCCATGGGCATCCCCAAGCTTAGGCTCTTGCCACTACTTGTTCCATAATCCATCAAAAGAATTTACCCAAAACTTGAAAACTTCACAACACAAAACTCAATAGAAATCTCGTGAGCTCCGTTAGAGAAAGAAAACAAAAGACTAATTTAAGGTACTGTAATGAACTCATTCTTTATTTATATTGGTGTTAAACCTACTGCATTCCAACTTCTCTATGGATTATAAACTATTTTACTAGCCAGATTCATCAAAATAAGCAAACAACACACGAAAAACAGAATCTGTCAAAAACAGAACAGTCTGTAGTAATCTGTAACTAACGCAAACTTATGGAACTCCAAAAACTCTACCAAAATTAGAAGACCTAGACAATATGTTTATTGATCAGAAGCAATTGGAATCAGTATTTTATCACGTTCTGGTGATTTTTAATAATTCGGGCACTGAGCGCAAAGTTTCTGGAAATTACAGTAAGATCAAATAACTATCATCCAAGAAGATCCAATAGGTCTAGCTTGGCACAAACACTAATTAAAACATAAAACCACATCTAAACAGAAGCTATATGGATTATTTATTCCTAAACAGAAGCAAAAATCAAAAAAACTAAAAATAAAATTGGGTTGCCTCCCAACAAGCGCTATCCTTTAACGCCCCTAGCTAGGCATAAAAGCAAGGATAGATCTAGGTATTGTCATCTTTGGTAGGCAATCCATAAGTGGCTCTCATGATAGATTCATATGGTAATTTTATTTTCTTTCTAGGAAAGTGTTCCATGCCTTTCTTTAATGGAAATTGGAATCTAATATTCCCTTCCTTCATATCAATAATTGCACCAATCGCTCTAAGGAAAGGTCTACCAAGAATAATAGGACATGAAGGATTGCAATCTATATCAAGAACGATAAAATCTACGGGCACATAATTCCTATTTGTAACAATAAGAACATCATTAATTCTTCCCATAGGTTTTTAATAGTGGAATCTGCAAGATGCAAGTTTAGAGAGCAATCATCAAAGTCATGGAAATCTAGCAAATCACACAAAGTTTTGGGAATAGTGGAGAGACTAGCACCCAAATCACACAAGGCATGAAACTCATAATTTTTTATTTTAATTTTAATAGTAGGTTCCCACTCATCATAGAGTTTTCTAGGGATAGAGACTTTCAACTCAAGTTTTTCTTCATAAGATTGCATCAAGGCATCAACAATATATTCGATAAAGGCCTTATTTTGACTATAAGCATGAGGAGAATTTAGCACGGATTGCAACAAAGAAATACAATCAATTAAAGAGCAATTTTCATAATTAAATTCCTTGAGATCCAAAATAGTGGGTTTAGCAACATCTAGATTTTTATTTCTTTCAATCCCACATTTATCAATTTCATCATCAAGATCTAAAAACTCCGAATTCTTAGAACGCCTTCTAGGTAAAGGAAGATCATATTCAGTTTCATCAAGATTCATATTGCAAAACAAAGATTTAATTGGGGACACATCAATAACTTTTAGATCTTCATCTTGATTTTCATAGGAATTAGAAGAACACGCTTTAATAAAGGCATCTTTGGAAGCACGCATCCTAGCGGTTCTTTCTTTGCACTCATCAATGGAAATTCTCATAGCTTTGAGAGACTCATTGATATCAAGCTTAGGAGGAATAGATCTAATCTTTAAAGAATCGACCTCAAGAGAAATTCTATCAACGTTCCTATCCAAATCATCAACTTTAAGCAATTTCTCTTCAAGCAAAGCATTAAAATTCTTTTGTGAATTCATAAACTCTTTAATGCTACTCTCAAATTCAGAGGGCATCTTATTAAAATTTCCATAAGAGTTGTTGTAGGAATTTCCATAATTATTAGAGGGATTACTAGGATAAGGCCTAGGATTAAAATTCCCTCTATACGCATTGTTACCAAAATTATTCCTACCAACAAAATTCACATCCATAGATTCATTATTATTCTCGATCAAAGTAGACAAAGGCATATCATTAGGATCAGAAGAAACACTCTTAGTAGCAAATAATTTCATAAGTTCATCCATCTTTCCATTCAAAACATTAATTTCTTGTATCGCATGCACTTTTTAATTAGTAGATCTTTCAGTGTTGCCATTGAGAATAATTAACCATAATATTATCTAGAAGTTTAGTAGCATCTCCTAGAGTGATTTATATAAAAGTGCCTCCCGCGGCCGAATCTAAAAGATTTCTAGAAGCAAAATTCAATCCGGCATAAAAGTTTTGTATAATCATCCACAAGTTCAAACCATGAGTAGGACAATTACGTATCATTAATTTCATTCTCTCCCAAGCATGTGCAACATGTTCATGATAAAGTTGCTTAAAATTCATAATATCGTTCCTAAGAGAGATAATCTTAGCGGGAGGAAAATACTTAGAGATAAAAGCATCTTTGCACTTGTTCCAAGAATCAATACTATTTTTAGGCAAGATGAAAACCACGCTTTAGCACGATCTCTAAGCGAAAAAGGAAATAGCTTCAATTTAACAACATCATTATCGACATCTTTTTTCTTTTGCATATCACATAAATCAACGAAGCTATTCAGATGAGTAGCGGCATCTTCACTAGGAAGGTCGGTGAATTGATCTTTCATAACAAGATTCAACAAAGCAGTATTGATTTCACAAGATTCAGTATTGGCAAGAGGAGCAATCGGAGTGCTAAGGAAATCATTATTATTGGTATTGGTGAAGTCACACAATTTGGTAGCATCTTGAGCCATTGCGACAAACAAGCAATCCAACACACGAGCAAACAAAGGGCAAGCGAGAAAAGGCAACGGGAAAAAGAGGAGGAGATTGGTAAGGTTGAAGTGGGGGAGAGGAAAACGAGAGGCAAATGGCAAATAATGTAATGTGGGAGATAGGGATTGTGATGGGTACTTGGTATGGTGCTTGACTTGCTCTTGCGTGAGCCTCCCCGGCAACGGCGCCTGAAATTCTTCTTGCTACCTCTTGAGCACTGCGTTGCATTTCCTCAAGAGGAGAGGATGATGCAGCAAAGTAGCGTAAGTATTTCCCTCGGTTTTGAGAACCAAGGTATCAATACAAGAGGAGGCCACGACAAGTCCCTCGACCTGCACAAAACGATAGCTCCTCGCAACCAATGCGATTAGGGGTTGTCAATCCCTTCACGGTCACTTACTTAGAGTGAGATCTGATAGAGATGATAAATAATATTTTTGGTATTTTGGTATAGAGATGCAAAGTGAAAAGTAAAAGGCAAAGTAAAAACAAAGCAAGTATTAAAGTGATGGAGATTGATATGATGAGAATAGACCCGGGGGCCATAGGTTTCACTAGTGGCTTCTCTCAAGAGCATAAGTATTCTACGGTGGTGAACAAATTACTGTTGAGCAATTGACAGAATTGAGCATAATTATGAGTATATCTAGGTATGATCATGTATATAGGCATCACGTCCAAGACAAGTAGACCGAAATGATTCTGCATCTACTACTATTACTCCACTCATCGACCGCTATCTAGTATGCATCTAGAGTATTAAGTTAAAAACAGAGTAATGCCTTAAGCAAGATGACATGATGTAGAGGGATAAATTCATGCAATATGATAAAAACCCCATCTTGTTATCCTCGATGGCAACAATACAATACGTGCCTTGCTGCCCCTTCACATCGGGGAAAGGACACCGTAAGATTGAACCCAAAGCTAAGCACTTCTCCCATTGCAAGAACTACCAATCTAGTTGGCCAAACCAAACGGATAATTCGAAGAGACTTGCAAAGATAACCAATCATACATAAAAGAATTCAGAGAAGATTCAAATATTATTAATAGATAAGCTGGATCATAAACCCACAATTCATCGGTCTCAACAAACACACCGCAAAAAAGAAGATTACATCGAATAGATCTCCACGAGAGAGGGGGAGAACATTGTATTGAGATGCAAAAAGAGAGAAGTAGCCATCTAGCTACTAGCTATGGACCCGAAGGTCTGAAGTAAACTACTCACACTTCATCGGAGGGGCTATGGTGATGATGTAGAAGCCCTCCGTGGTGGATGCCCCCTCCCGCGGAGCTCAGGAACAGGCCCCAAGATGGGATCTCGTGGATAGGAAGTTGCGGCGGTGGAATTAGGTTTTTGGCTCCGTATCTGATCGTTTGGGGGTACGTAGGTATATATAGGAGGAAGGAGTACGTCGGTGGAGCAACAGGGGGCCCACGAGGCAGGGGGAGCGCCCTAGGGGGGGCGCGCCCTCCACCCTCGTGACCGCCTCTGTTACTTCTTGGAGTAGGGTCCAAGTCTCCTGGATCACATTCAGTGAGAAAATCACGCTTCGAAGGTTTCATTCTGTTTGGACTCCGTTTGATATTCCGCTTTCTTCAAACACCGAAATAGGCAAAAACAAGAATTGGCTGGGCCTCCGTTAATAGGTTAGTCCCAAAAATAATATAAAAGTGGAAAATAAAGCCCAATATAGTCGAAAATAGTATATAAAGTAGCATCGAGCAATCAAAAATTATAGATACATTGGAGACATATCAGACACCCAGTCCTGAGCACACAACTCAGGACACCAAGTCCTCACCATATTCTCCTTGAACTAAGGTCACACAGACCTCGTCCAATCACTCGTGGTAAGTCTTCAGGCGACTTCCAAACTTTCACAAACTCGGTCACTCGGCGATCCACAATTCCTCTTGGATGTTTCTAGACCATGACGCCTAACCGTCTGGAAGAAGCACAGTCTTCAAAGGTAACAAGCGTCGGATCCACGCAGGATCAATCTCTTCAGTGATGCTCAATCACTTTGGGTTTGTAGGTGTTTGGGTTTGGATTTTCCTCAGTTGATGATTTTCACTCAAAGTCCTCGGAGGATGGGATGCTCTCAAATGACAGGTGTCAGTTTCTCTCGGAGCAGCCAACCAACTAGTGGTTGTAGGGGGCGGCTATTTATAGCCTAGGGAGCAGCCTGACATAATAAGACATAAATGCCCTTCAATGATATGACCGTTAGGTGGATAAGATATTTTGAGACAGCTGGCGTATAGCACATCAACGGTCAGGAATTTGAGGTTCAAATTCCTCAGGGCTATCATGTTCCTCATCGTAGGCAATCCGCAAGACCGGCGAATTCCTAACTCCTCGCCGTAACAAATTCCTTAGCGACCAGAAGAACTTCATCTCTGTCACTGAAGAAATTGACTGAACTTTATGAGATTTCCAATGGATTCACTCGAAGGGATTGATAGGTGTAGGATTTTGAGTTGAGCATCACATTGAAATTTTTCCTTAGTATTTCCTCGACCCCCTTTAATAGTACGGTGTTTCCTATGACTCAAGAAAGAGAAAACGAAACTACGAAAACAAAAGTCTTCACGCTTCATGTTCCTCAAATGAAAACCAAGTCTTCAAGGTCACACCAATTTCTTCACTTTCAAAGTCTTCAGAAAGTCTTCAGAATACCAAAGTCTTAAGTCGAAGAACTTCATTTTTAGGGGTCGACTTTCTCTGTAAATATCAAACTCCTCATAGACTTATAGACCTGTATACACTCATAATCGCATTAGACCCTTAACCTATAAGTCTTCAATACACCAAAATCACTAAGGGGCACTAGATGCACTTACACCACTGTTACAATTACTATAAAAACTGGTACTGTTACTTTTGCAATCGTAACCGTTACTTCCATACTACTTTGCTACTAAATACTTTGATGCAGATATTAAGTCTTTCGTGTGTGGTTGAATTGACAACTCAGCTGCTAATACTTGAGAATATTCTTTGGCCCCCCTTGTGTCGAATCAATAAATTTGGGTTGAATACTCTGCCCTCAAAAACTGTTGCGATCCCCTATACTTGTGGGTTATCACTCTTCATTACTTCCGTGTAGCTCTGAATGTCGGAAATCTTTCCGCACAACAACCCCTTAGTCGTGAAGTATTCCTATGTTTGGTAGGGGGCTGAGATTGACATCACTGCCCCATCCCGTCCATCAGCCTACATGGCTGCAAAGACATCTCTGCTGTGACGGTAAGCATTACTTGCAGACATGGGCAGGACTCACCATTTCCCAGCCCATCAAAGAGGCGATAGTGTGTTTCTACCTCCGCTGTGCTCCCACGCGCTTTCCTGCTTCCACTAATGGTCGGCGATCGCCCACAGAAAAGATCCAGGGGTGTGGGTTCTGCCCCTGCCTCGTCCTCGCATGGGCCATTACCGTCGAGGGAGAGTGGAAGCACCGCACGATGTCTCAAGGCCGACTGTACCATCTCTCTAATGCCGGGTATCTACCCCATCGGAGGTCGCCTATGCACGTCCGGGGTTGGTCATCGTTGGCCAGGATACCTGATGGGAAACGTAGCATGCAATTTTAAAAAATAATTCCTACGCTCACGCAAGATCTATCTAGGAGATGCATAGCATCAAGAGGGGGAGAGTGTGTCCACGTACCCTCGTAAACCAAAAGCGGAAGCGTTTGACAACGCAGTTGATGTAGTCAAACTTCTTCTCGTTCTGACCGATCGAGCACCAAACATACGGCACCTCCGAGTTCTGCACACGTTCAGCTCAGTGACATCCCTCGAACTCTTGATCCAGCAAAGTGTTGAGGGAGAGTTCCATCAGCACAAGGACGTGGTGACGGTGATGGTGAAGTGATATGTGCAGGGCTTCGCCTAAGCACTACGTGAATATGACCGGAGGCGTAAACTGTGGAGGGGGGCACCGCACACGGCTAACAATTGTTGTTGTGTGTTCTAGCGGTGCCCCCCCCCCCCCACACACACATATATATATAGGTTGGAGGGGAGGAAAGCAGCCAAGGGGCGCTCCATCCTACTTGGGCGCCTCCCCAATTCGGCCTCTCCCCCTTCCATAAGTTCCAAAGGGGGAAGGAAGGAGGAGGGAGAGGGAAGGAAGGGGGAGGCCGACTCCCTCCCCTTCCGTCTCTCTTCGCCTCTTTCCTTCTCCTAATTTGTTTATATAGCACACCAGCCCCTTAGGGGCTGGTCTGTCCCCTCTTAGCCCATTAGGCCCATATAGTTGCTTGCCGGGGTTGGAACCCCTTCCGGTGACCCGATATGTACCCGGTACCCCCAGTACACTTCTGGCATCTGAATATCATCGTCCTATATATGAATCTTTACCTCTCGACAATTTCGAGACTCCTTTTCATGTCCATGATCTCATCTAGAACTCCGAATAACATTCGGTCACCAAATCACATAACTCATATAATACAAAATTATCTTCGAACGTTAAGCATGCAAACCCTACGGGTTCGAGAACTATGTATACATGACCAAGACACCTCTCTGTTCAATAACCAACAACGAAACCTGGATGCTCATAATGGTTCCCACATATTCTACGAAGATCTTTATCGGTCGTACCGTAATGACAAGATACGTTATTCCCTTTGTCATCGGTATGTTACTTGCCCGAGATTCGATCGTCAGTATCCACATACCTAGTTCAATCTCGTTACCGGCAAGTCTATTTACTCGTTCCGTAATACATCATCCCGCAACTAACTCATTAGTCACATTGCTTGCAAGGCTTATTATGATGTGCATTACCGAGAGGGCCCAGAGATACCTCTCCGATACTCGGAGTGACAAATCCTAATCTCGATCTATGCCAACCCAACAAACACCTTCGGAGATACCTGTAGAGCATTTTTATAATCACCCAGTTACATTGTGACATTTGATAGGACACAAGGTATTCCTCCGGTATCCGGGGGTTGCATAATCTCATAGTCAAAGGAATATGTATATGACATGAATAAATCAATAGCAATAAAACTGAACGACCAATGTGCTAAGCTTACAGATGGGTCTTGTCCATCACATCATTATCCTAATGATGTGATCCGGTTCATCAACCGACAACACATGTCTATGGTTAGGAAACTTAACCATCTTTGATTAACAAGCTAGTCTAGTAGAGGCTTACTAGGGACACCATGTTTTGTCTATGTATCCACACACGTATCAAGTTTCCAGTTAATACAATTCTAGCATGAATAATAAACATTTATCATGATATAAGGAAATATAAAATAATAACTTTATTATTGCCTCTAGGGCATATTTCCTTCAATACCTTCCAAGAACCCACCCCAACCCCCAGGAGAAGGAGCAGGTATGCTTTTGTCCCCTTTTCTTATTAAGGGCCTGGGATCTCCAATTCACCCCTTATGGCGGGGGACTCTTGCATTTTTACTGCCTCCAATTGCGTCATTTATCCCCAATTCAACCCTTCACATAGCATGTTTCATCACCCTATATGAGGCCTTCCTCGGATGCTCGCCGCACTTTGGCTTGTGGCATAGATGCTTCCGTGTTTAATCGGGTTCAAGGGGCGACATATTGTCAGATTGCGGGGGCGCCATCATCTGTCGGTTGCCCGGATCAGGGTACCATGACGGTTTTCGTGAGGAAAGCACCAAATACTAGCAAGAGGGCTGAGGGAGCACATGCACCCTACCAAACAACTGAACATGCATTGAAAAAGGAATATTTGAGATGATGCACACCACCAAACACACCATGAGAAATACTTCCTCCGCCCGCCTTTATTAGCCCTCTTATTTGGGCAAAAAATTGACCATAAGTTTAATTAATAAACTAAGAAATATATATCACTAAAAATATACTGCAAGGAACCTGTTTCGAATGCAAATCAGTAGTATATTTTTGTAGCATGTACTTTATATTCTATTTGTTGTATGGATGATCAAAATTTGATCCCAAACATGAGGGGTCTAGTAAACCCGGAGGGAGTAAGCACTCACAGCCTCTTCAACAAGTTCAAAAGAAACTTCTCCTAAAATTACTTTTATGGGGTGTCCATATAATTCAGGGGAGGTTTACTTGAGGTGCTTTAGCAAGTCCCGTAAAAAGTTCCTTTGAAAGTGTTTTTTTAGTAGTGGCACGACGACAGCGAACAATGGGCGACAACAGTGATACGTCCATTTTGCATCATGCTTTTATATCTATATTTATTGCATTATGGGCTGTTATTACACGTCATGTCACAATACTTATGCCTATTCTCTCTTATTTTACAAGGTTTACATAAGGAGGGAGAATGTCAAATGGAATTACGGCCGGAAAAGGAGCAAATATTAGAGACCTATTCTGCACAACTCCAAAAGTCCTGAAACTCCACGAAAGTTATTTTTGGAAATAATAAAAAATATTGAGCGGAAGAAGTACGTCAGAGGGGGCCCCACCTAGCCACGAGGGTGGAGGGCGCGCCCTACCCCCCAGGGTGCGCCCCCCTGCCTCGTGGGCCCCCTGTTGGCTCTCCGGTGGCCATCTTCTGCTATATGAAGTCTTTCGTCAAGGAAAAAAACATAAGGAACATTTCGGGACGAGACTCTGTCGCCACGAGGCGGAACCTTGGCGGAACCAATCTAGGGCTCAGGCAGAGCTGTTCTGCCGGGGACACTTCCCTCCGGGAGGGGGAAATCATCGCCATCGTCATCACCAACGCTCCTCTCATCGGGAGAGGGCAATCTCCATCAACATCTTCACGAACATCATCTCTTCTCAAAACCCTAGTTCATCTCTTGTATCCAATTCTTGTCTCCAAGTCCGGGATTGGTACTAGTAGGTTGCTAGTAGTGTTGATTACTCCTTGTAGTTGATGCTAGTTGGTTTATTTGGTGGAAGATAATATGTTCAGATCCTTTATGCATATTAATACCACTCACGATTATGAACAGGAATATGCTTTGTGAGTAGTTATGTTTGTTTACGAGGACATGGGAGAAGTCTTGCTATTAGTAGTCATGTGAATTTGGTATTAGATTCGATATTTTGATGAGATGTATGTTGTCTAGCCTCTAGTGGTGTTATGTGAACGTCGACTACATAACACTTCACTATTATTTGGGCCTAGAGGAAGGCATTGGGAAGTAATAAGTAGATGATGGGTTGCTAGAGTGATGTAAGCTTAAACCCTAGTTTATGCGTTGTTTCGTAAGGGGCTGATTTGGATCCATACGTTTCATGCTATGGTTAGGTTTACCTTAATACTTTTGTTGTAGTTGCGGATGCTTGCAATAGAGGTTAATCATAAGTGGGATGCTTGTTCAAGTAAGAACAGCACCCAAGCACCGGTCCACCCACATATCAAATTATCAAAGTACCGAACGCGAATCATATGAACGTGATGAAAACTAGCTTGACGATAATTCCCATGTGTCCTCGGGAGCTCTTTTCTCTATATAAGAGTTTGTCCAGGCTTGTCCTTTGCTACAAAAAGGATTGGGCCACCTTGCTGCACTTTATTTACTTTTGTTACTTGTTGCTCGTTACAAATTATCCTATCACAAAACTATCTACTACCACTTATTTCAAAGATTTCTGCATGTAATTACCTTGCTGAAAACCGCTTATCATTTCCTTCTGCTCCTCGTTGGGTTCGACACTCTTACTTATCGAAAGGACTAAGATAGATCCCCTATACTTGTGGGTCATCGGGCAGCAAGCGGGTGGGTGGGCTACGTGATGATGATGGTCGTTGAGGGAGTCCTGGATTAGGGGGTATCCGGACAGCCGGACTATATCCTTTGGCCGGACTATTGGACTATGAAGATACAAGATTGAAGACTTTGCCTCGTGTCCGGATGGGACTCTCCTTGGCGTGGAAGGCAAGCTTGGCGATACGGATACGTAGATATCCTTCCTTGTAACCACCTCTGTGTAACCCTAGCCCCCTCCAGTGTCTATATAAATCGGAGGGTTTAGTCCGTAGGACAACAACAATCATACCATAGGCTAGCTTCTAGGGTTTAGCCCCTATGATCTCGTGGTAGGTCAACTCTTGTACTACTCATATCATCAAGATCAATCAAGCAGGAAGTAGGGTATTACCTCCATCGAGAGGACCCGAACCTGGGTAAACATCGTGTCCCCTGCCTCCTGTTACCATCCGCCTTAGACGCACAGTTCGGGACCCCCTACCCGAGATCCGCCGGTTTTGACACAGACATTGGTGCTTTCATTGAGAGTTCCACTGTGTCATCGCTGTAAAGCTGGATGGCTCCTCCGATCATCGATAACGATGTGGTCCAGGGTGAGGTTTTCCTCCCCACACAGATCTTCGTATTTGGCGGCTTCGCACTACGGGCCAACTCGCTTGGCCATCTGGAGCAGATCGAGAGCTATGCCCCTGGCCACCAGGTCAGGTTTGGAAACTTGAATTACATTGCCGATCTCCGCGGAGACTTAATCTTCGACGGATTCGAGCCCATGCCAGGTGTGCCGCACGATCACGACGAGCACGATGTAGCTCTGCCGTCGGACAGTGTTCAGGAAATCACACCAGCAACCACTCCGGCCTTCAATCTGGAACAGACTGCGCCATCCGAGGACGGGCGGATAGACCCCGCCTTGGAGGCCGCACCCTCAGTGGCGATAGAGCCAAATACTGACCTTACCCCTCATGAGAACCGTGACGCCGAACCGCTGGACTCGTCTCCGGCCACGGACTCCGAACCGCCTGCGCCCATGCCTATCGAATCCGATTGGGGGCCAATCATGGAGTTCACCTCCACGGATATCTTGCAGCACTCGCCCTTCGGCGATGTACTAAACTCGTTAAAGTCTCTCTCCCTGTCAGGAGAACCTTGGCCGAACTATGTCTGGCTAGAATGGGATGCGGATGACGAAGAAATTCACTCCCCACCCACCACCCACTTAGTAGCCACCGATGATGATTTAACCGACATGCTCGACTTCGACTCAAGACATCGATGGTATGGACAACGACGAAGGAGACGAACAGGAACCATCGCCCACGGGCAATCGGACCGCCACCTCATCATATGATATATATATGGTGGATACACCCAAAGAAGGCAATGGCGACAAGACAACGGAGGATGACCCCTCCAAGAAGCAACCCAAGCGCCGACCTCAGCGGCGCCGCTCTAAGTCTCGCCACAAAGAAAAGCAAAGGATACCGCACAGAGATAACAGATTACTCGGACGGTCAAGATGATGACAATCCCTCCAAAGAAGATCTAGAGCCGGAGGATGAACAAGCCAGCCCTCCTGAGCGAGCGGCAGAGGGAGCGGAGGATGACAATTACATGCCTCTCTCCAAAGACGAAGTGAGCCTCGACGACAAAGAATTTGTCATACCCGAGGATCCCGTCGAGCAGGAGCGCTTTAAGCGCTGGCTTATAGCCATAGCAAATAGCCTGAAGAAAAAACAGCAACAGCTTCGAGCTGATCAGGATTTGCTAGCGCATGATGGATCAAGTCCTTGCGGCCAAGGAATACGAACTCGAACGCCCCTCCAAGGGTCACCCAAAGTGCAGGATGCTACACCGACTTGAGGAGGAAGCATTGAAACCTACATCACCAGCATATGACGCGGCTGATCGGCCACCTCGTGGCCGAGACAGAGAGGCATTTCAGCCAGAAGCTCAGCCCGCACCCCGCCGCCACTCAAACAAAAATACTAAGGCACTGGGAAACACGCGAGACCTGCGAGACGTATTGGAAGACAGGGCAAAACACGGAAGATCGATCTACGGATCACGAGGGCACGCCCCTACGCGGGCACGCCCCTACGCAGGACGGTGACCACCACGCCAGATACAGTAAAAGCAAATCTGGTCGGGCCGAATACAGCAGGCAAGACTCATATGAGTTGCGCCGCGATATAGCCCAGCACAGAGGCGCGGCACACCCCCTATGCTTCACTGACGAAGTAATGGAGCATGAATTCCCAGAGGGTTTTAAACCCGTAAATATCGAATCATATGATGGCACAACAGATCCTGCGGTATGGATCGAGGACTTCCTCCTCCACATCCACATGGCCCGCGGTGATGATCTACATGCCATCAAGTACCTCCCGTTAAAACTTAAAGGACCAGCTTGGCATTGGCTGAATAGCTTGCCAGCAGACTCCGTTGGTTGTTGGGAGGATCTGGAAGACGCATTTCTCGACAACTTCCAGGGCACTTATGTGCGACCAGATGCCAATGACTTGAGCCACATAATTCAGCAGCCAGGGGAATCGGCCAGGCAATTCTGGACACGGTTCCTAACCAAGAAAAATCAAATTGTCGACTGTCCGGATGCAGAGGCCTTAGCGGCATTTAAGCACAACATCCGTGATGAGTGGCTCGCCCGGCACCTCGGCCAGGAAAAGCCAAAGTCTATGGCAGCCCTCACGACACTCATGACCCGCTTTTGCATGGGAGAGGATAGTTGGCTGGCTCGCAGCAACAACATATCAAGAAACCTTGGCACTTCGGATACCAAGGACAGTAACGACAGGCCACGTCCCAGCAAACACAAGCGCCGCAACAACAGCGATAACACCGGGGATACGGCAGTCAATGCCGGATTCAGAGGCTCTAAACCCGGTCAGCAGAAAAAGCCATTCAAAAGAAGCACTCTGGGCCCGTCCAGTTTGGACCGCATACTCGATCGCTCGTGTCAAATACACGGCACCCCCGATAAGCCAGCCAATCACACCAACAGAGAATGCTGGGTGTTCAAGCAGGCCGGCAAGTTAAACGCCAAAAACAAGGACAAGGGGCTGCACAGCGATGACGAGGAGGAGCCACGGCCGCCGAACACGAGAGGACATAAGAGGTTCCCCCACAAGTGAGGACGGTGAACATGATATACGCAACCCACATCCCCAAGAGGGAACAGAAGCGGGCACTAAGGGACGTATATGTGATGGAGCCCGTCGCCCCAAAGTTCAACCCATGGTCCTCTTGTCCGATCACCTTCGATCGCAGGGACCACCCCACTAGTATCCGTCATGGCGGATCTGCCGCATTGGTCTTAGACCCCATCATTGATGGATTTCACCTCACTCGAGTCCTTATGGACGGTGGCAGCAGCCTGAACCTGCTCTATTAGGATACAGTGCGCAAAGTGGGTATAGACCCCTCGAGGATCAAACCCACAAAAACGACCTTTAAAGGCGTCATCCCGGGTGTAGAGGCCCATTGTACGGGCTCAATCACACAGGAAGTGGTCTTCGGATCTTCGGACAACTTCCGAAGCAAGGATTTAATCTTCGATATCGTCCCGTTCTGCAGCGGCTATCACGCACTGCTCGGGCGAACCGCGTTTGCAAGATTCAATGCAGTACCACTGTCGGTGTCAAAACCGGCGGATCTCTGGTAGGGGGTCCCAAACTGTGCGTCTAGGCAGATGGTAACAGGAGATAAGGGACACGATGTTTTTACCCAGGTTCGGGCCCTCTCGATGGAGGTAATACCCTACTCCGCTTGATTAATATTGATGATATGGGTAGTACAAGAGTAGATCTACCACGAGATCAAGGAGGCTAAACCCTAGAAGCTAGCCTATGGTATGATTGTTGTTCGCCCCACGGACTAAAACCCTCCGGTTTATATAGACACCGGATAGGTTAGGGTTACACAGAGTCGGTTACAATGGTAGGAGATCTACATATCCGTATCGCCAAGCTTGCCTTCCACGCCAAGGAAAGTCCCATCCGGACACGGGACGAAGTCTTCAATCTTGTATCTTCATAGTCTTGGAGTCCGGCCATGATGATAGTCCGACTATCCGGACACCCCTAGTCCGGGACTCCCTCAAGAGCCCCTCGAACCAGGCTTCAATGACGACGAGTCCGGGCGCGCATATTGTCTTCGGCATTGCAAGGCGGGTTCCTCCTCGAATACTTCATAGAAGGTTTTGAACACAAGGATAGTGTCCAGCTCTGCAAAACAAGTTCCACATACCACCGTAGAGAGAATAACTTTTGCACAGATCTGCTGACGTATTCCGCGGCGTGACATCACACCACGGCCAGGCCTTTATATGAATCGTTTTTTGCCGTTCCACCTTAGCGCGTTTAGCGAGGCGGTTTCCTTGGAACGTCTTATCAAAGCATAGATCGTGCCCCCCTTATTTCGGCATTCCCATCAATACGGACTTGGGTAACCCAACCGTGCCCGTTGGCACGCATCCTCTATCAAAGGCGAGTCCTAATCGACCACGGGGCGGGCTCTTGGTATTCAACCTCTTTATAATGAGACCAAGGCCCTCTTCTTTTTACACCCTCCATCGAGTTCGCCTCACGCTTCGGGTTCGAACACCCAAAGCTTCAGATTTAGGCGCTTCAGACCTTCGATGATGTCCGGCTCCGACCAGCACGGCCGATGGATGTCTTCCTCCGTCACAGAAGAAGATGTGCTAAAGCTGCGAGACGCCAGGTATCTAACCGGCGAGATCTCGCATAGGCTGCCTGCTCCAGGGCAGGTCATTCCCACTCCTGAGCCCGGCGAGAACGTGGTGTTCGTGTCTCACTTCCTTCGGGGTTTAGGCTTCCCGACGGATCCCTTTGTGCGAGGGCTCATGTTTTATTATGGGCTTGATTTCCATGACTTGAATCCGGAGTCCATCCTCCATATCGCATCATTCATTGTCGTATGTGAGGCCTTCCTCCATATTACCCCCCACTTTGGATTGTGGCTCAAGACCTTCAAGGTGGAGCCAAAGATGATCGAGGGACAACAAGCAGAGTGCGGAGGGGCGGTCATAAGCAAATGTGTTGATGCTCCGTGGCCCGAGGGCTCTTTTAAAGAGGAGCTTGGTTTGTGGCAACGTGAGTGGTTTTATATCACCGCTCCCAGGGGCACCAAATGGGTGGTGCTCCCTGCCTTCCGCTCAGGTCCACCACAGCGGCTGGCGTCATGGGCCAACAAGGGGCTCGACTGGGGGCCGTCCAAGGACGTTCCTTTGCTGCAGGGTCGTATCCGAGATCTCCAAGAAAGAGAGATCAATCTAGTGGCAGTGGCACAGGTTATGTTGATCCGGCGTCTTCTGCCCTGCAAACGTCGCCCCCTCCACCTGTGGGAATTTAATCCGGAGGGACCACGAACTCTCCAAAATTTTATGGGCACGACGCCCGTGGAGATGTATAAACTGTTCTTCGAATCACAAGAGAGGTGTCCGGGCTTGACTGAGGACGCATGACTAAGCTGCAATCGCCCAGATACTCAAGTAAGTAGTCCTGTACCCGGACAAGCTGTTCATTCATTTATCATATATATATGCCCTTTTAAAGGAGCCGTTTCTTGAACAGGAGTGGATAGCCAAGGCAAAGTTGATAAGGTGTCCGGCTCCCCTCCCAGAGACCACGCCGGATCCCATGCTGACCAAGATGTTGAAGGTCGCGCCTTTTGAAGAAGGCGAAGGGGGGAGCGGGGAAGCAACTGCCTCCCACGAAGGAGGCTATCAAGGAAGGAGGGATCGAAGGTCCCACCTTTCGAGGAGAGAAGAGGACCGCTTCGGAAGATCCGGAGGTCAAGGCCTCAAAGAGGGGAAAGGAATCTTCGTCAGAGAGTCCGGCGCTGGGAAGTAACCCAGCTGCATTATTTCCCCAAGGGGATCAGCCCTCCAAATGAGCCGTAAGTAAAAAGTAGGGGTCTTGTAAATAAGGAACATCCTGCATTTATTTATGAAGATAACCGAAATTGTACCTTGTAGTTTGGACCTCAGCCCTTCTCAGTGAGCTCGTCTTGGGGATCTTCTTCCGGAGATGATGGAGAGCGAACGCGGCCCAATTGCCGCACCCTCATGCAGCGGACGACCCTGAGGTGTCGTCGCGGAGGGTTCCCCCAAGTCCAGCGGGGCCGGAAGGTCCGGCGCCAAGTGGTGTGCGGTCGGAGGAGCTGAAGGATCTGCTCGGGCGAGCGGCTATCTCAGAAGAACACCGTGCTCTAATGGGTACGGTGATTGAAAGGATTGCATCCGCGGAGAGCGGATTGCATGAAGCCGTCAGAAGCTTACTGACGGGTTCGAGGTACGCAAAAAATGATGTACCTTCTGACAGTTATGCATATAAAATGCGCCTGTATAGATAGTAGCCCCTGAGACTCGGTATGTTGTCAAAATTGACAGCGTGCCGAGGATCAAAATCTCAGTTATAACATATCGCCGCTCCTAAACAGGTGGCCGGGCGTCCGGTGGCCGGCCGGACTGATGAATATGCCGAACTAAAGCGGCAACTTGACGAGGCCGATGCGGACATCGCACTGGTCAATAAACGGTTTGACGAGTCACAAGGTGTGCGACTTCTACGCGGACACCTGGTAAGGGAGCTTGACGCCCATGTCTTACTATTTGTATGCTTAATGCAGATGGTGCTGCTGCCGTGGAGGAGCTGCGGGCGGAACTCGCCCGAGCGCAAGAGCAAGCCAGAAGTAGTAACGCGGCCGCTTTAAGGGCGGCCGAAGAGCTAAAAGCCGAACAGGCTGCTCACTGCCGAAGCAAGGAGGAAATGGCCGATATAGCCAGAATGTTGAAGAATACTACCGATCGCTGCGGGTTCTTGAAAAAGAACGTCGAGCGGAGCAAGAGGGCCTGAAAAAGGCCGCCGCCGAATCCAAGAATGCCCACTCGGCTTTGAGAGCTGCCAAGGAGGAGCTGAGTCAGGCCGGGGCAATTGCGGCTGGAAAACCGTTTCTGCTACGGAGGAAATATACGGATCCAAAGTATGCTCAGTTGGACAAGTTGTGGAGTTTGGAGGATGCTTATCTGGACTTGGCGGCGAGCGCTGCGGACGCGGTTGAGCACTTCCGGGGCCAGAAGGGGCACAGAAGGGAAGAGCTATATTGGTCGCAATTCCATAGTCCGGAGCGTCCTCTTCCGTTGACCGATCGGTTCGTCGAATGGGAAGAGCTGAATCGATTATCCGGATTTGCCATGAAGCATATCCTCGACTCATTTGTGGTAGGCGGACCCCAGCCGAAGAGTTATTTTGGTTTAGTGCAGCAGTTCCTTGGTGCGGTACCGCGTATCGACGCAATGAAGCGGTCGGCATGTATTGAGGGAGCGCGGATGGCTCTAGCCCATGTCAAGACATACTGGGCAGAGATGAAGGCCACCGACGTTGCATCCCAAGATTCGGACAGAAGCCGAGCACCTGCCGAGCACTACTTTGAAGAAGTCCTGCAGGGCGCTCGTTTAATAGAGACGCAGTGCTCGAAGGATATTATGTTTAAATGACATGTATGACTTGTGAAAACAATGTTTCAATATAATATAAGATCTTTTTATACTTGTGCGCTCAAGTAGTAAACTACTCCCTGTGCGGCCGTTTATGTATATGTATATATAACCTGAAAGATGGCAGTCCTTGGCTTCAGCCCCCACGCACATAGTGCGGGGGTGTTTGCAACGAAAGCGCTTTTTCACACTTAATCCAACGTCTTGGTCCTATTAAGGAGGTGGTAGCATAGAAAACTAGGCAACCGGACTATAATGCTTTATCACTTTCACTTAGCCATAGGAGTTCGAGGGTGGGGCTACTATATAGCCCCTGGGGGCACCGCACTCTCCCGAATTCGGAGTGCATATGTGCCTGACCGAAAACCGGTCCTTCGTTAATGCGGAGGAATCCTAAACATTCCAGTGAGTCATCGAGTGGTTGACCAGTCTCTCGCTATATCATGACGGTTAGTTTTCGGCTTTCTCTACTGAGGTGCTCGGCCGGCCGAACCAGGGCACAATCGCAGTAGTTCTCCTGGTGCCGTGTTAGCCGATAAAACGGAACGTAAGGCAGCAAAACACAGGAGCCGGGCAACCCAACATTTGACCGAAGACATGATTCAGAGCTGATGCATATAAGGACTAACTCGAGACGTCGAATACTCCCTAAGGTATTCGGTCTTTATGAAAATGGGCAGAATAATGCCCTAAGCCCCCGTGTCCAGTGCACGCCAAAAAAATTCAGTGCGGCCAATGCCAAAACGCCACCTCCTCCTCGGTTATAGTAAGGAACTGAGGGATGTATATCTACAAGAGATAGTAAAAAAGGTTTACGTGAGGGTCTTAATCTGAAAAGAATCCTTGCAATGGGTCCCTCTTGCGTCTGCGCTGTGTCTCCGTTGTGCAGTATCACGGGACGGGTGTAGCACGTTGTTCATCTGTAAAAGAGAGGAACTTAGTTTGAAAGAAAAAGGATCGTGCGAAAGATGTACTTTACATTAAATAAGCAGTACGATTTGAAGAGGTGAAGAAAATTGAGCTTTATTGTCTCTTGTTGTACATGCATGCAGCCCCTTGTATGGGGGTATGCCGCTAGTAGGCGCCGGACTCGTCTAGCCGTGTCCGGGGTTTGAATGACCTATTCAGTTTCTTTGACTAGCGGGGCCGGATAGGTGTGGGGCTGTCAAGGCAGTCTCACGTTCTTCCGTGCTCGAGTAACACTTAATACTTCCTTTTAACGAGATGATGCCGCGTGGACCGGGCATTTTAAGTGTTAGAGATGCATAATGTGGTATTGCGTTAAAGCCGGCGAAAGCTTCGCGTCCCAATAGTGCTTGATGGCTACTTTTAAACGGAGCGACATGGAAGATCAACCTTTCGCGATGGAAGTTGTCGGATGAACTGAACACTACTTCTAGCAGTATGGAGCCCGTACAATGGGCATGTGGGCCTGGCATTACTCCTTTAAAGGAGGTATTGCTACGGTGAATTTTGGTTGGGTCTATCCCCATCCTGCGGATTGTGTCCTAATATATCAGGTTTATGTCACTGCCGCCATCCGTGAGGACTTGTGTAAATTGGAATCCGTCGATTATAGGATCCAATATCGAGGCAGTCCATCCTGCGTTCCGGATACTTTCGGAATAGTCCTGATGGTCGAAGGTGATTGGTTTTGACAACCAGTGTGCGGCACGCGTTTTAGTGGGCGCCGCTCTGTTTTTCCCTTTGCTCACGTGAAGTGAGTTTACTGTTTTAACCTCTTGTGGGAAATTCTTTTGTTTTCCGGGGCTCTGCTTGTGGTGCTCGTCGTCATCTTCACTTGGTGTGTCGAGCCCCTTGTGTTTGGCGTTGAGTCTGCCGGACTGTTTGAAGACCCAACAATTTCTGTGGGTATGGTTTGCAGGCCTCCCGGAAGTACTGTGGATTTGACATATCTTGTCCAAAATTTTGTTGAAGTTGGATAGCTCATCGCTATTGTCCTTAAGGGGCAGTTTTTTGTTGTTCTGCCGTGAGCTTTTGAATCTGGTGTTGACTGCCGCGCTCTTTGGACTGTTCCCTTTAGTCCGCGCTGGTCCTTGTTGCGCCGTGGTTTCCGTTCCATCCACGACTTCGGATGTACTTGGGTCGCTGGTGCTGCATCTTGCTAGCCAGCTATCCTCTCCAGCATAAAGCGGGTCATGAGGCTTGTTAATGCGGCCATTGTTCTTGGCTTTTCTTGGCCGAGGTGTCTGGCGAGCCATTCGTCTCGGACGTTGTGTTTTAAGGCTGCTAAGGCTTCGGCGTCCGGACAGTCGACTATTTGGGTCTTTTTAGTCAGGAACATATTCCAGAATTTCCGGGCTGACTCTCCGGGCTGTTGGGTTATGTGACTTAAATCGTCTGCATCCGGAGGGCGGACGTATGTCCCTTGAAAATTTGCCCGAAACATATCCTCGAGCTCTTCCCAACTTCCAATGGTATTTTCGGGGAGGCTTTTAAGCCAATGCCGAGCTGGCCCTTTGAATTTGAGGGGTAAGTATTTTATGGCGTGGAGATCATCTCCTCTAGCCATGTGTATGTGGAGGATGTAATCCTCAATCCAGACTCCAGGGTCTATTGTTCCGTCGTATGCCTCTATGTTTACGGGTTTGAATCGGCTGGAAATTCGTGATCCAGCACCTCATCGGTGAAACATAGGGGATGTGTGGCGCCCCTGTATTTGGGTGTGTCGTGATGTTCGGATGTTTGGCGTGTTGCATTGCTTTGAAGAGCTTGCTTTCTTGGCCCATAGATGGACTTAACTGGGCCATCCTTTTGATGTGAATCCTTATGTGGATCGCATATCGGCTTGTGTGCGGCGCCATCTGCCGTTCTCTTTTTGCCGTGGGGTCGTCCATCCGACCGGGTGGCCTTCTTATTTTTTGATTGTGGGGGCTCTAAGGCCTCCTCGTCGAATTCGGGCAGTAGCTTTCTTATTGGGTAGCTCTTTGTTCGGCGACTGTCGCCGTATTTGTCTGCGGTGTTGAATACTCTACTCCATCTGATTCTGAGTGCCTCTTCCGCTGTTTTGAGCTTCCGCTTCTGCTTTTTCAGGCTACGCGCAGTGGCGACGAGCCTTTTGGGGAGTTTATTCTGCTCCAACAATTTGTCCGGCGTGAGATCGTCCGGACTGTTGTCTTCGCTAGGGACGGGTTGTTTATCCAAGTTGTCTTGTTAGGACGATTGCTTTCGATAGCATGTTAAATGCGTCCACCGGATCGTCTTGCTCTATGGCTGGGTCTTTGTTGAGGCGGGACTTGGTTGGCGTTTACGTTGCCGTTTGGCTGCTTTTCGAGGGATTTATCCTTCGTGGCGTCCCGTTGTTCCTCGTCTTCATTTCCTTTAGGTGTATCCACCATGTATACATCATGAGATGAGGTGGTTGTCCACATCCTATAGGTGCTGGTTCATTGTTGTCTCCTACATCGTCGTCCATACCGTCGATGTCTTGAGTCGAAATCGAGCACGCCGTGTAAGCTTTTGACGGTGGCTATGAAGTGGGTGGTGGGTGGGCGTTGAATTTCTTCGTCGTCCGCATCCCAACCTTCGACCATAATCCGCCAGGGCTCTCCGGATAAAGAGAGAGACTTTAGTGAATTCAGGATGTCGCCAAAGGGCGAGTCTTTGAAAAGATGTCATGACCATGAACTCCATAACCAGCGCTGAATCGGATTCGATTGGCAGGGGCGCTGAGGGTTCGGAATCCGGAGAGGAGTCCGGCACCCTGGAGTCGAGGTCTTCGCAAAGGACAAGGATGGAGTTCGGCTCAATCGTCGTAGAGATTGTAGCCCCCGAGGCGGTGTCCAACCACTCGTCCTCGATCGGGGAATCCGGCTCTGGATTAAGGGTCGGAGCGGATGCTGGTGCGGCCTCCAGGGCACTGTTCAGCTGTAGAGCTAGATCATGCCCATCGAGACAGTGCGGCACGCTTGGCTGCGGCTCGAATCCATTGAAGATCAAGTCTCCGCGGATATCGGCCGTATAGTTCAAACTTCCAAATCTGACCTGATAGCCAGGGGCATAGCTTTCGATCTGCTCCAGATGGCCAAGCGAATTGGCCCGCAGTGCAAAGCCGTCGAATACGAAGATCTGTCCGGGGAGAAAAGTCTCACCCTGGACCGCGTCGTTGTTGATGATCGAAGGAGTCATCGGGCCTATTGGTGACGACACAGAGGAACTCTCAATGAAAGCACCAATGTCGGTGTCAAAACCGGCGGATCTCGGGTAGGGGGTCCCGAACTGTGCGTCTAGGCGGATGGTAACAGGAGACAAGGGACACGATGTTTTTACCCAGGTCGGGCCCTCTCGATGGAGGTAATACCCTACTCCTGCTTGATTAATATTGATGATATGGGTAGTACAAGAGTAGATCTACCACGAGATCAAGGAGGCTAAACCCTAGAAGCTAGCCTATGGTATGATTGTTGTTCGTCCCACGGACTAAAACCCTCCGGTTTATATAGACACCGGATAGGTTAGGGTTACGTAGTCGGTTACAACGGTAGGAGATCTACATATCCGTATCGCCAAGCTTGCCTTCCACGCCAAGGAAAGTCCCATCCGGACACGGGACGAAGTCTTCAATCTTGTATCTTCATAGTCTTGGAGTCCGGCCGTGATGATAGTCCAGCTATTCGGACACCCCCTAGTCCGGGACTCCCTCAACCGCATTATGCATAACTTAAGCTCAAGATGCCAGGACCTAGGGGGGTCATCACAGTCAATGGAAAAACAGAGCGCTCGCTCCGTATGGAGGAGCACACTGCGGCACTCGCAGCGGAGGCACAAAGCAGCCTCTTAAGACTCTGAGTCTCGCTTAGCCTTATACCATGTGAGAGTGGAAAGAACCCTTTCTTCGCCTCACTCATGTTGAACCGCTTCAACACTTTATCTATGCACGTGCTCTGGCTTAAGCCGAGCAGCCTCCTCGATCTATCTCTATAGATCTTAATGCCTAAAATATAGACTGCCTCACCAAGGTCTTTCATCGAAAACTTGCCATTCAATGACTTCTTGACCGAGTTTAGCATCGAAACATCATTTCCGATCAGTAGTATGTCGTCCACATACAAGACAAAAACACTATCAAGCTCCCACTTAACTTCTTGTATAAAAAAGAGTCCTCTTTGCTTTTGATGAAACCGAGACCAGTGATGACCTCATCAAAATGAATGTTCCAACTCCGAGATGCTTGCTTCAACCCATAAATGGATCTCTTGAGCTTGCATACCTTACTAGTGCTAGTCGGATCGACAAAACCCTTGGGTTGTATCATATACACGTCCTCGGTTAAATTTCCGTGAAGGAAAGCCGTTTTGACATCCATCTGCCATATCTCGTAATCAAATATGCAGCTATAGCTCGTCACGATCCTCACCGATTTCAGCATCGCTACCGGCGAGTAAGTCTTGTCGTAGTCAATTCCTTGAACTTGTCCATAACCTTTAGCGACAAGCCGAGCTTTGTGGATCTGAACATTTCCATCCACATCGTTTTCTTCTTAAAGACCCATTTGCAACCAATGGCGATTCGCCCGGTGGCGGATCAGCCAAGTCGAGCACTTGATTCTCATCCATGGACTTTAACTCGGATCTCATAGCCTCCAGCCATGCCTCGGAATCTGGGCTCACCATCGCTTACGCATATGTGGCGGCTCGCCGCTTCGAGCAACAATACATCGCGCACTCTGCGCAATCTCTCCGACCTCCGTGGTTCGGTGCCGCTTCCACTACGGGTTCCTGGTGACTCGATGCGATCTCATCACCACCGAGCCGTCCCGAGTGGTCCTCGAATTTCTTCGAGTCGAACCGTCCTCCCACTGGCCTCCCGACTGAGAAACTCTTTCTCAAGGAAAACCCCGTTCCGAGCAACAAACACTTTGTTCTCTGCCCGGTTGTAGAAGCTATATCCCAAGGTTTCCCTCAGATATCTCACGAATCTGCATTTATCCGACTTGGGTGTAAGCTTGTCTGACATAAGTCGCTTGACAAATGCTTCACAACCCCAAATCTTCGAAAAGACAACCGGGACTCTTCGGTCCACATCTCATGTGGTGTCTTGTCTCTGATTTTGAAGTGTACCCTATTAAGTGTGAAAGTTGCAGTTTCTAGAGCGTATCCCCAGAATGACAAGGGTAAATCCGATTTGCTCATCATAGACCGGACCATATCCAACAAGGTCTTATTCCTCCGTTCCGACACGTCGTTTCTCTGTGGCGTACCTGAAGGTGTGAGCTGAGGTACTATACCTCGAATTTTCAGATGATCATCAAACTCCTGGCTCATGTACTCACCTCCACGATCAGATCGCAGAAGCTTTATAGTCTTGCCGAGCTGATTCTCAACCTCGTTTTGAAACTATTTGAACTTTTCAAAAGTCTCCGACTTGTGCCTCATCAAATAGATATATCCATATCTACTCAAGTCGTCGGTAAAAGTCACGAAGTACTGATAGCCACCTCTAGCAGTTGTGCTCATTGGACCACACACATCACTGTGTATAAGCTCCAACAGCTCGGACGCCCTCTCGCAACTCTTTACGAAAGGAGACTTAGTCATCTTGTCGAGCAAGCATGATTCACATGTCTCGAACGACCCGAAGTCGGACGAAGTTAGGAGCCCATCATCATGGAGCTTCTTCATGAGTTTCAGAATAATGTGTCCAAGCCGGCAAAGCCAGAAGTATGTCGGATTTATCTCATTAGGCTTATGCCTCTTGACATTCATGTTATAGACCGGTTCCTGTTCTAGATTCAATATAAATAGCCCATCAACAATGGGTGCATAGCCGTGGAACATACCATTCAAAAATATCGAACAACCATTGTCCTTTAAATTGAATCCATAACCTTGACTCATCAAACATGAGGCAGAAATAATGTTCCGACTAAGTGCAGGAATGTAATAACAATTATTCAATTCCATTATGAATCCGGAAGGAAGCTGCAGCTGCATCGTGCCGACCTCCAACGCAGCAACTCTTGCTTTGTTGCCGACCCTGATGTCAATCTCCCCTTGTGCCACACGCCTAGTTCTTACCAGCCCCTACATCGAGTTGCAAATATGAACAACCGATCCGGTATCAAATACCCAAGAGCTACTAGGTAGGTCGACAAGGTAAATGTCTATAACATATGCAACAAGTGTACCTTTGCACGAACCAGCATTCACGGCCTTCTTGCCATGCTTTGCAAGCCACTTGCTGATTCCTCTTCCATGACCGGTCTCCTTGCGGTGATAGCAAAGCGGTCTAAGAGTCCGGTCCAGACTTGATGCAGCGGCGGAGGTTACCCTCTCCGTGCCCTTTGCCTTAGCCTTTTTCTTGGACCAAGTCTTCTTGAACTTAGCCGATTTCTGCACCATCAACACTTGATGTGTGCCTTTCTTAATATCCTGCTCTGCCACCTTGAGCATCCCATGCAATTCAGTGAGCTTCTTATCCATGCCATGCATATGATAGTTCGAGATGAGCGTCCCATAGCTGGCGGAAGAGAACCAGAACAGCATCGATGCCGGTGATCCAAGAGCGGGAAGCCCAAAGCGATCCAAAGCTTGCACATATCCGATCATCTTGATCACATATGGGCTCGATGGATCACCTTCCTTTAGCTTGCAATCCATCAAGGATCGCCAGACGTTGAACCTTTCGGTCCTAGCACGTATGCGAAACATGCTCTTGAGACTCTCGATCATATCGTAAGCCTCAACATTTTCAAAATGCTTTGTTACCGTCGGGCTCAATACAAGCCAGCATCAGACAGCTGATCTCCGTTGATTCATCAACGAGTTTCTGGTAGGCATTCTTAGTTGTGGCATTAGCATTATCGGCAAGTTCCACTGGAAGTGGATCCTCTAGAACATGTTCCTTTTTATCATGCTTGAGAACAATTCTCAGATTTCTATACCAGGTGGTAAAGTTTGTTCCATTCAGTTTATCCTTTTCCAGAATTGATTTCAATGGAAAGTTGGGTTGAGCAAGTGGTGCCATTGATCTACAACAGAAAATATGCAATCACTAAGCAATGTGTTTATGTAGAGTAATTCTAGACTAAACAGAAATACTCCCACTGAAGTCAGCATCCCTCCCAAGAAACTCTCGGTGATTTAGGATCCGACTAGCGCATGCGACTAGTGAGCTTTAGCATCACTTTGCTAGCCAACATAACTAAGCGGTAAGCAACTCCTTGCTAATCGTATCTCTATCGACTCACATCGGTTGGGAAGGTATCTCATACCCGGCTCCCAACCTTCTTTGCCACAAGGCCCAAAACCGTTTGATAGCCTTGTCAAGTTAACTTTGATGCAAGGTGCATGTCCGTGTCCGACCACGAACCCTTGATTCAAGGACACCCGCAGCACCCCAATTTTATGAGCCCACTACTAGACATACTTGACGTGCGAAGGTGCAACATCGGGGATGCCAATTCGCTTGATATTAATGAGGGATCTTTCTACCATTCTAACATGCATAGAAAACAAGAAGCATACCAATCACAAATATAACACATATTGTGAAATAGTATGGCTCCTTCATGGACGTTCTTCGGTCGGCTCGACTCCGATGACCATCTACGAACTCCATCTTGTTTGTCACGCCGGGACGCCAAGCCGCCAACCTGATCTCTATTATCCAACTACTACAACTAGTAATGAATTTACATAGAGTCACAAGTCGACACGCAGGTCGTTATACAATATAATGACAGCACTTTGGCTCCTGCCGGCTGACAAACATGACACGCAGGCCACGTATAAATTACACACATGCATCACATACACATGAGCCATACTATTCACATCAAACCTGCAAAACAAAGTTATGCATAGAATCGCATTCTACCGGTTTGTGTGTCGGGTACGAAATACACGGCGCTACACACACGGCGGTCCCGCTAGCCGGTTAGCAGGCGGGGTTCGAATGGGCAGCACCCCTCGAGGTGCGGGCAGCGCCCGACGTTTTCGGAAATCATAGATCACATCTGAACTCCGTTCACGCCGAATTTTCTGATCTGACCGATCTCATCGATCATTGGGAATCCGATTCGGATTTACGTTTCACTGTTAACCCCGATGGCGGATGACCGACCGGTAGGGGTAGATCGTGTCACGACCTCATCGATCCCGACTGACAGAAAACATAGCCTCAACGATCCCCATGTTCAATTGATCACATCAACCGTGCACATAGCCGATCTCTTCAAGGACAACAGATCTCATCTGCCGCCTCGCATATCTAATATTCATACGATCTGAATCCAAATCCTATAGCGGGGCTCTGATACCTTTGTTGGGTTCTCTGGTAGGGTGCGTCGGCGCAAATTAAAAATTCCTATGCGCAGAACATCCAGGAACATGCTACGGGAGATGGATCATAGTTCGTTACCACTAGACGCGCAGTGTCGTGCAGCGGAAGAAGAGTAGGGGCAGCGCGTCCGCGTGGATCGTCTCCTCTCGTTCGATCTCCCTTGAACAACCGTTCGTCCGATCCCACGTACGAGTTCGCCGGAGCGGCGCAAGTGCACCACCTCTAACGGTATCCGCGCGTGTAGGAGGAACACCGTGCGGCGGACTGCTAGGTCCGATCACACAGTCGGCGGCGAGTGGAGGTAGCTATTCGCAACACATGAAAACCCTAGTCGCGGCGCGGCGATCAACCGCATGAGTGTGCCGCACTTCCACTTTATATAGGCGTCCGTCGCAGGCTCAACACTTGGGCCTTGCACGGACCCTAAAACAAAAGTCTACTCGGTCACGTTCCTAGTCGATTCGGATCACATCCGACCGGTGTCCTATGAACCGACCTCGTAGGCTCCTTCCCTTAAGCGCGACCCCTTAGGTTAAGGTCGGTTTGGTCACAGTTCGGATCACCTCCGACCTGCACGTTTGGTAGCGGCCTCTAGCAAGGCGTGCCGACCACCAAGCAGACTATGAAGCTAGTTAGGCGTGCACTTACAACGTGTCACACTTACATTTCCCTTTGTCGCATACGATATATGTTGTCGAGCTTAAGCGAGGCTGTCATCCTTGTTCTAGCCCGACCTCTTTCTCATTCCAAAGGATAATCTGAGCCACAAACCGGATTATCTCATAATCCTTGTCGCATGGCCATGCTTATCTGGTCGGATCACACGAGGGGCCCAGTATATCTCTCTGATCGGAGGGCAAATCTCATCTTGCTCGACCATGTCTCATGACATGGGACTGGACAAACCGAAACCTACCTTTGTAACTACCCGATCCACGGAGTAGCGTTTGGTCGGCCCAGAGCAAGTCTGTCACCATCCCGAGTACATGCGTCAGCTCAGGTCTTAGGACATAGAACGTATGTTGTACTAGAGACTCACAGATGACATATCGCTGCGTCTCATAGTTGGGTCTGTCCGACTCGGACCTTATCTCGACTAGGATCCGACTACGTCGAATCCGACTAGACCTTTCCAAGTCCATATTATCCGGTTAGCATCCAATGCTCCATGGCTAGTGAGACCAAGCCATCGACCGTGTCATATGCCAGTCTAGTTGGCTGCGCGTCCACACAGCCCTTTCGACTAGGGACCTTTTAGGACAGTCATCATACAATGCATAGTCCCACAAACAAGTCACATACTTGCTGATACACATCATTGATAATGGCAAGGACTATCTTTATTCATAAACACATAGGAAATATCATCATACATGATTGCCTCTAGGGCATATCTCCAACACCACCGACGAACCCCAGGACAAGCCCTTCTCTTTCCGGAGGTAAGCCGCATGGGGATTCCGGGTCGGAATTCGGGGGCCGCCACCCAATTGGTGTCGCGGCTCGGTGATGTAGAACCACCCCGACTGCCACCCCTTTATGGTCTCCACATAGGAGCCCTCGAGCCATGTGACGTTGGGCATTTTTCCCACCATGGCGTCTCCGCATTGAGCTTGCTGGCCACCTACAACCTTCGGCTTGACATTAAAGGTCTTGACCCACAGGCCGAAGTGGGGCTGGACGCGGAGGAATGCCTCGCACACGACGATAAACGCCGAGATGTTGAGAATAAAGTTCGGGGCTAGATCATGGAAGTCCAGCCCGTAGAAGAACATGAGGCCGCGGACGAAGGGTGAAGGGGGAACCCCAGTCCGCGGACGAGGTGGGTAAGAAAGACTACCCTCTCGTGAGGTTCCGGGGTAGGGACGATCTGCACCTCGTCGGGCAGCCGGTGCGCGATATCCGTGGCCAAGTATCCGGCTCCCCGCAGCTTCTTGATGTCCTCCTCCATGATGGAGGATTTCATCCACTTGCCTCCGCTCCGGACATGATTGGAGCAGTGTGAGGAGAAAGATGCAAGCTTGGGTGTAGGAGCTCGAGTGTGCAAGAATGGATGAGCGAGCAGGAAGAAGGCGTGGGTGAAAAAAGGTGAATCCTTATCCCTTTGTAAAGGCGGACGAAACTATATGCCCCCACTAGCCTGGTAAACTCGCTTACTCCCCAAGCATCGTGATTGATGGCGCGGTTGGGTTGCCCACGCCCGTATTGATGAGAATCCCGTGATAAGGGGACACGATCTCTGCTTCAACAAGACGTGCCAAGGAAACCGCCTCGCAATATGCGCCAAGGCTGGCTTAGAAAAAGCAGTTCGAATAATGGCCGGGCCATGGTGATGTCATGATATCAAGTGCGTCGTGAGATTAGATTTGTGGAAATATTATTCTCTCTAAGGTGGTATGTGGGACTTGTTTTGCGAGCGGACACTATCCTTGTGTTCAAAATCTTCTCTGAGTATTCGGAGGAAGGAACCCGCCTTGCAATGTCGAAGACAATCTGCGTGCGGACTCATCGTCATTGAAGCCTTGGTTCAGGAGAGCTCTTGAGGAGTCTGGATTAGGGGTATCGAGACAGCAGGACTATATCGTTTGGCCGGACTATTGGACTATGAAGATACAAGATTGAAGAATTCGTCTCGTGTCCGGATGGGACTCTCCTTGGCGTGGAAGGCAAGCTTGGCGATACGGATATGTAGATCTCCTCCCTTGTAACCGACTCTGTGTAACCCTAGCCCCCTTCGGTGTCTATATAAACTGGAGGGTTTAGTCCGTAGGACAATAATAATCATACCATAGTCTAGATTCTAGGGTTTAGCCTCTACGATCTCGTGCTAGATCAATTCTTGTACTACTCATGTCATCAAGATCAATCAAGCAGGAAGTAGGGTATTACCTCCATCGAGAGGGCGAACACAGGTAAACATCGTGTCCCCTGCCTCCTGTTACCATCCGCCTTAGACGCACGATTCGGGACCCCTACCGAGATCCGCGGTTTTGACACCGATAGTCGTCATCTGCGGCGGCAGACTTCGTTGGCGGCTCGCTGATGTGGCATTTCTACTTGAAGGTTTACGGAAAGGGGCCATCTTTCCCACTGTGAGAGGGGAAGTTGAGCTACTTTTTTAGGGGTAGTTGAGCTGATTATATGGGTCACTACAAAATTTAGCATTTACGAAAGAAATAAGTATACAAATCACCCTCAAATCCCATCTTTGGGATACATGCCCCCCTGAACTCAAAACCGGGATAAATAACACCCTCAAATCATCAAAACTTGTTAATAACCCCCTTGAGTGGTTTTTGTCCCATGATACTGATTAGGCGGTGACTGGGCAGAAAACACCGAGTGGTTCCCATTAGTCAATTGCCTCTCTCTCCTTTCTTTCTTTTTCCCTCGCTCCCTTTCTTTCTTTATTTCTTCCCCGTCAATCGCGGGCGCCCTCCGCTATCACCTCCAGAATCGCCTCCCTACTAGGTCTTGGAAATCGCAGGCGCCCTCCGCTACCGTCGCCATTGTTTGTAGCTCGTCCGTCACCAGCGGAACCAAACCATGTGTCCAGGTGCGTGACTCCATCTCTGCTCCTCTACTTCATTACTGGTTTTGTTCACCGGCGGAATCATGGCGCGGTTGATACAACTCAACGTATCTATAATTTTTATTGTTCCATGCTATTATATTATCCATCTAGGATGTTTTATATGCTATTTTATATGATTTTTGGACTAACCTATTAACCTAGAGCCCGGTGCAGTTTCTATTTTTCCTTGTTTTTAAGTATCGCGAGAAAAGGAATACCAAGCGGAGTCAATTAGCGTGCCAAATTTTGATGAACTTTGATGGACCAAAAGAAGCCCCCGGAGTAAAAGAGTTGGGCCAGAAGAGTCCCGGGCCATCCACGAGGGTGGGGGCACACCCTACCCCCCTAGGCGCGTCCCCCAATCTCATGGACGACTCGGAGACCCCCCCCCCCTGACGTGAGACCTACGCCAAAAATTCCTATAAATACAGAAACCTCCAGAAAATAACCTAGATCGGGAGTTCGCCGTTGCAAGCCTCTGTAGCTCCTCAACCCTCTTGAACCTCTGAAAATGAAAATGTTCCTTTGAAGTTCCTTGGGTATGTTAGAAAAACTGCTAGCTCATCCTTTTGTGGGAGATGGAACAAAGCATCTGATGAGCACCTAATATATGTGGATGAAGTTTGTGGATTATTTAAGCTTGCGGTATACCCGATGATGTCGTTAAGAAGAAGGTCTTCCCTTTATATTTGAAGGGAGATGCATCAACATGGTATAGGCTACGTGATGATACGAGGTCATGGAACTATAAATGATTGAAATTGGAATTTCATCAGAAGTATTATCCTATGCATCTTGTTCATCGTGATCGCAATTATATATATAATTTTTGGCCTCGTGAAGGAGAAAGCATCGCTCAAGCTTGGGGAGGCTTAAATCAATGTTATGTTCATGCCCCAATCATGAGCTCCCAAGAGAAATAATTCTCCAAAGTTTTTATGCTCGGCTTTCTCGTAATAATCAATCCATGCTCGATACTTCTTGTGCTGGCTCTTTTATGATGAAGACTATTGAATTCAAATGGAATTTATTGGGTAGAATTAAACGCAGCTCTGAAGATTGGGATCCCGACGAAGGTAAGGAGTCAGGTATGACACCTAAGTTTGATTGTGTTAAATCTTTTATGGATACCAATGTTTTCCATAAATTTAGCACTAAATATGGACTTGACTCTGAGATAGTAGCCTCTTTCTGTGAATCTTTTGCTGCTTATGTTGATCTCCCCAAGGAGAAGTGGTTTAAATATCATCCTCCCATAGAAGTAAAAGTAGCTGCACCTACTAAAGTTGAAGAAAAGACTATCACTTATAATGATCCTGTTGTTCCTACTTCTTATGTTGAGAAACCACCCTTTCCTGTTAGAATAAAGGATCATGCTAAAGCTTCAAGCGTGGTTCGTAAAAGCAATATTAGAACTTATACACCTTACGAGCAAGTTAAAGTTGAACCTAATATTGCTATTGTTAAAGATCTCTTGGTGATAATATTGATGGGCACGTTATTTATTTCTGCGGTGAAACTGCTAGAAATGCCAAACCATGTGCTAAAGATAAACATAGACATGAGGTAGGCGTGCCTGTTATATCTGATAAAATAGGAGATCATTGTTATCATGGCTTATGTGATATGTGTGCTAGTGTTATTGCAATACCTTATGACTTATACAAAGAAATTATGCATGATATTGCACTGCTTTGAGATAGAAGATATTGATGTCACAATTAAACTTGCCAATAGAGATACTATTTCACCAATGGGAATTGTTAGAGATGTTGAAGTCTTGTGTGGGAAAACTAAATATCCTGCTGATTTTCTTGTTCTTGGTTCCCCACAAGATAGCCTTTGTCCCATTATTTTTGGTAGATCCTTCTTGAACACTGTCAATGCTAGAATAGACTGCGAAAAGAATGTTGTTACTATTGGCTTGGGTGATATGTCTCATGAGTTTAATTGCTCTAAATTTAGTAGACAACACCGTGAAGAAGAATTGCCTAGTAAGGATGAAATTATTGGTCTTGCTTCTATTGCCGTACCTCCTAGTGATCCTTTAGAACAATATTTGCTAGACCATGAAAATGATATGTTTATGAATGAAAGAAGGGAAATAGATGAAGTATTCTTTAAACAGGAACCTATTACGAAACACAATTTGCTGTTGAAATCCTAGGGATCCTCCTCCACCCAAGGGTGATCCCGTGTTTGAGCTTAAACCGTTGCCTGATACTCTTAAGTATGCTTATCTTGATGAAAAGAAGATATATCCTTTTATTATTAGTGCTGACCTTTCAGAGCATGAAGAAGAGATATTATTGAAAACTCTAAAGAAGCACCGTGCTGCTATTGGATACACTCTTGATGATCTTAAGGGCATTAGTCCCACTCTATGTCAACATAAAATAAATTTAGAAGAAGATGCTAAACCACTTGTTGATCATCAACGACGGCCGAATCCTAAGATGAAAGAAGTGGTAAGAAAAGAAATACTAAAGCTTACGGAGGCGGTATAATTTATACCGTTCTTGATAGTCGATGGGTAAGTCATGTCCATTGTGTCCCTAAGAAGCGAGGTATCATCGTTGTTCCTAATGATAAAGATGAGCTGATTGCAAAGAACTATTACGAGGTTATAGGATGGTAATTGATTTCCGCAAATTAAATAAAGCTACTAAGAAAGATCATTACCCTTACCTTTTATCGATCAAATGCTAGAAAAGATTATGCAAGCATACACATTTTTGCTTTCTAGATGGTTATTCTAGTTTCTCTCAAATACTGTGTCAGCCAATGATCAATCAAATACTACTTTTACCTGCCCTTTTGGTACTTTTGCTTATAGGCGTATGCCTTTTGGTTTATGCAATGCAAGCTGCTACCTTTCAAAGATGCATGATGGCTATATTCTCCGACTTTTGTGAAAAGATTTGTGAGGTTTTCATGGACGACTTCTCCGTCTATGATCCTCTTTTGATGATTGCTTGAGCAACCTTGATCGAGTTTTGCAGAGATGTGAAGAAACTAATCTTGTCTTGAATTGGGAAAAGTGTCAGTTTATGGTTAATGAAGGTATTGTCTTGGGGCATAAAGTTTCTGAAAGAGGTATTGAAGTTGATAAAGCCAAGGTTGATGCCATTGAAAAGATGCCATGTCCCAAGGACATCAAAGGTATAAGAAGTTTCCTTGGTCACGCCGGTTTTTATAGGAGGTTCATTAAGGACTTCTCAAAAATTTCTCGGCCTCTGACTAATTTATTACTAAAAGATATACCATTTGTCTTTGATGATGGTTGTGTAGAAGCATTTGAAATACTTAAGAAAGCATTGATCTCTGCACCTATTGTTCAGCCACCTGATTGGAATTTACCCTTTGAAATTATGTGTGATGCTAGTGATTATGTTGTAGGTGCTTTGTTCTAGGGCAAAGAGTGGATAAGAAATTAAATGTTATACAATATGCTAGTAAAACTCTAGACAATGCTCGGAGAAATTATGCTACTACTGAGAAAGAATTCTTAGCAGTTGTATTTGCTTGTGATAAGTTCAGACCTTATATTGTTGATTCTAAAGTAACTATTCACACGGATCATGCTGCTATTAAATATCTTATGGAAAAGAAAGATGCTAAACCTAGACTTATTAGATGGGTTCTCTTGCTACAAGAATTTGATTTACATATAGTTGATAGAAAGGGAGCTGTGAACCCCGTTGCAGACAACTTGTCTAGGTTAGAAAATGTTCTTGATGACCCACTACCTATTGATGATAGCTTTCCTGATGAGCAATTAAATGTCATAAATGCCTCTCGTAGTACTCTGTGGTATGCTGATTATGCTAATTACATTGTTGCTAAATTTATACCAGCTAGTTTCACATACCAGCAAAAGAAAAAGTTGTTCTATGATTTGAGACATTACTGGGGATGACCCACATCTTTATAAAGAAGGAGTAGATGGTGTTATTAGGCGTTGTGTACTGAGCATGAGCAGGAACATATCCTACATAAGTGTCACTCCGAGGCGTATGGAGGACACCACGCTGCAGATAGAACTACACATAAGGTATTGCAATCCGGTTTTATTGGTCTACTTTCTTCAACGATGCCCGTAAGTTTGTCTTATCTTGTGATGAATGTCAAATAATTGGTAATATTAGTAGACGTCAAGAAATGCCTATGAACTATTCACTTTTTATTAAACCATTTGATGTTTGGGGCTTTGATTATATGGGACCTTTTCCTGCCTCTAATGGATATACACATATTTTAGTTGATGTTGATTACGTTACTAAGTGGGTAGAAGCTATTCCAACTAGTAGTGCTGATCATAACACTTCTATTAAGATGCTTAAAGAAGTTATTTTTCCAAGGTTTGGAGTCCCTAGATATTTAATGACTGATGGTGGTTCACATTTTATTCATGGTGCTTTCCGTAAAATGCTTGCAAGTATGATGTTAATCATAGAATTGCATCTCCTTATCACCCACAGTCTAGTGGTCAAGTAGAATTGAGTAATAGAGAACTCAAATTAATTTTGCAAAAGACTATCAATAGGTCTAGAAAGAATTGGTCCAAGAAACTTGATGATGCATTATGGGCCTAAAGAACTGCATATAAAAATCCTATGGGTATGTCTCCGTATAAAATGGTTTATGAAAAAGCATGTCAGTTACCTCTCGAACTAGAACATAAGGCATCTTGGGCTATTAAAGAGCTCAACTATGATTTCAAACTTGGGGTGAGAAGAGGTTATTTGATATTAGCTCACTTGATAAATGGAGAACCCAAGCTTATGAAAATGCCAAGTTGTTTAAAGAAAAAGTTAAAAGATGGCATGACAAAGGATACAAAAGCGTGAGTTTAATGTAGGTGATTATGTATTCTATACAACTCTCGTTTAAGATTTTTGCAGGAAAACTTCTCTCTAAATGGGAAGGTCCTTACGTTATCGAGGAGGTCTATCGTTCGGTGCCATAAAATCAACAACTTGAAGGTACAAACCCGAAGGTGGTGAACGGTCAAAGAATCAAACATTATATCTCAGGTAATCCCATAAATGATAAAACCAATGTTATTGAAACCGTAACCCCGGAGAATACATAAGGGACACTTTTCGGAACGTTTTAGACTCCGAAAAGGAATAGGTATGTGGTACGGTAAGTAAACCGACTCCAAAACAGTTTTTAAGGCAATATTTCTCCATTTTGGACTATTTAGAAAAATATAAAAATAAGAAGCAGTCTGGGAAGGACACGAGGGTGGAGGGCGCGCCCTACCCCCCTGGGCGCGCCCCCCTACCTCGTGGGCACCTCGTGTGCTCTCCGGACTCCGTTTTCTTGCACGTTGCCTATTTTGGTCGGTAAAAATTCATTATATAATCTCCCAAAGGTTTTGACTCCTGTATCACGCAATTGTCCTCTGTTCTTGTTTCGAGCTGTTTTCTGTCAGGGTTGTCAAGGCCAGGCATCATGTCATACCCCTCCTCCAACAATGGTGACACCGATGCTTGGCTAATGAAGATAGAGCTGAAGAGGGAAGAACCCATGCAGATCAACAAGGATGAAGGGATCAAGAAGGCCACGGAGGACCAAGCTCTGAAGAAAACCTTCAACTTGATCACAATCTTCTTACCCCAAGCGAGATCGAAGCTTTCAAGATGATTGAGTTAGCTCGTATACAAAACAAGTATCTCACACGTGAAAATATTTTGTTGAAGGAGCATATTGTTTGCACTCAAGGGCATTATCCATGGTGGAGGACCTCTTACGCTTGATGTGCGACTATCCATCATCAACTCCACCCTCTTCACCAACAAAGGAGACATAATCACATGGGTATGGGCACTTCCCTTGGCAACTGCCAAGCTTGGGGGAGATGCCCCGGTATCGTATCACCATCACACTCCTATCTTTACCGTCTTTCTTAGTTCGAGCCTTTTAGTAGTATCTTGATCTAGTAGAATAAAAGTTTTGGTATGATCTAGTTTTGAGTTTTGCTTTATGATCCCTCTATGTAATCGAGTCCATGAGCTATATAATAAAGATTAGTGTTGAGTCAAGGGCTTGATTATTTTGCCATGATCTTGAGTGAATAAAAGAAAAGAGAAGAAGAATAAAAAGAAATAAAGAGTTCATATTGATCTTATTGAGAGTAATGACTTCACATAGAAAGAGTATGATGATTAAAAATTGTTGAGAGTTGGCAAACATAGCTTTGATCATCATTGCAATTAATAGGAAATAATAAAGAAAGAGAGGTTTCACATATAAATATACTATCATGGACATCTTTTATGATTGGGAGCACTCATTAAAATATGACATGCTAAAGAGTTGATGTTGGACAAGGAAGACAACGTAATGGGTTATGTTTTCTTATATACGAGATAAAGTATGTTGTCATGGATCATCCAACATGTTGAGCTTGCCTTTCCCCTCATGCTCGCCAAATTCTTAGCACCAAGTAGAGATACTACATGTGCTTCCAAAAACCCTTAAACCAGTTTTGCCATGAGAGTCCACCATACCTACCTATGGATTGAGTAAGATCCTTCAAGTAAGTTGTCATTGGTGCAAGCAATAAAAATTGCTCTCTAAATATGTATGACTTATTAGTGTGGGAGAAAATAAGCTTTATACGATCTTGTGATGTGAAAGAAATAAAAGCAACGGACTGCATAATAAAGGTTCATATCACAAGTGGCAATATAAAGTGACGTTCTTTCGCATTAAGATTTTGTGCATCCAACCATAAAAGCGCATGGCAACCTCTGCTTCCCTCTGTGAAGGGCCTATCTTTTATTATTATCTTCTACCTTATGCAAGAGTCATGGTGATCTTCACCTTTCCTTTTTACATTTTATCCTTTGGCAAGCACAGGGTGTTGGAAAGATCCTGATAGATATATCTAATTGGATGTAAGTCAGCATGAGTTATTATTGTTGACATTACCCTTGAGGTAAAAGGTTGGGAGGCGAAACTATAAGCCCCTATCTTTCTTTGTGTCTGATTAAACCTTCGTAACCACAAGTATTGCGTGAGTGTTAGCAATTATGAAAGACTAAATGATAGTTGAGTATGTGGACTTGCTAGAAAGCTCTGACATAGACTCTTTCTGATGTTATGATAAATTGCAGTTGCTTCAATAGTAGAGATAGTTTGCGGGTTCTCAATAAAGTTTCTGATTCATACTTTGCGTTGTGAATATATTATTACTTGAGCATAAGAAATCATATGACAATATCCATATATGTTGTTGTTATGAGAATAATCATGATGACCTCATGTTCGTATTTTATTTTATCGACACCTCTACCTCTAAACATGTGGACGTATTTATCGTTATCGGCTTTCGCTTGAGGACAAGCGAGGTCTAAGCTTTGGGGAGTTGATCGTCCATTTTGCATCATGCTTTTCTATCTATATTTATTGCATTATGGGTTGTTATTACACGTTATGTCACAATACTTATGCCTATTCTCTCTTATTTTACAAGGTTTACATAAGGAGGGAGAATGCCGGCAGCTGCAATTCTGGGCTGGTAAAGGAGCAAATATTAGAGACCTATTACGCACAACTCCAAAAGTCCACGAAACTCCACGAAAGTTATTTTGGAAATAATAAAAAATATTGAGCGGAAGAAATGCCGAGGGGGGCCCACATGGCCACGAGGGTGGAGGGCGCGCCTTGCCTCGTGGGCCCCTGTTGGCTCTCCGGTGGCCATCTTACGCTATATGAATTCTTTCGTCAAGGAAAAATCATAAGCAACCATTCGGGGCCGAGACTCACGCCACGAGGCGGAACCAATCTAGGGCTCTGGCAGAGCTGTTACTGGGACACTTCCCTCCGGGAGGGGGAAATCATCACCATCGTCATCACCAACGCTCCTCTCATCGGGAGAGGGCAATCTCCATCAACATCTTCACCAGCACCATCTCTTCTCAAAACCCTAGTTCATCTCCTATATCCAAATCTTGTCTCCAAGTCCGGGATTGGTACTAGTAGGTTGCTAGTAGTGTTGATTACTCCTTGTAGTTGATGCTAGTTGGTTTATTTGGTGGAAGATCATATGTTCAGATCCTTTATGAATATTAATACCCCTCTGATTATGAACATTAATATGCTTTGTGAGTAGTTACGTTTGTTCACGAGGACATGGGAGAAGTCTTGCTATTAGTAGTCATGTGAATTTGGTATTAGATTCGATATTTTTATGAGATGTATGTTGTCTAGCCTCTAGTGGTGTTATGTGAACGTCGACTACATAACAATTCACCATTATTTGGGCCTAGAGGAAGGCATTGGGAAGTAATAAGTAGATGATGGGTTGCTAGAGTGACAGAAGATTAAACCCTAGTATATGCGTTGCTTCGTAAGGGGCTGATTTGGATCCATACGTTTCATGCTATGGTTAGGTTTACCTTAATACTTTTGTTGTAGTTGCGGATGCTTGCAATAGAGGTTAATCATAAGTGGGATGCTTGTTCAAGTAAGAATAGCACCCAAGCACCGGTCCACCCACATATCAAATTATCAAAGTACCGAATGTGAATGATATGAACGTGATGAAAACTAGCTTGACGATAATTCCCATGTGTCCTCAGGAGCACTTTTCTCTATATAAGAGTTTGTCCAGGCTTGTCCTTTGCTACAAAAAGTATTGGACCACCTTGCTGCACTTCATTTACTTTTGTTACTTGTTGCTCGTTACAAATTATCCTATCACAAAACTATCTGCTACCACTTATTTCAGTACTTGCAGAGAATACCTTGCTGAAAACCGCTTATCATTTCCTTATGCTCCTCGTTGGGTTCGACACTCTTACTTATCGAAAGGACTACGATAGATCCCCTATACTTGTGGTCATCAGGCAGCAAGCGGGTGGGTGGGCTACGTGATGATGTTGGTCGTCGTCTGCGGCGGCAGACTTCGTTGGCGGCTCGCTGATGTGGCATTTCTACTTGAAGGTTTACGGAAAGGGGCCATCTTTCCCATGGTGAGAGGGGTTGTTGAGCTAATTTTTTAGGGGTAGTTGAGCTGATTATACGGGTCACTACAAAATTTAGCATTCTGAAAGAAAGAAGTATACAAATCACCCTCAAATCCACTCTTTGGGATACATACCCCCTAAACTCAAAACCGGGATAAATAACACCCTCGAATCATCAAAACTGGTTAATAACCCCTTGAGTGGTTTTTGTCCCATGATCTTGATTAGGCGGTGAAGGGCGAGAAAATGTTGAGTGGGTCCCATTAGCCAATTGCCTCTCTCTCCTTTCTTTATTTTTCCCTCGCTCCCTTTCTTTCTTTATTTCTTTCTCGTCAATCGCAGGCGCCCTCCGCTGTCACCTCCAGAATCGCCTCCCTGCTAGGTCTTAGCAATCGCAGGCGCCCTCCGCTGTCGTCGCCATTGTTTGCTGCTCGTCCGTCACCAGCGGAACCAAACCATGTGTCTAGGTGCGTGACTCCATCTCTGCTCCTCTACTTCATTACTGGTTTTGTTCGCCGGCGGAATCGCTGGCCGGTTGATCGTCTCCAACGTATCTATAATTTTTATTGTTCCATGCTATTATATTATCCTTCTAGGATGTTTTATATGCATTTATATGCTATTTTATATTATTTTTGGGACTAACCTATTAACCTAGAGCCAGTGCAGGTTTACTGTTTTTCCTTGTTTTTGAGTACCAAGCGGAGTCAATTGGCGTGCCAAATTTTGATGATTTTTATAGACCAAAGAATCCCGGGAGTAAAGAGTTGGGCGGAAGAGTCCGGGCCATCCACGAGGGTGGGGTGCGCCCTACCCCCCGGGGCGCGTCCCCCTATGTCATGGACGACTCGGAGACCCCCCTGACGTGAGACCTACGCCAAAAATTCCTATAAATACAGAAACCTCCAGAAAATAACCTAGATCGGGAGTTCCACCGCCACAAGCCTCTGTAGCCACCAAAAACCAATCGGGACCCTGTTCCGGCACCCTGCCAGAGGGGGGATCCCTCACCGGTGGCCATCTTCATCATCCCGGCGCTCTCCATGACGAGGAGGGAGTAGTTCACCCTCGAAATTTGAGGGTATGTACCCGATAGCTATGTGTTTGATCTCTGCCTCTCTCGTGTTCTTGATTCGCACGATCTTGATGTATCGTGGGCTTTGCTATTATAGTTGGATCTTATGATGTTTCTCCGCTCTATCTCTTGTAATGGATTGAGTTTTCCCTTTGAAGTTACCTTATCGAATTGAGTCTTTACACTACAAAAAAATACACTTCCGTGACGATACATGTTTGTCACATTAGGTCACGTTTTCTGTCATGCATGTACATCCATGACAAATTTATGACAGAATCAAGATAGTCATACTGTCTTTGTCGTAGAAGTGTTCCATGACATTACCAAAATTATCATCACGGAAGTGTCCACTTCCATGACGATAAATCGCGCATCACGAAGTGCTTTTCGTCAAGGGTGACCAACACATGGCATCCACCGTAGCGGAACGTCGTTAAGCTATCGGGTCGGTTTTGGATCCGATAACCCGTTAACGGCCCGGACAAATGGGGATTTTCCACGTAAAATTCTGATTGGTAGCGGAAACACATGTCGACTCGGCGTTGTACAGTGTCACTCATCCAATGGGCGAGATCGCCTATGATATGTTGACCGTGGGTGGCCCAAAAGTGGCCCATAAAGTTTAAATGGGCTGGCCCAACTAAAGGCCCACAAGATTTTGCGGTCCATAATGGGCGGCCCAAAGAAAAGGCCCATGAGATTTTGCGTATCATAATGGATCGGCCCAGCTAAAGGCCCACGAGATTTTTCGGGCCATAATGGGCGGCCCGACTAAAACCCACAAGATTTTGCACACCATAATGGGCGGCCCACAAAAGGTCCAACATTCTCGATTAAGGCCCGTGCGGCTAGTGTCAAATCGACACGTCAAAGTCCTGTCCTAAACTTGTCATCATCGCGGCCCATGGTCGCCGGCCCGTTAACGATTCGCTAAGTATATGGGCGAATTACGGCACGGTGTATTTCCGGAATGTTAAAGGTCCTACTTCATTTGGGCCCATTTACAGGTAAACGACCGTGAAGGATTTGGGTCATATTCGGCCATGTCTGACATTTGGCCTGTTAGAGGCCCACTATAGATTTGGGCCACTGTCGGCCTGTTCTGATTTTCGGCCTGTTAACGTCGGACGAAATCCATGGGCCATATGTGGCCCAACGTCACATCGGGCCCATTAACGGCCCATATAAAAATGATGATAATCTATCCCGACCGAACTTCTGGCCTGTTAAAGGCCCGTGTATTAGGTCGACGCATTTACGGCCCGTCCGAATTTGACTGTGAAAGATCCGCATCGTAAATGGGCCACCATTTCGACTGCTAAGACCGGTGGGTTATTTGGCACTATCGGGGCCCAATCTCACTTCGGTCTTTTAAAGGCCCATGTTTTTATGGGCTCGAGATATTTACACTGTAAACGTCCTATTATTCTTGAGGGCCCAAATTATGTTTAGGCATGTTAAAGGCCCACTATGGGCACAGGCCCTATCGGAAAAAATATGAAATCTTATGCTGATTTAGGCGGATATTTTTAGTGGGCTACATGCAAATTCGAACCATAATCGTTTTAGCCCAATTGGAATGGGCCCGGCGAATGTTGGCATGTTGGGCTCTCTGAAGCTTTCGGCCGAATACATTACTAAGATAAACCTACACTATACAAAAATAGCATCATAATTATTGCAGCCTTTGGCAGCATCATAAATTTTGTATCACAACAAAATAAATTCCAACCATACAACAAAAGGCATGTTGGCATAAAGTTTACAGTCCTTGCAGATAAAAGCATCATCATATGTATAGAAGCACAGATCATTTGACCTGAGTGCTAATGTTTCAGGCTGTAGAATCTGATGGAGCAGCACGGTCTTCACCTTTTTTCTTCCATTGCTCTTGAACAACGAAGCGAATGTCTGATAGTCTAGTTTCAAAACCACTATTCTTGTTTCCAAAACGACGTCCATTAGGGATTGGACTTGTGTGCGGAGCATAGATATATCACTCTGTCTAGCAGGAAGATTTTGTTCGGTAGGCGATTTGGACGAGGTTACTGTCGGTGACAAAACTGGCGGATCTCGGGTAGGGGGTCCCGAACTGTGCGTCTAGGCGGATGGTAATAGGAGACAAGGGACACGACGTTTTTACCCAGGTTCGGGCCCTCTCGATGAAGGTAAAACCCTACTCCTGCTTGATTAATATTGATGATATGGGTAGTACAAGAGTAGATCTACCACGAGTTCGGAGAGGCTAAACCCTAGAAGCTAGCCTATGGTATGATTGTTCTTCGTCCTCACGGACTAAAACCCTCCGGTTTATATAGACACCGAAGAGGGTTAGGGTTACCTGAGTCGGTTACAATGGTAGGACATCTACATATCCGTATCGCCAAGCTTGCCTTCCACGCCAAGGAAAGTCCCATCCGGACACGGGACGGAGTCTTCAATCTTGTATCTTCATAGTCTAGGAGTCCGGCCAAAGATGATAGTTCGGCTATCTAGACACCCCCTAGTCCAGGACTCCCTCAGTAGCCCCTGAACCAGGCTTCAATGACGACGAGTCCGGCGCGCATATTGTCTTCGGCATTGCAAGGCAAGTTCCTCCTCTGAATTCTTCGTAGAAGATTTTGAATACAAGGATAGTGTCCGGCTCTGCAAAACAAGTTCCACATACCACCGTAGAGAGAATAATCTTTACACAGATCTGCTGACGTATTCTGCGGCGTGACATCACACCACGGCCAGGCCTTTATTCGAATCATTTTTTTACTGTCCCACCTCAGCGCGTTTAGCGAGGCGGTTTCCTTGGCACGTCTTATCAAAGCGGAGATCGTGCCTCCTTATTACGGGATTCTCATCAATACGGGCATGGGTAACCCAACCGTGCCATTGATTATGGTGCTTGGGAGATAAGCGAGTTTTACCAGGCTGGTGGGGATGCATAACCGTCCAGTCCATATAAGGGGATAAGGATCTACCTTTTCACCCACACCTTATTCCTCCTTTGCTCATCCATTTCGCACTTTTCGAGCTCCGGCGCCCAAATGCACATCCTTCCTCAACCTTCTCCAGCCATGTCCGGAGCGGGAGGCAAGTGGATGGTCTCCTCCGTCACGGAGGGTCTAGTAAAAAAGCTGCGGAAAGCCGGATACTTGTCCGGCGACATCGCGCATCGGCACCCCGACGAGGGGCAGCTCATCCCCACCCCTAGGCCCCATGAGAGGGTGGTGTTTCTCGAGTAACACTTAATACTTCCTTTTAACGAGATGATGCCGCGTGGACCGGGCATTTTAAGTGTTAGAGATGCATAATGTGGTATTGCGTTAAAGCCGGCGAAAGCTTCGCGTCCCAATAGTGCTTGATGGCTACTTTTAAGCGGAGGCGACATGGAAGATCAACCTTCGCGATGGAAGTTGTCGGATGAACTGAACACTACTTCTAGCAGTATGGAGCCCGTACAATGGGCATGTGGGCTGGCATTACTCCTTTAAAGGAGGTATTGCTACGGTGAATTTTGGTTGGATCTATCCCCATCCTGCGGATTGTGTCCTAATATATCAGGTTTATGTCACTGCCGCCATCCGTGAGGACTTGTGTAAATTGGAATCCGTCGATTATAGGATCCAATATCGAGGCAGTCCATCCTGCGTTAGGATACTTTCGGAATAGTCACGATGGTCGAAGGTGATTGGTTTTGACAACCCGATTAATGCGGTAGCAGCGTTTTAGTGGGCGCCGCTCTGTTTTCCCTTTGCTCACGTGAAGTGAGTTTACTGTTTAACCTCTTGTGGGAAATTCTTTTGTTTTCCGAGGCTCTGCTTGTGGTGCTCGTCGTCATCTTCACTTGGTGTGTCGAGCCCCTTGTGTTTGGCGTTGAGTCTGCCGGACTGTTTGAAGACCCAACAATTTCTGTGGGTATGGTTTGCGAGCCTCCGAAGTACTGTGGATTTGACATATCTTGTCCAAAATTTTGTTGAAGTTGGATAGCTCATCGCTATTGTCCTTAAGGGGCAGTTTTTTGTTGTTCTGCCGTGAGCTTTTGAATCTGGTGTTGACTGCCGCGCTCTTTGGACTGTTCCCTTTAGTCCGGCGCTGGTCCTTGTTGCGCCGTGGTTTCCCGTTTCCATCCCTGACTTCGGATGTACTTGGGTCGCTGGTGCTGCATCTTGCTAGCCAGCTATCCTCTCCAGCATAAAAGCGGGTCATGAGGCTTGTTAATGCGGCCATTGTTCTTGGCTTTTCTTGGCGAGGTGTCTGCAGCGAGCCATTCGTCTCGGACGTTGTGTTTTAAGGCTGCTAAGGCTTCGGCGTCCGGACAGTCGACTATTTGGGTCTTTTTAGTCAGGAACATATTCCAGAATTTCCGGGCTGACTCTCCGGGCTGTTGGGTTATGTGACTTAAATCGTCTGCATCCGGAGGGCGGACGTATGTCCCTTGAAAATTTGGTTCAAAACATATCCTCGAGCTCTTCCCAACTTCCAATGGTATTTTCGGGAGGCTTTTAAGCCAATGCCGAGCTGGCCCTTTGAATTTGAGGGTAAGTATTTTATGGCGTGGAGATCATCTCCTCTAGCCATGTGTATGTGGAGGATGTAATCCTCAATCCAGACTCCAGGGTCTATTGTTCCGTCGTATGCCTCTATGTTTACGGGTTTGAATCCCGCTGGAAATTCGTGATCCAGCACCTCATCGGTGAAACATAGGGGATGTGTGGCGCCCCTGTATTTGGGTGTGTCGTGATGTTCGGATGTTTGGCGTGTTGCATTGCTTTGAAGAGCTTGCTTTCTTGGCCCATAGATGGACTTAACTGGGCCATCCTTTTGATGCGAATCCTTATGCGGATCGCATATCGGCTTGTGTGCGGCGCCATCTGCCGTTCTCTTTTTGCCGTGGGGTCGTCCATCCGACCGGGTGGCCTTCTTATTTTTTGATTGTGGGGGCTCTAAGGCCTCCTCGTCGAATTCGGGCAGTAGCTTTCTTATTGGGTAGCTCTTTGTTCGTCGACTGTCGCCGTATTTGTCTGCGGTGTTGAATACTCTACTCCATCTGATTACGAGTGCCTCTTCCGCTGTTTTGAGCTTCCGCTTACGCTTTTTTCAGGCTACAGCTGATGGCGGCGACGAGCCTTTTGGGGAGTTTATTCTGCTCCAACAATTTGTCCGGCGTGAGATCGTCCGGACTGTTGTCTTCGCTAGGGACGGGTTGTTTATCCAAGTTGTCTTGTTCGGACGATTGCTCGATAGCATGTTCGTCGTCCACCGGATCGTCTTGCTCTATGGCTGGGTCTTTGTTGAGGCGGGACTTGGTTCGGCGTTTACGTTGCCGTTTTGGCTGCTTTTCGAGGGATTTATCCTTCGTGGCGTCCCGTTGTTCCTCGTCTTCATTTCCTTTAGGTGTATCCACCATGTATACATCATGAGATGAGGTGGTTGTCCAGCATCCTATAGGTGCTGGTTCATTGTTGTCTCCTACATCGTCGTCCATACCGTCGATGTCTTCGGAGTCGAAATCGAGCACGTCGTGTAAGCTTTCGACGGTGGCTATGAAGTGGGTGGTGGGTGGGCGTTGAATTTCTTCGTCGTCCGCATCCCAACCTTCCTGACCATAATCCGGCCAGGGCTCTCCGGATAAAGAGAGAGACTTTAGTGAATTCAGGATGTCGCCAAAGGGCGAGTCTTTGAAAGATGTCATGACCATGAACTCCATAACCAGCGCTGAATCGGATTCGATTGGCAGGGGCGCTGAGGGTTCGGAATCCGGAGAGGAGTCCGGCACCCTGGAGTCGAGGTCTTCGCAAAGGACAAGGATGGAGTTCGGCTCAATCGTCGTAGAGATTGTAGCCCCCGAGGCGGTGTCCAACCACTCGTCCTCGATCGGGGAATCCGGCTCTGGATTAAGGGTCGGGCGGATCTTTGATGCGGCCTCGAGGCCTTTGTTAATTTGTAGAAACTAGATCATGCCCATCGAGACGGTCGCGGCTTGCGCTTGGCTGCGGCTCGAATCCATTGAAGATCAAGTCTCCGCGGATATCGGCCGTATAGTTCAAACTTCCAAATCTGACACGATAGCGGGGCATAGCTTCGATCTGCTCCGGATGGCCAGCGAATTGGCCCGCAGTGCAAAGCCGTCGAATCTGAAGATCTGTCCGGGAGAAAAGTCTCACCTGGACCGCGTCGTTGTTGATGATCGAAGGAGTCATCGGGCCTATTGGTGGCGACAGAGGAACTCTCAATGAAAGCACCAATGTCGATTGTCAAAACCGGCGGATCTCGGTAGGGGGTCCCGAAAATGCGTCTAGGCGGATGGTAACAGGAGACAAGGGACACGATGTTTTTACCCAGGTCCGGGCCCTCTCGATGGAGGTAATACCCTACTCCTGCTTGATTAATATTGATGATATGGGTAGTACAAGAGTAGATCTACCACGAGATCAAGGAGGCTAAACCCTAGAAGCTAGCCTATGGTATGATTGTTGTTCGTCCCTACGGACTAAAACCCTCCGGTTTATATAGACACCGGATAGGTTAGGGTTACATGAGTCGGTTACAGCGGTAGGAGATCTACATATCCGTGTCGCCAAGCTTGCCTTCCACGCCAAGGAAAGTCCCATCCGGACACGGGACGAAGTCTTCAATCTTGTATCTTCATAGTCTTGGAGTCCGGCCGTGATGATAGTCCAGCTATTCGGACACCCCCTAGTCCAGGACTCCCTCAACCGCATTATGCATAACTTAAGCTCAAGATGCCAGGACCTAGGGGGGTCATCACAGTCAATGGAAAAACAGAGCGCTCGCTCCGTATGGAGGAGCACACTGCGGCACTCGCAGCGGAGGCACAAAGCAGCCTCTTAAGACTCTGAGTCTCGCTTAGCCTTATACCATGTGAGAGTGGAAAGAACCCTTTCTTCGCCTCACTCATGTTGAACCGCTTCAACACTTTATCTATGCACGTGCTCTGGCTTAAGCCGAGCAGCCTCCTTGATCTATCTCTATAGATCTTAATGCCTAAAATATAGACTGCCTCACCAAGGTCTTTCATCGAAAACTTGCCATTCAATGACTTCTTGACCGAGTTTAGCATCGAAACATCATTTCCGATCAGTAGTATGTCGTCCACATACAAGACAAAAACACTATCAAGCTCCCACTTAACTTCTTGTATAAAAAAGAGTCCTCTTTGCTTTTGATGAAACCGAGACCAGTGATGACCTCATCAAAATGAATGTTCCAACTCAGAGATGCTTGCTTCAACCCATAAATGGATCTCTTGAGCTTGCATACCTTACTAGTGCTAGTCGGATCGACAAAACCCTTGGGTTGTATCATATACACGTCCTCGGTTAAATTTCCGTGAAGGAAAGCCGTTTTGACATCCATCTGCCATATCTCGTAATCAAATATGCAGCTATAGCTCGTACGATCCTCACCGATTTCAGCATCGCTACCGGCGAGTAAGTCTTGTCGTAGTCAATTCCTTGAACTTGTCCATAACCTTTAGCGACAAGCCGAGCTTTGTGGATCTGAACATTTCCATCCACATCGTTTTTCTTCTTAAAGACCCATTTGCAACCAATGGCAGTTACGCCAGGTGGCGGATCAGCCAAGTCCTAGACTTGATTCTCATCCATGGACTTTAACTCGGATCTCATAGCCTCCAGCCATGCCTCGGAATCTGGGCTCACCATCGCTTCTGCATATGTGGCCGGCTCGTCGCTTTCGAGCAACAATACATCGCGCACTCTGCGCAATCTCTCCGACCTCCGTGGTTCCGGTACCGCTTCCACTACGGGTTCTCGACCGACTCGATGCGATCTCATCACCAGCCGAGCCGTCCCGAGTGGTCCTCGAATTTCTTCGAGTCGAACCGTCCTCCCACTGGCCTCCCGACTGAGAAACTCTTTCTCAAGGAAAACCCCGTTCCGAGCAACAAACACTTTGTTCTCTGCCCGGTTGTAGAAGCTATATCCCAAGGTTTCCCTCAGATATCTCACGAATATGCATTTATCCGACTTGGGTGTAAGCTTGTCTGACATAAGTCGCTTGACAAATGCTTCACAACCCCAAATCTTTCGAAAAGACAAACTGGGACTCTTCCCAGTCCACATCTCATGTGGTGTCTTGTCTACGGATTTTGAAGTGTACCCTATTAAGTGTGAAAGTTGCAGTTTCTAGAGCGTATCCCCAGAATGACAAGGGTAAATCCGATTTGCTCATCATAGACCGGACCATATCCAACAAGGTCTTATTCCTCCGTTCCGACACGTCGTTTCTACGTAGGCGTACACGAAGGTGTGGTGAGGTACTATACCTCGAATTTTCAGATGATCATCAAACTCTGGCTCATGTACTCACCTCCACGATCGGATCGCAGAAGCTTTATAGTCTTGCCGAGCTGATTCTCAACCTCGTTTTGAAACTATTTGAACTTTTCAAAAGTCTCCGACTTGTGCCTCATCAAATAGATATATCCATATCTACTCAAGTCGTCGGTAAAAGTCACGAAGTACTGATAGCCACCTCTAGCAGTTGTGCTCATTGGACCACACACATCACTGTGTATAAGCTCCAACAGCTCGGATGCCCTCTCGCAACTCTTTACGAAAGGAGACTTAGTCATCTTGTCGAGCAAGCATGATTCACATGTCTCGAACGACCCGAAGTCGGACGAAGTTAGGAGCCCATCATCATGGAGCTTCTTCATGAGTTTCAGAATAATGTGTCCAAGCCGCAAAGCCGAAGTATGTCGGATTTATCTCATTAGGCTTATGCCTCTTGACATTCATGTTATAGACCGGTTCTGTTCTAGATTCAATATAAATAGCCCATCAACAATGGGTGCATAGCCGTGGAACATACCATTCAAAAATATCGAACAACCATTGTCCTTTAAATTGAATCCATAACCTTGACTCATCAAACATGAGGCAGAAATAATGTTCCGACTAAGTGCAGGAATGTAATAACAATTATTCAATTCCATTATGAATCCGGAAGGAAGCTGCAATGCATCGCGTCGACCTCCAACGCAGCAACTCTTGCTTTGTTGCCGACCACGATGTCAATCTCCCCTTGTGCCACACGCCTAGTTCTTACCAGCCCCTACATCGAGTTGCAAATATGAACAACCGATCCGGTATCAAATACCCAAGAGCTACTAGGTATGTCAGCAAGGTAAATGTCTATAACATATGCAACAAGTGTACCTTTGCCTGAACCAGCATTCCTGGCCTTCTTGCCATGCTTTGCAAGCCACTTGCTACAGTTCCTCTTCCAGTGACCGGTCTCCTTGCAGTGATAGCAAACGGTCTAAGAGTCCGGTCCAGACTTCGATGCAGCGGCAGAGGTTACCCTCTCCGTGCCCTTTGCCTTAGCCTTTTTCTTGGACCAAGTCTTCTTGAACTTAGCCGATTTCTGCACCATCAACACTTGATGTGTGCCTTTCTTAATATCCTGCTCTGCCACCTTGAGCATCCCATGCAATTCTGTGAGCTTCTTATCCATGCCATGCATATGATAGTTCGAGATGAATGTCCCATAGCTGGGCGGAAGAGAACCCGAGAACAGCATCAAGAGTGGTGATCCAAGAGCGGGAAGCCCAAACGATCCAAAGCTTGCACATATCCGATCATCTTGATCACATATGGGCTCAGTGGATCACCTTCCTTTAGCTTGCAATCCATCAAGGATCGCCAGACGTTGAACCTTTCGGTCCTAGCACGTATGCGAAACATGCTCTTGAGACTCTCGATCATATCGTAAGCCTCAACATTTTCAAAATGCTGTTGCAAATCGGGCTCAATACAAGCCAGCATCAGACAGCTGATCTCCGTTGATTCATCAACGAGTTTCTGGTAGGCATTCTTAGTTGTGGCATTAGCATTATCGGCAAGTTCCACTGGAAGTGGATCCTCTAGAACATGTTCCTTTTATCATGCTTGAGAACAATTCTCAGATTTCTATACCAGGTGGTAAAGTTTGTTCCATTCAGTTTATCCTTTTCGAATTGATTTCAATGGAAAGTTGGGTTGAGCAAGTGGTGCCATTGATCTACAACAGAAAATATGCAATCACTAAGCAATGTGTTTATGTAGAGTAATTCTAGACTAAACAGAAATACTCCCACTGAAGTCAGCATCCCTCCGCAAACTCTCAGTGATTTAGGATCCGACTAGCGCATGCGACTAGTGAGCTTTAGCATCACTGCTAGCCAACATAACTAAACGGTAAGCAACTCCTTGCTAATCGTATCTCTATACGACTCCTGTCGGTTGGGAAGGTATCTCATACCCCGGCTCCCAACCTTCTTTGCCACAAGGCCCAAAACCGTTTTGATAGCCTTGTCAAGTTAACCTGATGCAGTGCATGTCCATGTCCGACACGACCCTTCAGTTCAAGGACACCCAAAGACACCAGTTTTATGAGCCCACTACTAGACATACTTGACGTGCGAAGGTGCAACATCGGGGATGCCAATTCGCTTGATATTAATGAGGGATCTTTCTACCATTCTAACATGCATAGAAAACAAGAAGCATACCAATCACAAATATAACACATATTGTGAAATAGTATGGCTCCTTCATGGACGTTCTTCCAGGTCGGCTCTGACTCCGATGACCATCTACGAACTCCATCTTGTTTGTCACGCCGGGACGCCAAGCCGCCAACCTGATCTCTATTATCCAACTACTACAACTAGTAATGAATTTACATAGAGTCACAAGTCGACACGCAGGTCGTTATACAATATAATGACAGCACTTTGGCTCCTGCCGGCTGACAAACATGACACGCAGGCCACGTATAAATTACACACATGCATCACATACACATGAGCCATACTATTCACATCAAACCTGCAAAACAAAGTTATGCATAGAATCGCATTCTACCGGTTTGTGTGTCGGGTACGAAATACACGGCGCTACGCACACGGCGGTCCCGCTAGCCGGTTAGCAGGCGGGGTTCGAATGGGCAGCACCCCTCGAGGTGCGGGCAGCACCCGACGTTTTCGGAAATCATAGATCACATCTGAACTCCGTTCACGCCGAATTTTCTGATCTGACCGATCTCATCGATCATCGGGAATCCGATTCGGATTTACGTTTCACTGTTAACCCCGATGGCGGATGACCGACCGGTAGGGGTAGATCGTGTCACGACCTCATCGATCCCGACTAACAGAAAACATAGCCTCAACGATCCCCATGTGCAGTTGATCACATCAACCGTGCACATAGCCGATCTCTTCAAGGACAACAGATCTCATCTGCCGCCTCCGCATATCTAATATTCATACGATCTGAATCCAAATCCTATAGCAGGGGCTCTAATACCACTGTTGGGTTCTACGGTAGGGTGCGTCGACTGCAAATTAAAAATTCCTATGCGCAGAACATCCAGGGACATGCTACGGGAGATGGATCATAGTTCGTTACCACTAGACGCGCAGTGTCGTGCAGCGGAAGAAGAGTAGGGACAGCGCGTCCGCGTGGATCGTCTCCTCTCGTTCGATCTCCCTCGAACAACCGTTCGTCCGATCCCACGTACGAGTTCGCCGGAGCGGCGCAAGTGCACCGCCTCTAACGGTATCCGCGCGTGTAGGAGGAACACCGTGCGGCGGACTGCTAGGTCCGATCACACAGTCGGCGGCGAGTGGAGGTGGCTATTCGCAACACATGTAAACCCTAGTCGCAGCGCCGAAGCGATCAACCGCATGAGTGTGCCGCACTTCCACTTTATATAGGCGTCCGTCGCAGGCTCAACACTTGGGCCTTGCACGGACCCTAAAGCCCAAAGTCTACTCGGTCACGTTCCTAGTCCAGTTCAGATCACATCCGACCAGTGTCCTATGAACCGACCTCGTAGGCTCCTTCCCTTAAGCGCGCGACCCCTTAGGTTAAGGTCGGTTTGGTCACAGTTCGGATCACCTCCGACCTGCACGTTTGGTAGCGGCCTCTAGCAAGGCGTGCCGACCACCAAGCAGACTATGAAGCTAGTTAGACGTACCTGTACAACGTGTCACACTTCTGTTCCCTTTGTCGCACGATATATGTTGTCAGGCTTAAGGCGAGACTGTCATCCTTGTTCTAGCCCGACCTCTTTCTCATTCCAGTGATACCGACCACAAACCGGATTATCTCATAATCCTTGTCGCATGGCCATGCTTATCCTGGTCGGATCACACGAGGGGCCCAGAGTATATCTCTCCTGATCGGAGGGGCAAATCTCATCTTGCTCGACCATGTCTACATGACATGGGACTTTGGACAAACCGAAACCTACCTTTGTAACTACCCGATCCGGAGTAGCGTTTGGTCGGCCCAGAGCAAGTCTGTCACCATCCAGTACATGCGTCGGCTCAGGTCTTAGGACATAGAACGTATGTTGTACTAGAGACTCACAGATGACATATCGCTGCGTCTCATAGTTGGGTCTGTCCGACTCGGACCTTATCTCGACTAGGATCCGACTACGTCGAATCCGACTAGACCTTTCCAAGTCCATATTATCCGGTTAGCATCCAATGCTCCATGGCTAGTGAGACCAAGCCATCGACCGTGTCATATGCCGCCTAGTCGGCTGCGTCCCACACAGCCCTTTCGACTAGGGACCTTTTAGGACAGTCATCATACAATGCATAGTCCCACAAACAAGTCACATACTTGCTGATACACATCATTGATAATGGCAAGGACTATCTTTATTCATAAACACATAGGAAATATCATCATACATGATTGCCTCTAGGGCATATCTCCAACACCACCGACGAACCCCAGGACAAGCCCTTCTCTTTCCAGGAGGTAAGCCGCATGGGGATTCCGGGTCGGAATTCGGGGGCCGCCACCCAATTGGTGTCGCGCGGCTCGGTGATGTAGAACCACCCCGACTGCCACCCCTTTATGGTCTCCACATAGGAGCCCTCGAGCCATGTGACGTTGGGCATTTTTCCCACCATGGCGTCTCCGCATTGAGCTTGCTGGCCACCTACAACCTTCGGCTTGACATTAAAGGTCTTCAGCCACAGGCCGAAGTGGGGCTGGACGCGGAGGAATGCCTCGCACACGACGATAAACGCCGAGATGTTGAGAATAAAGTTCGGGGCTAGATCATGGAAGTCCAGCTCGTAGAAGAACATGAGGCCGCGGACAAAGGGTGAAGGGGGAACCCCAGTCCGCGGACGAGGTGGGTAAGAAAGACTACCCTCTCGTGAGGTTCCGGGGTAGGGACGATCTGCACCTCGTCGGGCAGCCGGTGCGCGATATCCGTGGCCAAGTATCCGGCTCCCCGCAGCTTCTTGATGTCCTCCTCCATGATGGAGGATTTCATCCACTTGCCTCCCGCTCCGGACATGATTGGAGCAGTGTGAGGAGAAAGATGCAAGCTTGGGTGTAGGAGCTCGAGTGTGCAAGAATGGATGAGCGAGGAGGAAGAAGGCGTGGGTGAAAAAAGGTGAATCCTTATCCCTTTATAAAGGCGGACGAAACTATATGCCCCCACTAGCCTGGTAAACTCGCTTACTCCCCAAGCATCGTGATTGATGGCGCGGTTGGGTTGCCCACGCCCGTATTGATGAGAATCCCGTGATAAGGGGACACGATCTCTGCTTCAACAAGACGTGCCAAGGAAACCGCCTCGCAATATGCGCCAAGGCTGGCTTAGAAAAACGGTTCGAATAATGGCCGGGCCATGGTGATGTCATGATATCAAGTGCGTCAGCAGATTAGATTTGTGGAAATATTATTCTCTCTAAGGTGGTATGTGGGACTTGTTTTGCAGAGCCGGACACTATCCTTGTGTTCAAAATCTTCTACAGAGTATTCGGAGGAAGGAACCCGCCTTGCAATGTCGAAGACAATCTGCGTGCCGGACTCATCGTCATTGAAGCCTGGTTCAGGGGCTACTGAGGGAGTCCTGGATTAGGGGGTATCCGGACAGCCGGACTATATCGTTTGGCCGGACTATTGGACTATGAAGATACAAGATTGAAGAATTCGTCTCGTGTCCGGATGGGACTCTCCTTGGCGTGGAAGGCAAGCTTGGCGATACGGATATGTAGATCTCCTCCCTTGTAACCGACTCTGTGTAACCCTAGCCCCCTTCGGTGTCTATATAAACTGGAGGGTTTAGTCCGTAGGACAATAATAATCATACCATAGGCTAGATTCTAGGGTTTAGCCTCTACGATCTCCTGCTAGATCAACTCTTGTACTACTCATGTCATCAAGATCAATCAAGCAGGAAGTAGGGTATTACCTCCATCGAGAGGGCCCGAACCTGGGTAAACATCGTGTCCCCTGCCTCCTGTTACCATCCGCCTTAGACGCACAGTTCGGGACCCCCTACCCGAGATCCGCCGGTTTTGACACCGATAGTCGTCATCTACGGCGGCAGACTTCGTTGGCGGCTCGCTGATGTGGCATTTCTACTTGAAGGTTTACGGAAAGGGGCCATCTTTCCCACTGTGAGAGGGGAAGTTGAGCTACTTTTTTAGGGGTAGTTGAGCTGATTATATGGGTCACTACAAAATTTAGCATTTACGAAAGAAATAAGTATACAAATCACCCTCAAATCCCATCTTTGGGATACATGCCCCCCTGAACTCAAAACCGGGATAAATAACACCCTCAAATCATCAAAACTTGTTAATAACCCCCTTGAGTGGTTTTTCTCCCATGATACTGATTAGGCGGTGACTGGGCAGAAAACACCGAGTGGGTCCCATTAGTCAATTGCCTCTCTCCTTTCTTTCTTTTTCCTCGCTCCCTTTCTTTCTTTATTTCTTCCCGTCAATCGCGGCGCCCGCTATCACCTCCGTAATCGCCTCCCTACTAGGTCTTGGAAATCGCAGGCGCCCTCCGCTACCGTCGCCATTGTTTGTAGCTCGTCCGTCACCAGCGGAACCAAACCATGTGTCCAGGTGCGTGACTCCATCTCTGCTCCTCTACTTCATTACTGGTTTTGTTCACCGGCGGAATCGCGGCGCCGGTTGATACAACTCCAACGTATCTATAATTTTTTATTGTTCCATGCTATTATATTATCCATCTAGGATGTTTTATATGCTATTTTATATGATTTTTTGGACTAACCTATTAACCTAGAGCCCAGTGCCAGTTTCTATTTTTCCTTGTTTTTAAGTATCGCAGAAAAGGAATACCAAACGGAGTCCAATTGACGTGCCAAATTTTGATGAATTTTGATGGACCAAAAGAAGCCCCCGGAGTAAAAGAGTTGGGCCAGAAGAGTCCCGGGCCATCCACGAGGGTGGGGGCGCGCCCTACCCCCCTGGGCGCGTCCCCCTATCTCGTGGACGACTCGGAGACCCCCCCTGACGTGAGACCTACGCCAAAAATTCCTATAAATACAGAAACCTCCAGAAAATAACCTAGATCGGGAGTTCGCCGTTGCAAGCCTCTGTAGCTCCTCAACCTACTGAACCTACTGAAAATGAAAATGTTCCCTTTGAAGTTCCTTCGGGTGTGTTAGAAAAACTGCTAGCTCATCCTTTTGTGGGAGATGGAACAAAGCATCCTGATGAGCACCTAATATATGTGGATGAAGTTTGTGGATTATTTAAGCTTGCAGGTATACCCGATGATGTCGTTAAGAAGAAGGTCTTCCCTTTATATTTGAAGGAGATGCTTCAACATGGTATAGGCTACGTGATGATACGAGGTCATGGAACTATAAATGATTGAAATTGGAATTTCATCAGAAGTATTATCCTATGCATCTTGTTCATCGTGATCGCAATTATATATATAATTTTTGGCCTCGTGAAGGAGAAAGCATCGCTCAAGCTTGGGGAGGCTTAAATCAATGTTATGTTCATGCCCCAATCATGAGCTCCCAAGAGAAATAATTCTCCAAAGTTTTTATGCTCGGCTTTCTCGTAATAATCAATCCATGCTCGATACTTCTTGTGCTGGCTCTTTTATGATGAAGACTATTGAATTCAAATGGAATTTATTGGGTAGAATTAAACGCAGCTCTGAAGATTGGGATCCCGACGAAGGTAAGGAGTCGTATGACACCTAAGTTTGATTGTGTTAAATCTTTTATGGATACCAATGTTTTCCATAAATTTAGCACTAAATATGGACTTGACTCGAGATAGTAGCCTCTTTACGTGAATCTTTTGTCGCTTATGTTGATCCCCCCAAGGAGAAGTGGTTTAAATATCATCCTCCCATAGAAGTAAAAGTAGCTGCACCTACTAAAGTTGAAGAAAAGACTATCACTTATAATGATCCTGTTGTTCCTACTTCTTATGTTGAGAAACCACCTTTCCTCGTTAGAATAAAGGATCATGCTAAAGCTTCAATCAGGTTCGTAAAAGCAATATTAGAACTTATACACCTTACGAGCAAGTTAAAGTTGAACCTAATATTGCTATTGTTAAAGATCTCTTGGCTGATAATATTGATGGGCACGTTATTTATTTCTGCGGTGAAACTGCTAGAATTGCCAAACCCTGTGCTAAAGATAAACATAGACATGTGGTAGGCGTGCCTGTTATTTCTGTTAAAATAGGAGATCATTGTTATCATGGCTTATGTGATATGGGTGCTAGTGTTAGTGCAATACCTTATGACTTATACAAAGAAATTATGCATGATATTGCACCTGCTGAGATAGAAGATATTGATGTCACAATTAAACTTGCCAATAGAGATACTATTTCACCAATGGGAATTGTTAGAGATGTTGAAGTCTTGTGTGGGAAAACTAAATATCCTGCTGATTTTCTTGTTCTTGGTTCCCCACAAGATAGCCTTTGTCCCATTATTTTTGGTAGATCCTTCTTGAACACTTGTCAATGCTAGAATAGACTGCGAAAAGAATGTTGTTACTATTGGCTTGGGTGATATGTCTCATGAGTTTAATTGCTCTAAATTTAGTAGACAACACCGTGAAGAAGAATTGCCTAGTAAGGATGAAATTATTGGTCTTGCTTCTATTGCCGCATTACCTCCTAGTGATCCTTTAGAACAATATTTGCTAGACCATGAAAATGATATGTTTATGAATGAAAGAAGGGAAATAGATGAAGTATTCTTTAAACAGAACCTATTCTCAAACACAATTTGCTGTTGAAATCCTAGGGGATCCTCCTCCACCCAAGGGTGATCCCGTGTTTGAGCTTAAACCGTTGCCTGATACTCTTAAATATGCTTATCTTGATGAAAAGAAGATATATCCTTTTATTATTAGTGCTAACCTTTCAGAGCATGAAGAAGAGATATTATTGAAAACTCTAAAGAAGCACCGTGCTGCTATTGGATACACTCTTGATGATCTTAAGGGCATTAGTCCCACTCTATGTCAACATAAAATAAATTTAGAAGAAGATGCTAAACCACTTGTTGATCATCAACGACGGCCGAATACTAAGATGAAAGAAGTGGTAAGAAAAGAAATACTAAAGCTTCTGGAGGCAGGTATAATTTATACCGTTGCTGATAGTCAGTGGGTAAGTCATGTCCATTGTGTCCCTAAGAAGCGAGGTATCATCGTTGTTCCTAATGATAAAGATGAACTGATTGCAAAGAACTATTACAGGTTATAGGATGGTAATTGATTTCCGCAAATTAAATAAAGCTACTAAGAAAGATCATTACCCCTTACCTTTTATCGATCAAATGCTAGAAAGATTATGCAAGCATACACATTTTTGCTTTCTAGATGGTTATTCTAGTTTCTCTCAAATACCTGTGTCAGCCAATGATCAATCAAATACTACTTTTACCTACCCTTTTGGTACTTTTGCTTATAGACGTATGCCTTTTGGTTTATGCAATGCAACTGCTACCTTTCAAAGATGCATGATGGCTATATTCTCCGACTTTTGTGAAAAGATTTGTGAGGTTTTCATGGACGACTTCTCCGTCTATGATCCTCTTTTGATGATTGCTTGAGCAACCTTGATCGAGTTTTGCAGAGATGTGAAGAAACTAATCTTGTCTTGAATTGGGAAAAGTGTCAGTTTATGGTTAATGAAGGTATTGTCTTGGGGCATAAAGTTTCTGAAAGAGGTATTGAAGTTGATAAAGCCAAGGTTGATGCCATTGAAAAGATGCCATGTCCCAAGGACATCAAAGGTATAAGAAGTTTCCTTGGTCACGCCGGTTTTATAGGAGGTTCATTAAGGACTTCTCAAAAATTTCTCGGCCTCTCGACTAATTTATTACTAAAAGATATACCATTTGTCTTTGATGATGGTTGTGTAGAAGCATTTGAAATACTTAAGAAAGCATTGATCTCTGCACCTATTGTTCAGCCACCTGATTGGAATTTACCCTTTGAAATTATGTGTGATGCTAGTGATTATGTTGTAGGTGCTGTTCTAGGGCAAAGAGTGGATAAGAAATTAAATGTTATTCAATATGCTAGTAAAACTCTAGACAATGCTCAGAGAAATTATGCTACTACTGAGAAAGAATTCTTAGCAGTTGTATTTGCTTGTGATAAGTTCAGACCTTATATTGTTGATTCTAAAGTAACTATTCACACGGATCATGCTGCTATTAAATATCTTATGGAAAAGAAAGATGCTAAACCTAGACTTATTAGATGGGTTCTCTTGCTACAAGAATTTGATTTACATATAGTTGATAGAAAGGGAGCTGTGAACCCTGCTATGCATAACTTGTCTAGGTTAGAAAATGTTCTTGATGACCCACTACCTATTGATGATAGCTTTCCGATGAGCAATTAAATGTCATAAATGCCTCTCGTAGTACTACGTGGTATGCTGATTATGCTAATTACATTGTTGCTAAATTTATACCACCTAGTTTCACATACCGGCAAAAGAAAAAGTTTTTCTATGATTTGAGACATTACTCGGGATGACCCACATCTTTATAAAGAAGGAGTAGATGGTGTTATTAGACGTTGTGTACCTGAGCATGAACAGGAACATATCCTACGCAAGTGTCACTCCGAGGCGTATGGAGGACACCACGCTGCAGATAGAACTACACATAAGGTATTGCAATCCGGTTTTTATTGGTCTACTTTCTTCAACGATGCCCGTAAGTTTGTCTTATCTTGTGATGAATGTCAAATAATTGGTAATATTAGTAGACGTCAAGAAATGCCTATGAACTATTCACTTTTTATTAAACCATTTGATGTTTGGGGCTTTGATTATATGGGACCTTTTCCTGCCTCTAATGGATATACACATATTTTAGTTGATATTGATTACGTTACTAAGTGGGTAGAAGCTATTCCAACTAGTAGTGCTGATCATAACACTTCTATTAAGATGCTTAAAGAAGTTATTTTTCCAAGGTTTGGAGTCCCTAGATATTTAATGACCGATGGTGGTTCACATTTTATTCATGGTGCTTTCCGTAAAATGCTTGCAAGTATGATGTTAATCATAGAATTGCATCTCCTTATCACCCACAGCCTAGTGGTCAAGTAGAATTGAGTAATAGAGAACTCAAATTAATTTTGCAAAAGACTATCAATAGGTCTAGAAAGAATTGGTCCAAGAAACTTGATGATGCATTATGGGCCTAAAGAACTGCATATAAAAATCCTATGGGTATGTCTCCGTATAAAATGGTTTATGAAAAAGCATGTCAGTTACCTCTCGAACTAGAACATAAGGCATACTGGGCTATTAAAGAGCTCAACTATGATTTCAAACTTGCCGGTGAGAAGAGGTTATTTGATATTAGCTCACTTGATAAATGGAGAACCCAAGCTTATGAAAATGCCAAGTTGTTTAAAGAAAAAGTTAAAAGATGGCATGACAAAAGGATACAAAAGCGTGAGTTTAATGTAGGTGATTATGTATTCTATACAACTCTCGTTTAAGATTTTTTGCAGGAAAACTTCTCTCTAAATGGGAAGGTCCTTACGTTATCGAGGAGGTCTATCGTTCCGGTGCCATAAAAATCAACAACTTCGAAGGTACAAACCCGAAGGTGGTGAACGGTCAAAGAATCAAACATTATATCTCAGGTAATCCCATAAATGATAAAACCAATGTTATTGAAACCGTAACCCCGGAGAATACATAAGGGACACTTTTCGGAACGTTTTAGACCAAAAAGGAATAGGTATGTGGTACGGTAAGTAAACCGACTCCAAAACAGTTTTTAAGGCAATATTTCTCCATTTTGGACTATTTAGAAAAATATAAAAATAAGAAGCAGTCTGGGAAGGACACGAGGGTGGAGGGCGCGCCCTACCCCCCTGGGCGCGCCCCCCTACCTCGTGGGCACCTCGTGTGCTCTCCGGACTCCGTTTTCTTGCACGTTGCCTATTTTGGTCGGTAAAAATTCATTATATAATCTCCCAAAGGTTTTGACTCAGTATCACGCAATTGTCCTCTGTTCTTGTTTCGAGCTGTTTTCATTGGGGGTTGTCAAGGCTGCATCATGTCATACCCTCCTCCAACAATGGTGACACCGATGCTTGGCTAATGAAGATAGAGCTGAAGAGGGAAGAACCCATGCAGATCAACAAGGATGAAGGGATCAAGAAGGCCACGGAGGACCAAGCTCCTGAAGAAAACCTTCAACTTGATCACAATCTTCTTACCCCAACTGAGATCGAAGCTTTCAAGATGATTGAGTTAGCTCGTATACAGAACAAGTATCTCACACGTGAAAATATTTTGTTGAAGGAGCATATTGTTGCACTCAAGGGCATTATCCGCAAGCTGGAGGACCTCTTACGCTTGATGTGCGACTATCCATCATCAACTCCACCCTCTTCACCAACAAAGGAGACATAATCACATGGGTATGGGCACTTCCCTTGGCAACTGCCAAGCTTGGGGGAGATGCCCCGGTATCGTATCACCATCACACTCCTATCTTTACCGTCTTTCTTAGTTCGAGCCTTTTAGTAGTATCTTGATCTAGTAGAATAAAAGTTTTGGTATGATCTAGTTTTGAGTTTTGCTTTATGATCCCTCTATGTAATCGAGTCCATGAGCTATATAATAAAGATTAGTGTTGAGTCAAGGGCTTGATTATTTTGCCATGATCTTGAGTGAATAAAAGAAAAGAGAAGAAGAATAAAAGAAATAAAGAGTTCATATTGATCTTATTGAGAGTAATGACTTCACATAGAAAGAGTATGATGATTAAAAATTGTTGAGAGTTGGCAAACATAGCTTTGATCATCATTGCAATTAATAGGAAATAATAAAGAAAGAGAGGTTTCACATATAAATATACTATCATGGACATCTTTTATGATTGGGAGCACTCATTAAAATATGACATGCTAAAGAGTTGATGTTGGACAAGGAAGACAACGTAATGGGTTATGTTTTCTTATATCTGAGATAAAGTATGTTGTCATGGATCATCCAACATGTTGAGCTTGCCTTTCCCCTCATGCTCGCCAAATTCTTAGCACCAAGTAGAGATACTACATGTGCTTCCAAAAACCCTTAAACCAGTTTTGCCATGAGAGTCCACCATACCTACCTATGGATTGAGTAAGATCCTTCAAGTAAGTTGTCATTGGTGCAAGCAATAAAAATTGCTCTCTAAATATGTATGACTTATTAGTGTGGGAGAAAATAAGCTTTATACGATCTTGTGATGTGGAAGAAATAAAAGCAACGGACTGCATAATAAAGGTTCATATCACAAGTGGCAATATAAAGTGACGTTCTTTCGCATTAAGATTTTGTGCATCCAACCATAAAAGCGCATGGCAACCTCTCGCTTCCCTCTACGAAGGGCCTATCTTTTATTATTATCTTCTACCTTATGCAAGAGTCATGGTGATCTTCACCTTTCCTTTTTACATTTTATCCTTTGGCAAGCATTGTGGTGTTGGAAAGATCCTGATAGATATATCTAATTGGATGTAAGTCAGCATGAGTTATTATTGTTGACATTACCCTTGAGGTAAAAGGTTGGGAGGCGAAACTATAAGCCCCTATCTTTCTTTGTGTCTGATTAAACCTTCGTAACCACAAGTATTGCGTGAGTGTTAGCAATTATGAAAGACTAAATGATAGTTGAGTATGTGGACTTGCTAGAAAGCTCTGACATAGACTCTTTCTGATGTTATGATAAATTGCAGTTGCTTCAATGACTGAGATAGTTTGCGGGTTCTCAATAAAGTTTCTGATTCATACTTTGCGTTGTGAATATATTATTACTTGAGCATAAGAAATCATATGACAATATCCATATATGTTGTTGTTATGAGAATAATCATGATGACCTCATGTTCAGATTTTATTTTATCGACACCTCTACCTCTAAACATGTGGACGATTTATCGTTATCGGCTTTCGCTTGAGGACAAGCGAGGTCTAAGCTTTGGGGAGTTGATACGTCCATTTTGCATCATGCTTTTCTATCTATATTTATTGCATTATGGGTTGTTATTACACGTTATGTCACAATACTTATGCCTATTCTCTCTTATTTTACAAGGTTTACATAAGGAGGGAGAATGCCGTACTGCAATTCGGGCTGGTAAAGGAGCAAATATTAGAGACCTATTCTGCACAACTCCAAAAGTCCTGAAACTCCACGAAAGTTATTTTTGGAAATAATAAAAATATTGAGCGGAAGAAGCACGCCGAGGGGGGCCCACCCGGCCACGAGGGTGGAGGGCGCGCCTTGCCTCGTGGGCCCCTGCTGGCTCTCCGGTGGCCATCTTCTGCTATATGAATTCTTTCACAAGGAAAAAATCATAAGCAACCATTCGGGACGAGACTCACGCCACGAGGCGGAACCAATCTAGGGCTCGCAGAGCTGTTCACGGGGACACTTTCTCCCGGAGGGGAAATCATCACCATCGTCATCACCAACGCCTCCTCTCATCGGGAGAGGGCAATCTCCATCAACATCTTCACCAAAGCACCATCTCTTCTCAAAACCCTAGTTCATCTCCTATATCCAAATCTTGTCTCCAAGTCCGGGATTGGTACTAGTAGGTTGCTAGTAGTGTTGATTACTCCTTGTAGTTGATGCTAGTTGGTTTATTTGGTGGAAGATCATATGTTCAGATCCTTTATGAATATTAATACCCTCTGATTATGAACATTAATATGCTTTGTGAGTAGTTACGCTTTGTTCCCGAGGACATGGGAGAAGTCTTGCTATTAGTAGTCATGTGAATTTGGTATTCGTTCGATATTTTTATGAGATGTATGTTGTCTAGCCTCTAGTGGTGTTATGTGAACGTCGACTACATAACAATTCACCATTATTTGGGCCTAGAGGAAGGCATTGGGAAGTAATAAGTAGATGATGGGTTGCTAGAGTGATGTAAGATTAAACCCTAGTATATGCGTTGCTTCGTAAGGGGCTGATTTGGATCCATACGTTTCATGCTATGGTTAGGTTTACCTTAATACTTTTGTTGTAGTTGCGGATGCTTGCAATAGAGGTTAATCATAAGTGGGATGCTTGTTCAAGTAAGAATAGCACCCAAGCACCGTCCACCCACATATCAAATTATCAAAGTACCGAATGTGAATGATATGAACGTGATGAAAACTAGCTTGACGATAATTCCCATGTGTCCTCAGGAGCACTTTTCTCTATATAAGAGTTTGTCCAGGCTTGTCCTTTGCTACAAAAAGTATTGGACCACCTTGCTGCACTTCATTTACTTTTGTTACTTGTTGCTCGTTACAAATTATCCTATCACAAAACTATCTGCTACCACTTATTTCAAGATTTGCAGAGAATACCTTGCTGAAAACCGCTTATCATTTCCTTATGCTCCTCGTTGGGTTCGACACTCTTACTTATCGAAGGACTACGATAGATCCCCTATACTTGTGGTCATCAGCAGCAAGCGGGTGGGTGGGCTACGTGATGATGTTGGTCGTCGTCACATGGCAGACTTCGTTATGCGGCTCGCTGATGTGGCATTTCTACTTGAAGGTTTACGGAAAGGGGCCATCTTTCCCATGGTGAGAGGGGTTGTTGAGCTAATTTTTTAGGGGTAGTTGAGCTGATTATACGGGTCACTACAAAATTTAGCATTTACGAAAGAAAGAAGTATACAAATCACCCTCAAATCCACTCTTTGGGATACATACCCCCCTAAACTCAAAACCGGATAAATAACACCTCGAATCATCAAAACTGGTTAATAACCCCCTTGAGTGGTTTTTGTCCCATGATACTGATTAGGCGGTGACTGGGCAGAAAATGTTGAGTGGGTCCCATTAGCCAATTGCCTCTCTCTCCTTTCTTTATTTTTCACTCGCTACATTTCTTTCTTTATTTCTTTCTCGCCAATCGCAGCGCCCGCCGTCACCTCCGTAATCGCCTCCTCGCTAGGTCTTAGCAATCGCAGCGCCTCACCGTCGTCGCCATTGTTTGTTGCTCGTCCGTCACCAAATGAACCAAACCATGTGTCTAGGTGCGTGACTCCATCTCCGCTCCTCTACTTCATTCTGGTTTTTGTTCACGGCCGGAATCGCTGGCCGGTTGCTGATACGCCTCCAACGTATCTATAATTTTTATTGTTCCATGCTATTATATTATCCTTCTAGGATGTTTTATATGCATTTATATGCTATTTTATATTATTTTTGGGACTAACCTATTAACCTAGAGCCCAAAGGCCGCTTTCTGTTTTTTCCTTGTTTTTGAGTACCAAACGGAGTCCAATTGACGTGCCAAATTTTGATGATTTTTTATAGACCAAAGAATCCCCGGGAGTAAAAGAGTTGGGCCAGAAGAGTCCCGGGCCATCCACGAGGGTGGGGGTGCGCCCTACCCCCCGGGGCGCGTCCCCCTATGTCATGGACGACTCGGAGACCCCCCTGACGTGAGACCTACGCCAAAAATTCCTATAAATACAGAAACCTCCAGAAAATAACCTAGATCGGGAGTTCCACCGCCACAAGCCTCTCAGAGCCACCAAAACCAATCGGGACCTGCTCCAAGACTCCCGCCAGAGGGGGGATCCCTCACCGGTGGCCATCTTCATCATCCCGGCGCTCTCCATGACGAGGAGGGAGTAGTTCACCCTCGGGGCTGAGGGTATGTACCAGTAGCTATGTGTTTGATCTCTCTGCCTCTCTCGTGTTCTTGATTCGGCACGATCTTGATGTATCGTGGGCTTTGCTATTATAGTTGGATCTTATGATGTTTCTCCCGCTCTATCTCTTGTAATGGATTGAGTTTTCCCTTTGAAGTTACCTTATCGAATTGAGTCTTTACACTACAAAAAAATACACTTCCGTGACGTATACATGTTTGTCACATTAGGTCACGCTTACGTCATGCATGTACATCCATGACAAATTTATGACAGAATCAAGATAGTCATACCGTACGTCAGAGAAGTGTTCCATGACATTACCAAAATTATCATCACGGAAGTGTCCACTTCCATGACGATAAATCGCGCATCACGTAAGTGCTTTTCGCCAAGGGTGACCAACACATGGCATCCACCGAACGGAACGTCGTTAAGCTATCGGGTCCGGTTTTGGATCCGATAACCTGCTAACAGCCCGGACAAATGGGGATTTTCCACGTAAAATTTCGATTACCGACGGAACACATGTCACTCGGCGTTGTACGGTGTCACTCATCCAATGGGCGAGATGCGCCTATGATATGTTGACACGTGGACTGGCCCAAAAGTGGCCCATAAAGTTTAAATGGGCTGGCCCAACTAAAGGCCCACAAGATTTTGCGGTCCATAATGGGCCGCCCAAAGAAAAGGCCCATGAGATTTTGCGATCATAATGGATCGGCCCAGCTAAAGGCCCACGAGATTTTTCGGGCCATAATGGGCCGGCCCAGCTAAAGGCCCACAAGATTTTGCACACCATAATGGGCCGGCCCAGCAAAAGGTCCAACATTCTCGCTAAGGCTGCAGACGGCTAGTGTCAAATCGGCACGCCAAAGTCCTGTCCTAAACTTGTCATCATCGCGCCCATGGTCACTTCGCCCGTTAACGATTCGCTAAGTATATGGGCGTAATTACGCACGGTGTATTTCCTAATGTTAAAGGTCCTACTTCATTTGGGCCCATTTACGTAAACGTAATCGTGAAGGATTTGGGTCATATTCGCCATGTCCGACATTTGGCCCGTTAGAGGCCCACTATAGATTTGGGCCACCGCTGCTCGATTTTCGCCCGTTAACGCCGGACGAAATCCATGGGCCATATGTGGCCTAACGTCACATCGGGCCCATTAACGGCCCATATAAAAATGATGATAATCTATCCCGATCAACTTCCGCCCGTTAAAGGCCCGTATTAGGTCGACGATTTACGGCCCGTCCAATTTCGCCCGTGAAAGATCCTCATCGTAAATGGGCCACCATTTCGGCCTGCTAAGACCAGTGGGTTATTTGGCACTATCAGGGCCCAATCTCACTTTCGGTCTTTTAAAGGCCCATGTTTTTTATGGGCTCGAGATATTTACACCTGTAAACGTCCTATTGTTACTGAGGGCCCAAATTATGTTTAGGCATGTTAAAGGCCCACTATGGGCACAGGCCTATCAGAAAAATATGAAATCTTATGCTGATTTAGGCCCAGATATTTTTAGTGGGCTACATGCAAATTTCGAACCATAATCGTTTTTAGCCCAATTGGAATGGGCCCGACGAATGTTGGCATGTTGGGCTCCTACGAAGCTTTTACCGAATACATTACTAAGATAAACCTACACTATACAAAAATAGCATCATAATTATTGCAGCCTTTGGCATCATCATAAATTTTGTATCACAACAAAATAAATTCCAACCATACAACAAAAGGCATGTTGGCATAAAGTTTACAAATTCCTTGCAGATAAAAGCATCATCATATGTATAGAAGCACGATCATTTGACTCGAGTGCTAATGTTTCAGCTGTAGAATCTGATGGAGCAAAGACGGTCTTCACCTTTTTTCTTCCATTGCTCTTGAACAACGGGTTTAATGTCCGATAGTCTAGTTTCAAAACCACTATTCTTGTTTCCAAAACGACGTCCATTAGGGATTGGACTTGTGTCTGGAGCATAGATATATCACTCTGTCTAGCAGGAAGATTTTGTTCGGTAGGCGATTTGGACGAGGTTACTGTCGGTGACAAAACTGGCGGATCTCGGGTAGGGGGTCCCGAACTGTGCGTCTAGGCGGATGGTAATAGGAGACAAGGGACACGACGCTTTTTACCTGTGTTCGGGCCCTCTCGATGAAGGTAAAACCCTACCCCGCTTGATTAATATTGATGATATGGGTAGTACAAGAGTAGATCTACCACGAGTTCAGAGAGGCTAAACCCTAGAAGCTAGCCTATGGTATGATTGTTCTTCGCCCCACGGACTAAAACCCTCCGGTTTATATAGACACCAAGAGGGTTAGGGTTACACAGAGTCGGTTACAATGGTAGGACATCTACATATCCAGACGCCAAGCTTGCCTTCCACGCCAAGGAAAGTCCCATCCGGACACGGGACGGAGTCTTCAATCTTGTATCTTCATAGTCTAGGAGTCCGCCAAAGATGATAGTTCGCTATCTAGACACCCCTAGTCCAGACTCCTCAAGAGCTCCCTCGAACCAGGCTTCAATGACGACGAGTCCGGCCAAGATATTGTCTTCGCATTGCAAGGCAAGTTCCTCCTCCGAATTCTTCAGAGAAGATTTTGAATACAAGGATAGTGTCCGCTCGCAAAACAAGTTCCACATACCACCGTAGAGAGAATAATCTTTACACAGATCTGCTGACGATTCGCGGGCGTGACATCACACCACGGCCAGTGCCTTTATTCGAATCATTTTTTACCGTCCCCACCTCAAGGCTTAGCGAGGCGTGTTTCTTGGCACGCCTTATCAAAGCGGAGATCGTGGCCTCCTTATTACGGGATTCTCATCAATACGGGCATGGGTAACCCAACCGTGCCATTGATTATGGTGCTTGGGAGATAAGCGAGTTTTACCAGGCTGGTGGGGATGCATAGTCATTCATTCATATAAGGGGATAAGGATCTACCTTTTCACCCACACCTTATTCCTCCTTTGCTCATCCATTTCCGCGCACTCGAGCTCCAGCGCCCAAGTCTGCACATCCTTCCTCAACCTTCTCCAGCCATGTCCGGAACGGGAGGCAAGTGGATGGTCTCCTCCGTCACGGAGGGTCTAGTAAAAAAGCTGGAAAGCCGGATACTTGTCCGGCATGACATCACAAGATCGGCACCCCGACGAGGGGCAGCTCATCCCCACCCCTAGGCCCCATGAGAGGGTGGTGTTTCTCGAGTAACACTTAATACTTCCTTTTAACGAGATGATGCCGCGTGGACCGGGCATTTTAAGTGTTAGAGATGCATAATGTGGTATTGCGTTAAAGCCGCGAAAAGCTTCAAGGCCCCAATAGTGCTTGATGGCTACTTTTAAACGGAGCGACATGGAAGATCAACCTTTCGCGATGGAAGTTGTCGGATGAACTGAACACTACTTAGCGTATGGAGCCCGCATAATGGGCATGTGGGCCTCGCATTACTCCTTTAAAGGAGGTATTGCTACGGTGAATTTTGGTTGATCTATCCCCATCCTCATGGATTGTGTCCTAATATATCAGGTTTATGTCACCGCCGCCATCCGTGAGGACTTGTGTAAATTGGAATCACGATTATAGGATCCAATATCGAGGCAGTCCATCCTGCGCTCCGGATACTTTCGAATAGTCCCGATGGTCGAAGGTGATTGGTTTTGATAACCAGTGTGCGGGCGCTGCTTTAGTGGGCGCCGCCTGCTTTTTCCCTTTGCTCACGTGAAGTGAGTTTACTGTTTTAACCTCTTGTGGGAAATTCTTTTGTTTTCCGGGCTCGCTTGTGGTGCTCGCCGTCATCTTCACTTGGTGTGTCGAGCCCCTTGTGTTTGGCGTTGAGTCTGCCGGATCGTTTGAAGACCCAACAATTTCGTGGGTATGGTTTGCGTGCCTCCCGAAGTACTGTGGATTTGACATATCTTGTCCAAAATTTTGTTGAAGTTGGATAGCTCATCGCTATTGTCCTTAAGGGGCAGTTTTTGTTGTTCGCCGTGAGCTTTTGAATCTGGTGTTGATCGCCGCTCTTTGGACTGTTCCTTTAGTCCGGCGCTGGTCCTTGTTGCGCCTGTGGTTTCGCTTCCATCCCCGACTTCGGATGTACTTTGGGTCATTGGTGCTGCATCTTGCTAGCCAGCTATCCTCTCCCGCGCAAAAGCGGGTCATGAGGCTTGTTAATGCGCCATTGTTCTTGGCTTTTCTTGGCCGAGGTGTCCGGCGAGCCATTCGCCTCGGACGTTGTGTTTTAAGGCTGCTAAGGCTTCAAGGCCCCTGGACAATGTCGACTATTTGGGTCTTTTTAGTCGTGAACATATTCCAGAATTTCCGGGCTGACTCTCCGGCTGTTGGGTTATGTGACTTAAATCGTCTCAAGATCCTGAGGGCGGACGATGTCCCTTGAAAATTTGCTCAAACATATCCTCGAGCTCTTCCCAACTTCCAATGGTATTTTCGGGAGGCTTTTAAGCCAATGCCGAGCTGGCCCTTTGAATTTGAGGGTAAGTATTTTATGGCGTGGAGATCATCTCCTCTAGCCATGTGTATGTGGAGGATGTAATCCTCAATCCAGACTCTGTGGTCTATTGTTCCGTCAGATGCCTCTATGTTTACGGGTTTGAACTCACCGGAAATTGCGTGATCCAAAGACCTCATCGGTGAAACATAGGGGATGTGTGGCGCTCGTATTTGGGTGTGTCGTGGATGTTCGGATGTTTGGCGTGTTGCATTGCTTTGAAGAGCTTGCTTTCTTGGCCCATAGATGGACTTAATCGGGCCATCCTTTTGATGCGAATCCTTATGCGGATCGCATATCGGCTTGTGTGCGGCGCCATCCGCCGCTTCTTTTTGCCGTGGGTCGCCCATCCGACCGGGTGGCCTTCTTATTTTTTGATTGTGGGGCTCTAAGGCCTCCTCGTCAATTCGGGCAAGAGCTTTCTTATTGGGTAGTTCTTTGTTCGGGCGATCGTCCGCCAGATTTGTCATGCGGTGTTGAATACTCTACTCCATCTCGATTCTCGAGTGCCTCTTCCGCTGTTTTGAGCTTCCGTCGCTTTTTTCAGGCTACGCAGCGGGCGACGAGCCTTTGGGAGTTTATTCTGCTCCAACAATTTGTCCGGCGTGAGATCGTCCGGACTGTTGTCTTCGCTAGGGACGGGTTGTTTATCCAAGTTGTCTTGTTCGGACGATTGCTCGATAGCATGTTCGTCGTCCACCGGATCGTCTTGCTCTATGGCTGGGTCTTTGTTGAGGCGGGACTTGGTTCGGCGTTTACGTTGCCGCTTTGGCTGCTTTTCGAGGGATTTATCCTTCGTGGGCGCCCCGTTGTTCCTCGCCTTCATTTCCTTTAGGTGTATCCACCATGTATACATCATGAGATGAGGTGGTTGTCCAAAGATCCTATAGGTGCTGGTTCATTGTTGTCTCCTACATCGCCGCCCATACCGCCGATGTCTTCGGAGTCGAAATCGAGCACGCCGTGTAAGCTGACGGTGGCTATGAAGTGGGTGGTGGGTGGGCGTTGAATTTCTTCGCCGTCCGCATCCCAACCTTTCTCGACCATAATCCGCCAGGCTCTCCGGATAAAGAGAGAGACTTTAGTGAATTCAGGATGTCGCCAAAGGGCGTAGTGCCGAAAGATGTCCGCGCCATGAACTCCATAACCAGCGCTTGAATCGGATTCGATTAAGGGGCGCCGAGGGTTCGAATCCGGAGAGGAGTCCGCACCGGAGTCGAGGTCTTCGCAAAGCGACAAGGATGGAGTTCGCTCAATCGTCAGAGAGATTGTAGCCCCGAGGCGGTGTCCAACCACTCGCCCTCGATCGGGAATCCGCTCGATTAAGGGTCGGAGCGGATGTCGGTGCGGCCTGTGGCAATCGCTTCACCAGAGAGCTAGATCATGCCCATCGAGACAAAGGCGGCACGCTTACGCTGCGGCTCGAATCCATTGAAGATCAAGTCTCCGCGGATATCGGCCGATAGTTCAAACTTCCAAATCTGACCTGATAGCTGTGGGCATAGCTTTCGATCTGCTCCAGATGGCTGCTTAATTGGCCCGCAGCGGCAAAGCCGCCGAATATTTAAGATCTGTCCGGGAGAAAAGTCTCACCTGGACCGCTGGCCGTTGTTGATGATCGAAGGAGTCATCGGGCCTATTGGTGACGCATACGTAGGAACTCTCAATGAAAGCACCAATGTCGGTGTCAAACCGGCGGATCTCGGTAGGGGGTCCCGAATCATGCGTCTAGGCGGATGGTAACAGGAGACAAGGGACACGATGTTTTACCCAGGTCCGGCCCTCTCGATGGAGGTAATACCCTACTCCCGCTTGATTAATATTGATGATATGGGTAGTACAAGAGTAGATCTACCACGAGATCAAGGAGGCTAAACCCTAGAAGCTAGCCTATGGTATGATTGTTGTTCGCCCCACGGACTAAAACCCTCCGGCTTATATAGACACCGGATAGGTTAGGGTTACACAGAGTCGGTTACAACGGTAGGAGATCTACATATCCAGACGCCAAGCTTGCCTTCCACGCCAAGGAAAGTCCCATCCGGACACGGGACGTAAGTCTTCAATCTTGTATCTTCATAGTCTTGGAGTCCGGCCGTGATGATAGTCCAGCTATTCGGACACCCCCTAGTCCAGGACTCCCTCAACCGCATTATGCATAACTTAAGCTCAAGATGCCAGGACCTAGGGGGGTCATCACAGTCAATGGAAAAACAGAGCGCTCGCTCCGTATGGAGGAGCACACTGCGGCACTCGCAGCGGAGGCACAAAGCAGCCTCTTAAGACTCTGAGTCTCGCTTAGCCTTATACCATGTGAGAGTGGAAAGAACCCTTTCTTCGCCTCACTCATGTTGAACCGCTTCAACACTTTATCTATGCACGTGCTCGCTTAAGCCGAAAGCAGCCTCCTTGATCTATCTCTATAGATCTTAATGCCTAAAATATAGACCGCCTCACCAAGGTCTTTCATCGAAAACTTGCCATTCAATGACTTCTTGACCGAAGTTTAGCATCGAAACATCATTTCCGATCAAGAGTATGTCGTCCACATACAAGACAAAAACACTATCAAGCTCCCACTTAACTTCTTGTATAAAAAAGAGTCCTCTTTGCTTTTGATGAAACCGAGACCAGTGATGACCTCATCAAAATGAATGTTCCAACTCCGAGATGCTTGCTTCAACCCATAAATGGATCTCTTGAGCTTGCATACCTTACTAGTGCTAGTCGGATCGACAAAACCCTTGGGTTGTATCATATACACGTCCTCGGTTAAATTTCCGTGAAGGAAAGCCGCTTTTGACATCCATCCGCCATATCTCAGAATCAAATATGCAGCTATAGCTCGCATTTATCCTCACCGATTTCAAAGCATCGCTACCGCCAGTAAGTCTTGTCGTAGTCAATTCCTTGAACTTGTCCATAACCTTTAGCGACAAGCCGAGCTTTGTGGATCTGAACATTTCCATCCACATCGCTTTTTCTTCTTAAAGACCCATTTGCAACCAATGGCGCTTACGCTGTGTGGCGGATCAGCCAAGTCCTAGACTTGATTCTCATCCATGGACTTTAACTCGGATCTCATAGCCTCCAGCCATGCCTCGAATCTGGGCTCACCATCGCTTCGTGATATGTGGCCGCCTGCCGCCGAAAGCAACAATACATCGCAGACTCTGCGCAATCTCTCCGACCTCCGTGGTTCCGGTGCCGCTTCCACTACGGGTTCTCGATCGACTCAGACGATCTCATCACCACCGAGCCGCCCCGAGTGGTCCTCGAATTTCTTCGAGTCGAACCGCCCTCCCACCGCCTCCCGACCGAGAAACTCTTTCTCAAGGAAAACCCTGCTCCGAGCAACAAACACTTTGTTCTCTCGCCCGTTGTAGAAGCTTATATCCCAAGGTTTCCTCAGATATCTCACGAATATGCATTTATCCGACTTGGGTGTAAGCTTGTCCGACATAAGTCGCTGACAAATGCTTCACAACCCCAAATCTTTCGAAAAGACAAACTGGACTCTTCCTACCCACATCTCATGTGGTGTCTTGTCTACGGATTTTGAAGTGTACCCTATTAAGTGTGAAAGTTGCAGTTTCTAGAGCGTATCCCCAGAATGACAAGGGTAAATCCGATTTGCTCATCATAGACCGGACCATATCCAACAAGGTCTTATTCCTCCGCTCCGACATCGCCGCTTTCTCCGTATGGCGCACGAAGGTGTGAGCCGAGGTACTATACCGAATTTTCAGATGATCATCAAACTCCTGGCTCATGTACTCACCTCCACGATCAGATCGCAGGTTTTATAGTCTTGCCGAGCTGATTCTCAACCTCGCTTTTGAAACTATTTGAACTTTTCAAAAGTCTCCGACTTGTGCCTCATCAAATAGATATATCCATATCTACTCAAGTCGCCGGTAAAAGTCAATGGCAATCGATAGCCACCTCTAGCAGTTGTGCTCATTGGACCACACACATCACCGCAGTATAAGCTCCAACAGCTCGGATGCCCTCTCGCAACTCTTTACGAAAGGAGACTTAGTCATCTTGTCGAGCAAGCATGATTCACATGTCTCGAACGACCAAGTCGGACGGGTTAGGAGCCCATCATCATGGAGCTTCTTCATGAGTTTCGTAATAATGTGTCCAAGCCGCAAAGCCGTAAGTATGTCGGATTTATCTCATTAGGCTTATGCCTCTTGACATTCATGTTATAGACCGGTTCTCGTTCTAGATTCAATATAAATAGCCCATCAACAATGGGTGCATAGCCGTGGAACATACCATTCAAAAAATATCGAACAACCATTGTCCTTTAAATTGAATCCATAACCTTGACTCATCAAACATGAGGCAGAAATAATGTTCCGACTAAGTGCAGGAATGTAATAACAATTATTCAATTCCATTATGAATCCTGAAGGAAGCTGCAATGATCGCGTCGACCTCCAACGCAGCAACTCTTGCTTTGTTGCCGACCTCGATGTCAATCTCCCTTGTGCCACACGCCTAGTTCTTACCAGCCCCTACATCGAAGTTGCAAATATGAACAACCGATCCGTATCAAATACCCAAGAGCTACTAGGTATGTCAAGAAGGTAAATGTCTATAACATATGCAACAAGTGTACCTTTGCCTGAACCAGCATTCCTGGCCTTCTTGCCATGCTTTGCAAGCCACTTGCTACAGTTCCTCTTCCAGTGACCGGTCTCCTTGCAGTGATAGCAAACGGTCTAAGAGTCCGGTCCAGACTTCGATGCAGCGGCAGAGGTTACCCTCTCCGTGCCCTTTGCCTTAGCCTTTTTCTTGGACCAAGTCTTCTTGAACTTAGCCGATTTCTGCACCATCAACACTTGATGTGTGCCTTTCTTAATATCCTGCTCTGCCACCTTGAGCATCCCATGCAATTCAGTGAGCTTCTTATCCATGCCATGCATATGATAGTTCGAGATGAACGCCCCATAGCTGGGCGGAAGAGAACCTGCAAAGCATCAAGAGTCACCGATCCAAGAGCGGGAAGCCCAAACGATCCAAAGCTTGCACATATCCGATCATCTTGATCACATATGGGCTCAGTGGATCACCTTCCTTTAGCTTGCAATCCATCAAGGATCGCCAGACGTTGAACCTTTCGGTCCTAGCCTGTGTCTGAAACATGCTCTTGAGACTCTCGATCATATCGTAAGCCTCAACATTTTCAAAATGCTGTTGCAAATCGGGCTCAATACAAGCCAAAGATCGACAAATGATCTCCGCTGATTCATCAACGAAGTTTCGTAGGCATTCTTAGTTGTGGCATTAGCATTATCGGCAAGTTCCAATCGGAAGTGGATCCTCTAGAACATGTTCCTTTTTATCATGCTTGAGAACAATTCTCAGATTTCTATACCGTGGTAAAGTTTGTTCCATTCAGTTTATCCTTTTCCAGAATTGATTTCAATGGAAAGTTGGGTTGAGCAAGTGGTGCCATTGATCTACAACAGAAAATATGCAATCACTAAGCAATGTGTTTATGTAGAGTAATTCTAGACTAAACAGAAATACTCCCATCAAGTCAAAGATCCCTCCGCAAACTCTCAAGTGATTTAGGATCCGACTAGCGATGCGACTAGTGAGCTTTAGCATCACCGCTAGCCAACATAACTAAACGGTAAGCAACTCCTTGCTAATCGTATTCTCTATACGACTTCGCCGGTTGGGAAGGTATCTCATACCCTGCTCCCAACCTTCTTTGCCACAAGGCCCAAAACCGCTTTTGATAGCCTTGTCAAGTTAACTCGACAAAGGTATGTCCGTGTCCGACATTTAACCCTTCAGTTCAAGGACACCCAAAGAAGACCCCAGCTTTTATGAGCCCACTACTAGACATACTTGACGTATGAAGGTGCAACATCGGGATGCCAATTCGCTTGATATTAATGAGGGATCTTTCTACCATTCTAACATGCATAGAAAACAAGAAGCATACCAATCACAAATATAACACATATTGTGAAATAGTATGGCTCCTTCATGGACGTTCTTCCAGGTCGGCTCGATTCCATGACCATCTACTTAACTCCATCTTGTTTGTCACGCCGGACGCCAAGCCGCCAACCTGATCTCTATTATCCAACTACTACAACTAGTAATGAATTTACATAGAGTCACAAGTCGACACGCAGGTCGTTATACAATATAATGACAAAGCACTTTATTCTCGCCACCGACAAACATGACACGCAGTGCCACGATAAATTACACACATGCATCACATACACATGAGCTATACTATTCACATCAAACCTGCAAAACAAAGTTATGCATAGAATCGCATTCTACCGGTTTGTGTGTCGGGTACGAAATACACGGGCGCCACGCACACGGGCGGTCCCGCTTAGCCGTTAGCAAAGCGGGTTCGAATGGGCAGCACCTCGAGGTGCGGGCAGCACCCGACGCTTTCGGAAATCATAGATCACATCTGAACTCCGCTTCACGCCAATTTTCTCGATCCGACCGATCTCATCGATCATCGGAACTGATTCGGATTTACGCTTTCACCGTTAACCCCGATGGCGGATGACCGACCGGTAGGGGTAGATCGTGTCACGACCTCATCGATCCCGACTAATGTAAAACATAGCCTCAACGATCCCCATGTGCGCTTGATCACATCAACCGTGCACATAGCCGATCTCTTCAAGGACAACAGATCTCATCCGCCGCCTCCGTGATATCTAATATTCATACGATCTGAATCCAAATCCTATAGCAGGGCTCTAATACCACCGTTGGGTTCTACGGTAGGGTGCGCCGATCGCAAATTAAAAATTCCTATGCGCAGTAACATCCAGTGGACATGCTACGGGAGATGGATCATAGTTCGTTACCACTAGACGCGCAGAAGGTCGCGGCAAATGGAAGAAGAGTAGGGACAGCGCGTCTGCTGTGGATCGCCTCCTCTCGCTCGATCTCCTCGAACAACCGCTCGTCCGATCCCACGCACGAAGTTCGCCGAGCGGCGCAAGTGCACCGCCTAACGGTATCCGCTGCAGGTAGGAGGAACACTGCGGCGGCGGATCGCTAGGTCCGATCACACCGGGCGGCGCAGTGGAGGTGGCTATTCGCAACACATGTAAACCCTAGTCGCAGCTACCAAGCGATCAACCGCATGAGTGTGCCGCGACTTCCACTTTATATAGGCGTCCGTCGCAGGCTCAACACTTGGGCCTTGCACGGACCCTAAAGCCCAAAGTCTACTCGGTCACGCTCCTAGTCCAGCCAGATCACATCCGACCAGGTCCTATGAACCGACCTCGTAGGCTCCTTCCCTTAAGCTGCCACCCCTTAGGTTAAGGTCGGTTTGGTCACAGCTCGGATCACCTCCGACCTGCACGCTTGGTAGCGGCCTCTAGCAAGGCGCACACCACCAAGCAGACTATGAAGCTAGTTAGACGCACTCGCATAACGTGTCACACTTCGCTCCCTTTGTCGCATCGATATATGTTGTCGCTTAAGGCGTAGATCACATCCTTGTTCTAGCCCGACCTCTTTCTCATTCCAAAGGATACCGACCACAAACCGGATTATCTCATAATCCTTGTCGCATGGCCATGCTTATCCTGGTCGGATCACACGAGGGGCCCAGAGTATATCTATCCTGATCGGAGGGGCAAATCTCATCTTGCTCGACCATGTCTCGCAAAGATGGGACCGGACAAACCCGAAACCTACCTTTGTAACTACCCACCACGGAGTAGCGCTTTGGTCGGCCCAGAGCAAGTCTGTCACCATCCCGAGTACATGCGCCACCAGGTCTTAGGACATAGAACGATGTTGTACTAGAGACTCACAGATGACATATCGCTGCCTCATAGTTGGGTCTGTCCGACTCGGACCTTATCTCGACTAGGATCACCACGCCGAATCCGACTAGACCTTTCCAAGTCCATATTATCCGTTAGCATCCAATGCTCCATGGCTAGTGAGACCAAGCCATCGACCGTGTCATATGCCAGCCTAGTCGGCCAAGGCCCACACAGCCCTTTCGACTAGGGACCTTTTAGGACAGTCATCATACAATGCATAGTCCCACAAACAAGTCACATACTTGCTGATACACATCATTGATAATGGCAAGGACTATCTTTATTCATAAACACATAGGAAATATCATCATACATGATTGCCTCTAGGGCATATCTCCAACACCACCGACGAACCCCAGGACAAGCCCTTCTCTTTCCAGGAGGTAAGCCGCATGGGGATTCCGGGTCGGAATTCGGGGGCCGCCACCCAGTTGGTGTCGCTGCTCGTGATGTAGAACCACCCCGACTGCCACCCCTTTATGGTCTCCACATAGGAGCCCTCGAGCCATGTGACGTTGGGCATTTTTCCCACCATGGCGTCTCTGCATTGAGCTTGCTGGCCACCTACAACCTTCGGCTTGACATTAAAGGTCTTCAGCCACAGTCAAGTGGGGCTGACGCGGAGGAATGTTTCGCACACGCATTTATAAACGCCGAGATGTTGAGAATAAAGTTCGGGGCTAGATCATGGAAGTCCAGCTCAGAGAAGAACATGAGGCCGCGGACAAAGGGTGAAGGGGGAACCCCAGTCCGCGGACGAGGTGGGTAAGAAAGACTACCCTCTCGTGAGGTTCCGGGGTAGGGACGATCTGCACCTCGTCGGGCAGCCGGTGCGCGATATCCGTGGCCAAGTATCCGGCTCCTCAGCTTCTTGATGTCCTCCTCCATGATGGAGGATTTCATCCACTTGCCTCCCGCCCGGACATGATTGGAGCAAAGGTGTGAGGAGAAAGATGCAAGCTTGGGTGTAGGAGCTCGAGTGTGCAAGAATGGATGAGCGAGGAGGAAGAAGGCGTGGGTGAAAAAAGGTGAATCCTTATCCCTTTATAAAGGCGGACGAAACTATATGCCCCCACTAGCCTGGTAAACTCGCTTACTCCCCAAGCATCGTGGATTGATGGCGCGTTGGGTTGCCCACGCCCGTATTGATGAGAATCCTGATAAGGGACACGATCTCCGCTTCAACAAGACGTGCAAGGAAACCGCCGCAATATGCGCCAAGGCTGGCTTAGAAAACGGTTCAATAATGGCCGGCCATGGTGATGTCATGATATCAAGTGCGTCAGCAGATTAGATTTGTGGAAATATTATTCTCTCTACGGTGGTATGTGGGACTTGTTTTGCAGAGCCGGACACTATCCTTGTGTTCAAAATCTTCTACAGAGTATTCGGAGGAAGGAACCCGCCTTGCAATGTCGAAGACAATCTGCGCGCCGGACTCATCGTCATTGAAGCCTGGTTCAGGGGCTACTGAGGGAGTCCTGGATTAGGGGGTATCCGGACAGCCGGACTATATCATTTGGCCGGACTATTGGACTATGAAGATACAATATTGAAGACTTCGTCTCGTGGTCCGGATGGGACTCTCCTTGGCGTGGAAGGCAAGCTTGGCGATACGGATATGTAGATCTCCTCCCTTGTAACCGACTCAGGTAACCCTAGCCCCTTCGGTGTCTATATAAACCGGAGGGTTTAGTCCAGAGGACAATAATAATCATACCATAGGCTAGATTCTAGGGTTTAGCCTTCACGATCTCCTCGCTAGATCAACTCTTGTACTACTCATGTCATCAAGATCAATCAAGGTGAAGTAGGGTATTACCTCCATCGAGAGGGCCCGAACCTGGGTAAACATCGTGTCCCCCGCCTCCCGTTACCATCCGCCTTTAGACGCACAGTTCGGGACCCCTACCCGAGATCCGCCGGTTTTGACACCGATAGTCGCCATTCACGGGCGGCAGACTTCGCATGCTCGCTGATGTGGCATTTCTACTTGAAGGTTTACGGAAAGGGGCCATCTTTCCCACTGTGAGAGGGGAAGTTGAGCTACTTTTTTAGGGGTAGTTGAGCTGATTATATGGGTCACTACAAAATTTAGCATTTACGAAAGAAATAAGTATACAAATCACCCTCAAATCCCATCTTTGGGATACATGCCCCCCTGAACTCAAAACCGGGATAAATAACACCCTCAAATCATCAAAACTTGTTAATAACCCCTTGAGTGGTTTTTTCCCATGATATCGATTAGGCGGTGATCAAGCGTAAAACACCGAGTGGGTCCCATTAGTCAATTGCCTCTCTCTCCTTTCTTTCTTTTTTCCCTCGCCCCTTTCTTTCTTTATTTCTTCCTCACAATCGCGGGCGCCTCCGCTATCACCTCCGTAATCGCCTCCCTACTAGGTCTTGGAAATCGCAGCGCCTCCGCTACTGCCGCCATTGTTTGTAGCTCGTCTGTCACCGCCGAACTAAACCATGTGTCCAAAAGCGTGACTCCATCTCTGCTTCCTCTACTTCATTATCGGTTTTGTTCACCGGCGGAATCATGGGCGCACGGTTGATACAACTCCAACGTATCTATAATTTTTTATTGTTCCATGCTATTATATTATCCATCTAGGATGTTTTATATGCTATTTTATATGATTTTTGACTAACCTATTAACCTAGAGCCCAAAGGCCGCTTTCTATTTTTCCTTGTTTTTGAGTATCGCAGAAAAGGAATACCAAACGGAGTCCAATTGACTGCCAAATTTTGATGAATTTTGATGGACCAAAAGAAGCCCCGGGAGTAAAAGAGTTGGGCCAGAAGAGTCCAGGGCCGTCCACGAGGGTGGGGGCACACCTACCCCCTAGGCTGCCCCCAATCTCATGGACGACTGGAGACCCCTCGACGTGAGACCCACGCCAAAAATTCCTATAAATACGTAAACCTCCGTAAAATAACCTAGATCGGAGTTCGCCGCTGCAAGCCTCTCGTAGCTCCTCAACCCATCGAACCTACCGAAAATGAAAATGTTCCTTTGAAGTTCCTTCGGGTGTGTTAGAAAAACTGCTAGCTCATCCTTTTGTGGGAGATGGAACAAAGCATCCTGATGAGCACCTAATATATGTGGATGAAGTTTGTGGATTATTTAAGCTTGCAGGTATACCCGATGATGTCGTTAAGAAGAAGGTCTTCCCTTTATATTTGAAGGGAGATGCTTCAACATGGTATAGGCTACGTGATGATACGAGGTCATGGAACTATAAATGATTGAAATTGGAATTTCATCAGAAGTATTATCCTATGCATCTTGTTCATCGTGATCGCAATTATATATATAATTTTTGGCCTCGCGAAGGAGAAAGCATCGCTCAAGCTTGGGGTAGGCTTAAATCAATGTTATATTCACGCCCCAATCATGAGCTCCCAAGAGAAATAATTCTCCAAAGTTTTTATGCTCGGCTTTCTCGTAATAATAAATCCATGCTCGATACTTCTTGTGCTGGCTCTTTTATGATGAAGACTATTGAATTCAAATGGAATTTATTGGGTAGAATTAAACGCAGCTCTGAAGATTGGGATCCCGACGAAGGTAAGGAGTCGTATGACACCTAAGTTTGATTGTGTTAAATCTTTTATGGATACCAATGTTTTCCATAAATTTAGCACTAAATATGGACTTGACTCGAGATAGTAGCCTCTTTCTCGTGAATCTTTTGTTGCTTATGTTGATCTCCCCAGGGAGAAGTGGTTTAAATATCATCCTCCCATAGAAGTAAAAGTAGCTGCACCTACTAAAGTTGAAGAAAAGACTATCACTTATAATGATCCTGTTGTTCCTACTTCTTATGTTGAGAAACCACCTTTCCCTCGTTAGAATAAAGGATCATGCTAAAGCTTCAATCAGAGTCTCGTAAAAGCAATATTAGAACTTATACACCTTCTCGAGCAAGTTAAAGTTGAACCTAATATTGCTATTGTTAAAGATCTCTTGGCTGATAATATTGATGGGCACGTTATTTATTTCTCATGGTGAAACTGCTAGAATTGCCAAACCCTGTGCTAAAGATAAACATAGACCTGTGGTAGGCGTGCCTGTTATTTCTTGTAAAATAGGAGATCATTGTTATCATGGCTTATGTGATATGGGTGCTAGTGTTAGTGCAATACCTTATGACTTATACAAAGAAATTATGCATGATATTGCACCGCCGAGATAGAAGATATTGATGTCACAATTAAACTTGCCAATAGAGATACTATTTCACCAATGGGAATTGTTAGAGATGTTGAAGTCTTGTGTGGGAAAACTAAATATCCTGCTGATTTTCTTGTTCTTGGTTCCCCACAAGATAGCCTTTGTCCCATTATTTTTGGTAGATCCTTCTTGAACACCGTCAATGCTAGAATAGACTCAAGTAAAAGAATGTTGTTACTATTGGCTTGGGTGATATGTCTCATGAGTTTAATTGCTCTAAATTTAGTAGACAACACCGTGAAGAAGAATTGCCTAGTAAGGATGAAATTATTGGTCTTGCTTCTATTGCCGCATTCCTAGTGATCCTTTAGAACAATATTTGCTAGACCATGAAAATGATATGTTTATGAATGAAAGAAGGGAAATAGATGAAGTATTCTTTAAACAGAACCTATTCTCAAACACAATTTGCCTGTTGAAATCCTAGGGATCCTCCTCCACCCAAGGGTGATCCTGTTTGAGCTTAAACCGCTGCTCGATACTCTTAAATATGCTTATCTTGATGAAAAGAAGATATATCCTTTTATTATTAGTGCTAACCTTTCAGAGCATGAAGAAGAGATATTATTGAAAACTCTAAAGAAGCACCGTGTCGCTATTGGATACACTCTTGATGATCTTAAGGGCATTAGTCCCACTCTATGTCAACATAAAATAAATTTAGAAGAAGATGCTAAACCACTTGTTGATCATCAACGACGGCCGAATACTAAGATGAAAGAAGTGGTAAGAAAAGAAATACTAAAGCTTCTGGAGGCAGGTATAATTTATACCGTTGCTGATAGTCAGTGGGTAAGTCATGTCCATTGTGTCCCTAAGAAGCGAGGTATCATCGTTGTTCCTAATGATAAAGATGAACTGATTGCAAAGAACTATTACAGGTTATAGGATGGTAATTGATTTCCGCAAATTAAATAAAGCTACTAAGAAAGATCATTACCCCTTACCTTTTATCGATCAAATGCTAGAAAGATTATGCAAGCATACACATTTTTGCTTTCTAGATGGTTATTCTAGTTTCTCTCAAATACCTGTGTCAGCCAATGATCAATCAAATACTACTTTTACCTGCCCTTTTGGTACTTTTGCTTATAGACGATGCCTTTTGGTTTATGCAATGCAACTGCTACCTTTCAAAGATGCATGATGGCTATATTCTCCGACTTTTGTGAAAAGATTTGTGAGGTTTTCATGGACGACTTCTCCGCCTATGATCCTCTTTTGATGATTGCTTGAGCAACCTTGATCGAAGTTTTGCGTAGATGTGAAGAAACTAATCTTGTCTTGAATTGGGAAAAGTGTCGCTTTATGGTTAATGAAGGTATTGTCTTGGGGCATAAAGTTTTAAAGAGGTATTGAAGTTGATAAAGCCAAGGTTGATGCCATTGAAAAGATGCCATGTCCCAAGGACATCAAAGGTATAAGAAGTTTCCTTGGTCACGCCGGGTTTTTATAGGAGGTTCATTAAGGACTTCTCAAAATTTCTCGGCCTCCTCGACTAATTTATTACTAAAAGATATACCATTTGTCTTTGATGATGGTTGTGTAGAAGCATTTGAAATACTTAAGAAAGCATTGATCTCTGCACCTATTGTTCAGCCACCGATTGGAATTTACCCTTTGAAATTATGTGTGATGCTAGTGATTATGTTGTAGGTGCTGTTCTAGGGCAAAGAGTGGATAAGAAATTAAATGTTATTCAATATGCTAGTAAAACTCTAGACAATGCTCAGAGAAATTATGCTACTACCGAGAAAGAATTCTTAGCAGCTTGTATTTGCTTGTGATAAGTTCAGACCTTATATTGTTGATTCTAAAGTAACTATTCACACGGATCATGCCGCTATTAAATATCTTATGGAAAAGAAAGATGCTAAACCTAGACTTATTAGATGGGTTCTCTTGCTACAAGAATTTGATTTACATATAGTTGATAGAAAGGGAGTCAGAACCCCGCTGCATAACTTGTCTAGGTTAGAAAATGTTCTTGATGACCCACTACCTATTGATGATAGCTTTCCTGATGAGCAATTAAATGTCATAAATGCCTCTCGTAGTACTCTGTGGTATGCTGATTATGCTAATTACATTGTTGCTAAATTTATACCACCTAGTTTCACATACCAGCAAAAGAAAAAGTTTTTCTATGATTTGAGACATTACTCGGGATGACCCACATCTTTATAAAGAAGGAGTAGATGGTGTTATTAGACGTTGTGTACCGAGCATGAACAGAACATATCCTACGCAAGTGTCACTCCGAGGCGTATGGAGGACACCACGCCGCAGATAGAACTACACATAAGGTATTGCAATCCGGTTTTTATTGGTCTACTTTCTTCAACGATGCCCGTAAGTTTGTCTTATCTTGTGATGAATGTCAAATAATTGGTAATATTAGTAGACGTCAAGAAATGCCTATGAACTATTCACTTTTTATTAAACCATTTGATGTTTGGGGCTTTGATTATATGGGACCTTTTCCTGCCTCTAATGGATATACACATATTTTAGTTGATATTGATTACGTTACTAAGTGGGTAGAAGCTATTCCAACTAGTAGTGCTGATCATAACACTTCTATTAAGATGCTTAAAGAAGTTATTTTTCCAAGGTTTGGAGTCCCTAGATATTTAATGACCGATGGTGGTTCACATTTTATTCATGGTGCTTTCCGTAAAATGCTTGCAAGTATGATGTTAATCATAGAATTGCATCTCCTTATCACCCACAGTCTAGTGGTCAAGTAGAATTGAGTAATAGAGAACTCAAATTAATTTTGCAAAAGACTATCAATAGGTCTAGAAAGAATTGGTCCAAGAAACTTGATGATGCATTATGGGCCTAAAGAACTGCATATAAAAATCCTATGGGTATGTCTCCATATAAAATGGTTTATGAAAAAGCATGTCAGTTACCTCTCGAACTAGAACATAAGGCATACTGGGCTATTAAAGAGCTCAACTATGATTTCAAACTTGCCGGTGAGAAGAGGTTATTTGATATTAGCTCACTTGATAAATGGAGAACCCAAGCTTATGAAAATGCCAAGTTGTTTAAAGAAAAAGTTAAAAGATGGCATGACAAAAGGATACAAAAGCGTGAGTTTAATGTAGGTGATTATGTATTCTATACAACTCTCGCTTAAGATTTTTGCAGGAAAACTTCTCTCTAAATGGGAAGGTCCTTACGCTATCGAGGAGGTCTATCGCTCGGTGCCATAAAAATCAACAACTTCAAGGTACAAACCCAAGGTGGTGAACGGTCAAAGAATCAAACATTATATCTCGTAATCCCATAAATGATAAAACCAATGTTATTGAAACCGTAACCCCGGAGAATACATATGGGACACTTTTCGAACGCTTTAGACTCAAAAGGAATAGGTATGTGGTACGGTAAGTAAACCGACTCCAAAACAGTTTTTAAGGCAATATTTCTCCATTTTGGACTATTTAGAAAAATATAAAAATAAGAAGCAGTCTGGGAAGGACACGAGGGTGGAGGGCGCGCCTACCCTCGGCGCGCCTACCTCGTGGGCACCTCGTGTGCTCTCCGGACTCCGCTTTTCTTGCACGCTGCCTATTTTGGTCGGTAAAAATTCATTATATAATCTCCCAAAGGTTTTGACTCCTGTATCACGAATTGTCCTCTGCTCTTGTTTCGAGCTGTTTTCTCGTCAGGTTGTCAAGGCTGCATCATGTCATACCCCTCCTCCAACAATGGTGACACCGATGCTTGGCTAATGAAGATAGAGCTGAAGAGGGAAGAACCCATGCAGATCAACAAGGATGAAGGGATCAAGAAGGCCACGGAGGACCAAGCTCCTGAAGAAAACCTTCAACTTGATCACAATCTTCTTACCCCAACTGAGATCGAAGCTTTCAAGATGATTGAGTTAGCTCGTATACAAAACAAGTATCTCACACGTGAAAATATTTTGTTGAAGGAGCATATTGTTGCACTCAAGGGCATTATCCGCAAGTCGGAGGACCTCTTACGCTTGATGTGCGACTATCCATCATCAACTCCACCCTCTTCACCAACAAAGGAGACATAATCACATGGGTATGGGCACTTCCCTTGGCAACTGCCAAGCTTGGGGGAGATGCCCCGGTATCGTATCACCATCACACTCCTATCTTTACCGTCTTTCTTAGTTCGAGCCTTTTAGTAGTATCTTGATCTAGTAGAATAAAAGTTTTGGTATGATCTAGTTTTGAGTTTTGCTTTATGATCCCTCTATGTAATCGAGTCCATGAGCTATATAATAAAGATTAGTGTTGAGTCAAGGGCTTGATTATTTTGCCATGATCTTGAGTGAATAAAAGAAAAGAGAAGAAGAATAAAAAGAAATAAAGAGTTCATATTGATCTTATTGAGAGTAATGACTTCACATAGAAAGAGTATGATGATTAAAAATTGTTGAGAGTTGGCAAACATAGCTTTGATCATCATTGCAATTAATAGGAAATAATAAAGAAAGAGAGGTTTCACATATAAATATACTATCATGGACATCTTTTATGATTGGGAGCACTCATTAAAATATGACATGCTAAAGAGTTGATGTTGGACAAGGAAGACAACGTAATGGGTTATGTTTTCTTATATCTGAGATAAAGTATGTTGTCATGGATCATCCAACATGTTGAGCTTGCCTTTCCCCCTCATGCTCGCCAAATTCTTAGCACCAAGTAGAGATACTACATGTGCTTCCAAAAACCCTTAAACCAGTTTTGCCATGAGAGTCCACCATACCTACCTATGGATTGAGTAAGATCCTTCAAGTAAGTTGTCATTGGTGCAAGCAATAAAATTGCTCTCTAAATATGTATGACTTATTAGTGTGGGAGAAAATAAGCTTTATACGATCTTGTGATGTGGAAGAAATAAAAGCAACGGACTGCATAATAAAGGTTCATATCACAAGTGGCAATATAAAGTGACGTTCTTTCGCATTAAGATTTTGTGCATCCAACCATAAAAGCGCATGGCAACCTCTGCTTCCCTCTGTGAAGGGCCTATCTTTTATTATTATCTTCTACCTTATGCAAGAGTCATGGTGATCTTCACCTTTCCTTTTTACATTTTATCCTTTGGCAAGCACAGGGTGTTGGAAAGATCCTGATAGATATATCTAATTGGATGTAAGTCAGCATGAGTTATTATTGTTGACATTACCCTTGAGGTAAAAGGTTGGGAGGCGAAACTATAAGCCCCTATCTTTCTTTGTGTCTGATTAAACCTTCGTAACCACAAGTATTGCGTGAGTGTTAGCAATTATGAAAGACTAAATGATAGTTGAGTATGTGGACTTGCTAGAAAGCTCGACATAGACTCTTTCCGATGTTATGATAAATTGCGCTTGCTTCAATGATCGAGATAGTTTATGGGTTCTCAATAAAGTTTCGATTCATACTTATGCGTTGTGAATATATTATTACTTGAGCATAAGAAATCATATGACAATATCCATATATGTTGTTGTTATGAGAATAATCATGATGACCTCATGTTCGTATTTTATTTTATCGACACCTCTACCTCTAAACATGTGGACGTATTTATCGTTATCGGCTTTCGCTTGAGGACAAGCGAGGTCTAAGCTTTGGGGAGTTGATACGTCCATTTTGCATCATGCTTTTCTATCTATATTTATTGCATTATGGGTTGTTATTACACGTTATGTCACAATACTTATGCCTATTCTCTCTTATTTTACAAGGTTTACATAAGGAGGGAGAATGCCGGCAGCTGCAATTCTGGGCTGGTAAAGGAGCAAATATTAGAGACCTATTCTGCACAACTCCAAAAGTCCTGAAACTCCACGAAAGTTATTTTTGGAAATAATAAAAAATATTGAGCGGAAGAAGTACGTCAGAGGGGGGCCCACCTGGCCACGAGGGTGGAGGGCGCGCCCCTTGCCTCGTGGGCCCCCTGTTGGCTCTCCGGTGGCCATCTTCTGCTATATGAATTCTTTCGTCAAGGAAAAAATCATAAGCAACCATTCGGGACGAGACTCCGCTGCCACGAGGCGGAACCAATCTAGGGCTCTGGCAGAGCTGTTCTGCCGGGGACACTTCCCTCCGGGAGGGGGAAATCATCACCATCGTCATCACCAACGCTCCTCTCATCGGAGAGGGCCAATCTCCATCAACATCTTCACCAGCACCATCTCTTCTCAAAACCCTAGTTCATCTCCTATATCCAAATCTTGTCTCCAAGTCCGGATTGGTACTAGTAGGTTGCTAGTAGTGTTGATTACTCCTTGTAGTTGATGCTAGTTGGTTTATTTGGTGGAAGATCATATGTTCAGATCCTTTATGAATATTAATACCCCTCTGATTATGAACATTAATATGCTTTGTGAGTAGTTACGTTTGTTCCTGAGGACATGGGAGAAGTCTTGCTATTAGTAGTCATGTGAATTTGGTATTCGTTCGATATTTTTATGAGATGTATGTTGTCTAGCCTCTAGTGGTGTTATGTGAACGTCGACTACATAACAATTCACCATTATTTGGGCCTAGAGGAAGGCATTGGGAAGTAATAAGTAGATGATGGGTTGCTAGAGTGATGTAAGATTAAACCCTAGTATATGCGTTGTTTCGTAAGGGGCTGATTTGGATCCATACGTTTCATGCTATGGTTAGGTTTACCTTAATACTTTTGTTGTAGTTATGGATGCTTGCAATAGAGGTTAATCATAAGTGGGATGCTTGTTCAAGTAAGAATAGCACCCAAGCACCGGTCCACCCACATATCAAATTACCAAAGTACCGAATGTGAATGATATGAACGTGATGAAAACTAGCTTGACGATAATTCCCATGTGTCCTCGTGGAGCACTTTTCTCTATATAAGAGTTTGTCCAGGCTTGTCCTTTGCTACAAAAGTATTGGACCACCTTGCTGCACTTCATTTACTTTTGTTACTTGTTGCTCGTTACAAATTATCCTATCACAAAACTATCTCGCTACCACTTATTTCAGTACTTGCAGAGAATACCTTGCTGAAAACCGCTTATCATTTCCTTATGCTCCTCGTTGGGTTCGACACTCTTACTTATCGAAAGGACTACGATAGATCCCCTATACTTGTGGTCATCAGGCAGCAAGCGGGTGGGTGGGCTACGTGATGATGTTGGTCGTCGTCTGCGGCAAGAACTTAGATTGGCGGCTTCGCTGATGTGGCATTTCTACTTGAAGGTTTACGGAAAGGGGCCATCTTTCCCATGGTGAGAGGGGTTGTTGAGCTAATTTTTTAGGGGTAGTTGAGCTGATTATACGGGTCACTACAAAATTTAGCATTTACGAAAGAAAGAAGTATACAAATCACCCTCAAATCCACTCTTTGGGATACATACCCCCCTAAACTCAAAACCGGGATAAATAACACCCTCGAATCATCAAAACTGGTTAATAACCCCCTTGAGTGGTTTTTGTCCCATGATACTGATTAGGCGGTGACTGGGCAGAAAATGTTGAGTGGGTCCCATTAGCCAATTGCCTCTCTCTCCTTTCTTTATTTTTCCCTCGCTCCCTTTCTTTCTTTATTTCTTTCTCGTCAATCGCAGGCGCCCTCCGCTGTCACCTCCAGAATCGCCTCCCGGCCAGGTCGTAGCAATCGCAGGCGCCTCATTGTTGCCGCCATTGTTTGTTGCTCGTCTGTCACCGGGCCGAACCAAACCATGTGTCTAGGTGCGTGACTCCATCTCTGCTCCTCTACTTCATTACTGGTTTTGTTCGCCGGCGGAATCGCGGCGCCGGTTGATACGTCTCCAACGTATCTATAATTTTTTATTGTTCCATGCTATTATATTATCCTTCTAGGATGTTTTATATGCATTTATATGCTATTTTATATTATTTTTGGGACTAACCTATTAACCTAGAGCCCAGTGCCAGTTTCTGTTTTTTCCTTGTTTTTGAGTACCAAACGGAGTCCAATTGACGTGCCAAATTTTGATGATTTTTTATAGACCAAAGAATCCCCGGGAGTAAAAGAGTTGGGCCAGAAGAGTCCCGGGCCATCCACGAGGGTGGGGGTGCGCCCTACCCCCCGGGGCGCGTCCCCCTATGTCATGGACGACTCGGAGACCCCCCTGACGTGAGACCTACGCCAAAAATTCCTATAAATACGTAAACCTCCGTAAAATAACCTAGATCGGGAGTTCCACCGCCACAAGCCTCTCAGAGCTACTCAAAACCAATCGGGACCCCTGCTAAAGACCGCCAGAGGGGGGATCCTCACCGGTGGCCATCTTCATCATCCCGGCGCTCTCCATGACGAGGAGGGAGTAGTTCACCGGGCCGAGGGTATGTACCAAGAGCTATGTGTTTGATCTCTCCGCCTCTCTCGTGTTCTTGATTCGCACGATCTTGATGTATCGTGGGCTTTGCTATTATAGTTGGATCTTATGATGTTTCTCCCGCTCTATCTCTTGTAATGGATTGAGTTTTCCCTTTGAAGTTACCTTATCGAATTGAGTCTTTACACTACAAAAAAATACACTTCCGTGACGATACATGTTTGTCACATTAGGTCACGCTTTTACATCATGCATGTACATCCATGACAAATTTATGATGTAATCAAGATAGTCATACTGTCGTCGTAGAAGTGTTCCATGACATTACCAAAATTATCATCACGGAAGTGTCCACTTCCATGACGATAAATCGCGCATCACAGAAGTGCTTTCGTCAAGGGTGACCAACACATGGCATCCACCGTAACGGAACGTCGTTAAGCTATCGGGTCCGGTTTTGGATCCGATAACCTGCTAACAGCTTGGACAAATGGGGATTTTCCACGTGTAAAATTCTGATTGGTCGACGGAACACATGTCGACTCGGCGTTGGCACAGGTGTCACTCATCCAATGGGCGAGATGCGCCTATGATATGTTGACACGTGGACTGGCCCAAAAGTGGCCCATAAAGTTTAAATGGGCTGGCCCAACTAAAGGCCCACAAGATTTTGCGGTCCATAATGGGCCGGCCCAGCAAAAGGCCCATGAGATTTTGCGTATCATAATGGATCGGCCCAGCTAAAGGCCCACGAGATTTTTCGGGCCATAATGGGCCGGCCCAGCTAAAGGCCCACAAGATTTTGCACACCATAATGGGCCGGCCCAGCAAAAGGTCCAACATTCTCAGTTAAGGCCCGTACGGCTAGTGTCAAATCGGCACGTCAAAGTCCTGTCCTAAACTTGTCATCATCGCGGCCCATGGTCACTTCTGGCCCGTTAACAGTTCGCTAAGTATATGGGCCGAATTACGGCACGGTGTATTTCCGGAATGTTAAAGGTCCTACTTCATTTGGGCCCATTTACAGGTAAACGACCGTGAAGGATTTGGGTCATATTCGGCCATGTCTGACATTTGGCCTGTTAGAGGCCCACTATAGATTTGGGCCAATCGTCGGCTCGTTCGATTTTCGCCCGTTAACGTAGGACGAAATCCATGGGCCATATGTGGCCCAACGTCACATCGGGCCCATTAACGGCCCATATAAAAATGATGATAATCTATCCCGACCGAACTTCTGGCCTGTTAAAGGCCCGTGTATTAGGTCGACGCATTTACGGCCCGTCCGAATTTCGGCCTGTGAAAGATCCGCATCGTAAATGGGCCACCATTTCGGCCTGCTAAGACCAGTGGGTTATTTGGCACTATCGGGGCCCAATCTCACTTTCGGTCTTTTAAAGGCCCATGTTTTTTATGGGCTCGAGATATTTACACTGTAAACGCCCTATTGTTACCGAGGGCCCAAATTATGTTTAGGCATGTTAAAGGCCCACTATGGGCACAGAGCCTATCGTAAAAAATATGAAATCTTATGCTGATTTAGGCCCAGATATTTTTAGTGGGCTACATGCAAATTTCGAACCATAATCGTTTTTAGCCCAATTGGAATGGGCCCGACGAATGTTGGCATGTTGGGCTCCTACGAAGCTTTCGGCCGAATACATTACTAAGATAAACCTACACTATACAAAAATAGCATCATAATTATTGCAGCCTTTGGCAGCATCATAAATTTTGTATCACAACAAAATAAATTCCAACCATACAACAAAAGGCATGTTGGCATAAAGTTTACAGTCCTTGCAGATAAAAAGCATCATCATATGTATAGAAGCACAGATCATTTGACCTGAGTGCTAATGTTTCAGGCTGTAGAATCTGATGGAGCAGCACGGTCTTCACCTTTTTTCTTCCATTGCTCTTGAACAACGAAGCGAATGTCTGATAGTCTAGTTTCAAAACCACTATTCTTGTTTCCAAAACGACGTCCATTAGGGATTGGACTTGTGTCTGGAGCATAGATATATCACTCTGTCTAGCAGGAAGATTTTGTTCGGTAGGCGATTTGGACGAGGTTACTGTCGGTGACAAAACTGGCGGATCTCGGGTAGGGGGTCCCGAACTGTGCGTCTAGGCGGATGGTAATAGGAGACAAGGGACACGACGTTTTTACCCAGGTTCGGGCCCTCTCGATGAAGGTAAAACCCTACTCCTGCTTGATTAATATTGATGATATGGGTAGTACAAGAGTAGATCTACCACGAGTTCAGAGAGGCTAAACCCTAGAAGCTAGCCTATGGTATGATTGTTCTTCGTCCTACGGACTAAAACCCTCCGGTTTATATAGACACCGAAGAGGGTTAGGGTTACACAGAGTCGGTTACAATGGTAGGACATCTACATATCCGTATCGCCAAGCTTGCCTTCCACGCCAAGGAAAGTCCCATCCGGACACGGGACGGAGTCTTCAATCTTGTATCTTCATAGTCTAGGAGTCCGCCAAAGATGATAGTTCGGCTATCTAGACACCCCCTAGTCCAGGACTCCTCAAGAGTCTCCCTAACCAGGCTTCAATGACGACGAGTCCGGGCGCAGATATTGTCTTCGACATTGCAAGGCAAGTTCCTCCTCTGAATTCTTCGAGAAGATTTTGAATACAAGGATAGTGTCCGCTCTGCAAAACAAGTTCCACATACCACCGTAGAGAGAATAATCTTTACACAGATCTGGCGACGATTCTCAAGGGCGTGACATCACACCACGGCCAGGCCTTTATTCGAATCATTTTTTTACTGTCCCACCTCAGCGCGTTTAGCGAGGCGGTTTCCTTGGCACGTCTTATCAAAGCGGACATCGTGCCTCCTTATTACGGGATTCTCATCAATACGGGCATGGGTAACCCAACCGTGCCATTGATTATGGTGCTTGGGAGATAAGCGAGTTTTACCAGGCTGGTGGGGATGCATAGCTTCGTCCGTCCATATAAGGGGATAAGGATCTACCTTTTCACCCACACCTTATTCCTCCTTTGCTCATCCATTTCCGCGCACTCGAGCTCCAGCGCCCAAGTCTGCACATCCTTCCTCAACCTTCTCCAGCCATGTCCGGAGCGGGAGGCAAGTGGATGGTCTCCTCCGTCACGGAGGGTCTAGTAAAAAAGCTGCGGAAAGCCGGATACTTGTCCGGCGACATCGCGCATCGGCACCCCGACGAGGGGCAGCTCATCCCCACCCCTAGGCCCCATGAGAGGGTGGTGTTTCTCGCCCACTTCCTCCACGGACTAGGTTTTCCACTTCACCCATTTGTCCGGGGGCTCATGTTCTACTATGGCCTGGATTTCCACGATCCGCCCCAATTTCATCCTCAACATCTCGGCGTTCATCATCGTAATGCGAGGCCTTTCTTCAGATTCAGCCCCACTTCGGCTTATGGCTGAAGACGTTCAATGTCAAGCCGAAGGTAGTGGGCGACCGCCAAGCGGAGTGCGGAGGCGCCATGGTTGGCAAGATGGCCAATGTCCTATGGCCCGAGGGCTCCTTTGTGGAGACCGTGAAGGGGTGGCAATCGGGGTGGTTCTACATCACCGAGCCGCCCGACGCTAAATGGGCGGCGGCCCCCGAATTTCGGTCTGGTTTTCCTACGCGGCTCACTTCTTTGAAAGAGACGGGCCTGGCATGGGGTAATCCGGAAGAGCTGACCGGACTCCAGACCTGTATGCAAACCCTGGTGAACAAGAATCTCAGGCTTGTCAACGTAATCCAGGTTATGCTCACCCGCCGGATCCTCCCATGCCAACAACGGGCCTTCAAATTGTGGGAGTTTGATCCGGCGCAGCACCGGACTCTGAAAAGGCTCTTCGACACTACGTACGAAGATGCCTGGAAGGCGCTATTTAAGGGCGCCGAAGCTCCCACATCCGCTACCGAAGATCGCGGATTCAGCTCGCAGCGTGAAGCTACCGAGGTAAGCTATTTTGCCCTTTACGGGATTCTTGTTTTTCATGGTTTCATTCTATGCGGGATCTAAACTCCCTTACCTTTGACAGGACTGGCGGAACACGTCCGAGCAGGTTAACTGTCCGGCTCCCTTGCCAGAAGACCAGTAGATGCCCGCTGACGGGTTGCTGGTTCCGGCACCGCACGTGGTGCCGGAGAAGAAGGCAAAGAAGAAGGCCACGGGAACTCGAAGGAGTGCCCGGCGCCCGGCGCCGTCGGAATCATCGTCCGACGACTCTGAGGCGGAATCCTCCCGTGAAAACGAGGAGGAGGAAAAAGAAGCCTCTCCCCCAACGAGGGGAGAGAAGAAAAGGAAGGCTCCCCCGACTGGGGAGGCTGGAGGGTCCAAGAAGGGAAGGACCCTTCCTCCGAACTTCTCCACCAACGCCGACGACGGCGAAGAGGAGTGGCCATCAAGGGCCAAGCCCCTGGCGAGATCGTAAGTGTCTGGATTCCGAATAACTCATGGCTTTTTCATTTGTCGCATAGTGTCTTCTAATGCCGAATACAACTATGCAGCCCGCCCAAGGACGAGTTGGCGCTTCGTCGAGCGGGTCCCTGGATCCGTCGGATGTGGAAAGCGATTCACTTCCGGCCGCCTCTTCTCCTCGCGCTGCCGACGATGCCGAGGTGGGGCCCCAAGAGGGGCCCGGTCAGGAGGAGGTGGCCCAGGAGGTGCCGCAAGGCAACCTCCCGGACTCCAGGCGCGAAGGGGATGAAACCCCCAAGGGCTCTAAGTCCGACCCTGGTCCGGACTCCGTACCGGAACCTTCAATGGTTCTGAATTCCAGCAGGCGGCCCCTTCGTAAGAAGGGTAAGATTGCGACGTCGGTGACCTCTGGCCAACCGGAGGCACCGGATAGCTTGCTGGAGGCGCTTAACAGCGCCTCCATCGACGAGGAGCACCGCACTGTTATGAGTGTGGTGATCCAGAAAGTTCAGTCCGCCAAGAGCGGGCTGACTGAAGCCTGCAACAGCCTTCTAACAGGCTTTGAGGTAAGTTTTTAAGATATGTAAGAAGATTACCGCATAGACAGTAGCCCCTGATGCTTAGTTCGGTGTTCGGAAAGAAAAGCCGAACTGAGGATCTAAAAAGATATACGCAGGAGGCTAACATAAGTATGTCAATATGGGAATGCAGGCTGCGCCTTGACCTCTGCCGCCTTGATTGCGGAGGTCAATGCATTGAAGGAGAGCCTCGAGCGGTCCGAGAACGAGCTCGGCCTTGCCAAGAAGCAGCTCGAGGACAAGGAAGGTAAGTAATACCTTATGGGATTATATATATAAGAAATGTGGTTGCAAAAAATAACAGGAATAATGTGGGTATCGCAGGGGCCACGAACGAGGTGGTGACCCTGAAGGAAGCGGTGTCCGCGGCCGAAAACAAAGCGGCCGCGGAGCGCACCGAGCGAGAGAAACATGAGGCACGGTTGGCGGAGGTGCGGCAAGAGCTCCAGGCTCTCGTGGAAAAACACGAGAGTTTGGAGTGTGACTCGAAGACTCGAGAGTCTGAGCTTGCCTCGGCCCTTGAGAGTGCCAAAGCCGCTAAGGCCGAAGCCCAAAAAGCCCTCCAGGAGATTGAGGCGATAAAGAAGATAGCGGCGGGTAAGGCATTCTTTATGCAAAGCAAGCACGTGAAAGTCAATTATCTGTTACTTACCCGAATCCGGAGCTCTCCAGGAGCCTTCACAGATCTGCCCCGCAGTGTGTCCGATGCCGCCGCGCTCTACCGAGCCGAAGAAGGGAGCTCGACGGAGAAGGTGTTCTGGTCTCGATATGTCTTTGAGGCCGAACACCGGCAGCCCTTTGAGCGACCAGCTGAAGCGGTTGGTCGAGCTCCACAAGGTCGTCGAACAAGCCATGAAGGGCCTCATAGCTCGGCTGTGGCCTAAGGAAGCCATGCCTGGGAGCTACTTCGGGCTAGTGCGGCTGGTGGACGCCTGTCCATGGATTGAAGTCATCAAGCGCTCCGTCTGCATTGAAGGTGCCCGTAGGGCCCTTGCCCGCACTAAGGTGCACTGGGGCAAGCTGGACGCTGAGAAGCTTGTGACGGACGGACCACCGCCGGGCAAGGATTATCGCAAGCCCGAAATGTATTATGAGGGCGTCCTGAAGGGTGCCTGCCTTATAGCGGGTGAATGCTCCAAAGATGTAATTTTTTAGTAGACTCGCATTTGTTATCCTGTATGCTTAAAACTTGTTCATATGCGCTAAGCAACGCTTTTGAATTTAAAATATTACCTTCTGTGTGGCCGTTTATCAAATTTGAGAGATGGCAAGTCGTTGGCTTCAGCCCCCATGCCACAGTCTTTGGGGTGTTCGGGATAAACTTGAGCGCTCTTGTTCCCATTCTTGGGTCCTTCGAGGAGGCGCTCAACGAACGAACCAGTGCAACCGGACTATAATGCTTGAACACTCTCACTTAGCCATAGAATTCTATAATCTTAAATTTCGGCGAAGCCCCTAGTGTTCGGAAGACCGAGTTCGGGGCGCTATCCACGCCTAGGCCGGACAATGTTGACTCCTCGCTCTAAGCGGCATAAGTCTTTAGGGACTCGAAAAACCTCTCGAACAGCGACCGGCTCTCGCCCTATCATGACGGTCAGTTTTAGCTTTCTCCACTGAGGTGCTTAACCCAGCTCAACCGGGCACAATCGCAGTGGTTCTCCCAGCGCTACCTTAGCCGATATAACGGAATATAAGGTACAAAAACATGGGAGCAGGCAAACCCAACTATTGACCCAAGACATGATTCGAGCCGATGCATATAATGCTATAAGTTCGGGGTGCCGCACTTGTGAAAGTGTTCGGACTTATCACACCATATTTTGGGGTACATAAGCCCCTGGTGTATTGGCCGTACCAAATTGTACGGTTGCACAATGTCATAACTGAACATATATAAGAAAAAGGAATGCAATAATAGGCAAAAGCTATATATTGTTTATTCAAAAGAGACTACAATGAAAGCAGAACGATACAAATAGTGCGATAAGCAAGGAACGGGACTTTTGACATGTCCCCCTCCAGGGGTAAGCTTGCGGGATTTTATGTAAAACGGGTATACTGCTCGTAATAGAGACCACCTGGACACTCGGCGTAGCTTTCCACTTCCCTGGCTGTTGCATCGTGAGTTCGACGATTCTAATGCCGGACAGGGCTTCTTGAGAACGGAGTCCTGAAAGTAAGAGAAAAAGAAAAAAAGAATGACACAATCGGGAGCCCCTACTGCGGTTAAGCCGCATGCTGGGCATGCCGTGGTCGTGCCCCCCCCCCTATGCCCATGGTATTTCCAGAGCGTAGTTATGTACGCGTAGTACTGGTTTCGCAATTTCGCGAGGGTTGGGGTTGGGGCCGCATTGCTACGCGTGTTCGGAACGTGCCAGGCGGTCTTGTTGTAGGTTACTCCGGGCGCGCTTGACGGTGTCCGGCCATTTAATAGCCAGACTCGAGAGTTGCCTGGAAAGGCTGCTTTGCACTTCTGCCGCGAGGGCCGCCGTATGCTCCTCCGTTCGGAGAGAGCGTTCGGTGTTTCCATTGACCGTAATTACTCCTCGAGGGCCTGGCATCTTGAGCTTGAGGTACGCGTAGTGCGGCACCGCATTGAACTTTGCGAATGCGGTTCACCCGGCAAAGGCGTGATAGCCGCCATGAACGGGACTATGTCGAAGATTAACTCCTCGCTTCAGAAATTATCCGGGGATCCAAGACCACTTCGAGTGTAATCGAGTTCGCATACTTGGCCTCTACACCTGGTATGACGCCTTTAAAGGTCCTCTTTGTGGGTTCAATCCTTGAGGGTCTATGCCCATTTTGCGACCTTGTATCCTCGATAGAGCAGGTTCAGGCTACCGGCCGTCCATCGGGACTCGGTGAGGTGAAATCCGTCAATGATTGGGTCTAGAACTAACGCGGCGAATCCGCCATGACGGATGCTAGTGGGTGGTCCTTCGATCAAAAGTGATCGGGCAGAAGACCACGGGTTGAACTCTGGGGCGACTGGCTCCATCGCATATACGTCCCTTAGTGCAAGCTTCCGCTCCCTTTTGGGTATGTGGGTTGCGTATATCATGTTCACCGTCCGCACTTGTGGGGGGAATGTCACAGCCCCAGATCAGCCCTAGAGCTTGCTTGTAACTAGTGGCATTGCATCCATGCATCATGTTTAATTCTCATGAAATTTGAAATAGGGATTGCCTAAACCCTAGCACTAAAGGAATTCAAATAGGTTCAACTTTAAAATATTTTCAAAGAACCCAAATTGGTTTGCAAAAATGTTCATGATTAATGGAAAAGGGTAAAAACCATATCCAGAGATGATGGATATTTTTCCAAGACATTTTGGATTTTTAAATAAACCATATTGTATTTGAATTGGGGCATTTAAATACTGTTAATATTTTTAAATGCTCCAACAATTCTGAAAAAAATAGTTAAGGGCCTCTGTAATAATTCAGTTAATGCCCACAATTATTTTCAGGATTTATTTAAATGATTTGGTGCTAAACTAAATCAAAACAAACTACAGAAAATAGAAAACAGGAGTAAAATAGAAATAAGCAGAGAGAGAGAGAAGCCCAGCTCACCTGGCACAGGCCGGCCCAGCCTCTCTCCCCCCCTCCCTCACTGGCCCAGCTCCTCCAGCTGGCCCGGCCCAGCCACCACCGCAGCCTCCCTGTCTTCTTCCTCCTCGGACAGTAGGACGCGGGCGCGTGGCCGGAGCACGCGGGCACACGCCCAGGCCACCTCCTACCTCCCTGCCTGTCTCCCCGTCGCCTTGAGGATGCCACGCACCCCCTGGACCGCCCTCACTCTCCCGTGCCTTCTTCTCTCTTCTCTGGCTCTCTCCCTCACGCGACCGAGAACCCCTGTCGCCACTGCCGCCGTTTCGCCGCGACCACCGCCCTCCTCGCTTCCCGACTAGCCCACAAGCCACGCCACTCCATCTCGCCCTCCGCCGTCACTCGCGACCGGAGAAGCCCAGGCGCCGCCCGTCGCTTTTCCCCTCCGCGGACCCGGCGATCGCCGCCGCTCGATTCGCAGCACCGAAGACGCCCCCGAGCTCGCCGTTTGCTCCAACCGACTCGCCGTGAGCCCCTGCCTCCTTTCCCCTTGCTCCCGTGCTCTTATTCTCGCCATGGCCACCGTTCCGCCGGTGACCGACTTGCGCCGCCGAAGCTCCTCGCCGCCATGGCTGTGAGGCCGTGTTCGCCGCTTCCCGGGCACGTGAACGTGCTCGAACTCGCCAGAACCCAACCCGCACTCTAACTTCGCTCTCTCGAAGGCCGCAACGCGTTCCCGCACCCGCCGAACTCCGGCCGCCGCTCGCTTCGCCGCCGCCGCCACATCGCACCTTGGCACCTTCCGCTGCCTCCTTTAGATCCGCCAGACCGCCAGCTCGCCGTAGCCGCAAAACCCCGAGCAAAAGGGTGCAACGTGGCGAAACCCAAGCCACTCGGTGCACACCCGCCATGGATTTGGTCGCGGCGATCACACGCCGGTGGTGATGATGTGGCATCGTCATTAGGTGCTAATGACCCACTTAATCACCCCCTGACCCACTGACATGCGGGCCCCGCCCGGTTAGTTAAGTTAGGTTAGTACTAACTAAGCTAGGTTAGATTAGTTAGGCAATCGACAATGGGGACCCACAGGTCGATTTGACTGGACAGCGCCGTTGACTTGTCGACGTCACACCGACGTCAGCCGACGCAAAGAATTGATTTTTGGATTTATTATAATTCAGGAAATTTCTAAAATACCCCAAACTTCAAATATTCATAACTTTTAATCAGTAACTCCAAATTAAATAATTTATATATGAAAAATGATCGTAAAAATATGAAGAATCTGTTTGTGCCATGATCATGCATGTTTGAACAAGTTAACCTCACCGAATAGGATGAAACATGATTAGGGAAAATTATGAAATAACATTTGAGTTGGAATTTATTCTTGTTTGAATTCCACTTCAATTAACTTGGCTAGATATTGCATTAGGTGAATTCAGTACCTTAACATGACATGTCATTCATGTGAATGTGCATTGCATTGATTGTGTTCTCTCTTGTTTGCCGGTAATTGTCCCTCACAAGAGACGACGTTCGACGATTGTTCGATGACACCGATGAAGAACTATATTATCTTCGAAGTGTGCAAGCAAAACCCCTTGTTCATTCCGATATAATCCCACTCTCGCTCCTACTCTATTTTACTGCATTAGGACAACAACGACTCATGTGTTACTTGTCATGGTAGCTGAACCCCTTTATCCTCTGAATGACCTGTCATTACACATAAATAAGATGAAACCAACTAGCATGAATAGGTGTTGTTTTAGAAATGTTGTTCCTACTCATTCATGCATGTTGTCGTGTCTGCCATCGCTTAGAGTTGAGTCAGTCCGATTCATCGGGAATGAATTGGAATGGTTGTGTGAACATGTCCTCTGCGTGTGTGAGCTAAGTGTGTGAACACGATTTGGTAAAGGTAGCGGTGAGAGGCCATGTAGGAGTACATGGTGGGTTGTCTCATTGCAGCCGTCCTCGAACCGAGATCTGTGTTCGTGATCCATGAAACAGTTACTACCATGCATTGGGCCCGAAACCAATGGACCCTCTCGGCTTCTTAACCACTCTTGTCCTCAGTCCGGGAGTTGCAAGTAGTTTCTGGTGTTTGTAGTATCTTTGGGGCCGCAACGCTGACCATAGGGGTGGGTTGTGTTGCGGTAGGCACCGTGGTCTGTACCGATTCGCCTGCTTTGGTGTCTCGGGAACCCCGCACACATCGTTCGGGCTGTATGGGAAACCTCGGCGGACTCCTCGCGGATGGAACCCGAATAGGCGATAAACCCGGACTAGGGACTTGTGTGTTTAGGTAGGTCGTGGCCGACACCCACGTTGGGCTTCCGCTTGAAGGTTGCCGAGTACATGTCGTGTAAACGGCGGTAAGTGGTGAGAGCGTGCGTGAAGAAGTACACCCTCGCAGGTTAATATGATCTATTCGAATAGTCGTGTCCACGGAGAAGGACTTACGGGTTGCCTATATCGGTTCATAGACAAGTGAAAGTGGATACTCTAAAATGCGCAAGATAAGCGTGAGTGCTATGGATGGCGTTCTCGTAGGGAGACGGAGCGGATCCATAGTGGTGTATTGTTATGGTGAATATGTGGACTCGTAGCGCCACCCCAAAAGAGTTACTTGCAGTGCATTTCAGGATAGCCACCGAGTCAAAGTCGGCTTGCTGCGGTCAAACTCCACCACCCCTTTGATAATGATGCATATGTAGTTAGTTACGATGTAAGTCTTCTTGAGTACGCTTGTACTCACGCTTGCTTATTTTATGTTTTGCGAGAGACGCGTCGGTCTCGCTTAGTAGTTCCGCTTGGACTTCGACGTTTAGCTTGTTACCTCAGCTACGATCTTGTGCCCTCGGCAGATCTCGGTAGATAGTCGCTTCTCGGCCTTCTTCATTTTTAGTTATGCGTACTTTCAGACATGTTTAGCTTCCGCTTGTGTTTTGACTTGTATGCTCTGAGTGTTGGGTCATGAGACCCATGTTTGCAACATCTCGCTCCTCGGAGCCTATTGAATAAATATTTGAGTCGTAGAGTTATGTTGTGATGCCATGTTGTATCTACACATATTGAGCATATTGTGTGTATGTTTGAAATGCTTGGTATGTGTGGGATCCGACAAACTAGTTGTTTATCCTTGGCAGCCTCTCATATGGGGAAATGTAGTCTCGTGCTTATGAGCGATAGTAGTCCGCTACAGCCCGGTTCACCGGAGTCCTGGTAGCCCAAAGACTACCGCTTGGACACTTGATCGGCCGGCATGTGTTTCACTGCCGTTCTATGTCCGTTCTTCGGGAAATGTCACGCGGTGTTATTCGAGTCCTGCCTAGCTCGCTACAACCCGGGATACCGGAGTCCTGTTAGCCCAAAGGTGCTAGAGCCCGAATTTATACGTTGATGACCGACATGCTCGATGTGATTCATGTATGCCTGTCCCCATGGGTTAGCGCCGCTTTGGGTTCACGACTAGCCATGTCGGCCCGGGTTCTTTGTCATATGGATGCTAGCGACACTATCATATACGTGAGCCAAAAGGCGCAAATGGTCCCGGCCATGGTGAGGCGACACCCGTGGGAATACCGTGCGTGAGGCCACAAAGTGATATGATGTGTTACATGCTAGATCGGTGTGACTTAGGATCGGGGTCCTGACAACGTTGGTATCGTGAGCTCGATCGCTCAGAGGATTACCAAGCCAAACTGGTCGAAGTTGTGTCTAGAAATGCTTTAGCTATGTAAGGGAATTGATTGTGGAAGGGAACGTAAGGCTCTTTTTACTCCTTATACCTCATGGCCTTCTGATTTGAGTCATCCTCTTCTTTTCTACGGGGTTTAAGAACTAGGCTTCTCATCTATCTATCAGGATGACGTGTTACTAATCCATAGACTTTTAAGATTGTTGGTTTTAAGCCCCAGTTCAGTTCCTACTATTGTATGATAATTGTTGATCTCGGAACCTTGATATTGTGATGTTGAGTGGTTATGCCACCCATTTTGCAGGATGTCTCAAATCATTTTGAGCATTTACAGCCGTTATGCTGTCCGAGTCATCCCAGGTCTCTAAATAGTCTGATGCATTTGCAATCCTTTTCGTCCGTTCCCGATGTCCTTTTTGGTCAGAATAAGCACACTAATCGGTAAGTTGAGGTACTTTGTTGCCTCGGCATAGATGTTGGAGCTATTATTATGACCCTAGTTGTTTAGGAAGTCATCTAGCAATTTAGCAATGCTTTTGTATCCCCAGTGTGATGATTCTGGCCATTATTCTCGAAAGCATCCCGTGATGTTATTAGTTAGTAGGCATCCTATTCCCGGGTTCTTGAACCCGAGATTCACCCTACTTACCTAATGTTGATAGTGTTTGCTAGCTCCTTTAGGATACTAGTAACTGCGATAGTCCTCGAGGTTCGTGGCATTTCCTTCTTCCAAATACCATGAACTAGTTATGGCGAAGTTCTTTGAACCAAAACATCACAATAAGAGTGCTCTTGAGGAGTTCTCCATTCATAATTGTGAATCTGCCAATTCTACTTTTCTGCATGGGTTATCCGGGAGAAATGTTGAGCCTTGCTCGATATACTAATCCATGCCTCCACAACTCGAAAAATTATATGTTCCTTTGAGTTGCTCTCTTTAATTGTATCCCAACCATCCTCTATCAGTTGATAACCAAGAGTAGGTGTGCATTCGTTTATCGATGTCTATTATCCTTGTGGTCCGTCAAGCCATTCTATTCTGGAATGACTAGGAGAAACAAACTCCAGTGCCTCATCCATTTCTAGGATTGGGTCAAAGCAGTTGTATTCCGTAGATCAAAATGCCAACCCAGCTTTGATTCTGCTCTACCTTGGAGTGTTACCATCTTTATGTCAGGAACATCATGAGAATTGCACCTTCTCTTATGAATTCTCGACGTAAGTGATACTTCTCGCTATCATTATTCATTCCTCGGTTCCGTGTTGATGCAACCGGAATGTCGACAAGTGAATTGTGATGTGTGAAATCGATACTCCTAGCAACCTCGTTGCTTGGTAGTTAATGGACAATATTTTCATTCTTAGCGTGTTGGTTATTAAATCATCATACTAAGACTGATCGTGCTACCTAGTCCTTATTTCTGGTGCACCCTTCGATCAATGAGTTAGGATTATATCAATCCCTTGCTTATTTGATCATATCGCCTTGCCCTCAAAAGCAAGATTGATCCCGAGCTTAGTAACATACCGGTGGTTTGTGACTTTCCAAATATCTTCTTGGAAGTGTTACCGGGTTGTTTCCTGATTGTTATGTTGAGCTCGTGATCAAGTTGGTTTCCTGTAGACCACCCATTCTCCAAGACTCTGTGTTAGATATCCCTGAACTAGTTGGTTGAGCTAGACAACAACTTCGAGAGTTGGAAGATAAAAGCTTGCCTAACTTAGTTCGTTCCAAAGGGATATTCTTGCGTAGTGTGTGTTGAAGAAAGATGATATCTTCATTGATTGGTCCCTCGTGCTCGATTCTTGGACCTATTGTCTTATTAATCCTTTGATTTGAGTGTGGGCTATCGTCAAATCAAATCAGTACTAACGATGCTCGTAATGTTGTCTTACTCGTGGTTGACCCTCGGCATACACCATTACATCTTTTGGTGCGACCAATACTATTACCGTGTTCACATGATGGTGGGAGTCCAAAGGATATGGAAATTCCGATGAGTTCTTTGTTGAGCCCATCAGTAGCATTTTGTCTCCCCCCATGAGTCATGTTGAACATCAACCTAGTGTTGGAAACTTGTGTAAGCATTTCTTCGTGTTCCGTTCATGAAGCCCTATGCTTGGATGGAAAGAGTGACTTCCTCGAATTCATGTGCTTTAGGTGTAAGTTGCCGCCATGAATTTGAGAAAGGTTTGTTTTGTTTCCTTTGGAATCATTCCAAGTCGGTCATGCACGCGAAGTATTCTATGGTCCGATAGATCGATCATCTTCATTCCATATGAATTCCATAGCACACCAAGCCACCGATTGATTGGTTCAGGGACAAGAAGTTTCTTCATAAGAGCTAATCATATGACTTATGTAAGGACTTGATATCCTCGTTGATGGTTCCCCACGAACTTCGGTAGTGTTTTATGATAAGACTACTATGTGGTCATTCTTGTCTTGGACAACATGTTCACATGTTAGTAGCAGAACCAGCTCATGTTTTGGAGCTTGCTATCATAGTTCATTCCCGAGAATCTCGCAACATCTTCTCGTCGATTTGTGTTGCAAACTTTCATTTTTATTCTAGACTCGATGAGTCTGGTATATCTTAACACCAACCAGATCTGAATCTCAGGCAGATATGATGGTTGTAACATTCCCAAAGATTTGCATTTTGTTCCCAGCTCGCATCCCATTGTGCCAATCTCCCTTGGGTTGCCTTCTCAGCAATTGTTGTCTAGGATCATCCTTAAAAGTGGACTTACCATGGGTCCCATCCATTTCGGTGATAAGCAAAAGTCATCCATTGCGTTGTCTTCAACAAGGTAGTCCACATCATCCATTCTAGTCCGGTGTACCATTCCTTTGCACTCCACCAAGCGATCGCTTGTGATTGCCTTAGGGCTGGTATAAAGAGTTTCAATGATGTTATATCAAAAGTAATTCTTTTTGCCACTTAAGGGAATAGCTCCTCGCGTCACCTCCCCTGAGGTGCCCCGTTATTGAATCATGGTAAATATTTCCTCGCCACCTTGACACCATCCACCATCTTTCTAAGCGTGGAATTGTTGCCACCCATCAAACCCCGTCGTTTGTTCTTCCATCCCTCTCGATGTGTTTTGTGTCTCAACTTGAGATGTGTCACCATCCCAGTCCGTGAGTCGATCATGTTTACTTGATCTTCGTGAAGATCGAATCATATAGGGTTTTCCCCTTCTTTCTGTTGTCGTGTCAAGTGAAGATCTCGAAAGTAAAGACGTCAAGACCAAGATGATGGAATGAATCAACATCTTCGAGAAGGCAAATGGATCATGAAGATTGTGATAGTTTGCGACTCCCCTTTTCCTCTTACCTCACGCCTTGAATCTCGGGGCGAGATTCTTGTTTAGTGGGGGTGAGCTGTCACAGCCCAGCATCAGCCCTAGAGCTTGCTTGTAACTAGTGGCATTGCATCCATGCATCATGTTTAATTCTCATGAAATTTGAAATAGGGATTGCCTAAACCCTAGCACTAAAGGAATTCAAATAGGTTCAACTTTAAAATATTTTCAAAGAACCCAAATTGGTTTGCAAAAATGTTCATGATTAATGGAAACGGGTAAAAACCATATCCAGAGATGATGGATATTTTTCCAAGACATTTTGGATTTTTAAATAAACCATATTGTATTTGAATTGGGGCATTTAAATACTGTTAATATTTTTAAATGCTCCAACAATTCTGAAAAAAATAGTTAAGGGCCTCTGTAATAATTCAGTTAATGCCCACAATTATTTTCAGGATTTATTTAAATGATTTGGTGCTAAACTAAGTCAAAACAAACTACAGAAAATAGAAAACAGGAGTAAAATAGAAATAAGCAGAGAGAGAGAAGCCCAGCTCACAGCACAGGCCGCCCAGCCTCTCTCCCCCTCCCTCACTGCCCAGCTCCTCCAGTGGCCCGGCCCGGCCACCACCGCAGCCTCCTGCCTTCTTCTTCCTCCTGACAAGAGGATCGGGGCGCGTGGTCGAGCACGCTGGCACGCGCCTGTGCCACCTCCTGCCTCCTCGCCTGTCTCCTGCCGCTCGAGGATGCCACGCACCCCTGGACCGCCCTCACTCTCCCGTGCCTTCTTCTCTCTTCTCTGGCTCTCTCCCTCACGCGACCGAGAACCCCTGCCGCCACTGTCGCTGCTCGCCCGCGACCACCGCCCTCCCTCGCTTCCCCGACCAGCCCACAAGCCCCGCCACTCCATCCTCGCCCTCCCCACACCGTCACTGACCGGAGAAGCCCGAGGCACCGCCCATCGCTTTTCCTCCGCGGACCAGCGATCGCCGCCGCCGATTCGCGAAGATCAAGACGCCCCGAGCTCGCCGTTTGCTCCAACCGACTCGCCGTGAGCCCCTGCCTCCTTTCCCCTTGCTCCCGTGCTCTTATTCTCGCCATGGCCACCGTTCCGCCGGTGACCGACTTGCGCCGCCGCCTGAGCTCCTCGCCACCATGGCCAGCGGCCGTGTTCGTCGCTCCTGGGCACGTGAACGTGCTCCAGAACTCGCCAGGAACCCAACCCGCACCCCAACTCGCTCTCTCGAGCGCTGCAACCGCGTTCCCGCACCGGACGAATCTCGCCGCCGCTTCCGCCTGCCGCCGCCGCCGCTACATCGCACCTTGGCACCTTCCATCGCCTCCTTTAGATCCGCCAAGACCGCCACTCGCCGTAGCCGCAAACCCCGAGCAAAAGGGTGCACCGTGGGCGAAACCCGAGCCACTCCGGTGCACACCCGCCGCGGATTTGGTCGCCGACGATCACACGCCGGTGGTGATGATGTGGCATCGTCATTAGGTGCTAATGACCCACTTAATCACCCCCGACTCCATCGACATGCGGGCCCGCCCGTTAGTTAAGTTAGGTTAGTACTAACTAAGCTAGGTTAGATTAGTTAGGCAATCGACAATGGGGACCCACAGTCGATTTGACCTGGACAGCGCCGTTGACTTGTCGACGTCCACATCGACGTCGGTCGACGCAAAGAATTGATTTGGATTTATTATAATTCAGGAAATTTCGTAAAATACCCCAAACTTCAAATATTCATAACTTTTAATCTGTAACTCCAAATTAAATAAATTATATAAGAAAAATGATCAGAAAAATATGAAGAATCTGTTCGTGCCATGATCATGCATGTTTGAACAAGTTAACCTCACCGAATAGGATGAAACATGATTAGGGCAAATTATGAAATAACATTTGGAGTTGGAATTTATTCTTGTTTGAATTCCACTTCAATTAACTTGGCTAGATATTGCATTAGGTGAATTCAGTACCTTAACATGACATGTCATTCATGTGAATGTGCATTGCATTGATTGTGTTCTCTCTTGTTTGCCGGTAATTGTCCCTCTCGGTGAGACGACGTTCGACGATTGTTCGGTGACACCGATGAAGAACTATATTATCTTGAAGTGCCGTGCAAGCAAAATCCCTTGTTCATTCCGATATAATCCCACTCTCTCGCTCCTGCTCTATTTTACTGCATTAGGACAACAACGACTCATGTGTTACTTGTTGCATGTAGCTGAACCCCTTTATCCTCTGCATGACCCGTCATTCCACAAGAATTAGATGAAACCCACTAGCATGAGTAGGAGTTGTTTGAGCCATGTTGTTCCTACTCATTCATGCTTGTTGTCGTGCACGCTCTTGCTTAGAGTTGAGTCAGGTCGATTCATCGGGAATGAATTGGAATGGTTGTGTGAACATGTCCTCTGCGTGTGTGAGCTAAGTGTGTGAACACGATTTGGTAAAGGTAGCGGTGAGAGGCCATGTAGGAGTACCGGTGGGTTGTCTCATTGCAGCCGCCCTCGTGAACCGAGATCTGCGTTAAATGATCCATGAAACAGTTACTACCACGCATTGGGCCCGAAACCAATGGACCCTCTCGGCTTCTTAACCATTCTTGTCCTCATCCGGGAGTTGCAAGTAGTTTCGTGTTTGTAGTATCTTTGGGGGCCGCGCAACGCTGACCATAGGGGTGGGTTGTGTTGCGGTAGGCATCGTGGGCCGGTGTACCGATTCGCTCGTTTGGTGTCTCGGGAACCCCGCACACATCGTTCGGGGCTGTATGGGAAACCTCGGCCGGACTCCTGCGGATGGAACCCGAATAGGCGATAAACCTGGACTAGGGACTTGTGTGTTTAGGTAGGTCGTGGCCGACACCCACGTTGGGCTTCCGCTTGAAGGTTGCCGAGTACATGTCGTGTAAACGGCGGTAAGTGGTGAGAGCGTGCGTGAAGAAGTACACCCCTGCAAGGTTAATATGATCTATTCGAATAGCCGTGTCCACGGAGAAGGACTTCTGGGTTGCCTATATCAGTTCATAGACAAGTGAAAGTGGATACTCTAAAATGCGCAAGATAAGCGTGAGTGCTATGGATGGCGTTCTCGTGAGGGAGACGGAGCGGATCCATAGTGGTGTATTGTTATGGTGAATATGTGGACTCGCAGCGCCACCCCAAAAGAGTTACTTGCGATCGTACTTGGGATAGCCACCGAGTCAAAGCTGGCTTGCTGCGATCAAACTCCACCACCCCCTTTGATAATGATGCATATGTAGTTAGTTACGATGTAAGTCTTGCCGAGTACGCTTTGTACTCACGTTTGCTTATTTTATGTTTTGCGAGAGACGCTGGTCTCGCTAGTAGTTCCGCTTGGACTTGACGTTTAGCTTGTTACCTCGGCTATGATCTTGTGCCCTCGGCAGATCTGGTAGATAGTCAGCTTCTCGGCCTTCTTCATTTTTAGTTATGCGTACTCGAGACATGTTTAGCTTCCGCTTGTGCTTTGACTTGTATGTTTCGAGTGTTGGGTCATGAGACCCATGTTTGTAACATCTCGCCTCCTGAGCCTATTGAATAAATATTTGAGTCAGAGAGTTATGTTGTGATGCCATGTTGTATCTACACATATTGAGCATATTGTGTGTATGTTTGAAATGCTTGGTATGTGTGGGATCCGACAAACTAGTTGTTTATCCTTGGCAGCCTCTCATATTGGGAAATGTAGTCTCGTGCTTCTGAGCGATAGTAGTCCGCCATACCGGTTCACCGGAGTCTTGCTAGCCCAAAGACTACCGCTTGGACACTTGGTAGCCGGCATGTGTTTCACTTCGTTCCTATATGTCCGTCCTTCGGGAAATGTCACGTGGTGTTATTCGAGTCCTGCCTAGCCTGCTACATGACCGGGATACCGGAGTCCTGTTAGCCCAAAGGTTACAGCCCGAATTTATCGTTGATGACCGACATGCTCGATGTGATTCATGTATGCATGTCCCCATGGGTTAAGCGCCGCTTTGGGTTCACGACTAGCCATGTCGGCCCGGGTTCTTTGTCATATGGATGCTAGCGACACTATCATATACGTGAGCCAAAAGGCACAAACGGTCCCGGCCATGGTAAGGCGACACCCGTGGGAATACCGTGTGTGAGGCCACAAAGTGATATGATGTGTTACATGCTAGATCGGTGTGACTTAGGATCGGGGTCCTGACAGGGAAGCCCTTCTGTCCTCTGTTGTTCGGCGGCCGGGGCTCCTCCTCGTCATCGCTATGCAGCCCCTTGTCATTGTTTTCAGCGTTTAACTTGACTGCCTGCTTGAACACCCAACAATCCCTGTTGGTGTGGTTGGCTGGTTTTTCGGGGGTGCCGTGTATCCGCACGAGCGATCGTGGTATTCGGTCCAAATTGGGCCGGGCCACAGGTATTTCTTTTGAATGGCATTTTCCACGACCGGGTTTAGAGCCTACGAATCGGCATTGATCGCCATATCCTCAACATTATCGCCCGTTAATGTGGCGCTTGTGCTTGTTGCGACGCCGACCGCCATTGCTGTCCTTGGTATCCGAACTACCAGGGTTTTTGGTCAAGTTGTTACTACGAGCCAGCTGTTGTCCTCCCGCACAAAAGCGGGTCATGAGTGTGGTGAGGGCTGCCATGGATTTCGGCTTTTCCTATCCTAGGTGCCGGGCCAGCCACTCGTCGCGGATGTTGTGTTTGAAGGCCGCTAGTGTCTCTGCATCCGGACAGTCGACGATTTGATTTTTCTTTGTTAGGAACCGTGTCCAGAACTGTCTGGCCGATTCCTCTGGCTGCTGGATTATATGGCTGAGGTCATCGGCGTCTGGTGGTCGCACATATGTGCCCTGGAAGTTGTCGAGGAATGCGGCTTCCATGTCTTCCCAACAACCGATTGACTCTGCTGGCAAGCTGTTAAGCCAATGTCGAGCTGGTCCTTTAAGCTTGAGTGGGAGGTATTTGATGGCGTGTAGATCATCACCGTGGGCCATGTGGATATGAAGGAGATAGTCCTCGATCCAAACCGCGGGATCTGTTGTGCCATCGTATGATTCGATGTTTACAGGTTTGAAACCCTCAGGGATTTGATGATCCATCACTTCATCTATGAAGCATAGTGGGTGTGCGGCGCCTCTGTATTGGGCTATATCACGACGCAGCTCAAATGAGCTTTGTTCATCGTGGTTCGCCCGCCAGAATTGTTGTATCCGGCGTGACGGTTGTCATCACGCGGTCGTGGGCGCCCACGCGATCCGTAGATTGATCTTGTTTGCCTTGCCTTGTCCTCCAATATATCTCGCAGGTCAGGCGCATTTCCCCGTGCCTTGGTACTTTTTGAGCGGCGCCGGGGTGCGGCTTGAGTGGAGGGCCGAGAGGCCTCTCTGTCGCGGCCACGAGGTGGCCGGTCGGCCGCGTCGTATGCTGGTGATGTAGGTTTGGATGTTTCCTCCTCTAATCGGGGTAGCAGCCTGCGTTTTGGGTAGCTCTTGGAGGGGCGTTCGAGTTCATACTCTTCGGCTGCAAGGACTTTAGTCCATCTGTCAGCTAGCAGGTCTTGGTCAGCTCTAAGTTGTTGCTGCTTTTTCTTGAGGCTGCTTGCCGTGGCCATAAGCCTGCGTTTAAAACGCTCTTGTTCGACGGGATCCTCAGGCACGAAAAATTCATCGTCGTCGAGGCTCGTCTTCGGAGGGAGGCATATAATTATCGTCCTCTACCTCTTTGTCTGTCGCTCTATCATGCGGGCTGGCTTCTCCGTTCTCCTGTGCTGAATCCTGCTGGAGGAGGTTGTCTTCGGCACTGTCCAGGGTGTTATTACCTCCCGTGCCGGAATCACCGTTTTTGCTGTGGTGGGATTTAGAGCGGCGCCGCTGATGCCGGCGCTTAGGCTGTTTCTTGGAGGGTTCATCCTCCGCTGTTCCATCGCCATTCTCATATTTTGGGATGTCCACCATGTATATGTCGTATGATGAGTTGGCCTTCCAGTGCCCTGTAGGCACTAGTTCTTGGTTGTCTCCGGCATCGTCGTCCATACCGTCGATGTCTTCGGAGTCAAAGTCGAGCATGTCGGTTAAATCATCGACAGTGGCTACAAAGTGGGTGGTGGGTGGGCGTTGAATTTCTTCATCGTCCGCATCCCAACCTTCCTGACCATAGTTCGCCAGGCTCTCTGATAAAGAGAGAGACTTTAGTGAGTTCAGGATATCGCCGAAGGGCGAGTGCTCAAAGATGTCTGCGGCGGTGAACTCCATCACCGGCGCCCAATCGGATTCGAATGGCAGGGGCGCGGAAGGTTCGGAGTCCGGAGAGGAGTCCGGCACGTTGGAGTCACGAGCTTCGCAAAGGACAGGGATGGTATTCGGCTCGATCGCCGTAGAGATTGTAGCCCCCGAGGCAGTGTCTAGCCACTCATCCTCGATCGGCGGAGTCGGCTCCGAGCTAAGGGTCGGAGCGGACACTGGTGCGGCCTCCAGGGCACTGTTCGGCGGCAGAGCTAGATCATGCCCATCGAGACAGTGCGGCGCGCTTGGCTGTGGCTCGGATCCGTCGAAGATCAAGTCTCCGCGGACGTCGGCTGTGTAATTCAACTTCCCGAATCTGACCTAATGGCCGGGGCGTAGCTTTCGATCTGCTCCAGATGGCCTAGCGAATTGGCCTGCGGTGCAAAGCCGCCGAATACGAAGATTTGTCCGGGGAGAAAAGTCTCACCCTGGACCGCATCGTTGTTGATGATCGAAGGAGCCATCGGGCCTAAAGGTGATGACACAGAGGAACTCTCAATGAAAGCACCAATGTCGGTGTCAAAACCGGCGGATCTCGGGTAGGGGGTCCCGAACTGTCCGTCTAGGCGGATGGTAACAGGAGACAAGGGACACAATGTTTTTACCCAGGTTCGGGCCCTCTCGATGGAGGTAAAACCCTACTCTTGCTTGATTAATATTGATGATATGGGTAGTACAAGAGTAGATCTACCACGAGATCGGAGAGGCTAAACCCTAGAAGCTAGCCTATGGTATGATTATTCTTCGTCCTACGGACTAAAACCCTCCGGTTTGTATAGACACGAAGAGGGTTAGGGTTACACAGAGTCGGTTACAATGTTAGGAGATCTACATATCCGTATCACCAAGCTTTCCTTCCACGCCAAGGGAAGTCCCATCCGGACACGGGACGAAGTCTTCAATCTTGTATCTTCATAGTCTAGGAGTCCGGCCAAAGATGATAGTTCGGCTATCCGGACACCCCCTAGTCCAGGACTCCCTCATTACCTTGACAACCAACCCAGAATTATGCAGGAAGGTGCTTTTTGCACTGCTAGTGGAGAGATACTGACGCACTGCAGCAAGAGGTGACATTGTGCCTGTGGTAGCCTCGCCACCTTCAGGTGGTTGTGGCTGTTCAATCATTTTTTTCCATAGCTTACTGAAAGTTTGAAGTTGTAGATTAGTGTACCAGATAAGTTACTAATGAGACAAGAACAAGCAAAGTAGGTTACACGTTTATACATAACTTATTTTGGTGAACTAATGTAATACATTAGCATGTATTGTAGTGCCAACTACATAATAAAATCATTTTCGGAACATATGTCCGTGTAGCATGCCTACTGTATTGTCTATTTCCTCACATTCTTTGACATCTAAGGATAAAGAGACATGGTTTAAAGTAGGATGAACATAGTATGACATCATTCATATCATGGGCAAACAGATATAAAACAAACAGGCTATTTTATCATTGTGTGCGCACGTGAACATAATAACTAGAATACTGATCAAGACCAAAAGAATATCCTTCATATTTTTTAAAACATGTAAGGTGAAATGATACTTTAAGACAACTGTGTATAAAAGTGAACAGAGTAACTGACATTGGCTGCAAACCAAGTAGTTAAATGAACACATCACAGTACCAATCAGTTCAAAGGCAGGAGGAGTAAGGACTTAGAACAACAGCTTGAACTGGTGTGCTCATGCCCTTCATCTTACTGGAGTGGCAATCCTTGAAGATTTGCACTGCATTCGGTTCAGGTTCTTTTTCGTCCGCACAGGCTTTCCTCTGTATTTGGAACAAGTCAATATAGATATGATAATATGGCATAGAAAAAAGAAGGAAGTAGCTGCTATTTACAAGAGCCTCGCAGTGTGCAATATAGCTACGAGATCCTGTTGTCTGTTGGAATTTCACTTTAGAACAGTTGGTCTTGTTCTTCAAACAGTTAGCCTAGAAGAAGATACACTTGTAGGGCACATACATAAATACAAGTTCAATATGTGATCTGATAAAATACATATAGTCTACCTGATACTTTGGATCAGACCAGTGTTTAACGAGGGTTGTCTAGTCTTCATCTGTAATATATTCCACTAGAGATGTTTGGGCGATTTCATTGTTAGCCTTGCCTTCAAAGTGAGATTTTCTAAGGTGGTACCAATACTGTCGCAGAAGCGGTGAAAAACATGAGTGCGTGCTTGTTTAGTTGCATCATCTTTCAGATCCAACTTGAACCTCATCTGTTGAAAAAAGAATGTGAGTCTTATTAGGAGGAAGCTAGAAAGTATGGGACAGAGAAAGACAATATTACTAATTGTGATGAATAACATTACTTACGGATAAATGGTCAAGGAAGGTGTTAAACAGGGTATTGTCTTTCTCATTCTGTCTTTGGATCCATGTTGGGAGTATACGTGCATGACACCTAACGGCAACTGCTGCCTCTGATACTAACTTGGCTGACTCTGTAGCATCACGTGGCCTTTTTAAACCTGCCTCAAAATGGATCTCCATTCTTCCTCCTTTAGATTTTGTTAATCTGTCAAGCATTATCCCTGATGTTTGTTTCCACTTGCGTCGTGGTGCTAGTTCAACAATGAATATGGAAAGTGTTAGTGTACATCAAACTGTGAGCGTACATATAAAGGAGCATGCAACTGCAACTTGACTCGGTCAGGTACCATCTTGGTGTTGATGCCCATGAGGTTCATCTGATCTTGCCAAGTCCTGTTGTGTCAGCAGTGCTTCGGAAGTAGTGTTAGGTGTGAAGGCAGCTTGGGAACTGGCGCTTGGAGCAAACGAACGAGTAACTCGTTGAGATGTTGGTACAGTTGAAGCGGATGCTGCAGCTGGTGGAGCAGGTGATACTGTGTTTGTAGATTTAGCCGGTGGACTTGGACCTTCTACTGCACTATAAGTACCGGCAGAATCTGGACGGCAGATTCTTTTACGTTTCACCCGACGAGTAACACCAGTCCCTACTATATTATTTCCTTACTCTTTTTTGACTTTGCCATGTCAAGCCGTACCCACGACACAAAAGAATAAAATCGCTCTTCAGAACTCATTGATGCATGATACAGACAAGCAATACTTTGATGTAAGACAACCGTATGAGGATGGAATATGTAAGAAAAATATGACTGCATGACATATTCACAGCTACGATGTGTAAACTAAGCAGAAGGATTTTCAAGAAAATATAAGTAATGCAAGCTAGACACCATATGAAAGATGCAACCAATATTACTCTGCCAAGTTAAAATTGTATTGTCATAAGTGGCAATTTGAAAAATTAGAAGCAGTACAACATAGAAATCAATGCAAGATGCAACCACTATCAAACTGCCATGTTAGAAGTGTCCAATCATGAGTGACTGATGCGGGATACACAACAGTAGTACTTTGATGTAAGAACATGGTATGATAGATAGATGCAGTGTATTCTGGACCCAGAACGCCATGTCATATGCACATGTATAACATATGAACTCGGCAAGTGCAATTTAATCAAAATTGAAGAAATACAGGCTAGACAACATATGCAACATGAAACCAATTATCACACTGTCAACTTAGAGCAAGCACCTGCGATGGTGGAGTACGGGAGATGAACTCATCATGTGGACTTGGGACTTCAACTTCATTAGCGAGCAGTGGCAAATCTAGAGAGTCTCTGTTTTGCGTCGGTGCGGAGGACCACCAACATTCCCTAACTTACTCTTTTTCCTTCCTATTTTACGATATTGCCTTATGAAGTCAAAACCACAAGAAGATGAATAAAATTAGCTCTGCATAACTGGTTGATGCATGATCTGCATTTAACACTACTTTCATGTAAGGCAAGCGCAGGATAGGAGGATGGAATATATACAAAAAAGACAGTGTTTCATATTCACACGTACGATAGGAGGATGGGATATGTATGAAAAAACAGTAAGCGGAAGGCATTTCAACAAAATTAGAAGAAATGAAAGCTAGGCACCATATGAACATGCAACCAATATCACTCTATCAGGTAAAAAAGTGTCTCGTCGTAAGTGCCATTTCAAGAAATTAGAAGCAGTACAAGCTAGAAGACAATGCAAGATGCAACCTACATCACAGTCCCAAGTTAAATGTGTCTTATGGGTAAGTGATCGTTGCAGGTATAAGTTGTAAGCTAGCAGATGCAATTCAACATAATCAGAAGCAATACAAACTAGACATCATACGGAAAACGCTACCACATATAACAGTTCCAAGTTAGAGCAAGCACCTGTGATGGTGGAGTAGGGGAGATGTGCTCATCATGTACACGTATGTTCTAGAAACAGGAACACGTGTCATATTCACAGGCATTATGTGTATAGTAAGCAGATGCAATTCAACAAAATTAGAAGCAATACAAGCTAGACATCATACGCAACATGAAACCACATATAATAGAACCAAGTTAGAGAAAGCACCTGTGATGGTGGAGTAGGGGAGATGTGCTCATCATGTACACGTATGTTCTAGAAACAGGAACACGTGTCATAGTCACAGGCATTATGTGTAAAGTAAGCAGATGCAATTCAACAAAGTTAGAAGCAATACAAGCTAGACATCATACGCAACATGCAACCACATATAATAGTGCCAAGTTAGAGCAAGCACCTGTGATGGTGGAGTAGGGAGATGTGCTCATCATCTACACCACGTTGACTGTCTAGCCTTGCGTTGTCTTGCAAATCTTGTTGGGAGGATGGCGGAGTAGAATCTGTAGAGAACCTTCGTTTGGGTTGCTCGGAAGGACCACCATCATCCAATGCCTTGCCAATTTCCTTCAGCTTTATTGATTTTGCATTACGAGGTCAAACCGACAAGAAAAAGGAATATAATTCGCTCTTGAGAACTCATTCATGCATGATCTTGTGAACACTACTCTGATGAAAGGCAAAGTCATGATACGAGGATGGAATATGTAAGAAAAAATGGACGGCTTGACATATTCACACCTATGATATGGTAACTAAGCAGAAGGCACTTCAACAAATTAGAAGCACTGCAAACTAGACACCATATGAAAGGTGCAATCAATATCACTCTGCCAAGTTAAAACGGTCACGCCATAGGTGGCGTTCATCAAACTAGAAGCAATACATGCTAGAAATCATATTCAAGACGCAAACCAATATCACACTGCCAACTTAAAGGTGTTCCATCATAAGTGACTGATGCAGGATACACAAGAAGAGTAGTTTCATGTAAGAACATGGTGTGATAGACATATATATTATGCACCAAAATAGGAAAGCGTGTCATTTAACATGTATCATGTGTAAGCTAAGCAGATGCAGTTTACACTAATTAGGAGCAATACAAGCTAGACACCATATGCAACATGCAACCAGATATCACACTGCCAAGTTAGAGCAAGCACCTTGGATGGTGGAGTAGGGGAGCGGAGACTTGGACCTTGTAATGCACTATCAGTACAAGGAGAATCGGTACAGATGCTCCGTTTACGTTGCTGCAGAGGACCACCATCATCGCCTTCCTTCCTCTTTCTTGATTTTTCCTTGTCAAGTCAAACCCACAAGAAAAAGGAATAAAATTTGCTCTTCAGAACTCATTGATGCATGATACTGACAAACACTACTCTGATGAAAGGCAAAGTCATGATACGGGGATGGAATATGTACGAAAAAATGGACGGCTTGACATATTCACACCTATGATGTGGTAACTAAGCAGAAGGCACTTCAACAAATTAGAAGCACTGCAAACTAGACACCATATGAAAGGTGCAATCAATATCACTCTGCCAAGTTAAAATTGTCTCATCATAGGTGGCGTTCATTAAACTAGAAGCAATACATGTTAGAAATCATATTCAAGACACAAACCAATAGCACACTGCCAACTTAAAGGTGTTCCATCATAAGTGACTGATGCAGGATACACAAGAAGAGTAGTTTCATGTAAGAACATGGTGTGATAGACAGATATAGTATGTACCAAAAACAGGAAAGCATGTCATATTCACACGTATCATGTGTAAGCTAAGCAGATGCAGTTTACACTAAATAGGAGCAATACAAGCTAGACACCATATGCAACATGCAACCAGATATCACACTGCCAAGTTAGAGCAAGCACCTTGGATGGTGGAGTAGGGGAGCGGAGACTTGGACCTTGTAATGCACTATCAGTACAAGGAGAATCGATACAGATGCTCCGTTTACGTTGCTGCAGAGGACCACCATCATCGCCTTCCTTACTCTTTTCCTTCCTCTTTCTTGATTTTGCCTTGTCAGGTCAAACCCACAAGAAAAAGGAATAAAAATTGCTCTTCAGAACTCATTGATGCATGATACTGATGAACCCTACTTTCATGTAAGGCAGCCGCATGATAGGAGGATGGAATATGTATGAAAAAGCAGGAATGGCGTGACATATTGACATGTATGATGTATAAAGTGTAAACTAAGCACAAGGTGCTTGAACTTGTTAGAATCAATGCAAGCTAGAAACCATATGAAAGATGAAACCAATACCACTCGCCAAATTAAAAGGGTGCCCTAACAAATGTATTTGACCAAATTAGAAGCAATACATGGCAACAAGCTAGAAATAATATGCAATATACAGCGAATAAAGGTGACTCATCGTAAGTGATTGATGCAGGATACGTAAGAAGAGGTAGTTCCATGTAAGGACAAGGTTAACACATAGATGTAGTGTGTAACAAAAATAGGAAGGCATGTCATATTCACAGGCATAATGTGTAAACTAAGCAGATGCAATTTACCCTAATTAGAAGCATTACAAGCTAGACACCGTATGCAACATGCAACCACATATCACACTGCGAAGTTAGAGCAAGCACCTGTGATGGTGGTGTGGGGGAATTGCGGTCATCAACTAGAGAGCTACGTTGACTATCTTCATTTAGCCTTGCTGTTTCTTGAGAATCATGTGGGGAGGATGACACTGCACTCTTTAAACGAGTATAGCGTCTCACAAGAACTCCACTCGGGTGTTGTCTCATCATAAGTGATTGACAAGGGATACAAAAGAGCATTAGTTTGATGTATGAACATGGTTAATAGACATATGTAGTATGTATCAAAAACAGGAAGGCATGTCATTATCAAAGGTATAATGTGTAAAGTAAGCAGATGCAATTTAACCAAATTGGAAGTAATACAAGCTAGACACCATATGCAACATGCAACCACATTTGACAGCGCGAAGTTAAAGCAAGCACTTGGGATGGTTGTGTGTGGCAATTGAGATCATCAAGCTATGAGCTACGTTCTTGTCTCCAGCTCACGACCTTTGCATCCTTTAGAGCTACTGAAAAGCTTAGTGCTTATCTTGAATTACACCGGAGCGACTTCTGTCTTTTCTTTTCAAAGATTCATCAACAACTGCGTCAGTCTGAAATACCCATGCATAAAAAACAATAGTGTGAGTATGGGTGAAGTGTGTGCACAATTAGTACAGTGTAAAGGTAGCAGATAGCAGGTCAGTGAGAAATAAATGACGGGAGACATATGATGGCTCTACAACATGCATGGCACACTAAATTACTACAGGATTCTATGAAAATAACATTCTACTAAAAACAAATAGGTCAGTCCATTTTTTCTGCACCGTCCTACGTACAAAAGACGGGCAGATCGCCTTCATCTACCTCGGCCGATCCTTTGTTGACGATCTTCCTCGAACTTGGCGGCGACCACCGGCCCAGTCCCCTGCCTGCCCCCCCCCCCCCTCCCGGCCATCAATTCAAGCCCCACCGACCTCCAGATCGGGCGCAAGCAGCTCCTACGCCCCACACCCCTATGATAGACACCGATGTGCCGCTTCCCTGGCGAACAGGCGGACTAGGTGCTCCGCGCGCCTAAGCGGGTGCTGCTTCTTTTAATTGCGGTTCGACTGACCCTGAATTGAAATCCAGGTAAACTACTGACCTCTAGCAAAGGTGAAATAGTAAAGGGAGGAAACCTTGCGCATTTAGTGTCACGAAGAAGATGCAGTAAGAAGCGCTCAACTAGTTTCTTTCGTGGGATGAATATGGTGTGAGCAGAGACGTAAGGTTTGCACGAATAAGGGAAGAGGAGTACCTCTTTCTGCTGGCAGTGATGTGTCTTCCTTCTGTTTTTCCAATGATCTTCTTGTGGTCCGCTTGAAATGAGAAGTTGTGGAGGACGGTGCAGCCTTGGACGAACCCATGGCCAAGTTGTTGAGTGTGGTGCAGTGGCCGTCTATCAGCGGCGGGGAAGCAGATCTGAAGCGGCGAACTACGGCGTAGCAGGAACAGCTCCGGTGCGGTGGACGGTTGCGACAGTGGAGCGGTAGCAGTGAGGCGCAGGACGGCGTGGTCGGAGTAGTTCTAGTACGGCGCACGTTGGTGTCGGCGTCGTGGAGGCAGCTCTACCTTGGCTTCAACTGCTAAGTCCTTGAGGGCGTTGCGGTTGCGGTTATGCGTTAGACGGCGACGTCGTACCGGCTCGGCGTGATGGAGGAGGCGGCGGTGGATTGGGCGCTATGGGGTGGAGGACGGAGGAGGCTGGGGTTTCATGGTGGAGAGGGCGTTTTGGCGCCCACGGAGTATAAATGGGGAAAGCGGAGGGCGGGGAACTAAGGGGAACAATGTTTCGGTGTGGGAAGCTCTTGTTTGTATTTTGGGTAAAGTTACAAACTTTGCCCCCATCTAAAATTTCGGACGTATTGCGGGTTGGGGGTAGGACAGTAATCTCAGGTGTCCCAAATGTGGGCGGGGTAGATTTCGGCTGAGCGCATGGGTGTTTAGGCGCCCATGGCGTATGAATGCCTCTCGGAGGCAGTTAAGACTAGCGTCTTGGTGAAGTTACAAACCTACCCCGGTTTAGACCTTTGGACATCGGGTCGATAGGCTACACGGGCCAGAGTCAGGACAGTAATTTCCTACCACCAAACATTAGTCTCACGCGGTTTTGGGTGACCAGAGGCCTATTTGGCGCTTCGTTCAATATTTGGGAGTAGAAGCATTAACGTTTTCGGTTCTCTTGAATTGAACATTCAGGATTTGTCAAACTTCACAAATGTTTACTCTTAAAAATCCTAAAGCTACGATTATTTTGGAATGGAGGTGGTACATTTGAATATACACTGTACACGAGTATATATTAAAAAATATGCAACTTACCTCAGTTCATGCATGGTTCCAGATATAATCTCCTTGGTTGCAAAAAAAAAGATAGACATGCGTATGAATATATATAGCATGTTCAAACGCACAACAAAGATTGATGCCCCCTTTTTACATCTGATTTACAAATGCCATTATCTTGGGTTCAAATAGATGAATGCACTTCCTATGAATTCGAATCTTCAAAACCCTCTTTATGTTGAATTCGACATGTATTCCATTTCGTAGCTAGCAATTTGGAATGTATCCATGCAAGTGACAAATGTATAAAGTGCTTCACACTAACAACATGGAGTGCACTAATTAATGTTTATATATGAATTGCAAAAGCATCCATTGCCTGTATTTCAAACCGCTCTCACTCTACGGATCGATAATATGAAATAAACACATGCACATGCTAGAATTCAATAGAGTATGGGTGTACGATAGACTGATTTTCGTCCATACGCATAATTTGCAAAATTCATGATCTCATCCAAAAATAATAATGCCATTTATATTTTAATTTAGTGCGTAGAACCGCCTTTTTACACGTAGATGCACTATGCCTCGGCCCGTTCTCACAAACGCACTATATATCTCTCTATCTACCGCATAAGTGCACACACTTTATATGCATCGGCATTTCTCTTTCACACATGCTCACAATATCTCTCGGGGTGTCGGGGAGTCTCACGCACATGCTCTCTCTGTAACTCTCTCTCTCTCTCTTTCTGACTACTATGTACCACTCTTTTCACTAATCTCAGTTGGAAAACACTATTTCTCTCACATGCATATATACACACGCACGGTCTCTACTAGCCCTCTACACGCACACACACACACACACACACACACACACACATATATATATATATATATATATATATATATGCCTACGTGTCTCCCGCGCGCACAGTATCTGTAGGCCTCTCTACACACATTGCCCCCCAGACACACCTCTCTCTTAGTAGTTGGCAGATATGATTCCATCATATCATTCGGTAGGATATCCCTGACTGTTAGGCTGGATGGTAATACGAGGCAAAGTTTTACCCTAGTTTGGACCCTTGCAGTTGAGGAAAAAGCCTACTCTTGGTACTGTATATTAGTGATAGGGGTATGTACAAAGTACACGTGAATACCAGGCATTGTGCGTGTGTGTATACTATCGATGAACTAGCCCAAGCTTATATAACATACTGGGGGCCTAGGGTTACAAATCATATATAGTCGACTTATCACCAGTGGGGATAGAGTCCTCCGCGACTCTGGTAGCTAGCTTCATGTTGTACGCCGAGTCCTCCACATGGGTCTTCGTATAACGCGTCTTGATCCAACCTATGTGGCGTAGGATGGAACCGACCCATGAGTCCTCATGTTGACCCACCACAACTAGAAATGATGTGCCCACCACACCACACACGCAATCGGCCACTAAGAAAATAAGCATATACAATAGTATAAAGGTTATACATGAAAGTTAATTGCATGGTGCATCCAAAAATATTTGTTCTGCATTGTGAATGTTTATATATTCTCCTAAAATATTAGTCACGAGAAAGAGAAACGAAGGGCATATCTCTCCTTGTCTCCACCGGACATCCCCTCTTTCTACACCACTTTCACGTGCGCACACAAACTATCTCTCGGCCCTCTAAAACTATGCATGCCCACGACACATTCACGCATGACGGTCACTGTATTTCAAGCGAGCACTATACGGTCACTGGAGTTCAGAATATGCTCATTACGGTCACCGTATACATTCCCGTGGTGATCATATGGTATCTAGCTCACGATACGTCTCCTTATTTTCTTGATGACACTGACGGACTTTGCATTTGATGTGTGCTCTGTATTTTGTTGATGACACTTACGGTCATTGTATTTGAAGCTAAAGCACGATATGGTCACTGAACTTTAGAATAAGCTCATCACGGTCATCACATACATTATGTCGTGCTAACCAACATGTGGTTGGATGGTTAGGAGGACAGTGGTTTCTCGAGCCCACCAAGGTTAAAGTCCCAGTGCTCGCATTTATCCTGGGTTAATTTCAGTATTTTCCAGCGATGTGCGTTCAGTGGGAGGAGACGTTCCACTCGACTACGAGGCACCTATGGTGACTTCATAAAATCTCAAGATCATATGCTGGCTCACTCTCTCGAAGGTGCTCATAGGGGTAGGGTGTGCGCGTGTGCGCTTATAGCGGTGAGTTCTTGCACGTATATATGAGCCCTTGCGTCTGTATCATGTTTAAAAAATAAATGTCATGATTATACGGTCACTGGCTCACCCGTACAACTCCGTATTTTGTTGATGACACAATCAATTGACCAGTCAAACGTTCCACGTGGCGCAACTAGTGTTGCACCATCGGGGCGCGTAACCGTGGGGCCCACCTGTCAGCCCGTATATGAAAGAAAGAAATGGTAGTTTGAGTCTGTACTGTGTTAATAAAATACATTTTAGGGTGATCATACGGTCACTGGCTCACCATACAGCTCCGTAATTTGTTGATGACACGATCAATTGACCAGTCAAACGGTCCACATTCAGCGCATATATGAAGGACAGAAATGGTAATAAATTAGTAGTCGGTGGGTACTCGAAGTCGTGAGACCTCTGGTTGGCAGTCGCCGGCGGTGGGGGCGTTGATTGAGCGGTGGGGTGGGGATCGCGGAGAAAAAGCATGGGGGGCTAAAGGGATGGCGGTGTGGTGGTGGACGGCGGTGGGGAGTGGTTTGGTAGGCGGGCGGCGTCATGGCGGGGCCGGCCGCTGGGCGGCGGGGGCCGGTGGTGGCTGGCGGCTCAGGGGGTGGAGTTTCATGATAAACTGCAAGCCCTTGATTTCGTATCCAACGGCTGGAAAATCTAATGACCAGAGATGAAAAGTCAGTCGACTGACGTGTAGCCTCACCCCGCATGTACACATGCATGCACGCACACAAGACATGCACGCATGCAGGCATGCAACACAGACACGTACACATAACAAACACACGCACGCATGCACGCGTGCAACACTGACACGTACACATGCACTCGCGAACACACGCATGTACGCACACATGCATGCAACACTAAAGTGTACCCTTGCGCGCACGCAACACTCGCACGCCTACATGCACACAGCACACGACACAAGACACACGCTCAACCTATACGTGCATGCACCCTTTGTTAAGGACATGGATTGTTACGGGTATCAATCTATCTTATCTGTGATAAGCAGAACATTGATGTTTGCAGCGGTCTTTATGAATCACAACGTATCGAACGGGCTATCAACATAGTAGGCTTATCTACATGAAAAGGATGACGTCACACTCAATGAACAATCATCGGTTTATGAAATGCCCGCTTCTGACGGCCCTGGCCCACCAAAGGTTCCTTTGATGTGCGCTGTCTGCGTTGGGCACTGACATGCAGGCCATGTACCCAAAGAGCCACGTCAATGGAAGAACGGCGCGGTGTCCTACGTCAGAGTCGAGGGCGCCACTCGCTGCACGCCCGACTGAACACGCCTCCTTGCCGCATTCAAACGCCTCCATGAAACCCGCCTGTGTGGAAGCCGAGAAACCCACTCTGGACACACGTCCGTTCATGACCGGGCCGGCATTAAATGCAACGCTGGCCGAGATCCTCCCGTCCACCGTCTATTTAATCTCCTATTTAAACGAGGCCAAACGCCGGCCAAGAATCGCACACCTCCGCCGTTCCCCTATCTCCTCATTCACCATTTTGTCCACTCTTACAATGGCTTACAAAGAGTAGTTATTCCGCACAAGCCATTTGTCTAGGTTTGTACTTCTCACACACACCCACGTAGGTGGGGGACATGCATGAAGAGAAGAGGTGCATGCACGGCGCACGTACTCCCATCTCTTCCCAACCACACCCGCGCGGGTACATGGTGGAGCTCATTTCTGTACGAAAAGGCAGCCCATGTGGTAATTTGACCGTGTACTGGTTGTCCACTTGGTGGAGGGAGGATCGTCTACCACGGATGAACAAACAAATTGCGACCTGACGCGTTATGTTAAAAAAGAGGCAAACCATGTGGGGCCTGCCTTAGAGGCAAGGCTCTATACTCTAGAGTACTTTTGATGTGTCCCGTCAACTCGCAGAACGAGGAGAAGCTTGCTTAGTACGCCGTCTCCCCTGCCCACGGGCGTGGTGGCTCGCAGAATGAGGTGAATCTTGCTTACTAGTAGTAGTACTATACGCCTTACGCCCGCTCCCGCGCCCACGCGCGCGGTGGCTCGCAGGACGAGGTGAAAATTTTACTACTCCCTCTGTTTACTCCTCGTCCCTACTACCTTGGTTGGAGAGATTATCATATTGTTTGGAATATATATGTTCTTTAGTACTCCCTCCATTTACTTATACAAGGCCACTATAAAAAAATACATTTTGCATCTATACAAGGCCACAAATAGTAATTGAGACAAAAGTTACTACTCCCTCCTTTCCAGTTTATGGCTCAATTTCAAAATCTCTCAACCAAGGTAGACGGTGAGTGGTCGAATTAATTTCGTACTCCTAGTTTGCACAAGTAATTAGTACGCTCGTTTTTCTCAAGAAGCTATCTTTACCAAGGCATTAATTAGAACGAATGCATGGATGACCACTAAATTTCCATGAACTTCTACATGCATTGGTGAGTTTTCTCTTGACACTGCTTGCATCGGGTGATCTAACGCACCTCGAAATCCAACATGTGATGGTACTACTAGTAGTAGTAGAATTGAGACTTATAAAACAGAAAAACGAATGTGTTTTAGATGAGCCCTATAAACCCTAGTGGGTACGTACTCCGTAAAATCAGATTTTCCCAAAACTAAGTCGCTCAACCTTTATTTGCTTGTTTCCCTTCCTGCCTCCTTGCCTCGAACAGACTATGCCAAACTCCCCTGCCTGCCGCACGGGAAAAGACCCGCCCTCGCCTTTTTTAGTCCGGGTTTGTATCGATGGATCGCGCGAAGTAGCAAAAACCCAAGCCGTGTCCTTTTCAACCTGGGTTTTTTTTAAACCTGATGAACAATTAACCCTCGTGCTTTTGTACAGTTTGTAAGCTGGAGTTAGATGTTCTTACCCTTTCCAACTCGGCTGTGGCTGTCATATTTTCTTTGAAGCAAGGCAAATGGCTTTCCAGTCATTTAATTTAGAGTGAAATACTGTAACAACTAACAAATCCCAACCAAGGGAAATAACATCACTCTCGCTGGTTGCTCTAGCTCACTGTGCATTACATAATCCAAGTGATTAGCCCCCACCGGCACCCACAAACTTATTTTGAACTAGCACATCAAATGGGCTGTAAATTTTCATAGGAAAGGCTGCATGACCGTGACTGATTTGGATTCTGACATTTCGGACCCGCGAGGAAATAGCCTATCCAAGGTGGTGTCGACTTACTAGCCAGTCAACAAACGATTCTGCCTACTAGCCGTTGGATTGACATCCAACATCTGTCGTGTATCTTCTATCTCTTGTCTTCTTCTTCCTCCAGCCACCCAAACCAAACTACCCCGTCGGCTCCGCCTGCTCCCGCCTCCCATGGCTGGCTGCGCCTCCACTGCCTTACCGCACGTACCCTCCAACGTTGGCCAGTCCCTTCCTCTATTCCCCCACACATCCTGTTATTCTCCGGCGACGTCAGCCCCAACACGCACCCGCACCCGAACCAGTCAACCCTCGTACTCCCCTCCGCCTGCGACTGGACCGGTGCATCTTCCATGGCTCATGTTCGTTCCGTCCGAGGCCTCTCCGTCGTCCTCTGCCTTGCGGCCTTGGTTTGCTCGCCGTGCGCGGTGCACCGCCCTCTTGTGTTGTCAACGTCCTCAACAACCGAGAGGAACAAGGAGATGATCAGACGTAGAGGCGATGGCGATGAGGGACCCACCAACGTCATGGCGATGCATAAGCAAGTGCCTCTATATTACAAGCCCAAAATGTGGTTCCTCCTAATGGTTAGACATCCGGGGCTCACGCCATTGTCAACGTAGTCAATAAGCGAGAGAATTACACTACGGCCCGACACTGGGGACCCAAAGGTCGCTAGCTTTAAATTTTTTGAGGAACAAGCAATTGTTATTTATACTAGTTTTAGCGACGGATCAGGGTAACAACGGGGTTGTGCGGGGGCTGTGGCCCGTCTAGCCAGGGTTTTATTTATGTTTACCACATCATGAGCCCAGTTGTGTTTTTTTCTTGCTGAAAATGGCTAGCCCAGTTCTATTTTTTTAAGAAATACCCAAACGAGGCCTACTTGCTTTATCAGCCCTGCTGGGCTGCAAATCTTTCAAGACGAGGAGAGTTTCATTCGGTTTGCCCAGAAATGGGCTGTACATTTTTAAAACACATCAAACCGGGAATTAGTTTCGATTTTTTATTACAAGATATTAAATTCCATTGATTTTTATGCATGGACAATTATTTGGATTTTATATTTATATAAATTATTTTTCAAAATAGTTTGAATGTGAATCGATATTTCGGGATTAAAAACAGTTGACCGCTTTTGAAATATGCAAAAAAATTGTATATTTTTTAACCGTGGCCACAATATGGGGTGTAATGCTAACAAAAAGAAGATGGGCTCCAAAAATATTCTTAAGAATTAGCAAATGGGCTGTACATTATTAGAAATAATGCACACGAGAGCAGTGACTGTTGGATGTCCATCCAAGGGCTCTCGTTCTTCTTCAATCTCTGCTTGTCCTGCTCCAGCCGCTCAAACAAGCGCCGGTGGGACTGCCTGCTCCCTCCTCCCACAGCCGGCTATGCTGCCGCGCAGGCCTCACCGCCCCACCATACTCCCATCGCTGGCCTAGCCATCCCTCTACTCACCCACACCTGCTGTTATTCTCCAGGGACGGCAGACGAACCAATAAACCCTCGTACTCCTCCGCGTGGGAAACAAGCGCCAAGTCTTCCACAGCTCTGTCATTCCCTTCCTAGGCCTCGTAAATGCGTCCACCGCCCCGGTGCTCTCGGCGCGGTCTGGTCAACGTGGCCAATGAACGACATCCATCGGAAGTGGACTGTACGTGGAGAGGCTGACAGTTGGGTCCACGGCCGCACACAAGGAAATTCCTCCTTATTACGCGCAAAATAATTATTCCTCCACCTGACAGCTAGGACCCACGGGAAGGACTTCTGTATTTCGTGAAAAAAAGTTCCCCCCGCTGACAGGTCGGACCCACCAGCTATATCTTCGCACGCAAGGAAGTGCGTCCTTATGATGCAAAAAAATGAATACCCCCTGCTAGCTGGGACCCACCATAGTGGGTGGCTGACTTGTGGGCCTATTAAGTTGAGGGGGACAGAGGGCTTTGTCAACTTAGTCAATATGAACGATTCTAGCTCCAGTGACCATCCGATGTCCATCCAACGGCCATAGTGCTTCTTCAACCTCTGGTCTTCTTGCTCCAGCGGCCCAAAGCAGCACCGGTCGTGCCGCCCGCTCCTGCATCCCGTGGCCGGCTGTGCTGCCGCGGAGGCCTCACCGCCCCCATACTACTCCCACCGCTCGCCAGGCCATCCCTCCACTCACCCACACCCCATGTTATTTTGCGGCGACGGCAGGCTCACACCTTGACCGAACCGGTGAACCCTCGTACTCCTCTCCGTGGGCATCCACTGCCGCGTCTTCCCGGCTCCGCGTCATCCCTTCCTAGGCCTCGCCGTTGTCCATCGCTTTGGTGCTCTCGTGGGCGTGGTCAATGTGGTCAATGGCGGCTTCCATCGGAAGAGTCTTGTACATGGAGAGGCCGATACCGGGTCCATGGCCTGACCCGATTTTTTTGTGATTTGCCAAGTAAGTCACTTTGTCAGGCCTGTTGGGCTGCAAATCTTTCAAGACGAGGAGAGCTTCATTTGGCTGTCCGAGAAAATGGCCTATCAGTAATGAGAAATGGGTTGTACATTTTTAAAACACATCAAACCGGCAATTAGTTTCAAATTTCTTTTTTTTTCATTTCGAGATTTTAAATTGCATTGATTTTTATGCGTGGACAATTTGTTGGATTTTATATTGATATACATTTATTTTTAAAATCAGTTTGAATGTGACTCGAAATTTCGGGATTAAAAACAGTTCAGACCCTTTTGAAATATGCAAAATTTCGTATAATTTTTAAACCGTGGCCACAATATGGGCTGTAATGCTAACAAAAAGAATATGGGCTCCAAAAAACCCTTAAGAATTAGCAAATGGGTTGTAAATTATTAGAAATAATGGCAGATGGGTTGTATGTTGTTTTCCATGATTTGAGGCTTTCCTAAAAAAGGTTGACGACAAGCAAAGGATGTTGGATTTCCATCCAATGGCCGTCGTGCTTCTTCAATCTCTGCTCTTCCTACTCCAGCCGCTCAAACAACCGCCGGCGGGATTGCCTGCTCCCTCCTCCCCGCGGCCGGCTGTGCTGTCACGCAGGCCTCACCGCCCCACCGTACTCCCATCGCTGGCATAGCCATCCCTCTACTCACCCACACCTGATGTTATTCTCCGTGACGGAAAAGCGAACAAGTAAACCCTCGTGCAGTCGTACTCCTCAAAATGGGAAACAACCGCCGAGTCTTCCCCGCCTCCGTGTCGTTCCTTCCTAGGCCTCGCCATCGTCCCACCGCCTGGTGCTCTCGGCACCTGGTCAACGTGGTCAACGACCAACATGCATCTGAAGTGCGGATCAGACGTGGAGAGGCTGACAGCTGTGTCCATGGCCGCACGCAAGGAAATGCCTCCTTATTACGCGCAAAATAATGATTCCTCCACCTCACATCTAGGACCCACCGGAAGGGCCTCTGTATTTCACGAAAAAAATGTTACCATTGCTGACAGCTCGGACCCACCAGCTATATCTTCGCATGCAAGGAAGTGCCTCCTTATTACGCACAAAAAAATGAATACTCCCCCTGCTAGCTGGGACCCAGTATAGTGGCAGGCTGACTTGTGGGCCTACTAAGTTGACGGGGATGGAGGACTTTGTCAACTTAGTCAATATGCACGATTCTAGCTCCAGTGACCGTACGATGTCCATCCAACGGCCGTAGTGCTTCTTCAACCTCTGGTCTTCTTGCTCCAGCTGCCCAAACCAGCGCCGGTCATTCCTCGTGCTCCTGCCTCCCGTGGCCGGCTGCGGCGCGCAGAGGCCTCACCGCCCTACTACTCCCACCGCTGGCGAGGCCATCCCTCTACTCACCCACACCTGTTATTCTATGGCGACGGCAGCCTCACACCGCAGCGAACCGGTGAACCCTCATACTCCTCACGGCGTGGGCATCCACCGCCGCGTCTTCCACAGCTCGCGTCGTCCCCTTCCTAGGCCTCGCCGTCCACCGCCTTACGCCTTGGCGCTCTCGGCGCGGCGTGGTCAATGTGGTCAACGACCGACTTCCATCGGAAGAGTACTATACGTGGAGAGGCTGACAGCTGGGTCCACGACAGTCGCAAGGAAGTGCCTCCTTATTACGCGCAAAATAATTATTCCTGTACCTGACAGCGGGGATCTACCGGACGGGCCACCGTATTTCGCAAAAAAAACGTTTCCCCCCTGACTGCTGGGACCCACCAGCTACATCTTCACACGCAAGGAAGTGCGTCCGGGCAAAAAAAACGAGTCGCCCCCTGACTGCTGTGACCCACCAGCTTTATCTTCGCACGCAAGGAAGTGCCTGACAGTCGGGACCCACCTGGTCGAAGCGTACATAGCGTTGTCATTCTGGTCGCGAACGTGTACGTACATACTGGTCGATGTAGAGCGCGCACTTGTCGTAGAAAATACGGCCACGTACGTACATACGGGCGGGGTCTCAAACGCCTACTCGCGCATACATACGGCCAGGGCTCGTGTACATGGCTGGGTCGGAACGGAGAAACTGCGTCATCGTCGTGTTTATGGGGAGGCAACGGAATGCGTCATGTTCATCGGGAGGCAACGGAACGCGTGGGAGCCAACCGGCTTGGACGGAACAGCCAATGCAAACGAGGCCTGACGTACCGCAGAACGGAGGAAACGGCCTTGTGTTCGACCGGCCACGTTTGAAACGGGATCCTGTTCATCGGGAGGGGTCTGGCGTACCGCAAAATGGAGGAAACGGACCTCCTATGGTCGAAACGCGGGTCCTGTTCATCGGGAGGGGTGTGGTGTACCACAAACCGGAGGAAACAGACTTGTGTTGGAGCGCTACGGTCGAAACGGGGGTCCTGTTCATTGGGAGGGGTGTGGCGTACCGCAAAACGGGACTCCACGGGATACTGTTCATCTCCACCATCGACCCCCTCCAGCCTCCACGGGCTACTGTTCATCCACCGTCGACCTCCTCCAGCCTCCACTTGCGGTTGTTCATCCATGGGCTCCTGTTCATCCAGCCTCCACCGCGCGCTACTCCACCGGCTACTGTTCAACCAGCCCTCTCCATGGGCTCCTGGTCAACCACCCCTCCACGAGCTACTGTTCATCCAGCCCTCCACCGTCTGTTGTTCATCATGCCCTCCACGGGGTGGTCCTGTTCATCCAGCCCTCCACGGGGTCCTGTTCATCTCGCCCCAACCGGCTCGATCGACCGGGGTCCTGTTCATCCAGAGGCAACACCACGGGGTCCTGTTCATCCACCCCCACCGGGATCTGTTCATCCAACCCCCGCCCCCCTAGCAATGTTCATTTTTCATCCAGAGGCAACACCACGGGGTCCTGTTCATCCACACCCACCGGGAACTGTTCATCCAAACCCCCCTAGCAACGCTCACTGTTCATCCAGAGGCAGCATCGATCGACTTGGTTAGCAGCGATGGCGAAGAATCGCTCGATCGGGTTCGATTAACAGCCATCGATCGATTGCTCGGGTTCGAACGTGTAGCCTACCGGTGCAATCACTCGGGTTGATTAGAGCCCAACGCCTCGCTTCGGGTTCGATTAGAGCCCAACGCCTCGCACCTGCATTAATGCGTGTATGATAGAAACGTGCATCGCTCGGCCCCGACCACCCACCGTAACTGGGAACACCCCGATATTTTCCTAGCCCTCGCTTCTACCATGGTTTTTTCCGTCATGGACGGCCCAAAGAATGTCACGCAGCTGCGTCTCCGGCCCACCCAGGACGAAAAGCCCATTTTCTGTCATGTTTTTTTGTCATAGAAGTAGGACCCCACCACATCTATGATGATACCGTGTTTTGTCACAATTATTGTCATAGAAGTGTCATAAGTATGACAGAAAAAAATTGGTTTGGCCCAAAATGTCATGGATGTGTCTTTTTTTGTAGTGTTAAGGATTTGAGAACACTTGATGTATGTCTTGCATGTGCTTATCTGTGGTGACAATGGGATATTCACGTGATCTACTTGATGTATGTTTTGGTGATCAACTTGCGGGTTCAGTGACCTTGTGAACTTATGCACAGGGGTTGGCACACGTTTTCGTCTTGACTCTCCGGTAGAAACTTTGGAGCACTCTTTGAAGTTCTTTGTGTTGCTTGAATAGATGAATCTGAGATTGTGTGATGCATATCGTATAATCATGCCCACGGATACTTGTGGTGACAATGGAGTATCTAGGTGACATTAGGGTTTTGGTTGATTTGTGTCTTAAGGTGTTATTCTAGTACGAACTCTAGGATAGATCGAACGGAAAGAGTAGCTTCTTGTTATTTTACTATGGACTCTTGAATAGATTGATCAGAAAGGATAACTTTGAGGTAGTTTTGTACCCTACAATAATCTCTTCATTTGTTCTCCGCTATTAGTGACTTTGGAGCGACTCTTTGTTGCATGTTGAGGGATAATTATATGATCCAATTATGTTATTATTGTTGAGAGAACTTGCACTAGTGAAAGTATGAACCCTAGGCCTTGTTTCCTAGCATTGCAATACCATTTACGCTCACTTTTATCGCTTGTTACCTTGCTGTTTTTATAATTTCAGATTACAAAAACCTATATCTACCATCCATATTGCACTTGTATCACCATCTCTTCGCCGAACTAGTGCACCTATACAATTTACCATTGTATTGGGTGTGTTGGGGACACAAGAGACTCTTTGTTATTTGGTTGCAGGGTTGTTTGAGAGAGACCATCTTCAACCCTCGCCTCCCACGGATTGATAAACCTTAGGTCATCCACTTGAGGGAAATTTGCTACTGTCCTACAAACCTCTGCACTTGGAGGCCCAACAACGTCTACAAGAAGAAGGTTGCTAGTAGACATCACCGGTGTACGATCGCGTGTGTTGTAGAGGTCTAGGTTCAGGTCAGGGGAATGGGGTGGTCTCTGTACTAGGGATTTAGGGGAAGAAGTATTGCTTTGGATGATGCCCTGTTATGTTCCATTGGTGTAGTTTTGTTCATGAAAGGTGAGACTTTTTCAGCATAATTTGGTGTAGGACAAACTGCACTTTCTACTACAAAATAAATGGGGTGAAAACTTGCAGTGCTAAAGAATTTATTTTAGATGGTTGCTATGTTCTGTTAAGGAAAATAGTGCACTTTTTTGTCTGAATGAACTGAAGTTTGCACTGTTCCTATGTTAGTTCAAAGTAAATGGCCACCTTTTCAACATAATTTGGTGTAGGAAAAACTACACTTTCTCCTACAAAATAAATGGGTCTGAATTAACTTGTAGTGCTAGGAGAATTTATTTTAGATGGTTGCTATGTTCTGTTAAGGAAAATACTGCACTTTTTTGTCTGAAGGAACTGAAGTTTGCACTGTTCCTATGTTAGTTTACAGTAAATGGGGTTGAATTAACTTGAAGTGTTTTTGTTTGTGCTTGTTGCCTTGGTATACTGCAACTTTAGTTTAAAGTGTAAATATTTGTTCTCTTAATTTTGGTGTACGGTAGAGATTAAGATCCAACTGAAAATTTTCTTCCTTTTGGAATTTGTAGTTTCTCCTGGTCCCTATCCATTGGACAACTTATTTGTCACATTTCATTAATATGGATCATTTCAGCAAGTGAATGGAAAGCTGGATTACATTGGGGAATTGGTGGCAGAGATGTTCATTCCAAGGAATAATTTGTCCTACAGAGAATTATGTAACTATGCAGAAGATATTCATCAGGTGGAAAGAGGTCACTGCAGAGGTACTTACAACTACAAATTGCATTGGTTACTTCTAGGAAAAAAAGTTAGTGATGGTCTTATGTTCCTGTGTGATGATGATTCAGTGAAGAGAATGGACATTGGAATAATAGATGGTGGTTATGCTGATCTTTTTGTTGAAGAAATGGACATGCCAATTCAGCAGGAGCACTTCGACAGTGATAAAGAAATGCACCAAGACAAAACTATGTTATCTGCTAGTGATGAGTAGTTTGATATATGTGTAGGTGATGAGCAGTTTGACATATATGCAAGTTTGTTGTCAGTAAATGTAAGAGAAACTTACTCTAGGCACAGAGGGACAAAATTATCACTTATTAGTGTGCAAGTTGTTGATTTTTGAGTTGGTTGATGAGATGCTACTACAAAATATGGCAAGTGCTGCTACAAGTGCTCAAGTTAGTGCATCATCTGCTCATGAAATAGATAGAGAAGTTGCTACAAGTGCAACTGAGTTGGAGGCACATTTTGGTGCAACTGGAGTTGCTATACCTGCTAAGTTGGATGTTAGAAGAAGGGTAGTTGCTGCAACTGGTACTGAAACAGAGAAAGAGGCTATTGCTATAGTTGGTGCAGATCATGAGATATCAACTGAACATGTTCCAACAGCAGAAGCACCTCCTGTTGTCAAATCTAATGAAGAGGACAATGAATATGCGTCAATACCTGATTGCAGTTCAGGAGAGGATTCAGAGGCAGAGGAACTGCGAAAACTTGCAAGAGAGATTAGGAGGAATGAGAGAGCTAAGAAGCTTGGACAGAGAAGTGGAATTATAATGCAAGACAATAAAGTGCAATGTAAATCTGATGATGATTTTGATGCTGGTTTTGAAAATCCATATTTTGACTCTGATGAGGATGATTTCTCTTATGATGAGGAAAGTGATGGCGAAGGAGGCACCACAACGGTAAGAAGGAAGAGCAAGTGGCCTAGGTTTGACAACAAAGGTGAAAACCCCAACTTTCAACTTGGCATGGTTTTTAGAAGCAGAGAGCACATGAAGAAAGCAGTGATTTTCTATGGAGTTAAAACTCACATACATTTGTTATTCAGCAAAGATGAACACGATAAAGTCAGAGCATATTGTTCTTGGCCTGGATGTAAGTGGGTCATTTATGCACCAAGGACCAATAGACACAAATGGTTGCAAGTCTCTACATTTGTCGATGAGCATCACTGTATTCCAAGAAGAGACAACAAATTAGTGACATCTGTAGTTATTGCTAAGAAGTATTCGGCCCTGATAAAAGCAAATCCAACATGGAAATTAGAAAACTTGAAGCAAACTGTCACGAAGGAGATGTTTGCAGATGTCACTATTGCATAATGCAAAAGGGCCAAGAAATTAGTTATGGAGAAATACAAAGATACCACCAAAGGAGAATATTCACTCATTTTTTACTACCAATTGGAACTGCTGAGAACTAACCTAGGTAGCACTGTTGCTATCAAACTGGGATGTGAAGGATGACGAGCATGTTTTTGAGAGGTTTTATATGTGCTTTGGTGCTATTAAAAAAGGATTTCTTGCTGGCTGCAGAAAGGTTATAGGACTAGATGGATGTTTCTTCAAAGGAGCTTGCTTTGGTCAGCTACTTGTTGCTCTGGGAAGAGATGCCAACAATCAGATGTACCCTATAGCTTGGGATGTGGTCGAAAAAGAAACATATGAGTCCTGGTTTTGGTTTGTTGAGAAGCTAAACAGAGACCTCAAAATCAGCAATCAAGGGGATGAGTGGGTGTTCATCTCAGATCAGCAGAAAGGACTAATAGGGGCTACAGAGGATATTCTTCCAAAAGCAGAACACAGGATGTGTGCAAGGCACATTTACTCAAACTGGAAAAAAAACATAATGACAAAGAATTGCAAAAGAGATTATGGAGATGTGCAAAGGCTCCTATCAGGTCTCTGTTCAACTGTAATAGAGCAAGGTTGGCTCAATTTATAGTTTAAGGAGCGAAGGACATGATGAACACAAACCGAATTCACTGGAGTAGGGCTTACATGAAACTAGGAAGCTATTGTGATTGAGTTGACAATAACATGTGTGAGTCATTCAACAATTGGATCATGGAATCAAGATATCTACCTATTATATCTATGTTGGAGTGGATAAGATGCAAAATTATGGTGAGGATACAAGAATGCATTACCAGATGTTTGAAATGGTCAGGAATCATATGTCCTAACATATTTAAAAAACTAAAGCAGAATATAACAAGACCTGGAAATTGTCATGTGCTCTGGAATGGAAGAGATGGGTTGTCTATATACATGTCATATATGCAGTCATGCATTGTCTATACTGTCGACTAACTATATTGGTTCTGGATTGAACATAAACCATACTATTTTGTTCTGGATTGAACACCAACTATATATATCTGTGCTCCTACTTGGTTCTATATTATTAGCATAGTATTTATCACTGCATGGTATTTGTGCATTGCTTCCATGACAGCACACATACATGGCAACCCACATACGAATATCTGGCAACACATACATGATGCCACACATAAAACATAGCACAAGTACCAAAATTTGAATTTTTCATCACATCACTCAGTACAAATTCTGAATGTTTTCATAACAAAACATACATTCAGGACATCAACTTCTCCAGCATACATTTTGCATCTTGCTTAACAGCATACATAAATGAGTCCTTCACAAACTAATTTTTCATGATGTAAATCATTTCCAAAAGAAGGAAATGGCAAAGCATAACAGAGCAACCACAAGGAACAACTGCACTTTCTGAATCTTCTTCTTCAGGACAACAACTTCTCCATGATGCTTGGCTTCCAAATCACGCACATATGCATCCAACATCTTATTCTTCGACAAGCTGCCGTTCCTTCACTCGATACACAACATCGCGCAAATCACCAAGCAACATGCTCACAAATGAAGTGTGCGGATCATCATGCCAAAGGAAATATCTGCAGTCGACTCCCTGGGTTCACGAGAGCGAGCGAACAATTACCAACAAAATCAGAAGCAACAGATTAACAGGGAGGAAATTTGAGTTGAAACAAGTGCACATGCAGAGAAGTACCAGTGCTTTGCTGCAGTTGTAGTACCTCGTCCCTGGGTTCTTCGGGCTCCATGAGATCCATCTTGGTTCAATTGCTTGAGTTCACTTGCATTGTCAGGCAACTGAACATTTCTTTTCTTGAATGCCACAACAAGTACCTGTTTGATGCCAAGTATTTGGTCGAATTGCCATCAGTACTACTAGAACATATTGTAGTCTTGAATCTAAATAAACAACATGCGGCGGATACCTGCAAGATTCTCGTGATGGCGCTTCCATCGGGCAACTGATTCTGTAGAAAGGGAAGCCAACCATCCATATGAGCATCCCCAGCAGCACGTATAGTGCGAACAGGGTGAAGCCGATGTCCCATCCTCTTCGGTTCTCCAACCACACGACGAGCACTAGGCCAACGAAGCCGCCCAAGAACATGGCGAAGGTGTACCAGTTGAAGAAGCTCATCTCCTGCCGCTGCTCCCAGCGCCCAGCACCGGCAGGCACGCACGCCGCATCGTCGCTGATGGGGATCAGGTAGAGGCCCAGGAGGAGCAGCTCAGGTTGGAGCCACGGACCGTCTCGCAGGTCTGTTGGCCAGTGGGACTGCAGGGGTGCGGCAAAATTGCAGTGGCTCGTACTCAATTGGGCCCTGCCGGTAAGGAACCGGCGACTGCGTGGCCCAGGACACCTGACTCGTGGAGGAGCTACCTGACGACGCCATTGCTTCCGCTGGTCGGCGGCGAGAGGCGAGGCGCCGACGACTGGGAGAGATAAAGCGAGGCGAGGGTTCATTGGCGATTGGGGAATTTTCGCAAAAGAGAAAGGAGAAATAAAGATAAGTAAGGGATATCTGACAAATGGGACCCACAATAGCCTACTTAGAGTTTTTGCCCAGTCAGCGTCTAATCAGGGACAAAAACCACTCAAAATTAGACAGAAACCACTCAAGTGGGTTATTAACCCGGTTTTGATGATTTGAGGGTGCTATTTGTCCCAGTTTTGAGTTTAGGAGGGTATGTATCCGAAAGAGTGGATTTGATGGTGATTTGTATACTTCTTTCTTTACGAAATTGGTTAAGACATTTTTTGGGCACAACTTTGTTGATGCTCTCTCTTATTCGTCTAGGCCCCTCTACGCGGCCTTTTTTAGGGTCAAAGTTGCCGCTTTATTTAAATCATAAAGTTTGGAATCTCATCCGACAAAACATCAAGAACAAAGTCTGGAGGAACTCCCAACCACACCTTACATAATTCATCACCCACCCCTACTCTAGCAAATTTATGAGCGGCAACATTTGCAGATCGTCTAACCCACGACACCCTAAACTCAGAGAACGAATTGAGCAAGATCTGAATCTCTTCCACCAGCGGACCCGCTGTTGTAAGGTTTTTCGTTTGTTGTTGCAGCATGTGCACCACACCTTGAGAATCTAGCTCCACATGAACCTTCTGTACATTGATCTCCCTCGCCACCTGAAGGGCCTGCTTGCACGCCAAAATCTTTGTTGTTTCTGGGTCAACAATGCTTGGAAATAAATGGCACATAACTGCCTTGAAAGCCCCCATGTTGTCCCTAAGCACAGCACACTACAAAAAAAGACACATCCGTTGAAGGAAATATGCCCTAGAGGCAATAATAAAGTTATTATTTATTTCCTCATATCATGATAAATGTTTATTATTCATGCTAGAATTGTATTACCCGGAAACATGATACATGTGTGAATACATAGACAAACATAGTGTCACTAGTATGCCTCTACTTGACTAGCTTGTAAATCAAAGATGGTTAAGTTTCCTAACCATAGACATGAGTTGTCATTTGATTGACGGGATCATATCATTAGGAGAATGATGTGATTGACCTAACCCATTCCGTTAGCTTAGCACTTGATCGTTTAGTATGTTGCTATTGCTTTCTTCATGACTTATACATGTTCCTATGACTATGAGATTATGTAACACCCGTTTACCGGAGGAACACTTTGTGTGCTACCAAACGTCAAAACGTAACTGGGTGATTATAAAGGTGCTCTACAGGTGTCTCCAAAGGTAGTTGTTGAGTTGACGTATTTCGAGCTTAGGATTTGTCACTCCGATTGTCAGAGAGGTATCTACGGGCCCTCTCGGTAATGCACATCACTATAAGCCTTGCAAGCAATGTAGCTAATGAGTTAGTTACGGAATGATGCATTACATAACGAGTAAAGAGACTTGCCGTAACGAGATTGAACTAGGTATTGAGATACCGACGATCGAATCTCGGGCAAGTAACATACCGATGACAAAGGGAACAACGTATGTTGTTATGCGGTTTGACCGATAAAGATCTTCGTAGAATATGTAGGAACCAATATGAGCATCCAGGTTCCGCTATTGGTTATTTACCGGAAACAGTTCTAGGTCATGTCTACATAGTTCTCGAACCCGTAGGGTCCGCACGCTTAATTTTACGGTGACAGTTATATTATGAGTTTATGAGTTTTGATGTACCGAAGGTTGTTCGGAGTCCCGGATGTGATCACGGACATGACGAGGAGTCTCGAAATGGTCGAGACATAAAGATTGATATATTGGACGACTATATTTGGACACCGGAAAGGTTCCGGGTGAGATTGGGACTATCTGGAGCTCGGGAGGTTACCGGAACCCCCCGGTAGGTATATGGGCCTTATTGGGCCTTAGTGGAAAGGAGGGAGAAGGAGCAAAGGAGGGGCCCCCCCAAGCCCAATCCGAATTGGGAGGCCCCCCCTTTCCTTCTTCCCTCCCCTCTCTTCCTTCCCTCACCTACTCCTAATAGGAAAGGGGGCCAAACCTACTTGGAGTAGGATTGCCCCCTAGGGCGCCTCTTCCCTTGGCGGCCCCTCCTCCTCCCCTTTATATACGGAGGAGAGGGCACCCCATAGACACACAAGTTGATCTTCGTGATCGTTCCTTAGCCGTGTGCGGTGCCCCCCTCCACCATATTCCACCTCGGTCATATCGTAGCGGTGCTTAGGCGAAGCCCTGTGTCAGTAGAACATCATCACCGTTACCACGCCGTCGTGCTGACGGAACTCATCCCCCACACTTTGCTGGATCGGAGCCCGGGGATCGTCATCGAGCTGAACGTGTGCTAGAACTCGGAGGTGCCGTAGTTTCGGTGCTTGATCGGTCGGGCCGTGAAGACGTACGACTACATCAACTGCGTTGATATAACGCTTCGCTTTTCGGTCTCACGAGTGCGTGGACAACAATCTCCCTCTCGTTGCTATGCATCACCATGATCTTGCGTGTGCGTAGGAAATTTTTTGAAATTACTACATTCCCCAACAGTGGCATCCGAGCCTAGGTTTTATGCGTTGATGTTATATGCACGAGTAGAACACAAGTGAGTTGTGGGCGATACAATTCATACTACTTACCAGCATGTCATACTTTGATTCAGCGGTATTGTTGGATGAAGCGGCCCGGACCGACATTATGCGTACGCTTACGCGAGACTGGTTCTACCGACGTGCTTTGCACACAATGTGGTGGCGGGTGTCGGTTTCTCCAACTTTAGTTGAACCGAGTGTGGCTATGCCCGGTCCTTGAGAAGGTTAAAACAACACTAACTTGACGAACTATCGTTGTGGTTTTGATGCGTAGGTAAGATCAGTTCTTGCTCAGCCCGTAGCAGCCACGTAAAATTTGCAACAACAAAGTAGAGGATGTCTAACTTGTTTTTGCAGGGCATGTTGTGATGTGATATGGTCAAGACGTGATGCTATATTTTATTGTATGAGATGATCATGTTTTGTAACCGAGTTATCGGCAATTGGCAGGAGCCATATGGTTGTTGCTTTATTGTATGAAATGCAATCGCTCAGTAATTGCTTTTACTTTATCACTAAGCGGTAGCGATAGTCGTAGAAGCAATAGTTGGCGAGACGACAACGATGCTACGATGGAGATCAAAGTGTCGCGCCCGGTGGCGATTTATGGTGATCATGACGGTGCTTCGGAGATGGAGATCACAAGCACAAGATGATGATGGCCATATCATATCACTTATATTGATTGCATGTGAGGTTTATCCTTTATGCATCTTATCTTGCTTTGATTGACGGTAGCATTTTAAGATGATCTCTCACTAATTATCAAGAAGTGTTCTCCCTGAGTATGCACCATTGCCAAAGTTCGTCGTGCCCAGACACCACGTGATGATCGGGTGTGATAAGCTATGTGTCCATTTACAACGGGTGCAAGCCAGTTTTGCACACGTGGAATACTCAGGTTAAACTTGACGAGCCTAGCATATGCAGATATGGCCTCGGAACACGGAGACCGAAAGGTCGAGCGTGAATCATATAGTAGATAATCAACATAGTGATGTTCACCATTGAAAACTACTCCATCTCACGTGATGATCGGACATGGTTTAGTTGATTTGGATCACGTGATCACTTAGATGACTAGAGAGATGTGTATCTAAGTGGGAGTTCTTAAGTAATATGATTAATTGAACTTAAATTTATCATGAACTTAGTACCTTATAGTATTTTGCTTGTCTATGTTTGTTGTAGATAGATGGCTCGTGTTGTTGTTCCGTTGAACTTTAATGCGTTCCTTGAGAAAGCAAAGTTGAAAGATGATGGTAGAAATTACACGGACTGGGTCCATAACTTGAGGATTATCCTCATTGTCGCCTGTAAGAATTACGTCCTGGAAGCACCGGCTGGGTGCGAACTGCTGCGAGAACAACGCCAGATGTTATGAGCGTCACGGTAGAGCAAAGCTGATGACTACTCAATAGTTCGGTGTGCCATGCTTTACGGCTTAGAACCGGGTCTTCAACGATGTTTTGAGCGTCATGGAGCATATGAGATGTTCCAGGAGTTGAAGTTAATATTTCAAGCAAATGCGGATTGAGAGATATGAAGTCTCCAATAAGTTCTATAGCTGCAAGATGGAGGAGAATAGTTTTGTCAGTGAGCATATACTCAAAATGTCTGGGTATAATAATCACTTGATTCAACTGGGAGTTAATCTTCCGGATGATAGCGTCATTGACAGAATTCTCCAAACACTGCCACCAAGCTACAAGAGCTTCGTGATGAAATATAATATGCAAGAGATGGAAAAGACAATTCCCGAGCTCTTCGCACTACTAAAGGCTGCGGAGGTAGAAATCAAGAAGGAGCATCAAGTGTTGATGGTCAACAAGACCAGTTTCAAGAAAAAGGGCAAAGGGAAGAAGAAGGGGAACTTCAAGAAGAATAGCAAGCAAGTTGCTGCTCATAAGAAGAAACCCAAGTCTAGACCTAAGCCTGAAACTGAGTGCTTCTACTGCAAGCAAACTGGTCACTCGAAGCGGAACTGCCCCAAGTATTTGGCGGATAAGAAGGATGGCAAGGTGAACAAAGGTATATGTGATATACATGTTATTGATGTGTAACTTACTAGAGCTCGCATGAGCACTGGGTATTTGATCTGGTTACATTGCTAATATTTGCAACTCGAAAGCAGGGATTACGGATTAAGAGAACACTGGCCAAGGGCGAGGTGACGATGCGGCGTGGGAAATGGTTCCAAAGTCGATGTGATCATGATTGACGCTACCTCTACATATACCTTCGGGATTAGTTTTAGACCTGAATAATTGTTATTTGGTGCGGCGTTGAGCATGAACATTATATCTGGATCTTTTTTGATGCGAGACGGTTATTCATTTAAATCAGAGAATAATGGTTGTTCTATTTATATGAGTAATATCTTTTATGGTCATGCACCCTTAAGGAGTGGTCTATTTTTGATGAATCTCGATTGTAGTGATACACATATTCATAATGTTGAAGCCAAAAGATGCAGAGTTGATAATGATAGTGCAACTTATTTGTGGCCTTCGCCGTTTAGGTCATATCGGTGTAAACGCATGAAGAAACTCCATCTTGATGGACTTTTGGAACCACTCGATTATGAATCACTTGGTACTTGCGAACCGTGCCTCATGGGCAAGATGACTAAAACGCCGTTCTCCGGTACTATGGAGAGAGCAACAGATTTGTTAGAAATCATACATATAGATGTATGTGGTCCAATGAATGTTGAAGCTCGTGGAGGATATCGTTATTTTGTCACCTTCACATATGATTTAAGCAGATATGGGTATATCTACTTAATGAAGCATAAGTCTGAAACATTTGAAAAGTTCAAAGAATTTCAGAGTGAAGTTGAAAATCATCGTAACAAGAAAATAAAGTTTCTACAATATGATCGTGAAGGAGAATATTTGAGTTACGAGTTTGGTCTACATTTGAAACAATGCGGAATAGTTTCGCAACTCACGCCACCCGGAACACCACAGCGTAATGGTGTGTCCGAACGTCGTAATCGTACTTTACTAGATATGGTGCGATCTATGATGTCTCTTACCGATTTACCGCTATCGTTTTGGGGTTATGCTTTAGATACGGCCGCATTCACGTAAATAGGGCACCATCAAAATCCGTTGAGACAACTCCTTATGAACTATGGTTTGGCAAGAAACCAAAGTTGTCATTTCTGAAAGTCTGGGGCTGCGATGCTTATGTGAAAAAGCTTCAACCTGATAAGCTCGAACCCAAATCGGAAAAATGTGTCTTCATAGGATACCCAAAGGAGACAGTTGGGTACACCTTCTATCACAGATCCGAAGGCAAGACATTCGTTGCTAAGAATGGATCCTTTCTAGAGAAGGAGTTTCTCTCGAAAGAAGTGAGTGGGAGGAAAGTAGAACTTGATGAGGTATGATACCAGCTCCCTTATTGGAAAGTAGTTCATCCACGAAACCGGTTTACGTGACACCTACACCAATTAGTGAGGAAGTTAATGATGATGATCATGAAACTTGAGATCAAGTTGTTCTTGAACTTCATAGATCAACCAGTAAGATCCGCCAGAGTGGTACGATAATCCTGTTACGGAAGTCATGCTACTAGATCATGGTGAACCTACGAACTATGAAGAAGCGATGGTGAGCCCAGATTCCGCAAAATGGCTTGAAGCCATGAAATCTGAGATGGGATCCATGTATGAGAACAAAGTGTGGACTTTGGTTGACTTGCCCGATGATCGGCAAGCAATAGAGAATAAATGGATCTTCAAGAAGAAGACTGGCCGACGGTAATGTTATCATCTACAAAGCTCGACTTGTTGCAAAAGGTTTTCAACAAGTTCAAGGGGTTGACTACGATGAGACCTTCTCACCAGAAGCGATGCTTAAGTCTGTCGAATCATGTTAGCGATTGCCGCATTTTATGATTATGAAATATGGCAAATGGATGTCAAAACTGCACTCTGAATGGATTTATGGAAGAAGAGTTGTATATGATGCAACCGGAAGGTTTTGTCGATCCTAAGGGAGCTAACAAAGTGTGCAAGCTCCAGCGATCCATTTATGGACTGGTGCAAGCCTCTCGGAGTTGGAATAAACGCTTTGATAGTGTGATCAAAGCATATGGTTTTATCTGAGACTTTTGGAGAAGCCTTTGTATTTACAAGAAAGTGAGTGGGAGCTCTGTAGCATTTCTGATATTATATGTAGATGACATATTGTTAATTGGAAATGATATAGAATTTCTGGATGGCATAAAGGGATACTTGAATAAAAGTTTTTCGATGAAAGACCTCGGTGAAGCTGCTTACATATTGGGCATCAAGATCTATAGAGATAGATCAAGACGCTTGATTGGACTTTCACAAAGCACATACCTTGATAAAGTTTTGAAAAAGTTAAAAATGGATCGTGCAAAGAAAGGATTCTTGCTCAGACGTATTACAAGGTGTGAAATTGAGTCGGACTCAATGCCCGACCAACTGCAGAAGATAGAGAGAAAATGAAAGGAGTTCCCTATGCTTGAGCCATAGGCTCTATCATGTATGCAATCTTGTGTACGGACACTGATGTGTGCCTTGCTATTAGTTTAGCAGGGAGGTACCAAAATAATCCAGGAGTGGATCACTGGACAATGGTCAAGAACATCCTGAAATACCTAAAAAGAACTAAGGATATGTTTCTCATTTATGGAGGTGACAAAGAGCTAGTCGTAAATGGTTACGTCGATGCAAGCTTTGACAGCGATCCGGATGATTCTAAATCGCAAACCGGATCGTGTTTATATTAATTGGTGGAGCTGTCGGTTGGTGCAGTTCTAAACAAAGCGTCGTGGCGGGATGTACATGCGGCGAGTACATAGCTGCTTGGAAGCGACAAATGAAGGAGTGCGGATGAAGGGGTTCATTTCCGATCTAGGTGTCATACCTAGTGCATCGGGACCAATGAAGATCTTACGTGATAATACTGGTGCAATTGCCTTGGCAAAGGAATCCAGATTTCACAAGAGGACCAAGCACATCAAGAGACGCTTCAATTCCATCCGGGACCAAGTCCAGGTGGGAGACATAGAAATTTGCAAGATACATACGGATCTGAATGTTGCAAACCCGTTGACTAAGCCTCTTCCACAAGCAAAACATGATCAGCACCAAGACTCCATGGGTGTTAGAATCATTACTGTGTAATCTAGATTATTGACTCTAGTGCAACTGGGAGGCGAAGGAAATATGCCCTAGAGGCAATAATAAAGTTATTATTTATTTCCTCATGTCATGATAAATGTTTATTATTCATGCTAGAATTGTATTACCCGGAAACATGATACATGTGTGAATACATAGACAAACAGAGTGTCACTAGTATGCCTCTACTTGACTAGCTCGTAAATCAAAGATGGTTAAGTTTCCTAACCATAGACATGAGTTGTCATTTGATTGACAGGATCACATCATTAGGAGAATCATGTGATTGACCTGATCCATTCCGTTAGCTTAGCACTTGATCGTTTAGTATGTTGCTATTGCTTTCTTCATAACTTATACATGTTCCTATGACTATGAGATTATGTAACTCCCGTTTACCGGAGGAACACTTTGTGTGCTACCAAATGTCACAACATAACTGGGTGATTATAAAGGTGCTCTACAGGTGTCTCCAAAGGTACTTGTTGAGTTGACGTATTTCGAGATTAGGATTTGTCACTCCGATTGTCGGAGAGGTATCTCTGGGCCTCTCGGTAATGCACATCACTATAATCCTTGCAAGCAATGTAGCTAATGAGTTAGTTACAAGATGATGCATTACGTAACGAGTAAAGAGACTTGCGGTAACGAGATTGAACTACGTATTGAGATACCGACGATCGAATCTCGGGCAAGTAACATACCGATGACAAAGGGAACAACGTATGTTGTTATGCGGTTTGACCGATAAAGATCTTCGTAGAATATGTAGGAGCCAATATGAGCATCCAGGTTCCGCTATTGGTTATTGACCGGAACAGTTCTAGGTCATGTCTACACAGTTCTCAAACCCATAGGGTCCGCACGCTTAACGTTACGATAGCGGTTATATTATGAGTTTATGAGTTTTGATGTACGAAGGTTCTTGATTGTCCGGATGTGATCACGGACATGACGAGGAGTCTCGAAATGGTCGAGACATAAAGATTGATATATTGGATGACTATATTTGGACACGGAAAGGTTCGGGTGAGATTGGGACTATACCGAGACTCCGGAGGTTCTAGGAACCCCGGTAGGTATATGGGCCTTATTGGGCCTTAGTGGAAAGGAGGGAGAAGGAGCAAGGAGGCGCCCCCAAGCCCAATCCGAATTGGGAGGGCCCCCCTTTCCTTCTTCCCTCCTCTCTTCCTTCCCTCTCCTACTCCTAATAGGAAAGGGGGCCAAACCTACTTGGAGTAGGATTGCCCCTAGGGCGCGCCACCCCCTTGGCCGGCCCCCTCCTCCTCCCCCCTTTATATACGGAGGAGGGGGCACCCCATAGACACAAGTTGATCTTCGTGATCGTTCCTTAGCCGTGTGCGGTGCCCCCCTCCACCATATTCCACCTCGGTCATATCATAGCGGTGCTTAGGCGAAGCCTGTCAAGAGAACATCATCACCGTTACCACGCCCGTCGTCTTGTGGAACTCATCCCCACACTTTGCTGGATCGGAGCCGGGGATGCGTCATCGAGCTGAGCGTGTGCTAGAACTTCGGAGGTGCCGTAGTTTCGGTGCTTGATCGGTCGGGCCGTGAAGACGTACGACTACATCAACTGCGTTGATATAACGCATCCGCTTTCGGTCTACGAAGGTACGTGAACAACACTCTCCCCTCTCGTTGCTATGCATCACCATGATCTTGCGTGTGTGTAGGAATTTTTTTGAAATTACTACGTTCCCCAACATCCGTGACATTTTGGGCCAAACGAATTTTTTTTCTGTCAGACATATGACACTTCTATGACGATAATTGTGACAAAACCCGGTATCATCATAGATGTGGTGGGCTCCTACTTCTATGACCAATAATCATGACAGAAAATGGGCTTTTCGTCCTGGGCGGGCCGGAGACGCAGCTGCATGACATTCTTTGGGCCGTCCATGACGGAAAAAACCTTGGTAGAAGCGAGGGGAGGAAAATTTCGGGAGTTGCGGTTACGGTGGGAGGTCGGGGCCGAGCGATGCGCTTTCTCTCAGACAGTATGCTGCAGCGTGTGTGCGGCGTTGCCTCTAACTAAACCCGGCGAGGCATTGGGCTCTAACTAAACCCGGCGATTGCAATCGCAGTGCTACGCTGCATCGAACTCCGAGGGATGGATCGATGGTCATAATGGCGAACACGATGGAGTGATTCCTTCGCTACTGCTGCTAACTAAAGTCGATCGATTGGATGAACAGTGAGTGTTGCGGGGGGGAGGGGGGTTGGATGAACAGTGAGCGGTGGCGTTGCCTCTGGATGAACAGGACCCCGTGGTGTGGAGGGCTGGATGAACAATATACGGTGGAGGGGTGGCCGTGGAGGGGTGGTTGAACAGGACCCCGTGGTGTGGAGGGCTGGATGAATAGTAGATGGTGGAGGGGTGCCCGTGGAGGGGTGGTTGAACAGTAGCCGGTGGAGTAGCGCGGTGGAGGCTGGATGAACAGGAGCCCATGGAGGCTGGAGGAGGTCGACGGTAGCCCGTGGAGGCTGGAGGAGGTCGACGGTGGAGATGAACAGTATCCCGTGGAGTCCCGTTTTGCGGTATGCCACACCCCTCCCGATGAACAGGACCCCCGTTTCAACCGTAGTGCTCCAACACAAGTCCGTTTTGCGGTACGCCACACCCCTCCCGATCAACAGGACCCCCGTTTCAACCGTAAGAGGTCCGTTTCCTCCGTTTTGCGGTACGCCACACCCCCTCCCGATCAACAGGGCCCCCGTTTCGACTGTAGGAGGTTCGTTTCCTCCGTTTTGCGGTACGCCACACCCCTCCCGATCAACAGGACCCCCGTTTCGACCGTAGGAGGTCCGTTTCCTCGTTGTGTGGTACGCTAGGCCCCTCCCGATGAACAAGATCCCGTTTCGAACGTGGCCGGTCGAACACAAGGCCGTTTCCTCCGTTGTGCGGTACGCCAGGCCTCGTTTCCATCGCCTGTTCCGTCCAAGCCCTCCCGATGAACACGACCACGCATTCCGTTCCGACCCAGCCGGTTGGCTCCCCATGAACACGACGATGACGCTGTTTCTCCGTTCCGACCCAGCCATGTACGTATGCGCGAGTAGGCGTTCGAGACCCTGCTCGTATGTACGTATGTGGCCGTATTTTCTTTCTTGCACCCTCGCCGATGTACGTACGTGTACATGCTATGTGCGCGCCTCTACTACGACACGTGCGCGCCTCTACATCTACGACACGTGCGCGCCTCTACATCGACCAGTATGTACGTACACGTTCGCGACCAGAATGACAACACTACGTACGCTTCGACCAGGTGGGTCCCGACTGTCAGGCACTTCCTTCCGTGTGAAGATGTAGCTGGTGGGTCCCAGCAGTCAGGGGGGTGAATTGTTTTTTTCACGAAATACGATGGCCCGTCCGGTGGGTCCCCGCTGTCAGGTGGAGGAATAATTATTTTGCATGTAATAAGGAGGCACTTCCTTGCTACGGCCGTGGACCCAGTTGTCAGCCTCTCCACGTACAGTCCACGTCCGATGGAAGCCGTTCCTTGACCACGTTGACCACGCCGCGCCGAGAGCACCAGGGCGGTGGACGACGGCGAGGCCTAGGAAGGGGACGACGCGGAGCCGGGGAAGACGCGGCAGTGGATGCCCACGCGTAGAGGAGTATGAGGGTTCACTGGTTCGCTGCGGTGTGAGGCTGCCGTCGCCATAGAATAACAGGGGGTGTGGGTGAGTAGAGGGATGGCCTGGCCAGTGGTGGGAGTAGTAGGGGGTGGTGTGGCCTCCGCCGCGTCGCAGCCGGCCACGATAGGCAGGAGCACGAGGCACGACTGACGCTGGTTTGGGCGGCTGGAGCAAGAAAACCAGAGGTTGAAGAAGCACTACGGCCGTTGGATGGACATCGTACGGTCACTGGAGCTAGAATCGTGCATATTGACTAAGTTGATAAAGCCCTCCGTCCCCGTCAACTTAGTAGGCCCACAAGTCAGCCTGCCACTATCTTTGGGTCCCACTAACGACGGAGTATTCATTTTTTGTGCGTAATAAGGAGGCACTTCCTTGCGTGCGAAGATATAGTTGGTGGGTCCGAGCTGTCGGTAATGATAACGTTTTTTTCGTGAAATCTGAGAGGCCCTTTCGGTGGGTCCCACGATGTCGGTGGAGGAATCATTATTTCCCGTGTAATAAGGAGGCATTTCCTTGCGTGCGGCCGTGGACCCGGTATCGGCCTCTCCACGTCTGATCCACTTCAGATGCATGTCGGTCGTTGACCATGTTGACCAGGCCGCCGAGAGCACCGAGGCGGTGGACGACGGCGAGGCCTAGGAAGGAACGACACGGAGGCGGGAAGACTTAGCGATTGTTTCCCACGCGAGGGGAGTACGACCGAACGAGGGTTTATCGTCTGCCCGCTGCCGCCAGAGAATAACGACAAGTGTGGGTGAGTAGAGGGATGGCTAGGCCAGCGATGGGAGTACGGTGGGGCGGTGAGGCCTGCTGGCAAATCTGGTGGCATGAGGAGGAGGAGCGAGCAGTCAGCTGGGCGCTTGTCTCGAGCGGCCGAGCAGAAGAGCAGAGATTGAAGAAGCACGACGGCCGTTGAATGGTCATCCAACGATCCTTGCTTGTCGTCAACCTTTTTAGGAAAGCCTCAAATATGTGGAAAACAGCATACAACCCATACGCCATTATTTCTAATAATTTACATCCCATTTGCTAATTCTTAAGGTTTTTGGAGCCCATATTCTTTTGTTAGCATTACAGCCATACTGTGGGCCACAGTTAAAAAATTATCTGAAATTTTGCATATTTGGTGCGGTCCGAACTGTTTTTAATCCCAAAATTTCGACTCACATTCAAACTGATTATAAAAATAAATGTATATCAATATAAAATCCAACAAATTCTCCACGCATAAAAATTAATGTAATTTAAAATCTCGAAATGAAAAAAAGATATTTGAAACTAATTGCCGGTTTGATGTGTTTTAAAAATGTACATCCCATTTCTCATTACTGATGGGCCATTTTCTCGGCTAGCCGAATGAAAGCTCTCCTCGTCTTGAAAGATTTGCAGCCCAACAGGCCTGACAAAGAGACTTACTTGGCAAATAACAAAAAAACTGGGTTGTGGCCGTGGGCCCAACTGTCAGCCTCTCCATGTACAGTACTCTTCCGATGGAAGTCGTTCCTTGACCATGTTGACCACGCTTGGAGAGAGCACCACGGCGGTGGACGACGGCGAGGCCTAGGAAGGGATGACGCGGAGCCGGGAAGACGCGGGCGGTGGAAGCCAGCGGAGAGGAGTACGAGGGTTCACTTGGTTCAAAGGTGTGAGGCTGCCATCGCCGCAGGCTGGCCAGCCAGTGGGAATAGTAGGGGTGGTGAGGCCTCCATGGCAAAGACAGCCCGCCACGGGAGGCAGGAGCATGAGGCACAACTGGCGCTTGGTTTGGGCGGCTGGAGCAAGAAGACCAGAGGTTGAAGAAGCACTACGGCCGTTCGATGGACATCGTCTGCAGTCCTTTGGAGCTAGAATCGTTCATATTGACTAAGTTGACAAAGCCCTTCGTCCCGTCAACTTAGTAGGCCCACAAGTCAGCCTCCCACCAAGGTAGGTCCCAGCTATCGTGGGGAGTATTCATTTTTGTGCGTAATAAGGAGGCACTTCCGGTGGGTCCGTGGCGATGGGGCGTTTTTTCGCCAAATACGGTGGCCCGCCAGTGGGTCCCAGTGATCGAGGCAAACATTTTTTGCAAAATACGGTGGCTCCGTCTGTGGGTCCCTGCTTTGTCGATTGGAGGAATCATTATTTTCCGCGTAATAAGGAGGCACTTACTTGCTGCGGCCGTGGACCCAGCTGGGACTCTCCACGTACAGTATACTTCCGATGGAAGTCGTTCCTTTGCCACGTTGACCTCATCGCATTCCGTTGCATGCATGCGTCCATGGGCGTGGTGCGTCCCCACTATCAGCCTCTCACGTACAGTCATCTTCCGATGACTCTCAGTTGTTGACCATGTTGACCACACCGTGTCGAGCGCACCTGCATCGGAACGACCGGAGATGGGGAAGACGGGCGGTGGAGTCACCGATGAAGAGGAGTGGAAACTTCACGATTGGTGCGGCGGCAAAGACAGCGATGCACGGGAGACAGGAGCAAGAACAGAGGTTGAAGAAGGAGCACGGCTGTTGGATTAACATCAAACGGTCCATTGCTAGAATCATTTGTTGATTAAGTTGACAAAGCCGATGCGTACCGTCCGCTTAGCAGGCCCACAAGTCAGTCCACCAAATCGACGGGTCCCGGTATCCAACGGGATGAATAATTTTTTCAAGAAAACAAGGATGCACTTCCTTCCGTGAGAAGATACCGGTGGGTCCCAGCTGTCAGTGGAGGAAACATTTTTTCAGCTTAATAAGGAGGAACTTTCCTTGCGTGCGACCATGGACCTCGTGGGTCCCGGCCGTCGAGCTCTCCATGTCTGATCCTCTTCCGATGACTCTCGTTTGTTGACCACGCCGCACCGAACACAGCGAGGCGCTGGACGACAGTGAGGCCCCGACGGAACGACTCGGAGATGGGAAAACGCGGCGGTGGAGTCGCAGATTGAGAGGAGGAGAAGGGTTATAACTGGTTACATTGCGGTGTGGGGCTGTAGTCCGTGGAGAATAACAGGAGGTGTCGAGGGTGGAGGGATAGCCTGGCGGCGGTGGGGTAGCGCGCTTGGCGATGCATGCTAAGCGAGCCGCTAGTCAGCCGGAGGCCGGACTGTGACGCCTTGAGACCGGCGCTCGTAAGACTTCCGGCTATTCCGAGTTTCGCCGAGTGTTTATTTTGTGCTTGCTCTTTTATTTTTTGCATTGCATCATGTCATCATGCCATCATGTCATTAATCTCTGCATCTCAACTCAACTAATAAATTGCATGGGTCTTTGATCCATTTAAATCGAGGGAATTCACTTGTGATTTCTCTTTATAACATATTAAAGCCTCTCAATATTATTAGGGAGCTATAATAAAATTATTTCTTTTATTTTGAAATAAAGATAACACAATGGCATATTATACCAATGACTTTTTTATCTCACTTCTTGACCTCATACTTTGTCTAATAAATTATTTCATCATTTTCCTGAGCTCCATCAAAATCCGAACATTTTTGGACCTTCCTTTTATCAAGTCCTAGTTCAAACCCATTTGAATTAAATTCAAATGAGTTTGAATTTAAATCTTGCATCCGTGCCTCTTTTCTATTTTTCTTGGATCAAACTCATTTTTGTGAGTTCGGGAAAATTATCCCCTTGTGCTTTTATCTTTCCCTAACCCTCTCTTTCTTTTTCTTCTCTTTAATTGTTTTCTGCTAAAGAAAATATAAGAGAGAGGGAGAAGAGTGCCTGGCCTCTTAGGCCCAGCTCTAACCCAGCCGGCCCAAGGCCCACCCACGCCTCTAGGCCTCTAACCCTAGCCCACCCCCCTGCCCGATCCCCCACTCTCCCTCGTCTCCTCCCTCGCGCCGTCATCACGCACGAGAGGAGCGCCTCGCCCGATCCCTTCTGCCTCCTCCTCGCTCATGTGGACACTCCCCTCGATCCCCTCCTTCCTCCTAACGCCGCCATAGAGAGAGGGCAGTGCCGTGCCCTCGTCCTGATCCCCACGCTTGCACGCCTGCGTCTCCAGCGCCAGGCCCCACGTTCTGCCCTCATCGGAGAAGCGGACCAGGCCGGACCTCCTCTGCGCCCCATCTCTCCTTCTCCTCCTCGCCCGCGACCCGAGCTATGCCTCACAGTCGCGCCATGGCCGCCTCCCTACGCTGCAGTCGCGCCCTTAGGTCTCTGTGCCTCGCGCCCCAGCTCGCCGTTGGCCTCTGCTCCCCTTGCCGAAGCCCGCGCCAAGGCCAGTGCCAAGCCTCTGCTTCGTCTCGACCGTGCCCTGCCGCCATTGCTCTTCTCGCACGCAGTCATCCGCATCCCTAGCCTCCTCGCCGGTGACCTGCAGTTCCAGCAGACCCCGCGCGCCCTCTCCTTCCCTTGTTGTCAGGACCCCGATCCTAAGTCACACCGATCTAGCATGTAACACATCATATCACTTTGCGGCCTCACGCACGGTATTCCCACGGGTGTCGCCTTACCATGGCCCGGGACCGTTTGCGCCTTTTGGCTCACGTATATGATAGTGTCGCTAGCATCCATATGACAAAGAACCCGGGCCGACATGGCTAGTCGTGGAACCCAAAGCGGCGCTAACCCATGGGGACAGGCATACATGAATCACATCGAGCATGTCGGTCATCAACGTATAAATTCGGGCTGTAACCTTTGGGATAACAGGACTCCGGTATCCCGGGCTGTGAGCTAAGCGAGACTCGAATATCACCGCGTGACATTTCCTGAAGGGACAGACATAGGAACGAAGTGAAACACATGCCGCCAGTCAAGTGTCCAAGCGGTAGTCTTTGGGCTAGCGAGGACTCGTGAACCGGTCAGAAGCGGACTACTATCGCTCGAAGCACGAGACTACATTTCCCCATATGAGAGGCTGCCAAGGATAAACAACTAGTTTGTCGGATCCCACACATACCAAGCATTTCAAACATACACACAATATGCTCAATATGTGTAGATACAACATGGCATCACAACATAACTCTACGACTCAAATATTTATTCAATAGGCTCCGAGGAGCGAGATATTACAAACATGGGTCTCATGACCCAACACTCGTGAGCATACAAGTCAAAGCACAAGCGGAAGCTAAACATGTCTGAGTACAGACAACTAAAAATGAAGAAGGCTGAGAAGCCTGACTATCTACCAGATCCTGCCGAGGGCACAAGATCGTAGCTGAGGTAACAAGCTAAACGTCGAAGTCCACGTGGAACTACTAGCGAGAACGAAGTCTCTCTGCAAAACATAAAATAAGCAAACGTGAGTACAAACGTACTCAGCAAGACTTACATCAGAACTATCTACATATGCATCATTATCAAAGGGGGGTGGTGGGGTTTGACTGCAGCAAGCCAGCTTTGACTCGGTGGCTATCCTGAACTACGACGACAAGTAACTCTTTTGAGGTGGCGCACACGAGTCCACATATTCACCATATCAATACACCACTATGGACCCGCTCCGCCTCCCTACGAGAACGCCATCCATAGCACCCACGCTTATCTTGCGCATTTTAGGGTATCCACTTTCACTTGTCTATGAACTGATATAGGCAACCCAGAAGTCCTTCTCCGTGGACACGGCTATTCGAATAGATCATATTAACCTGCAGGGTGTACTTCTTCACACACGCTCACCACTTACCGCCGTTTACACGACATGTACTCGGCAACCTTCAGCCGGAAGCCCAACGTGGGTGTCGGCCACGACCTACCTAAACACACAAGTCCCAAGTCCAGGTTTATCGCCTATTCGGGTTCCATCCGCAGGAGTCGGCCGAGGTTTCCCATACAGCCCCGAACGATGTGTCTGAGGTTCCCGAGACACCAAGCAGGCGAATCGGTACACTGGCCATTTGCAGCCTACCGCAACACAACCCACCCCTACGGCCAAGCTATGCGGCGGCCCCCAAAGATACTACAAACACGAAACTACTTGCAACTCCCGACCGAGGACAAGGGTGGTTAAGAAGCGAGAGGGTCCATTGGTTTCGGGCCCAATGCGTGGTAGTAACTATTTCATGGATCACAAACACGAACTTCGGTTCCTAAGGGCGGCTGCAATGAGACAACCCACCATGTACTCCTACATGGCCTCTCACCGCTACCTTTACCAAATCGTGTTCACACACTTAGCTCACACACAAGAGGACATGTTCACACAACCATTCCAATTCATTCCCGATGAATCGACTGACTCAACTCTAAGCGATGGCAGGCATGACAACAAGCATGAATGAGTAGGCACAACATGGCTCAAACAACTCCTACTCATGCTAGTGGGTTTCATCTAATTCTTTGTGGAATGACAGGTCATGCAGAGGATAAAGGGGTTCAACTACCGCAGCAAGTAACACATGAGTCGTTGTTGTCCTAATGCAGTAAAATAGAGCAGGAGCGAGAGAGTGGGATTATATCGGAATGGACAAGGGGTTTTGCTTGCTCGGCACTTACGAAGATAATATAGTTCTTCATCGGTGTCATCGAATTCATCGATTAAATGCGTCTCTTTGAGAGGGACAATTACCGCAAACAAGAGAGAACACAATCAATGCAATGCACATTCACATGAATGACATGTCATGTTAAGGTCTTGAATTCACCTAATGCAATGTCTAGCCAGTTAATTGAAGTGGAATTCAAACAAGGTTAAACTCCAACTCCAAATGCTAGTTCATAAATTGCCCTAATCATCATTTGTCCTAGTCGGTGAGGTTAACTTGTTCAAACATGCATGAAAGTGCCATAAACAGATTCTTCATATTTTTGATCATATTTCATATATAAATTATTTAATTTGGAGTTCTGATTAAAAGTTATGAATATTTGAAGTTTGGGGTATTTTCTGAAATTTCCTGAATTAAATTAAATCGAGAAAAGGTTATTCTTTGCGTCGACTGACGTCAACCGCGTCGTGATCAACTTGGTCAAACTTTGGCGTGTGGGGCCACACGTCGGTGACTAACTAAACTAACCTAGTTTAATTAGCACTAACCTAGGTTAAGTTAAATTAGTTTAAACCTAAACTAGATTAGTTAGCCGGGCGGGGCCCGCATGTCAATGGCTCCGGGGAAGTCAAACTAGGCCAAACCCGGGTCAACTCGCCGGAGTTGACCCGCGGCTCGTCGCCGGCGGAGCCAGAGACGGCGGAGGGGTGCGGGTTTCCTCCTCCGGCGACCAAATGGCCGGCGGAGGGCGTCTATGTGACGCGGGCGCTCGTCCGCGTCGAGTGGTGGCGTGGTGGGCCTAGGATGGCCGGAGTCGTCACCGGCGTCGACCGTGGCGGTCGCCGAGCTCGGGTGAGCTCGGGGTCGACGCCGCGGTGCACTTGAGGAGAAAGCGGAAGGGCTGCGGCCTCACGGGAGGGCGGCGAACTTGGTGGCGTGCTTTCGGGCGCAAGGCTGGGTGGCCACAGCCACGGCGGCGCCATGGCGTGGCGGGGAACTTTCGGGCTTCTTCGAATCAGCGGCTACAGTGAGAAATAGGCCACGGGGTGAGGGGGAAGGTGACCGGGAGCTCACGTGGAGTGCAGTGGTGGACTCGGCGTGCTCGGGGAAGCTCGGACGGCGGCGAGTCGGCGATGGAGATCTGCGGCGGCCGAGGAGAGGAAAAACGTCGGGGCGGCGCTTCGGGGCTTCTCCGGTCACGTGAGCCATCGGGGAGGACGAGGGAGGCACGGCGGGTCTCTAGGGCATGTTGGATGGGCGAGGAAGGGCCTGTGGCTACGGTGGTGGCGAAGCGGTGACGAAGCTCCGGCTCGTGCAAGGAAAGTGAGACAACAGAGGAGGAGAGAGGCCAGGCAGGGAGAGAGGGGTCGGGGGTGCGTGGCGCTCGGGGAGACGCCCAGAGGGAGGAGGAGGCAGCCAGGCAGGAGGAGGTGGCCGTCGGTGGCCGTGTCTTGTGGCGGCCACGCAGCTCATCCTCTGGCAGAGGAGGAAGGCGACAGGGAAGGAGTCGGTGGTGGGCTGGGCAGTTTTGCCCGTGAGGCTGCTCTGATGCGAGCAGGTGGGCTCTTGGCAGGGTGAAATTTGGAGAGGTAAGTGCCAGGTGGGTTTCTCTCTCTCTCTCTTATTTATTTTAGTTTTCTATTATTCTGTAATTTTGTGGAGTTATTAAAAAATACTAGAACAGCTCCAAAAATCACCAAACTGCTCCTGGTCCATTGTTGGAATATTTCCAACATGAAACATTTTAGTTTGGGGATACTTGGGCATTTGAAATATTTTATATAATTTTAAATGCCCAAACTCAAATACTTATGATTTAATTCAAAGACCTTTGGATGACCTAGAAAATAGTGCACCACTTTTGGCAGAGGCTCTAAACCAAAGAAAAAGTGATGAGCATTTTTGAAGGGCATTTCAGGTTCATTGAAAATAATTTTAGTAAATCCTAGTTGGATTCAAAAGGGGTTCTGGGGTTTCTGTCTTCCCCATTTCAAATTCAAATGAAATTTAAACATGATGCATGGATGCAATGCAGCTAGTTACCAGCAAGCTCTAGGGCTGTGACAACTCACCCCCACTAAACAAGAATCTCGCTTGAGATTCAAGGCGTGAGGTAAGAGGAAAAGGAGTCACAAAACTATCACAATCTTCATGATCCATTTGTCCTTCTCAAGATGTTGATCCATTCCATCATCTTGGTCTTGACGTCTTGCTTTCGAGATCTTCACTCGACACGACAATGGAAAAGAAAAAAGGGAGGTCCTACATGATTCGATCTTCACGAAGATCAAGTAAACATGATCGACTCACATGATGAGATTTAAAAACATCTTGAGTTGAGACACAAAATACATCGCGAGGGATGGAAGAACAAACAACGGTGTGTGATTTGGTGGGCAACAATTCCACGCTTTGAAAGATGGTGGATGGTGTCAAGGTGGCGAGGAAATATTTGCCATGATTCAATAACGGGGCACCCCAGGAGAGGTGACGCGAGGAACTATTCCCTTAAGTGGCAAAAAGAATTACTTTTGAATCAGAAATCATTGAAACTCTTCATACCAGCCTAAGGCAATTCACAAAGATCGTTTGGTGGAATGCAGAATGGCATACCAGACTAGAATGGATGATGTGGATTACCTTGTTGAAGACAACGCAATGGATGATTTGCTTATCATCGGAAATGGATGGGACCCATGGTAAGTCCACTTTTGAGGATGATCCTAGACAACAACTGCTGAGAAGGCAGCCCATGGACAATTGGCATGATGGGATGCAAGCTGGGAACAAAATGCAAATGTTGGAATGTTCCAACCATCATATCACCGAGATTCAGATCTGGTTGGTGTTAGGATATTCCAGACTCATCGAGTCTAGAAAGAAAAATGAAAGTTTGCAACACAGATCGACGGAAAGATGTTGCGAGATTCTCGGAAATGAACTACGATAGCAAGCTCCAAAACATGAGCTGATTCTGCTACATATATGTGAGCAGGACGTCCAAGACAAGTATGACCACGTAGTAGTCTTATCATCAAACACTACCGAGTTCAGGTGGGGAACCATCATCGAGGATAACGAAGTCCTTGTATAAGCCGCGGTCTTAAGAAGGAACTTCTTCTCCTTGAACAAATCAATCGGTGGCTTGGTGTGCTAGGGATACATATAGGATGAAGGTTGCAAGTCTCCGGACTACAGAATACTTCGCACGTGCATGACTGACTTGGGATGATTCCAAAGGAAACAAAACAAACCTTCCTCAAATTCATGGCGGCAACTTACACCTAAAGCACATGAATTCGAGGAAGTCACTACTTCCATCCAAACATATGCTTCATGAATGAAACACGAAGAAATGCTTACACAAGTTTCCAATACTAGGTTGATGTTCAACATGACTCATGGGGAGACAAAATGCTCTTGATGGGCTCAACACAACTCATCGGAATTTCCATATCACTGGACTTCCACCATCATGTGAACACGGTAATAGCATTGGTCAGACCAAAAGATGTAATGGGGTATGCTCGAGGGATCAACCACGAGTAAGACAACATTACGAACATCGTTGGCTCTGATTTGACTTAATAATAGCCCATACTCAAGTCAAAGGATTGATGAGACCATAGGTCCAGCAACTGATCACAGGGACCAATCGATGAAGATATCATCTTTCTTCAACACACACTACACAGGGAATAACCCTTTGGAGCGAACTAAGTCGGGCAAGCTTTTATCTTCCAACTCTCCGGGTTGTTGTCTAGCCTAACCAACTAGCTCGGGGTATCCAACACAGATTCTTGGAGAAATGATGGTTCACGAGGAAACCAACTTGATCACGAGCTCAACATAACAGTCAGGGGACAACCTGGTAATACTTCCGAGAAGATATTCGGGAAAATCACAAACCACCGATATGTTACTAAGCTCGGGAACAACCTTGCTTTTCAGGGCAAGATGATATGATCAAATAAGCAAGGGATTGAATAATCCTAACTCATTGATCGAAGGGTGCACCAGAAATAAGGACTAGGTAGCACGATCAATCTTAGTATGATGATTTAATAACCAACACGCTAAGAATGAAAATATTGTCCATTAACTACCAAGCAACGAGGTTGCTAGGAGTATCGATTTCACACATCACAATTCACTTGTCGGCATTCCGGTTGCATCAACACGGGACCGAGGAATCAATAGTGATAGCGAGAAGTATCACTACGTCAAGAATTCATAAGAGAAGGTGCAATTCTCATGATGTTCCTGACATAAAGATGGTAACACTCCAGGTGGAACAGCATCAAAGCTGAATTGGCATTTTGATCTGCGGGATACAACTACTTTGACCCAATCCTAGAAATGGATGAGGCATCGAGTTTGTTTCTCCTAGTCATTCGAGCAGAATGGCTTGACGGACCACAAGGATAGTAGACATCGATAAAACGAATGCACACATACTCTTGGTTATCAAGCGATAGAGGATGGTCGGGATACAACTAAAGAGAGCAACTCAAAGGAACATATAATTTTTCGAGTTGTGGAGGCATGGATTAGTATATCGAGCAAAGCTCAACATCTCTCCCGGATAACCCATGCAGAGAAGGTGAGACCGGCAGAGTCACAATTATGAATGGAGAACTCCTCAAGAGCACTCTTATTGTGATCTTTTGGTTCAAAGAACTTCTGCCATAACTTGTCCATGGTATTTGGAAGAAGGAAATGCCACGAACCTCGAGGACTATTGCAAGGTTACTAATATCCTAAAGGGACTAGCAAATACTAACAACATGAAGTAGGGTGAATCTTGGGCTCAAGAACCCATGAATAGAATACCTACTAACTAATAACATCACGGAATGCTTTCAAGAATAATGGCCAGAATCATCACACCGGGGATACAAAAGCATTGCTAAATTGCTAGATGACTCCCTAAAACACCTAGTCATAATAATAACTCCAACATATATGTTGAGGCAGCGGAGTACCTCAACATACCAATTTTGTGTGATTAATCCGCCCGGATGAACATTAGAAATGGAGGGAGGGATTTGCAAACGCATCGACTATTTAGAGACACAGGTTGACTCGGACATGACATAACGGCTGTAAATGCTCAAAATGATTTGAGACATCCTGCAAAAATGGTGGCATAACCACTCAACATCACAATACCAAGGTTCCGAGATCAACAATTATCATCTGAAATTAGTAGGAACTGAACTGAGGCTTAAAACCAACAATCTTAATAGTCCATGGTTTAGTAACACGTCATCCTGATAGATAGATGAGAAGCCTAGTTCTTAAACCCCATAGAAGAGAAGAGGATGACTCAGATCAGAAGGCCATGAGGTATAAGGAGTAAAAAGAGCCTTACGTTCCATTCCACAATCAATTCCCTTACATAACTAAAGCATTTCTAGACACAACTTCGACCAGTTTGGCTTGGTAATCCTCTGACGATCAGGGCTCGATACCAACGCGTTGTCGGGACCACGATCCTAAGTCACACCGATCTAGCATGTAACACATCATATCACTTTGCGGCCTCACGCATACGGTATTCCCAGGTGTCGCCTTACCATGGCCCGGGACCGTTTCGCCTTTTGGCTCACGTATATGATAGTGTCGCTAGCATCCATATGACAAAGAACCGGGCCGACATGGCTAGTCGTGAACCCAAAGCGGCGCTTAACCCATGGGGACAGGCATACATGAATCACATCGAGCATGTCGGTCATCAACGTATAAATTCGGGCTGTAGCACTGGCTAACAGGACTCCGGTATCCCGGTCATGTAGCAGTTAGGCAGACTCGAATATCACCGCGTGACATTTCCCGAAGGACGGACATAAGGCGAAGTGAAACACATGCCGGCCAGTCAAGTGTCCAAGCAGTAGTCTTTGGGCTAGCAGGACTTCGGTGAACCGGGCTATAGCGGACTACTATCGCTCGTAGCACGAGACTACATTTCCCCATATGAGAGGCTGCCAAGGATAAACAACTAGTTTGTCGGATCCCACACATACCAAGCATTTCAAACATACACACAATATGCTCAATATGTGTAGATACAACATGGCATCACAACATAACTCTACGACTCAAATATTTATTCAATAGGCTCAGAGGAGCGAGATATTACAAACATGGGTCTCACGACCCAACACTCAGAGCATACAAGTCAAAGCACAAGCGGAAGCTAAACATGTCCGAGTACGAGACAACTAAAAATGAAGAAGGCCGAGAAGCCCGACTATCTACCGAGATCTGCCGAGGGCACAAGATCGTAGCTGAGGTAACAAGCTAAACGTCGAAGTCCACGTGGAACTACTAGCGAGAATGAAGTCTCTCTGCAAAACATAAAATAAGCAAACGTGAGTACAAACATACTCAGCAAGACTAACATCAGAACTATCTACATATGCATCATTATCAAAGGGGGGTGGTGGGGTTTGACTGCAGCAAGCCAGCTTTGACTCAGTGGCTATCCTGAACTACGACTGCAAGTAACTCTTTTGAGCTGGCGAACACGAGTCCACATATTCACCATATCAATACACCACTATGGACCCGCTCCGCCTCCCTACGAGAACGCCATCCATAGCACTCACGCTTATCTTGCGCATTTTAGGGTATCCACTTTCACTTGTCTATGAACCGATATAGGCAACCCAGAAGTCCTTCTCCGTGGACACGGCTATTTGAATAGATCATATTAACCCTGCAGGGGTGTACTTCTTCACACGCTCTCACCACTTACCGCCGTTTACACGACATGTACTCGGCAACCTTCAAGCGGAAGCCCAACGTGGGTGTCGGCCACGACCTACCTAAACACACAAGTCCCAAGTCCAGGTTTATCGCCTATTCAGGTTCCATCCGCAGGGAGTCCGGCCGAGGTTTCCCATACAGCCCCGAACGATGTGTACAGGGTTCCCGAGACACCAAACGGGCGAATAAATTTTGCAGGCCACGGTGCCTACCACAACACAACCCACCCCTACGGTCAGCGTTGCGTGCGGCCCCCAGCATACTACAAACACCAGAAACTACTTGCAACTCCCGGACTGAGGACAAGGGTGGTTAAGAAGCCGAGAGGGTCCATTGGTTTCGGGCCCAATGCGTGGTAGTAACTATTTCATGGATCACAAACACAGAACTCAGTTCCTAAGGGGCGGCTGCAATGAGACAACCCACCATGTACTCCTACATGGCCTCTCACCGCTACCTTTACCAAATCGTGTTCACACACTTAGCTCACACACAGTAGGACATGTTCACACAACCATTCCAATTCATTCCCGATGAATCAGGCTGACTCAACTCTAAGCGATAGCAGGCATGACAACAAGCATGAATGAGTAGGCACAACATGGCTCAAACAACTCCTACTCATGCTAGTGGGTTTCATCTAATTGCCGTGGAATGACAGGTCATGCAGAGAGGATAAAGGGGTTCAGCTACCGCAGCAAGTAACACATGAGTCGTTGTTGTCCTAATGCAGTAAAATAGAGCAGGCGAGAGAGTGGGATTATATCGGAATGGACAAGGGGTTTTGCTTGCCCGGCACTTCGAAGATAATATAGTTCTTCATCGGTGTCATCGAATTCATCGTCGTGACGTGCTCATCGAGAGGGGACAATTACCGCAAACAAGAGAGAACACAATCAATGCAATGCACATTCACATGAATGACATGTCATGTTAAGGTACTGAATTCACCTAATGCAATGTCTAGCCAGGTTAATTGAAGTGGAATTCAAACAAGGTTAAACTCCAACTCCAAATGCTAGTTCATAAATTGCCCTAATCATCATTTGTCCTAGTCAGTGAGGTTAACTTGTTCAAACATGCATGAAAGTGCCATAAACAGATTCTTCATATTTTTTGATCATATTTCATATATAAATTATTTAATTTGGAGTTACAGATTAAAAGTTATGAATATTTGAAGTTTGGGGTATTTTTTAAAATTTCTGAATTAAATTAAATCTAGAAAAGGTTATTCTTTGCGTCGGCTGGCGTCGACCTTCTGCGTCAGCAGTCAACCTGGGTCAAACCTGACGTGTGGGGGCCACACGTCAGTGACTAACTAAACTAACCTAGTTTAATTAGCACTAACCTAGGTTAAGTTAAATTAGTTTAAACCTAAACTAGATTAGTTAGCCGGGCGGGGCCCGCATGTCAGTGGCTCCGGGGAGGTCAAACTAGGCCAAACCCGGGTCAACTCGCCGGAGTTGACCTGCGGCTCGTCGCCAGCGGAGCCAGAGACGGCGGAGGGGTGCGGGTTTCCTCCTCCGGCGACCAAATGGCCGGCGGAGGGCGTCTATGTGACGCGGGCGCCGTCTGCGTCGAGTGGTGGCAGCGGCTGGGCCTAGGATGGCCGGAGTCGTCACCGGCGTCGACCGTGGCGGTCGCCGGAGCTCGGGTGAGCTCGGGGTCGACGCTGCGGTGCACTTGAGGAGAAACGGAAGGGCGCTGCGGCCTCCTGGGAGGGCGGCGAACTTGGTGACGTGCTCGGGCGCAGCCGGGTGGTGGCCACAGCCACGCAGGGCGCCATGGCCGGGCAAGGGAACTTTCGGGCTTCTTGAATCAGCGGCTACGGTGAGAAATAGGCCACAGGGTGAGGGAAGGTGACCGGGAGCTCACGTGGAGTGCGATGGTGGACTCGGCGTGCTCGGGAAGCTTCGGACGGCGGCGAGTCGGCGATGGAGATCTCAAGGCGGCCGAGGAGAGGAAAAACGTCGGGGCGGCGCTTCGGGGCTTCTCCGGTCGCGTGAGCCATCGGGGAGGACGAGGGAGGCACGGCGGGTCTCTAGGGCATGTTGGATGAGCGAGGGAGGGCCTGTGGATACGGTGGTGGCGAGCGGCGGCGACGAGCTCCGCTCGGGTGCGTGCGAGTGAGAGAGCAGAGGAGGAGAGAGGCCACGGGCAAGGGAGAGAGGGGTCGGGGGGTGCGTGGCGCTCGGGGGAGACGTCCAGAGGGAGGAGGAGGCAGCCAGGCAGGGAGGAGGTGGCCGTCGGTGGCCGTCTTGTGCAGTGTACACGCTCATCCTCTGGGCAGAGGAGGAAGGCGACAGGGAAGGAGGCGGTGGTGGGCTGGGCGGTTTTGCCCATTTGGGCTGCTCTGATGCAGGCCAGTGGGCTGCTTGTGGTGGGCTGGAGAGGTAAGTGCCAGGTGGGTTTCTCTCTCTCTTATTTATTTTAGTTTTCTATTATTCTGTAATTTTGTGGAGTTATTAAAAAATACTAGAACAGCTCAAAAATCACCAAGCTGCTCTGGTCCATTGTTGGAATATTTCCAACATGAAACATTTTAGTTTGGGGATACTTGGGCATTTGAAATATTTTATATAATTTTAAATGCCCAAACTCAAATACTTATGATTTAATTCAAAGACCTTTGGATGACCTAGAAAATAGTGCACCACTTTTGACAGAGGCTCTGAACCAAAGAAAAAGTGATGAGCATTTTTGAAGGGCATTTCAGGTTCATTGAAAATAATTTTAGTAAATCCTAGTTGGATTCAGAAGGGGTTCTGGGGTTTCTGTCTTCCCCATTTCAAATTCAAATGAAATTTAAACATGATGCATGGATGCAATGCAGCTAGTTACCAGCAAGCTCTAGGGCTGTGACACTTCTGCCTCAAGTCCAAGCTCGAGCCCTACCCGACGCTGCCATGGACAACCACCTCGCCTGCATCCTCTCGTTGGCCCTCTATCGCCATCGCCATCTCCGCCCTCTGCGTTACGTGTCCCCTTGCCGCCGTGAGCACAAGAATCACTGCCGCCAAGTTCATCTACGGTGACCATACGAACCACCAAGTTCGACTTGATCCATCAAGACCATTGTGTTGCACGTCAACATGAGTACGACCACGGATGGCTACCTCCGGATGGATTTCGTCAAGTTCCGCTTCAACAAGTGTACCTCTACGCCTTGGATTCGCCAAGTACCGCACCGGACACCAAGTACCTCTACCGACGACCCCGGACGGCTACGAAAACGTGTACCACTACTTCCACTACCGTCGTCGTGGACCGATAGTACAACTACTTCCACTACCGTCACGAGAACAACTACTTCCACTACGACCCGCGAGTACCACTACTTCCCCTCCGAACTCGGTCCGCTTCGAAAATGCACGCTTCAAAGGTATAACCCGAGACGACCGCGATGAGATGACCTTGCATGTATGAGATGTACGATATGTTTGCACCGTGTCCGAGTTGTTCTTTGCACGTTCCGCGTTTGCCATGCCCCTAACCCGTGGGAACCCGGTAGTCGGGAGCACCCCACCATATCTAGCATGTTCCGCACATCCGCACGCTTCCTTTTGCACTGGTATCTCCATGAGCTACCGGAACCGATATGTTGTCGTGGCATCATTTTCGGATTCGTCGCCATGACACCCTTTCTTTCTGCCACGGTGACAAATGCCTCGTAACATGCTCATGTCGACATTTTCATAAAAACTGCATAAAATTTGTATATGTCATCCGCATCATGATAACAACATTTAAAATGTCTAAAATTGATGTTTGCATTAAAATTCCTAACGACATATGGGGATTTCCGGAATTGTTGTTTGTTGTTTCCGGCCTCACTTAAACTTGCCTAAATAGTTAGTTTTCATTTGCTTCACCCCTTGCCATGTTTAATAACATTTAATATTGTTGGGTGCATAACCGAGAGAGAAACTAAATAATTGATGTGGTGTTTTGTCAATATGCAACTCGTTGCATATTGAGCTCCACTTAACTTGTAGTTTTGTTTGTGCATATTGCCATGCCATGCTATTTAAACCGGACATGCATCATACTTGGTTGTGCATCATGCCATGTGTATGTGATGGTTGTTTACTATGTTGTTTGTTTGCTTCCGGGTTGCTTCTCTCGTTAGCTTCAGTTTCGTTCCGGAGTTGTGAGGATTCGTTCGACTACGTCCGTTTGTCTTCTTCATGGACTCGTTCTTCTTCCTTGCGGGATCTTAGGCAAGATGACCATACCCTCGAAATCAATTCTATCTTTGCTTGCTAGATGCTCGCTCTTTTGCTATGCCTATGCTACGATGCCTACCACTTGCTATATCATGCCTCCCATGTTGCCATGTCAAGCCTCTAACCATCCTTTCCTAGCAAACCGTTGTTTGGCTATGTTACCGCTTCGCTCAGCCCCTCTTATAGCGTTGTTAGTTGCAGGTGAAGATGAAGTTTGTTCCTTGTTGGAACATGTTTACTTGTTGGGATATCACAATATATCTTATTTAATTAATGCATCTATATACTTGGTAAAGGGTGGAAGTCTCTTCCTTATGACTGCTGTTTTGTTCCACTCTTGCCGCCCTAGTTTCCGTCATACCGGTGTTATGTTCCTTGATTTTGCGTTCCTTACGGTTGGGTGATTTATGGGACCCCCTTGACAGTTCGCTTTGAATAAGACTCCTCCAAAGAAGGCCCAACCTTGGTTTTACCATTTGCCACCTAAGCCTTTTTCCCTTGGGTTCTGCAGACTCAAGGGTCATCTTTATTTTAACCCCGGACCGGTGCTCCTTCGAGTCTGGCCCAAACCGAAGCGATGTCCGCGCCCCACAGGCAATCAGGGTCTATGCCAACCCGACGTCTGGCTCATCCGGTGTGCCCCGAGACCGAGATATGTGCAGCTCCTATCAGGATTTGTCGGCACATCCGGGCGGCTTTGCTGGTCTTGTTTTATTCTTTGTCGAAATGTCTTGTAGTCCGGGATTCCGAGATCGATCGGGTCTTCGGTAGAAGGAATATCCTTCGTTGACCGTGAGAGCTTATAATGGGCTAAGTTGGGACACCCCTGCAGGTATTATCTTCAAAGCCGTGCCTGATTTATGAGGCAGATGGGAATTTGTTAATGTCGGTTGTAGAAAACCGAAGTTGAGCTTAATTAAAATACATCAATCAGCGTGTGTAACCGTGATGGTCTCTTCTCGTGAGTCCGGAAGTGATCACGGTGTTGGAGTTATGTTTGACGTAGGTTGCTCTAGGATCACTTCTTGATCATAGTTGTTCGACCGTGCCTTGCTTCTCTTCTCGCTCTCTTTTGCGAATGTAGCCACCATATATGCTAGTCGCTTGCTGCAGCTCCACCTCACTACCTTCTCCTACCCATAAGCTTAAATAGTCTTGATCTCGCGGGTGTGAGATTGCTGAGTCCCCGTGACTCACAGATACTTCCAAAACCAGTTTGCAGGTGCCGATGAAACCCGTGCGGTGGCGCATCCGAGCTCAAGGAGGAGCTCAATGAAGATCTTGTTCATTGTGTTGTTACATTTCAGTTGATCAGTAGTGGAGCCCAGTTGGGACGATCGGGGATCTGTATAGCATTTGGGGTAGTCTTCTTTTATTTTGGTTCCGTAGTCGGACCTTGATTGTATCTGTATGATGTAATGCTTTATTTATGTATTGTGTGAAGTGGCGACTGTAAGCCAACTATGTATCTCTTTCCCTTATGTATTACATGGGTTGTGTGAAGATTACCTCACTTGCGACATTGCATTCAATGCGGTTATGCCTCTAAGTCGTGCTTCGACACGTGGGAGATATAGCCGCATTGAGGGCGTTACACGGACCAGGCGGTCCCGTCGACGCTGGAGGAAGAAGACGAGAGATTGAAGGTGCATGCCGGCGTTGGATATAAATCCAATGGATGTGGATGACACAATCATTTGTTGACCAAGTTGACAACGCCTGCGTAGGCTTCGACCTATTGGCCCACATGTCAGCCTGCAAAAATGTGGCATATATTTAACCCATGTTTTCTAGAATGTACAGTCCATTTGCTGGGCTGGGTGAACAAATAATTTCGCGTCAATCAGGCCCATTTATATTTTCTAAGAAATCCCAGCCCATTTGCACTTCCTTGAAATACACGTATTAGGTGGGCTCGTTATATATATATAATGTTATGTTAGAAGGAGCAATTAATATCAAAGAATAAACCGGAGAGGCACATTATATATATATATATAATTAAAAATTAGCGAGTTATTGCTCAAAATAAAAATGAGCGTTATTATTAAATTGGTCCTTAAAATCTTCGCAAGCTTTTATGCATAATCACCAGGATTTTCCTTGCTCGTGAGTCAAAAACAACCAGGATTTTCCGTTAAATATTTACTTTTATAAGTTAATAACACGTGGGATGTTTTTATAATGTATATATAAGTCTCTATAAAATATATGATAATAGTAATAATATAAATATATATAATGTGGTTAGAAGGGAAACATAAATTGGACACAACATTACTTTTATAAGAGACCTGCGTTTTATACCCGACAGTAGGCATACTAACAAGTTCACACACAAATACAACAGAAAAGGTAAACATTCATATCAAACTCAGGTTCACAGGACACGTTCATATTCATAGCCAACATTCACTATCAACAACTCAAAAGATTCATATATACACAAGCTCAGCATATCTATGCATCCAAATGATTGATAGATCACACGACAATATTCATACATAATTCACAAAAAGATTCAGATATACACATGTTCATTATGTTTATGCATCCAAATGATTGAGATCACAGCCAATATGATCCATGGACGAACTTTAATTACCTAGGGTACGGTGGTAAATGGTGTTCAATCAGAGGTACTTCTTGCTAAAATTAGTTCTTATGCGAGTAAACTTTCGAGTACATAAGAGGCAAAGATGCATACTGAACTTGGCTTGTAGGTTTATCCTCAAATAGTGGCCTCGTGTCGAGGGAGGTTTGAGCAACTTGGCCACTACTTTCATCCAACTAGTTTCTTGGCTCATCTTGGTCACTGTATCGCCAAAATTCTGCATTGCGAGACGAGAAAGGAGGCGGTTGAGAAAATGAACCACCCAAATTTTTGTGCAATTCAAGCTGAAATGGAGCATCCTTGGCGTGCGGTGATTAAGTGGCGAGATGAATATCTGGCGTCAACCAACTTTCGGAATCTTTAGACTCCATGCCGTATAGTTCGCTACCATATGTGCCGATAACCAAGCTGGCACAAGTTGGGACCAAAGACTGGACTGCGTTTTTACGGGCTATGCACCAAGCAATATTTTTGGCGTTCACTCTCCTAATACTTGGAGTTTGACAATTGGTTGACGCCTTGATTGATACTCGAATGAATATAGGCACTTCTTGTCAACATCGATGCTTGTCTGAGTGAACTTTGGAGTACATAGCAGCACCATAAGTACCTATCCATCTGATTATTTTGTGCAGTTCTACTGAAATCACCCGATGTAATGATTTGCCTGCGAGTTCAGGCTCCAAATTACTCCTTTATGAAATCGGAAAACAGTAGCACAATACCAAATTACCAATACATATGACAGGCACAATAATCAGGATAAAGACCAGTACCAACCTGTGTGAGGTAGCATATCAATTACTATTTCCTTTGACCGAAGCCGGGATAAGCCAAGCGATCGACAAAGAAGGAAGAAAGCAAGCGGAGATTAGCGGTGACAGGAAAGGACGGAAGTTGTCGAGGCAATGAAGCACCCAAAGTTTTTGTGCAGTTCCACCAAAATCGAGCATCCTGTTGGCACATATATTGAGTGAGATTACTGTAATAGTGGGACTAGTTGAAGAAACATACACTAACAAATAGAAGCACCCTCATTATCTTAATGGGTAAAGTTAGCAACATAGTAGACTTGCTTAAATAGAGGTATTAGGTTATTTAATCGATTGCCAATTAGCTCAACTCAACACTCAAAGCATTGCCATTTATCATAGGTTGCAAAACTTAAAAGTGCAAAGATAAAGGAGTTTCTCATGACAGTAGCACGATACAAATAGAGATGACAACAAACTAATATGGATGAAGGCCTTAGGCCCGTACCTACCTGGAAAAAAAAGCTTATTCATGTAGTCCCATAAGAGATGATAAAGCACTCACTGGAATCACACAATAGTATATATTTTTGTGCACTTCAAATGTATGGTTGAAATCGCTCTTGTTTACCGATCTTTGAGATTATATCGAAAGATTATCAAGAACTTCCAAAGCAGAGTTAAAGCCTTTGGCTGGGATACGATTCATTGTATTGTCTTGTGTAGTTCCACTAAAATGTATGATTGGCACAACATGATCCCTGTTTGCATAAGTAGGAACAAGGTGAAACCTTCATTAGCTTAGTGAGAAAGGATAGGAAGACATTAGCATATTACTCAAGCGGTAGCATCAAATTCATGATGGACAATACGCAAAACATTGCCTCATTGAACCAATGGCAATAAATTGACATGCAAAACAATAGCACTATTATGTCATGACACTAATAATATTCCTCCCTGCTCCACCACATGTTTCACCTCCATAGACAAACATTCACACTTACATGATTCAGCATAGGGTCCTACTAAAGATTTGTTTAACTCCAACAGGAAAATTATGCAGTGATAAATTAGTGGTACTTAAGTACTCCTAATTAATTAAGTGAGACAGAAGAAGTGGAAGGGCTCCCTGGAGTATCGTCTCACATGTAAGGTAGTCGCTGTCGGAGCCCTTGAATAGCCTCGACTGAGGCCTCTGGCTTCAGCAAGATCGCCTTGGCACTGTTTATTCTTCTTCTTCTTCCTCTTCATGCTATATTTCTCTTTCTCCTCACCAGTTGGTGAAACCAAGTACATGATTGGCCTTCTAATTCAGAATTGGTTTTGTCAGTGAGGGACTATAAGTGTACTAGTAAAAAACAACATTATTTTCTCATGGCAGTCGGAAAATAGAGATGAACACATGCATTAAATATCATTCTTACCTAAAGGAAGGTTATGGCGCCAATATGGACGATGAGGATTGGAACACAGATCTCCCTTTGTGCAGTTCCACCAAAATGAACCAACTGTTCCGTTCTGACATTCCGGTTAAACAGCACAAAAGTCACTTCTTTTAAGAAGAGTTTTGTGCAGTGCACCAAAAGGTCACAACAAAGAACGTGTGAATTGGATATCCTGTTTGCACAAAAAGGCATAGAGGAAATAGTCGAGTCTCGAACAATTACAGGCAAAAACATTTGGCTAAACTTGTCGAGTCTCAAACAATTGTGAGCAAAAACAGTGGCATGGCTTCATTTTTACCAGGGACATTATATTAAGAACAGCTAAGGTTGCGTTCGGTTCACAGGTTTGGTGCAGGATTTTTGTAGGAACACAATTCCTACGGTATTCTTTCCCTTCCAACCGTTCGGAACACGGGAAAGGTGAATAGTGTTTCACAGGAAAGCTGGTCTGGTAGTACTGATTCCATCGGATTAGAAACATCCACGCGCTGCTCATTTTTTGGGCGGAAGCCCGAGGCAGGCGCTCGCTGCCATGCGTTAGACAGGTTGATGTGTTGTGTTTTCCCGAATAAAAAAATCAACCTATGTGTGGTACGTGAGGTGAGGACAAGAGTAGTCACTGTGCAGCCGAATAAACAAATAGCATCTCATACTGTCAAGCATGCTACTCTAAAAAAATAAATCTGTACATTTCGTAGTCCATCCGAACACATTCTCTTGAGAGTTTCCTCCAATTCGCTGTTCCATAGTTTTATACCTACATTCCTTTCCTATTCCGATCCTCTTTTCTACCCCTTTATTCAGACCGGAGCCTAAATATTTGGTATAAGGGCATGGGACAGTGGGTGCACCAGCAGTACAGCACCATGTACATAAACAGGGGCATAAAGTGGTGATCATAGTTTGTTGCCCCGAGAAACAAACATCCAAGAAACATATCTGGGTTGGTCCCATTTTTGTTCACTCTAGCCACCTACTCCTATGTGTGGATAGCAAATCTAGTCCTGGTCATAACACTTTGTACAGCGTTACCCCTATATTTCCCTTTTCGACCAAGAGACCGGTTGGATGACTAGTCTGTACTACTTTCATCCCCTTTCCTGCCTGTTTGTACCAAGTCTGATGTACATACTAAATTCCCCCACCCCCACTTTATTTCAATGACAAGTATTTTCGGACGGAGGGAGTACAAGATTCGACTCCATGAAGTAGCTTTACCTCTAACAATAGAAGAAAAAATAGGTGACGTTGGACCATCCGATCGAGAGGGGCTGAGAGGTAGAAAATGATGCACATGCAATGACGTAGCGAGCTGGGGAAGTAGAGCTAAGGCGGTTTCAAACGAAGATATACCTGAAGGTCGTCGGGATGTGGATAGGTGGGCAGCCGGAGGCCGGATCCGCCCACAGGCAACAACGAAGGGATCGGAGGACCTCCTGCACCGGCACTCGGCCAGAGATAACGGTGCGGCCGGCAGTGGGTATCCTCCCTCGCTGTCGACGACGGCCTAAACGCTGCCCCTCCTCCCCTTCACCGGCGGAGGGGATACGTCCAGATCTGTAACCAGCGGTGAGGATACAAAGCCAGTGTTTTTTGAAGGGAGAAAGACAGTGTTACTACCCCTATCTTGTTTAGATCTAGATAGGATGAGAGTGTGTGAATAGAGCAGCCCTAGCAAGCAAGCGCGGAGGCTCCGGCCTAGATATAAGTAGTGGGGTAGTTTTCCTTTTTCACTCCATCAAAACAATCGTTTAAAATTGTGTACTACTACATGCCAGGTCGCGGTTTTTTTAGTTGTTGATTGTTTTTTGAGATAGCTACCCGCTTGTTCCAAGTGGTGTTACGGTGTGCCATGTCGCACTTTCTATCGTTCAAGTCTGGTACTACAAGTCCCTCCATTAAATGAATAACCACCCCCTCGTAAAAATTGTGAACAAGCCCACGGCTAAAATTAGCGGAAACGTGGGTTGCACCAACATGCATTATTATTTATATTTTCTACTCCCTCCGTTCCTAAATATAAGTCTTTTTTATTAGCCACACCTAAGACAAGAATTTTTTTATTAGCGGTGAACCCCACATGTCATAGACACAAAAATTGTGGCAAGATTCCCTTAGGCAAGCCAAACTGTGTCTAACAATTTGAGCAACTCAGGTTAGGCAAGTGTGGCAAGTGTGGGAAAAATAATGTGGCAACATAAGACAAACATAGTCACAATCCAAACAGCCCGTAATTTTTTGTGACATGCATGAAAATTTGGTTAGTTAAATTTATAGTAAAAATTTGGCAAGGTGCATCAAATCAACACATGCAAGTATCAAAAGGGAAGTCACGGCATGCATGCATGCGTTGTACTCCCTCCGTTTCCAAATATAAGTCTTTTTAGAGATTGCAACAAGTGACTACATATGAAGCAAAATATGTCTACTCCTACATACGAAGTAGCCCATTTGAAATGTGTAAAAAGACTTTTATCGAGTGCAGTGGTTTGATGTGTCGCGTCAACTCGTATAAGACCGAGAAATTTGATTACTACGACGCCTTCTCCCTCGCGGACGAGCTTCGGTGCCTTAACTACACCTGCCTTTGGCTGCATGACAGGTGGGCCAACCACCTGTTGGGCCCGCCTGTCATAGACGCAAAGGCGGGAAGCGATAAGTAGAAGCTTTCACTACACGCTATCTCTCCCGCACGAGGTGGACGGACATGCAGCAGTGGATTCGAGCATCGTAGAAGTAGGAGTAACATCATTGTTCGTCTTCTCGAAGAGGCGAAGAGCCAAGCGCAAACCGAACGTGGCGATTCGCGTAACGCCACGTGGTGCGGTTCCTTGGAGTACTAGCCAGGCTCTTGCATGAGACAAAATTGTTATTGTTTAACAATTAAACTCCATTATCCATTGGTTGATACTCATTCTGCATAGGTCTATGCGGTTAGCACCGTTTCCTCCTGGGGTCACCAATGTTTATTTGCTAATTAATAGCATTCCATGCAATGAACTAGCCATTGGGAGACATTAAAAGCATGCACACCTCTCATCTCTTATTGGTTGATAGTATGTCAAGAAACAAGAAACAAGGTAGAAATTAACGCACTGTGCCTAAGTGTTTTGGGACTATTTGGTTTTCGTAAGATGACTTACACACCTAGACGGAGGGAGTAGTATAGACCTGTAAACCGGAAAGGAGTATTTGCCTTTCTAGAGATTTCAACAAGTGGCTAGACTACACCGTGTGCAGTACCCCCTCCCTTCCAGTTTATAGGGCTCAAATCTCAAATCTCATGAACCAAGGCATTTTGCGATTGGAGGAATGTACTGTATCTCGTACTTTACAAAACTACCCTAATTAAACTCATGCATTAATTACGTAGTTCTCTCGTTTTCCTCTCCGCCTTGGTCCGGTGCACAATATTGAGCACTCCTATATGACTAGCCACTCTATCTACATGGGGACATTTCAAAGCATCCGGGCCGCGTGCCATCCACCAAATCACAGCGAGGTGCTAAAGTCGAGACTCACCTGTCACCCCGGTGTGGCCGTCATGACCCGTCATATCACAAAACCCACACCTTTACCAGCATTGGTAAGGTGGCCTCCAAGTTGGACTGGACGAAGCAACCATCATTTCATTGGAATGCTCGTTCAAGCCCTTTCTTCCCTTTCTTGAAGAAAACCTCACCTGTGCTACTCACTTCGCCATTTTTCTTCTCTACCGACGAAGGAAAGGTGGGGGAATCGATTATCTTTGCTATATTTTCATTCCAATAATCTTCTTTTATGCGAAGCACCGACCGATTCTCAAAGCCTATTCATTTCCCATTTTCATTGCGATTTTTGTTTCCTTTTTATTGCTTTTTGTTTGTCAGATCATAGATGTATCCAGTAGCACTAGGCAAAGAGTTGCGGCGGACAACCTTTGGAGACAGCGATCTCCGTGAAGCGAGCATCGACCAACGAGTTGACATGTTGGCGGGCCAACCCATGGAGATGAAGAACTCCAAGAAACAAGCACCGCCAAAGAGTTGAGGACGTTGGCGGACGAGCTCCTCAAAGAAAGTTGGAAGAACAGCAAAGGGCCCCACCGTGCCTACCCCAGAACTCTGATTGCCACCTATGTGAGGCTCAAGACCGAGTTTGAGGAGATAGTCGCCGTTGAGAAGCAGTATTCCCCTGGCAAGGTGATGGCCCCCATCGAGGACGAGGAGATGGCCCCCGGAGGGATGAGATCCCCTGGTGAGCTACACAAGGTAAAAACTAATGGCTTATTACCATAGTTGTGGTTTTTGATTATTTGCAATGTGCTTGCTTTTTGATTATTTGCAATGTGCTTGCTAATATGTTAGGGTTGTGCAGGTGCCGGTGGTTGTCCTTGATGATTCCGATGTCGTGGCCCGTTCTGTTGGCATCGCCCCGGAGATCGATTCCGATGCCGCTGTCCATCCTGTGGACATCGCCCCAGAGATCGATCCCGATGTCACGGTCAGTCCTGTGGACATCGCCCCAGAAATCGATTCCCATGCCGCTGTCTGCGGCTGTGGTCATTGCCCGAGATCGATGACAAGAAATAGTTGGTCGCGCTTAATCCTTGAGGGTAGTTTGCATTGCCACGTGTTTAATTACCGTAATGATGTGTGTTATCAAACCATCTTAGGGCTAGTGCACCGCCTTGTGTGGGCGGATCTTGCTACTTTTGTTTGATAGTGAATCATGCGATGAATCATGCGAACCCTCTCCGAGTTATGGAAACAGATGTATCCTCACCAGCTTTTTGATGTAATATATGGCATGCTTAGATGTAATTTTGAACTGTTTATCATATCGCCAGGGCTTGTTTGATGATTCTTGGTGCTAGTAGGCTAGCTACCGTATGCGAGCTATAGTACTTGCAAAACACTCACTAAGAGAAAGCGTTGGGGCTGATGAGCTCGTGGTACGCTTATACTTATCCTCGTCGATCAACCAATAGCCCTAGCTCCTAAAATTGTAGGTTTAGTGATCGATCGCATAATAGTCGACATACATTCAGGCCTCATTTGGTTCATAGGGTAGGAAAATCATAGCAAAAGTACAGAGAACGTGCAACACAAAATCATAGCAAAGGCAGACGCGTACTCCCTCCGTTCAAAAATATATGACCTAGGCGGGCTAGATTGTCCTAGTGGGTTTCGATGATATGACGTGTATGCAGTGCCGCATACGGTCTTCGCGTGTGGTAGCAGTATTGCGGGTACAGTAAGTTTTCTTGAAGAAGCGGAATTCAACGAAGTCATGATGGTTCCTTCGTCTGAACAACTTACAGTGGGAAAGGTTGGGCCTGCGATACGACCGGGGTAGACCAGGATAATTTTGTGCATGGCAGGTGGACCAGGATGGTCGACGTCCCACATGTCGGTGAATGAAAGTATTCTTTCCGATATAGAGGACGGGCAACGAGTATTCATTGTTTATTTTTTATGAAAGCTATTGTCTCCTTTGTTACTCCTTGACTTTGTCAATGCCTCTCTCTCCTCTACATAAGCGGGACTACTTGCTATGCATGCAGCGGGCAGGTGGCGTCTTGAGGGGCCAGGCGGTGAGAGCGGGCTCAGGCGGTCCGGACTCCAGCATGGCCCACCTCACATTATCACCGTATATTTCTTAGAGTCCGTGCGCGGCGGGCGGGCGATCTCTTCTCCCTCCCCCGTTTCTCTCTTCTCAGCCGACGCCCACCGAGCGATTAGATTTTGGCTATCGATGGTTTATTCAATTATGGTCCCACATGTCAGTGAAATTGCAAGACAACGCGTGTCCCCTCTGGTGAGCAGTGTGTGAGCCGGACTGTCGGGGTTGCGACGCATACGAGTCGTAAGTGTGTCGCCTTTTCCTTTAGAACTTGCGAAGCGTAACATTTTCGCGCGATCGATCGATAGAAATCCAGAACAAAATGACGAGGGAGGTGCTTTCCCGCTCGTTAGGCGGGCTAGTTCGAGTGATATGACGTGCTACATGCCGGCCCACTTGCTCCATTTTTATGTAAGCAAGAGTTTACACTCTTACGCTGGAGGAGTGCGAAACACCGCGGATCTGATTTTGATCGAGGGAGAACGGTTCCCTCGCCAAATAATGGAGGATTGTTAGCGATTATAGCATGATAGTTAGGGCATCTCCGGCGCCCACAAATTTACATCGGCATCTGTCCGAGGACACTGATGGATGCCATCCGATGCTGCCCGCATACCTTTCGACAACTATATGAACTAACCGGACGAAATTCGTGCAAACAAAGCAAATTTCAAATTGACTGGATGAAATTCATTACATTTCGAGAACTTTTCCTATAAAATGGATGAAATTCATTACATATTTCGCACAACCCGTACTAAAACCTACTATAAACCTAATCTAAACGATCGCCGGGCCCCGACCACTATGTCCGGCCATGAACCCGAGAAAGCAGACCATTGCCTTTGCCTCCTCCTTATCCGCCTCGATAACCTCCTCCACCGGAGCACAAGGTTATGAAGATTTCCGCCTCCATGTCGCCATCAAGCGGCTAATGGGCCGCCGATTTTTATCCCACCAAGCTTGGCGTCGACTGAGTGGAGGAGCGGTGGCCTTCCTAGGACCAGAGCGGTGGTGACCTACCGTGTACTACTCTTCCTCGCTGTTGCGCCACAAGACGCCGCCACGGCCGTGGTCATGGAGGCGGAGGGCGGCGGGGAGCCGGCGATCTCTTCGTTTGCTCTCGCGACAAGATGTCGAAGAGCTTTGAGCGCGCCGAGCGGAGCCGCCGATGTCCCTCGCTCCTCGCGATAGTACGCCCAAGAGAGCTTTGAGCGCCAGGAGGCCATGGTTGAAGTGGTGCCGGCGAAGGAAGGGACCGGAGGAGAATAAGTGTGGGTCTTTGGCTATGGCTGGAGCTGGGGCTCAAGTTAATATAGCGGCGAATGGCAATGAGCCGCGGCGAACAGATGGACAAGCTGGCGCGGAGTAGGTTTGTCGGGCGTGAATGGGGACGTTGCTTGATGATTTAACCGCAGATGCGTTTGGAGTTCTTGACATGTGGATGTAACGGGCATCCGCCCGCATGTCGCTGACACACCAATTGCACCTGCAGTTAAGTCCGGTGAATGCGGCATTGACATTCTGGAGAGACGGTGACCGTTTCAGGCAGGAAGCGCGCGCTAGCGATGGAAGGGGTTTCGGTGTGCAGTGGCACTAAGATCGGTCGCTCACGATAGTACATACTCCGTACCATACTACCATAGTACCCTCTCTAGCTTAGGCTGTTTTATAGATTTTCGTTCTGATGGACGATATACATGAGCAAGGCGGTCCGAGTATGACCATTGGTGTTGAGCTAGGTGAATACATCCTCGGCGTTCGCGTAGGCCTCCATCAAACGTCTAAACAGTAATGTCGTGCAACGCCGGGCGCTGCAGTGATGGGCTCGCCGCTTATGCGTTGCGCCATGAGCAGGACTTTGATTTAGAGGGCGACGTGCATGCATTAGCATGCTTTGACAACGTGAGCGTGAGTGTCTGACGCGAAGTATTTCATTTTCATTGGGCTGACGAGGGTGCGTTGCAGCGACGAGTCCGTGGTTTGATTCCCCACATACGCATAATTTTGGTTTTTACAATATTTCTTTCTCCATTTACAGGTAGGCCCGCATAGATAGATAAATAACACGAGCTGATGAGGCGCATGCGGACTGTTTGACTGGTCAACCATACAAATACGGAGCTATACGCTGAGCCAGTGACCGTATAATCACCATATCTCGTATACAATGATCAAAGTGAGCTATCAAGACAAGTTCGATGACCGCCAATGCATTTTACTCGGTAATAAATGACCAGGATTGAAGGGAATCCTAATTTGCTTCGCCTTACGTCCTTGAGCTCTTGACAAACCAATGCACTATACGGTTGTCCGCCACTCCACCCCGTAGCTCTCACCAAGTATCGTTCATGCCACCGCGCCGCACACTAACCGGTAAGGCAGCGATGGCATCCCGCCGCGCCGAGTTCCTCGCCGCCCACGAACGCACACAAAATGGTAGGGAAGCGATGGCATCCCACCGTGCCAAGTTCATCGCCGCTCGCGACCTCACAACTATGTGGGAGGAATTTGAAGATGCCAAGGCCGAATGGGCGGTAGAGCAAGAGGCGGCCAAAGTTGCACAGAGGGAGCGGAAAAGTCAGAAAGCACTCAAGAAAAGAGAGGCCCGCCGACGCAAGAAAGAAAAGGACGCATGCGCTGCTGCGGAGAGGTCGGCGGAGATCCAAGCACGGTGGGGTGTCACCGACAAAGCCGGGAAGGAGAACGACGGCGTCTGGCCAGCATGTGAGAAGTAGTAGTACTAGTAGTTAGTGTGTGTGTCCGTGTCTGAGTACGAGCATGTACCAAGACTACTAGTTACTACCTGTAGTTTTTAGAGCAAATTACCAAGACATTAGCCTAGACTAAATGGAAACATTCCTATCCTATGCATCAAATGGCATCTCTTTCTCTATAGGAATTGAGATGCATGTCATCTCACTTCCTATGATTTTCATACTCCTATCCTATGAACGAAAGGAGGCCTCTGTTGGAGTAAATCAGTAGCTAGCAAGACTGCCGCATGTAGTTTTCTTCAAGAAGCGGAATTCAACGAAGTCATGATGGTTCCTTCGTCCGAGCAACTTCAAAGTGGGAAGTGGGCCTGTGATTTGACGGCTCATTACTCATTGTTACTGCGGCGACGACCTGGGTGACTCTCCCTTGGAGTTCTGCGTGCATGGCAAGTGAACCAGGATGGTCGACGTCCCACATGTTGGCGAACGAAAGTATTCTTTCCGATATCGAGGAGCAAGGAAACCGCGTGGTATAGTATCACTGCTGATTGGTTCGCAAAAAAATAGTATCACTGCCGATTTATAATTATTTTTTATTTCAGATGAATTCTAGCGTTTCAACTCTTACGATTTAAGGGTGCCAAACACGACCGTGTTGGATGTCCCACACGCCGCTGAAAGGAGTGGGACATGAACAGCGTGGTAGAGCCCAACAGAAAAAACAGCGTGGTAGAGCGCCTCCACTTCTTCCACTTGGGTCGAGGAGACCACACGTAGTAGTAGTACTTAGTGGTATGAACGATACAAAGTGCGACTGGAGAGAAAGACACGCCTAGTTGGAAGGTCTCGGGCATACATGTAAACAAATATAAAAGTTAATATGTGCCTCCAACTAATATAGTAGTAGTAGAGTACTTAGGCACGCACTCTATAACATCACCGTGCATTGCACGCATAACATTTAGTGGTAGTACGTAGTAAGAGACAAATGCCGCCCAAGAGTTCCCTTCTCGACCTACACTTTTGGGTGTTTGGTAGAGTGTATGGAGGGTGCATGAGTCCACACTAGTTTAGCACAAATACGCTAGAAGCATGCATGAAGAGAGCATGCATGAAGAGGGGTGTTGAGTTGAGCATGCATGAAGAGGGAACAACTATGCTGAGACGAGAACGCAACCAAACACACCCTGTATGCCACGCATGTTTATACCATTTGTGCCTTTCTACTTCACTTCATCGTGCTACATTACTCAGTTCGTATGCCCACTCCCCGGGTACATGTCCGTCTCGTAGTTCCAAATTCCCACGTGTTCTTCATATAGATGGAACGATCGTTGCATAACACGTGCACCTTGATGCTAGATGTCTCGCGTGTTGGCAAAAGGATGAACAAAGCTCACGTAAAAAAATAGAGTGGAAGAACAATAGTTTCCGGACGACCGAGAAGGAGCAAGGAACCTCGTGGTGGAGCGTCCGCACTCATAATATTTAATATTATTCAACGATATAAAATTAACCAATCATCTCCACAGTGGACTGGAAGAGTACGAAACACGGCAGCCCAGTGTAGTTACATCATACTAGTACATGGCTAACCCACGCTTATCACCATATTTCTTGGTTTCCGTATGACACACATCTCTAGTAATCCAGCAGCTCAGACGCTTCTCCCTCCTCGCCTCTATCAAAGTGCGGCGGGCTGGCGTTGCTGCCTATTGAGGTCGGTTAACTATCACATGTTAGCGACATGCCAAGAGCATTCTAAAAAATTCCTTTCACGCTCCGCTTTCAAAAAGAAAAAAATCCTTTCATCGCATTTAATTTGCATGTATGCTTTGAGCAACTTGCATGTCCTATATCGCTCTCGCTTGATACTCTAACTTAGCTAGAGGTTAGACTAACTCATGACTAACCCTGAACTAACTATAGCCAAAGAGGTGTTTGGGTGACAGGGTTAGATTGACAATAAATGAACTTCATGGAGAGAGAAAAGTGATTTTTTAGTGGTCCCAATGAGAACTATCTCCAGTTAGCACCTCTTGGGTGGGATAGTTTTTTTTTTTGGTGGGTTCGGTGCAACTTGCTCCAATTTAAACCCTCATGCTTGGATACTTTAGGGCTATTTGAGCCCCAACTAGCTCAAACTAACTCTAACCCATGGATCTAAACAGGGGCTATGGCCAGCCTTGACGCGGAGCAGTCGCGTGCACCGGGAAGCGGCGCCCTCTCGGTTGTCGCGCTGCTTCAAAGCCGGCGCCAGTGAGAGGTCGCCTCCGCTCTGGCCGGGCATTAATGCGGCAATCGACGCCCAGGCGACGCCGACCGCTTTCACGCGAAGCGCACACGCCAAGGGAGTATAGATTTTGAACCGCTTGTGTGTAGTAGTAATGGTAGTTTGCAAAACTACTCAATTATTGCACTTAGTTTCCTAAGAAATTGTGGTAAAAACGTTACTCCACAGCCCGCTTCCCTTCTCCTTCCTACTCGTGATTTACGTGGCCATGTTAACGTGGTTGTGTCAAAAAAATGTCACTTCCTCGCCGTGATTTGCGTTATATAATTACAAGCAAGATTCTCGTGCATTGCACGGAACATCAATATGCATTCTTTTACAAAACACCTGTTGTGATTGACCCATGCAGGAGTAATCCCATGTGTAAAACTAATGATATCTCGAGAATTTTATCGAAAACTGGTATCTCGAGAATGTCATCGAAAAAATGAAAGATGAGAGATAAGGCGAGGAGGAGTGGAGCGTGGTGGTGACCGGTGGTCGGAATGGGCGGAGGTATGGGGATGGAGGCGCCGGCAAAGGCAGCCGCCACCATGCATGCTAGATTGTTCCAGACTTATTCCTTTTTAATTGCTGAGCAATGAGGTTATGGGAGATAATGATGTGGAGAGAGGTGCGGGTATCTTTTGTAAAATTATCATAGTTTGCTTTCTATCCGCTTGGATATAGATCATACGGTCTCAGACATAAGATGGCAGGCACACCATCATCGCCAACTCGTTTTTTTATAAGGGTACAGATGATAAGTTTGCTGACTACTAAAGTAAAGTTGAATCTATCCATGTTATGCAACTAAATAAAGGTGATTGTTTATCATACGGGTAAGGTTGGATGAAGGGTGGTAGGAACAAATGCTCCGCCTAGAGCATGTGTGTGTGAGATGGAGTCTTAGTGTGTGTGTGGGGTGTGTGTGTGTGTGTGAGAGAGAGAGAGAGAGAGAGAGAGAGAGAGATGGAGTCTTAGTTTGTGTGTGTGTGTGTGAGAGAGAGAGAGATGGAGTCTAAGTGTGTGTGGGGGGGGTGGGGTGCGTGTGTGTGTGTGTGAGAGAGAGAGAGATGGAGTCTTAGTGTGTGTGGGGAGTGCGTGCGTGCAAGGCGTATGCGTGTGTATGTGTGTGTGTGTGTCGCGAGGTCCTCTGTGGCGGATGTAATTTAAGTGTGCATGGCTTCATCATAGAGAGGTGATGTGTATGGCAGAGGCCACCAACGATGGGGTGCGAGAGAGAAAATGCCCGTAGAGAGGGAAGAGAAGGTGCGTCTTGGCGTGAGAGGAGTCGACATCGAGAGAACGTGTTTGTTCGAGAGACACCGAGGAAGACTACTATATATCGATGGTGCATGTAGGCGGGAATTAAACAAAGGGATGGTCTTATTGGTTTCGGGGATATAGGGGAAGAGTGAGAGGCGCGGGGGGGGGGGGTAGCTAGAAGGAGATTGTTAAGTGTGAGTGTGTGTTTTGCCCATCCAGGCGGAAGTTATGTGCACAAAAGAGGAGAACGATTCAATGTGGCGTTAGGATTGAGGGTAATTAACTACGTATGGAGACATAGAGACCTTGAACGTGCATGTGTGAGAGGTATACATGTATACGTGGGATGTGTGTGTGTGCGCGCGCGCATGATCGAGATAAAAGAAAGAAGACATAAGTCATAAGATCAACGACATGGGAGAGACGGGTCGGTATGACAATATGCATGCATGTGAGAATGCAGAGGAAGAAGGCCCGACAATTGAGCATGTGTTTTTGTCTTTAAGAGATAGTGGTGTGGGCTGGAGCATGCATCTATGGCGGCAGAGGGTGAGGCGCAACGATTGTGCAAAAGAGATCAACCTATAAATGCATATGTATGGAGAGACATATATAGTGTGGGTGATAGGAAGCAAGACTCCATGCGAGAAAGAAATGTTGACGGAGAAACTACAGATAGATACAGAGATGGAGATGCTAGCTAGAGGGGCATCCGTTAGTTTGGGTGTTGGAGATGACCGTCGGGTGGTTCAAAGGGTGAAGTTATATATGTGTGTGAGAGGGCACTTGACTGCATGTAGAGAGAAACATATGTAGTGTGTGTGATAGGAATCAAGAGTGAGGGCGAGAAAGAAGGTTGATGGAGAAACAGATAAATAGAAAGATAAAGATGCTAGCTAGTGTGCGTTAGAGATAGGAGTCGAGTGGATCGAGAAGGTTTGGGTTATGTGTGTGGGTGTGAGAGAGATAGAGAGAGGGTGTATGTGAGTCACATACAAATGTATATCGAGAGAAATGAGATCCAGAGAGAGGCGGAGTTTTGTGTCTCATGAGAGAAAGATATTTCACAACGAGAGTGATAGCTAGAGAGACATATGAGGGAACACAAGATATCTCTAGGGAGGGAGGGTGTGTTTGAGCGACATACAAGAGAACAATGGAGAAATATGAGACCCTGGGAGACAGAGTTTGTGTTTGTGTGTGAGAAAGAGATATTGAAGAGGAAGAGTCGTAGGTTCTCATATCTAAGGAGCGAAAGACATCTCTGTATGAGGGGTGTGCGAGTGGAACATGGGAATAGTTGAGAGAAATGAGACCCCAGGAGACAAAGGTTTGTGTTTGTGTGAGAGAAAGAGATTCCACATGGAGAATCATAGCTAGAGACACATAGCAGGGAGCGAGATATACTTAGCGAGAGATAGAGTGATGAAGGTCGAGGGAGAGAGTACCGTCAGTGTTTTACGAAGATAAAAGATCATTGTCGACATACAAGTAGCACGAGAGATGCCTGAGAGACGATGAACGTGTATACGTCCAGAGAGATAGTCCTATATAAGCATGGGTGATAGCTATATGAGACGAATATCTGAATTAAAGGGGATTCAATTATTTAAACTGGAGATCACGACATCGATAATATCATAATGCAAATTGGTGTATCAAACATGCATATTCATTTGAATTTGGGCACACGTGTAATGTTATATAGTTTATCAATATTGGTGATCCATAGATTCTTTAATTACAAACAATGCATGGTTTATATGCAATTAATGTCTAAACGGGATTAAACTATATGTTGCGTGTGAAACACATTATACATGTTTGAGAAGTTAAAAAACCGCATGAAACACACATTAATTGGAGACAGTTAGCGAGGAATGCATACATTGGATTTCAACATAAAGTAGTTTCAAATATTTGAAAACCAAAGTGATGGATACAACCTTATGAATCTGAGATCATGCCATTTGTAAACCATATTTATGTATAAATGGTGTTGTGCTTTTGAAAGTATATATAAAAAATGATGTATATAGAATGTAATTCCAATTGAAAATGGATCCCGCCCGAAAAAAATAGTAGAATACAAACGGGATTCGAATTGAGTTGTCACGATAAACGTGCACTGTGCAAAATTTGAACGAAGCGGGGAAAGTCGCAGTAACCGCCCGAAACCAAAATCTGCGAGATGGAAATCACTACTGCCTATCCCTGCCACGCAAAGCCTATCTGCTGGATTTCTATAGGTTTCGATAGGGGTAGGTTTGTAATTTCACCCAAACATGATGTAACCGCCTATCACCCGAATTCATACATGGTGGGCGCCAAAACACAGTGTGCCCTCGGCCGAAATCGATTCCCTCCCCGATTCATATTCATACACGGTGGGCGCCAAAAACAAACTCTCGTCGGCAAATATTCGGTGTATGCGAGATTACCATCCTATCCCCAACCGACTAACGTTGCTGTGATGTAGTAGAAATTTGAAACGGGGGCTAAGTTTGTAAATTTCCTTGCATTTGAGACAAGCGCGCCCTGAATACATGGTTCCCCCCTTCCTCTCTACCTCCCTTTTTCCCATTCGTACTCCGTGGGCGCCAAAACACCCTCTCCACCCCACCCTCCTCCGTCCGCCGCCGTCCGCCACCCCATCCACCGCCGTCCTCCTCCACCATGCCGGAGCTGATACCCCGACGCTGCCGTCCATTACAAGAGATCGACCTCTCTCATCCACGCCTTCGGACCGGGACCTTGCATCCCGTCCTCTCGCTTCATCTTCGCCGTCGTCCACCTTGCCGGCGCCGCTCCTACGACCGTCTCGTCCACCGCGCCCTGCTGCCACCGTCTACCCACCTAGATCTGCTCCCACGTTGCCGACAGCCATCGTTACCGCAGCACCGTCAAATTCTCAGCAGTCAGACACGGCGCCGCACTGTGAGGCGGTACTCTTTCAGATTCTGCTCAACTTATTTATCGCAGCAAGAAAATAGATCGCCACCGCTTTACTCTCGATTTCTTGTCTTGGTTGCGAAGTTGCCTTTGTCCGGTTTGCACCTTCAGATCCGCCATGGCACGCTCAACACTATACTCCCAATGCTTATGGTTTTCCTCTTTTATATTCCACACTAGTTAAATCACAGTAGACTAAATTTCAAAATTGGGTCAGTCGATTTTCTAGAGCTCGCCGGAGTTCGCCGTTGCGATCCAAGGGGCTCGGGTGGTTGTGGGGCCTCGCCGAATCTAAGAAAACTCGACGCTGGTGGGGGTGGGGGTGGCGGAGGAACACAGCGGTGGGGGCCGGTGGTCCGCCGGCGGCCCGTCTGCAAGTGTTCTGTATGGGAAGAATTAAGAGACGAGGAAGAAGAAGGGTTAGGAGACGAGGGATCTTCATCCAACCGCCTTTGGAATGGTCGAGAGACTGGGAGTTGCATTCTTAATGCGTTACGGTTCATCTTGTGTGGGCACTGTGCAACCAACATTTTATTATCCAAAATCTGCTTGCTCTTCTTTACCATGTTCGATAGTGCTGGCTCAGACGTGATCGATAGGCTTTCAATTACTAGCAGCAATACAACACCGTATTTTCAAGCCGGTTCCACTTTCCCGATTTATATATCGTGGTTATGGTGTACCCACATTATGTACACTATGATCTGCCTAGTTGTTGTGTGCTCTTGTTATCATGGTTTGGCAATAAACTCTGTATACAGTATATTATGAACCTATCATCTGCCAGCTATCCTTACTTTTGGAGCCTATTTTTGTGTGTACTTGTGCCAGATTATATAAATGCACGCACGATATTACGCACACATGAGCTCTCTCATCGTAATCCAAAGTGATAGCACATAAGTGTTTACTGAGGCGCCTATATTAGAATATCATCTGCATTACAAAGATAATCTCACAACTATTTATGTTTTCATGGTTCTCCGATATTATACACAATTACAGTGAATATCAGAATCCGTGCATCAGAAGAATACTGTGGAACACTACAATGACTTACAAAATTGGCACCAAGGCATTGAGTGCCATTCTGGAAGCAATGAAACTCGTACACTCCCCACCTGTTGATTCTTGTTTAGAATATCATCCTAATGACTATTCTAACCTCGAGGAGTCAAAGGCAGATGGCATGTCCTGTACACCCATCAAAGTGCTTGTTCTAATTTGGCAAGGTTTTATTGATTGTGCGTATCTTGCATATGTTGTCTTGCATTTCTTCTACTTTGTTGCACCACCATCTGCTTAGTTTACTCATCATATAACTCGAGATGCCATGCCCATCCATTATCAATACCTATTCCATCTGTCGTCATACCATGTTTTTCCACTCAAATGTTGTTCTTGTGCATCGGACATCAAAAGGAAGAGGGTGATTGCGAACTCAAGGAGCACCAAAGAAAGTCCTTGAAAACGTGGTGCCGGAGAAATCGCATACGGCGCCCACTTATATTGGTTGTACAACCAAGTGACACAAAACATAGGACCGACTCCAACAGACTGTACCCATACTTCATGGCCACACCACTAGCCCCACCACACAGGATCTGCACTCCAGCCAAAAGGTATACCGATTTCATTTGCCATAGCACCGGTAGTACCACGTAAAAAATCCCACTCCAAAGAAAAAGTACTGACAAGTCCACCGCCAGAGACCTATCCCAAGCTGCAGAGACGGCCAATTCTCGCAGATTGGAACCCCATTCCATTTATTCCCAGTTTAAAAGACAATGCTTTCAATGTTGTTAGGGACTACGTGCATATATTTCCATCATGGGAAGATTATAATGAAGACAAACACCATTTTCACATCTTCCTGTCCAACTTACGTGTAAGTGCTATTATTCATGGTTATTATTTTCCTGTTTTCACCGATCGAACACATCAATGATTTATATTACATTTGTTGTAACTAGGTGAGGGTCAATCTGGATAGTCATGACGAGCAAAGCTTGCTTGTGCTTTTCAAGGAAGCATTGCAGCAGTATCGGTGTTACCTGAGGGAATCACACTTTGATGGCAAGTCTATAAACGAATTTCCAGTGAAGTCTCACATGCTAAATTTAGAAGACATTGAATGGAAAAACCTTGTTATGCCTTGGTCTCGTTCCTGTGGATGAGGTATTGTCTATGAAATCACATGACAATTTGAACTTCTACTTTTCCGCATGTGCCTTACGGATCTTTTTTGCAGGAAATCTGCTCGAAGAAGAATTCCGGTTTGAAAAGAACGATAGGATATCGCAAATATGCTGCCCGCTGCTTTGCTCTTGTTAGTATCTGTTGTCCTGTATCACTGTACTTGCATACATACCTGGTTCATTATGTGATAGCAGTATGCATGATAGCTTGCTTATCAATTGTTTGCTCCAAATTATCTGATCTGTATGAATGCTTATATTAGTGTAGAATATATCCAATGCCAATGAATTTTTTCAGCTCCGCATTGTTCTTGTAAGTACATGATGTCCTTTATCAGTGTACTTATATTGACAGGTAGTTGTTCATGTACCATCACTCTGCAGCTTATTTTCCTTTACCCTCCATTTTCTACACATCAGATCTATATTTAATCTTACCATAAGGTTGGTAATCAAGAAGTTTAGTTGTGCATTGCTTTTGGTTGTGCCTTTTGCCTCAGACGCTGCACATACATTTATAGCTACTTGGTTATGTAGCATCACTCTTCATCTTATCTTAAATATTCTCCATTTTTTCGTATATTATCACATCTATATTTACGCTTAACAAAATGTAGAATAAAGGGAATGCTTATGAAGAACATTCAGTGCTAAACTTCTTGAATTGCCCCACCCCCCCCCCCCCATCAGCATGGACAAGGGCGTTATAGAGCCTGTCTTCACCAGTAATGTAAGTTTGTCCTTCTCAAGCCTTCAAACTTTGTTGTGTATATTTGGTTATGCATGACCGCAATAAATTTGTTTATTTTTGGTGTTTGCATCAAATTGCATGTTTAAAGTTTATTATGTAGTTCATAAACAAAAGTTTGTCCTTCTCAATTTAAGTTTTCAGTTGTACAACCAAGTTCCTTCTTCATACCATGTAAATTGAACTATCTGAGCAAGTGATCTTCTTTGCACTTTGCATGTATGCTTCATTCTTCATCCGTAATCGGTGGTGTGGTGAACCTACCCACTACAAAGACAATGTCATATTCTCGCAATGTCTTAACTATGAACAATGTCATATCACCCATAAAAAAATTCTACTACTCCCTCCGTCCGAAAATACTTGTCATTGAAATGGATGTATCTAGATGTATTTTAGTTCTAGACACGTCCATTTTGATGACAAGTAATTCCGGATGGAGGGAGTATTATTTAAACCGTCTCTTTATTTGCCAATCTGAAATGGGATAAATTGACAAAGACACCGACCATTGATACTTATGAGTTCTTGATCTGTAATCCGGTGGTGTCGTGAAGCTGCCAACTCCCTCACAATGTCATTTCCTGCCATGTCTTGACTGAACAATACCATATTGTGTTAATGCAATTTTAAACCGTGTCACTTTATTCGTCAGTAAGAAATGTGATGAATTGTCAGCACTGATACTTTTATGTGCAAAACCTGTCATCTGTCTGCTTGTTTATCTTTCAGAGTGAGGAAGATATAAGTGTTGAACAAGCGCAGTCTCATCATCTTGCTCATCTGCTTGCACTGCAGCTCCCCAGCAGGGCTAACCTTTCTTGAACTCTATTGAAGTGCTGTCGGTTTTGTATATTATTTTGTCGGCGTGTTTATTTGCACTGGTGGCGATCTTTGATGCCCAGTGTAATGTCTATTTAATGCGCTTGTGTTTTATTATCATAGTGGCGAACTTTGATGCCCAAAGTGGATGTAATATGCCGTAATTTCTTTATTGTATAGTCTAGGTTTTTTCTTATTCACGATGCTGCGGTTATTTTCTTGTATATATATCCTGTCTTCGCGAAAGAACCGCCAAACCGTAAAATTACGGTACATAATCCGCCGTCATGCAATCAAGATGTATGATCCGCATCATGGGCCCCGTCAAACCGCCCACTAGTAGATTCGGGCCTTTAATAGGCCGAGTAACCCCGCCCTCTTTTCGCAAGAAAACTCAATGGGCTTTTAGGAGGTGAGAAGTAGGCTGGACACGAACGTGCGAATAGCTCACGGGCCAGCAGCCGAAATGGACCTCAGCCCATGATTGTGCGAATCAATTCACGGGCTTTTAACAGGCCAAAGTTGTCTCGGTCCTTGTTTGGCCCAATCGGATATCGGTCATGAAAGGTGCGGATGCAAACCGGGCTGTAGTTAGTCCCAACTATATGACGGGCTTTTAACAAGCCGAAATTAATATAGGGCCGAAATGTTAAATGGGCCCTTAATAGGCCGAAACTAATATCAGGCCAAATTACTAAATGGGCCTTTAGCAAGTGGGCCCAAAAGCATAGTGTCCAGTCAATGGGACGAATCTGATATGGGCCATAATTGAGCCCAAAGCCTCTTAAAGGGCCGGACCTGATCTGGGCCGTGATTTGGCCCAGAAAGTGGGAGGCTTTTAACGGGCCGGATCTTATATGGGCCATTATTAGGCCCGGAACGTGGCATGCCATTAATGGACCAGATCAAATATGGGCCGGCATTTGGCCCAAAACATGGCAGCCCGTTAATGGGCCGGCCTACTAGGGTCCTCAAAATCTTGTGGGCGTACAGCTGGGTCGGTCCATTAATGTCGGCGAGATCTCGTGGGCCTTTAGCTGGGCCGGCCCATTATGATCCGCAAGAATTTTGTGGGCCTTTACCTGGGCCGGCCCATTATGGCACACAAAAATCTTGTGGGCCTTTACTGGGCTGGCCTAAAATGGCCCGTGAAATCTTGTGGGCCTTTAGCTGGGCCAGCCCATTATAGTCCGCAAAATCTCGTGGGCCTTTAACTGGGTCGGCCCATTATGGTCCGCAAAATCTTGTGGGCCTTTAGTTGGGCCGGCCCATTTAAACTTGATGGGCCATGCCACGTGTCGACGTATCATAGGCGCCTTCTGTCCAATGAGTGGATGACATCTGTCCCAACGATGAGCCGACACGTGTTTCCTCCAGCCAATGATGATTTTACACGTGGAAATTTCCCATTGGTCGGGGCTGTTAATGGGTTATCGGATCCAAAATCCGACCTGATAGCTTACGGCATTCCATTACGGTGGATGCCATGTGTCGGTCACCCTTGACGAAAGCACTTCTGTGACGCGCGATTTATCGTCATGGAAGTGGACACTTCCGTGATGATAATTTTGGTAATGTCATGGAACACTTCTACGGCAGCACAGGTATGACTATCTTGATTCTGTCATAAATTTGTCATGGATGTACATGCATGACAAAAAACGTGACCTACTGTGACAAACACGTATCATCACGGAAGTGTATTTTTTTTGTAGTGGCACCACCGCCTGCCTTACCACCCCCTTTAGCAGTCGCACCATCAGAGTTCACCTTGATCCACCCCTCCTCCGGTGGTTCCCTCTTCTGCTTCTCTCTTTGCGTCGATGTGTGACTCACCTTGGGATGCACACCACTCCATTCATCCATGTGCGCTAGGACTGTGGCCAAGATTTCATGTGGTGGTTTAATCCTTCTCCCCTCCCTTGCTTTATTTCTTGCTAACAATAGCCCATAAATGGATTGTGTCATCGCCTCCTTCTCTTCATCAGTCGCTCCCGCCAGCCACTCGAGAAGCCAGCGTGCTAACTCCCTCTGGGAATCCATCTGGCATGGTAGGATCGCCACCATGACTCCCTTCTCTAAGTGAAATAGCTGCTATCCTTCGCCTATGTAGCTCAGAACCTACCGCAAGCCCATTCAAAATGAGTCTCCACAAGTGTATCTTTGCTTTCCCTGGTGCATTTGTGTCCCAAAGTGCAGTGTAGCCTTTATGATTGTTCACCAAGCTCGAAGACTCCGGCCGTCCGGATCTTGCTCGGATCATAGACATTTTTAGATGATAGGCCGATCTCACCGTGAAAATGCCATTCTTTGTAAAGTTCCAGGTTTGGTAGTCCTCTACTCCCTCGCCACCAACGGCAATCTGTAAAATATCCGCAGCATCATCTGGTGAAAACATCTCCATAACCCTATCTCGGTTCCATCTACTACCATCCGGAGTTAGAAGGTCCGCCAACCTCGTCACACCCGGGATGAAAATATGCTCCAAGGACTTCAATGATCCACTTCTTGGAATCCAGTTTGCATGGTGTATGTTAAATCTTGATCTGTCTCCAATTCTCCATACCAGCCCCTCCCTCAAGAGGTCTCGGCCATGTAAAATACTTTTGAAAGTGTATGAGGTTGTTGATGGACAAGTAGCGGTCATTATGGAATCTTGTTTGAAATAGCGTTCCCTGAGAACCCGGCGCACAAAGACTCCAGAGATCGCATGATCCGCCAAGCTTGTTTTGCAAGAAGGGCCTGGTTGAACGCTTCTAGATCTCGAAATCCAAGACCCCCATCTCGCTTGGAGATACACATTTTTTGCCAGGAAATCCAGTGTACTTTCCGTTCTCCATCTCTAGCCCCCCGCCGGAATTTTGAAGAGATAGAATTCAGGTTCCCGCACATCTTCTTAGTGAGAAGGAAACCACTCATGATGGACGTTGGTACAGCTTGGAGTCCCAACTTTATTAGTACCTCCCTAGCTGCCTTGGAGAGGCCCTGCCCCTTCCATCCACTACATTTTCCCTTAGAACTCTCAGTGACATAATGGAAGGTGCCATCTTTGGATCTTCCAACCAGTGTTGGGAGACCCAGATATCTCTCGCTAAGTGCTTCTGAAGACATGCCCAGTGCGGCCTTGAGCTCCACCTTAGTTGTTTCTTGACAACCTTTTCCGAAGAAGATAGACGATTTCTGTAAATTTACCTTTTGACCAGAAGCTGCTTCATGTATGCTTAGTATCTCCTTCAGCGTCTCCATATTCTTTCTCGATCCTTCCAGGAGAACTAAGCTGTCGTCGACGAAGAGTAGATGTGTTACATGGGGGCCAGTGCTCCCAAACTTCACACCTGAAAGTGCTAGTTATCGACTAGAGGGGGGGTGAATAGGCAATTTTTATGAAAGTCCTCAAAACACGGATGTTTCAAAGACAAACAACAGAAATGACCTAATTGATATGCAGCGGAAGATAAACTACAACAAGCAAGCCATAGTCAAGTATGCAATAATGTGAACGGACAAGACTGATAGCAGCTATGTAGTAAGGATCAGGATGGAAGATAGTTTGAAGCCAAACAACGATGGTAGTCAAGCAATGAAGTCAAACAGATAAGACATATAAGCAATGACTTCACGAAGACAAACTCAAGGTAAAGGAGGGAAGGAATAGAACCAGTCACTCACTACTAGGGAAAAGGCTAGCAGCAGCGCGGGCTTTAGATGTATGAGTAGCGCGGGGCGGGGCGCTACTAATAAGGCGCTACAGCTAACATATAGCAGTAGCGCGTGGTGACCGGCACTACTGCTACACAAGTGTAGCAGCAGCGATAGGAGCACGCCATCGCTAGTAGTTAGAAGCGTCCTTTGCAGCAACGCGCTACTGCTATAGCGGCGCTGCTGCTAACTTCTATACACTCGCTACTGCTAATTTAACAGGGTTTTTTTTGGGCATATTTGTTTTGTATTTGAACAGGATTTATAGAAGAATCTTTAGCACATAGAAATGTCATCATGATACACATACAAATGCCTGCGAGACCACGAATATAATCATAGCATATACATACAAATAGTCTCATCATAATCATCATCCAACACAAAGTGGTCTCTCGTCATCATCTCGAAAATAGCGATACAAGTCCTTGATTACTTGCAAATACATCATCATCCATCTAAACAATGGTATACGCGAGAAGATCTATCACTTTGAGTACATGAGTTTGTATCCCTCTCTAGCATTAGCGTGAACCTAAACTAACTACTGCCTGTCGCTCAGAAACCGGAAACGGGCAACACCTGGGCCTGATACTTCGGCCACTCATCGTATATATACTCCTGGCGTAGCACTTCTTCGCCATCGATGATCTATGCATCTGCATCGTCACATGAGTCGATGATATGCAACATATATAGTTGAGCAACAGAAAGAGATAGACTTGACAAAAATAGAAACAACATATCATAAGCATAAATAACAAAGTTCATCGTACCCAAAATGCCCTAACTAGAGTGATCTTCGCTAGTCGAGGAGGAGGACGGTTTAATTACATCACAAATAAAGTTTCATCACAAGATAACTCAAAGTTTTGTCATCACGGAAAGTATGGACTAAGCAGACACATTGTCATATATCGACAATCACTCCAACATGCCGTGCCATCCATCGAGGTCGTGGAGATAGTCCCCGAGCTTAGTGAAAGGCTTCATGTCGAGACGCCGAGAGGCTATCCATGTTCTGGACGTCTTCCCGCGACATTTGTCCTTCTCCGTAGAACATCCCTGTTTTTTAAAGCGACCTCTTTCATGATGATTTGGGCAAGTTCGACCTTTGGATGTTATAGAACTCAGCTCAAAGTCGATGATCCTCGATATCTCCTATGTCCTTTGCCCATTGCAGAATATGGGCATCGCCAGATGTAGGTGACATTTGAAGGTTCTGGTGATCCCGTTTGTACTCCAGCATGTGGTGTAGGACATAGAATCCATCATTAAGAGAATCATTCGGTTGCTGGATGCAGCAGAAGTCGGTCTTATGGCCGAAGGAGGCCCTGCCGCCCCTTCTCTTCTTGTCCCTAACCTCTCCACCCCTTGCTTGGTAGTAAAACATAGCATTGTCGAGAACATCTTTGATGTGGGTGTAATCATTTTTGTGAATGTTCTTCGACGAGTCCAAGTACAGAGCGTGGGAGAATCGGGGGTAGAGGATGATGAGGACAGCGCGCCCATTGCCAAGAAAAATAAATACACCTCAAATTAATGAGCCTCCACCGTGCAAATGAATTATTGAAATCGAAGGAAGGATAGCAGCGCGGATGACTTACGGGATGATAAGGCACGAGAATCGCCTCCTTGTCCTTATTGGCGAGCATGAAACCGGCGATGTAGTCCCACGCATATTCACGCTGCTTTGCTGCACAGACTACCAAGAAGCTCTCGTGCATGTAGTACGGGTCGGCGACACAGATATGACGATTCTGCTCAACCCCAATGATGTAGTTCATGTGCAAGGCATAAAGGCGGACAAATGTAAAATCCAGCTTCTTCACGTGAAACATGTCGAATATGTAATCGAATCGGAGGAAGAACTTATCCGCAGGGAAGCTGTCGACGTACGACATTTGCCGCGGAACATTAACCACGTAAAGTGGGTATCCTAGATCTTTTGAGGCGATGAGGCATTTCTCTACCCGCAGCACATCATCATGAAGTCTCCTTAGATCGCCGAATCTGGCACGTAGCGCTGTTGCAGGTAGGATTGGTTGACCGGGGATATGCCATTTATCCGCATCGGGGATATCTATACGGTCCTGAAGCCGAGGCTGCTGAGGCGGCTGGATCATAGAATCAGCTTTTTTGCCTTTCCTGGCTCTCTTCCTAGACTTCTTTACTACCGGAAGGTCGTCAATAATATGTTGAGACGGTAATTCAGGCACCGACTCATGACGCTCAAACCCTGAGGAGGCGCCAGTATAGACATATTGTTCAGTGCCATCGTCATCCTCATCCTCATCCATGGCGATGTCATCAGCGACTAATGGAGCCTCCTCCTTACCCCGTCCGCTATCACCCAACCTGACACCCGACGCTAATTGGGTAGGTGGGGTTTCGTCGGCCTGCAAAGAAAAGTCTGCGACGTGAGACATCCGAAAGGCAACGAAAACGGGAGATTATACATTTTATCTTTGAAGGGGCGGTGTAGCGAGATACCGTGAGGCGTCGAGCTCAGCCAAAAGGCGAAGCACCGCGAGCACGTCCGGTGTGGGAAGCAGGTCGCGGTGGCGGTCTTGAGGAGCGAGTGCGGGGAGCAGTCGGGAGGAAGCGAGTCGGGGAGCCAGTGCGGGAGCCAGTGCGGGAGCACGAGCTCCCAATAAGTCAGCAAGGGGAAAGTCCTCTGCATTTTTTCTGGATTTTTCCTTGACCAAGAGATAACGCCCGTCACCAAGGAAGAAGACAAATCTACAACCACCTGTTTTGCGGCAGCTACGGCTATTCTGCGGTCTGAGATGATTTCTTCTCAACCGCAATCTCAACCTTCTTGTCGATGTTTTCTTCAGTTAACCTCCGTCTTTCCTTTCTCTCCTCCGTGGTCTCACGGTAGTACTTCTTCCACGTGGCGCCGTCTCCGACACCATGCACGCGTCCATGCGACGATCGAGTATCCACCGGTTGTCGTTTCAATATGTTCAACGCCCGGTTGAATGGAGTGTCCCACTTGGGCCTCGCCAATGCCTCAGACGGCGAGTCACTTTCGGCCGCAATCCGATGTTGCTCTCTCTGCAAAAGGCACAAGGATCGTTTACAAATATGACTAACGTGTGCAGTCGAATTGATCAGAAACTAAAATTACCAGCAGTCTCATGAACTCTGTAATGACCGGTGTTGTCTCGTAAACCTTCTTGATGGGTCCCAATGGTGTCGGGCCCTCGGGGCGTCATGCTCACGTGGGGCGGTGAAATCCGCCAAAGTGCAGGATGCCCAGACTCGCGGCTTCCGCATCCTCCTTGGCCCATTTGGACCTCTTTCCGCCGTAACCATGGCTTCCAAGGTGGTGGCTCCCAATGTTCCTCTTTTGAAGCCCCTTCATGTACTTAGACTTTTTTTGGCAGCTTCGGCCTCGCAAGCCTCCTTGAATATTTGAAACTGCTCTTCCGTGATTGTCGGATTATCCTTTACAATCTCGGAGTAGGGTTCCGTCGTTGATCTTTGCTTTCACTCGATTTTTCCAGCGGCCAACGCGTCGCTAAACTTGGTCATGGCGTGTTTGTTTATCTTCTTCATTGCCGGGTCCTCGTGCGGATCTTCATAATCCTTCTCATTTCGGCCCGGGAACAAGAATATCTGGTGAAACTTCTTTAGGAGGGAGCTCCTCATATTTTCTATCTTCTGTAGTTTCTCATCATTGATGGTGGCGGTTGTCCGTATGATGCAGCCAATTTGATTGTCGTAGCACGCGCGCGCTTCCTCGGGCGCCTTTGGCTCAAAATTGCTGTCGTCCACCTCCGTGACCAACAGCCTAGTAGTCCTGAGTTTGTTAGGAAGCCGTTGCCTCTTCGCTTTCGGTTCTAAACCGGCTCCGCTCCCCGAGGCAGCACCGGTCTCAGCGCCGGTCTCGATGCCGGTCTGAATCTCAGCCGGTCTCAGCCTCAAAGACCGGTCTGCATGTCGGTCTCGATCCACGATGCCACCGGTGGGCCCAGCAACAACATCGGTTGATCGTCGACAGCTAAAATATTCGCTCGCCGCCAGTAGACGCTGCCGCAATCACCGTAACCCTGTCCTTCATCGTTGCTAGCCATGTTTCCTATGATTAAATCTAGTCAATTAATTCTAGACCTAATAAAATGAATAATGACATAAAAAGGACTATTGTTTTGCGGGAATGTTGACTCCTTCACAGTGCGGCAAATCCGGGCACTCGATATGTCCTAGTTTGTAGCACAAGTCATGCCGAAATTCACGGAAAATTTCGGCATGACCTTTGCTAAAAAGTGGACAAATCGAGAACCTGAAATTTGCCTAAGCGTAAATGAATCAACATTCCGCAAAACATAGGCCACTCAAAGATCATTCCCTCGAAACAACAAAGCCACTTGGGCACAATCGAACAACTTCAATGAAAAGATATAACATGACCACTTCAATGAAAAATAAAATTTGCCTAAATTCTTTTCCTTGAAAAATAGTGGTCTTTTCAAAAATCAAAAACCTTTCAAAATGACCTCACTAAACACTTCTCTGCCTAGGATAGAACCCAAATTATGTTGATCTAGCTATTCCTCTCTCTCACACAAAAACACAGTATTATCTATAACCCTTCTCTGCCTAGGACAGAACCCAATTAAATTGCAAAGGAACTCCATTTCTCTAACCCTTCTGACCTAATGCTCTAAAATAAAATTTTCCTCTAACCTAGCCAACCTACTTAACCTAGCTTGTTAATCCAACGAACCTAATTAACCTACCTATTTAACCTAGTTAGTTAATCTAGTTTACCTAGATAATTAACCCTAATTAAACAAGTTAACGCAGCTAGTTCTCTGTCAAAGCCCAAAATAAATTTTTGCACTAATTAACATAGATAATTAACCTAATTAAACTAGTTAACCTGACTAGTTCTCCGTCAAAGCCCTAACTAAATTTTTGCACTAACCTAGATAATTAACCTAATTAAACTAGTTAACCTAACTACTTCTTTGTCAAAGCCCTAACTAAATTTTTGCCCTAACCTAGATAATTAACCTAATTAAACTAGCTAACCTATGCATGAGAGAGAGAGGAGGGGTGGGGGCTTACAGAGGATGGCTCCGGTGGTGGCGACGGAGGCAGTGGTGGCGAGGGAGGCAGGGGCGTCTCCGGTGACGGCGAGGGAGGTAGGGGCGTCTCCGGTGATGGCGAGGGAGGCAGTTGTGGCGAGGAAGGATCTGCTGGCGTCGACGGTGGCTCCGGTGGCGTTAGCGAACAGCAGCTCTCCGTGGCGTTGAGGCGACTCCGGTGGCGTCGGCAGCGCACAAGCAGCTCTGTGGCGTCGGCGTTAGCGAGGAGGCGGCGAAGTGGGCGACAGGCGAATCGGGGAGACGGCGGTGCGGCGGGTGGGTTGAGGGATTTGGGGAGAAGTGGTGGCCGGGGAAACGATTTTTGGTTAAGTCAAACTTAAGCGGTAGCGTGTTTGGTAAAACGCTATAGCTAAGATAGCTATAGCGGTTTTACAAAACGTCTGCTGCTATAGCTATGTAATTTTCTTCCATTTTTTAATTTCCTTTTCTGTTTCTATAGCGGGTTCTAGGACACGCTACCGCAGCAAAGTTAGCTATAGCGCCTCTTACAAACACACGCTGCTGCTATGGCTTCCTCCGTTTTTTCGCTCTTTCATTTATTTTGCTTTACATTTTATTTTTTCCTTTCTCCCTTTTCTATTTCTTTCATTTTCATTTACTTTTCTATTTGTTTTTCACCTTATTTTATTTCCGTTAGTAGTAGCGCTCTTCCTAGGAAACGTGCTGCTACTTATTCCCTACCGGTAGTGCGTTTACTACAAGCCCGCTACTGCTATGCGTAGCCTATCATTCTAGCAATGGAAATATTAGTAGTAGCGCTTTTGCCACTACACGCGCTACTTCTAAAGTTGTATCTGTAGCGCGGTTTTTTTACGGTCGCTCCTGCTATGTAGCACTAGCGCCCTTTTTTGACCCACGCTGTTGCTAAATTTCTATGTATAAGGTTTTCCCTGGTAGTGACTTGTTGAAGACACAGGATTTGTTGGACCAGTTCCAGTTGTTGTGACAACTGTACATCTGGTTAGGGAGGCTGAGATTCAACTCAGAAGACCGCGTCTTCACCTTATTCCCCTTGAGCTAAGGACACACAGTCCTCGCCTAATCACTCTGGTAAGTCTTCAAGGTAGACTTCCGAACCTTCACAGACGACGTTCACCGGCAATCCACAATGACTCTTGGATGCTCAGAACGCGACGCCTAACCAGCTGGAGGATTCACAGTCCTCAAGTGTAATAAGTCTTCAGGTCACACAGACATGAAAACTTCAGTGATGCCTAACACTCTTTGGCTCTGGGTGTTTGGGCTTTGTCCTCGCAAGGATTTCTCTCTCTCAAAGGCTTCGAGGTGGATTGCTCTCAAACGACAAAAGTCGTGCACTAACTCTGAGCAGCCGCCAATTTATGGTGTAGGGGGTGGGCTATTTATAGCCACTAGGCAACCCGACCTGTTATGTCGAAATGACCTCGGGTCACTAAGGAACCGACATGTGTTCCAACGGTTAGATTTCAAACACACACGGCAACTTTACTTGGGCTACAAGCAAAGCCGACTCATCCAGCTCTGGATAAGTTTTGCTCTCATTGTCTTCGTCGAAGACATAGGATTTGGGTTGAGCATCACTTCAGTCATTCTGACTATGATCACTTGGACCCCACTTAACAGTATGGTGGTTCCTATGACTCAACAATGAAGAAAAGGAAACAACGAAACAACACAGTCTTCATGCTCCATAGTCTTCACTCAATGTCTTCTCATGTCATAGTCTTCAATGTGAATATCTTCACATACCGCCATTGTCGTCAATGTCTTCATACATTTTTAGGGTCGTCTCCGGTAGGGTAAACCAAATCAATGAGGGACACTACTGCGTTATCCTCGCAATTCTCACAAACGCATTAGTCCCTCAACCACATTTGTCGTCAATACTCCAAAACCAACTAGGGGTGGCACTAGATGCACTTACAATCTCCCCTTTTGGTGATTGATGACAAACTGGTTGAAGTTTTCAACGGGATAAAATATGTGAAATTGTAAAGGATAGGGAATTGTCTTCATAAGTGGCAAAGGCTCCCCACGAAGATGTGCATATAAGTAGTTTGCTTTTGGAATGCAAATGCACATGGCAGGTTGTACTTGTGGAGATCCTCTTCAACTTATGAAGATAATTCATCATGCATGAAATGATATAGCTAAGAGAATGACATGCATAATGAAAAATGGACGTCTGCAGAATGATCTAAGTGCGGAAGTTATCATCGCACATGCGGAATTTATCATCGCACCACAGTAAAGCAAATAAGTAGCAGACGACCATCGAGTTTAAGTGTTACAACTCAAAGAACCAAATGTATCAAAAGCGAGAGTTGTAAACACTAGGCAAAATATTTATGCAACCGCCCTTATGAACCCGCTTGAAGACTATCAAACTCATATGCTTCTCCCCCTTTTGTCAGTAAGGACCAAAAAGGTTTGAAGACATAGAGCATCTACTCGTCCTCTTCTGAAGAAGATGATGCAACAGGGTTGTCGTTGTTGGTTGGCGGTGCAGACGAGCTGGGTGCAGTGTCGATTCGTGCAGAAGTAGGGGGCGGTGAAGTAGCATCGGCTTCATCATCGATCACTCTGGCATTGACCGTTGCCGCGGAGGAAGAATAGTCGAGTCTTCAAGTGATGGAGTTCGTCGTGGGACTGCATTCCGTGGAGGAGTGGAGTCAAACTTGAAGCGTTCGGTGAAGCCATCGTCTTGAAGATCCGCTTCAAAGACCGAAAGGTGGTCAAACTCTTCCATGATCGCCGACAGGTCTCATGAGTGTGAAAGCATTCTTGGTGGCAAGGTTTGAATGCGATTGACGTCCACCAAGAGGCTTTGCATTTGACGCTTGAGCCAGGAGTGATGCTTATCCTGCGTGAGATGCAGCGCCACAAGAAGTTCTCGATCATTGAGGACTCGAGAGCGCTTCCGAGGCCTTTGGCCAATTGTGCTCTCAGTGGCTTCAGTCCGCGCACGATGAGGCAGACGTGTGTTCCCAGCCAGGGGATAGACACGAGATACCACTTGGACGCCTTCCATGGGTTGAGAGAAGCTGTGGTGATCTGCGTTCTGAAGACTTAGTGGCGTTTTGGCAGGCTCAGGGTATATGGCTTCAAAAGACATATCAACCTCTGGTAGAAAGATCAGATGATTGCGAGCAGAGGGTTGATAGTTGATAGCAGAGTGCATCTTGATGAGGCACATGACCCATGGAGCATAGAACTTGGACCAAAGCAGATCGATCCGCATACAGCCGGTTGTTGGATGAAGAATTCTTGCGTGTTGAAGTCGATGCCATTGAGAATGTAGAAGACCAATGTCTTCATTGCTCCTTCTAGTTTTGCGAGATGATGAATGCCCTTTGATAGGCCATAGAGTTCGCTCGATGATGTGATATATGGTACGAGGCGGATACTCAAGGTCATCAACAAGGAAGTGCTGAGGGTATTCAGCATCGTGTGGCAGTGGCTTCATCATGCTCAGCATCTGACTCATGTCGGGTTCTGGGTTATGAAATATGCTCTCCAAGGCATCGCGGTGGAGTTGACATCCAGGTTCAAACAGCTCTCCGGGAGTGGGTAGGCCTGTGAGCTCAATGATGTCAAGAGCTTTGGCTTCGTGATGAACGTTTCCTGTCATCCACTCGAGAACCCATGTCTTTGTATATCTGTTGTAGCCGCGGATGTGGAGGGTAGCATAGAATTGAAGCACTAATTCTTCATTCCAGTGTTCTTTGTCTGTAACGAAACCAAGCAGACCTGCATCATGAAAGCAATCAAGTGCTTCTTCTAAGAACGGCAGTTCGACAATGGCTTCAGTGTCAAGGCGCATATGAGGGAAAATGCAGCCTTGATCATCTGTAACACATGAGTATTAGCTTCTTTCTTGATAGCTCCGTAAACGGTCGGATGAGATCCTTGTCCTTGTGTAGGGGTTCTTTGCCTTTGTCAAAGAAAGTATTGTGGGCTTTGAAGCCATTTGCATTGAAAGAACCCGCTGAGGTGGCGGTGCTCGGAAACCTTGGCGATCTTGGCCCGGCTTACGGACCCGAGGCCTATGCTCAATATGATAGTCGAACCGAGGACCAGAGGCATGAGGCGGAGGGACCGTAACGGCCATCTTATCGTGACTAGCTCGCCATAGTTGTATGCTTGCTCGATTGTGTAGGGCCTTGGTGGCGGAACTGGAGCGATGGCAAAGAATCGAGGCTTCAGTTGCTCACGGATGCTTGTGAGCAGTTGCCTCATTGGCTTCAGGCACATTTCCTTCAGTGGCTACAGGAGCAGTTGGTACAGGCTCCACATTGGCTTCAGCAATGACCACGTCATTGGCTTCATTGGTGTTGGAGGTGGGAGCCTCAATGTTTTCAACCTCCACTTGAGGAGCTGGAGGGTCGGGCACTGGCACGTTGATATCAGGTATAACTTCTTCAATTATTGGGGGTGTAGGAACACATTCTTCTTCTTCTTGTGTGTCGCTTACCGATGCGGCGGATTGTCTTCGAAGCTTTGGCTTCGCATACGTAGACATTCATAGTTGGAGTGGCTTCTGAAAACACTTGACGTGCAACAGGTTGGTGGTGCACTTCTCCTTCTAGAACGCTCAAAAGAGGCACTTGAGGCCTTTGACCTTTGCGAAGCCTGCGAAATGCTGGCGACGCCTTTGGAGATGGGGTTGCCTGGGCCTCAAAGTCTTCCTCTTCTTCTTGCTGGTGCTGTTGGGGAGTGACTTGTTGTTGGGGAGTGACTTGTTGTTGGTGAGTACTAGGAGAGTCGTCATGTTGCGGGCGATCAGCCCATGAAGCATCCTGAGCAATTGGCGTCAGAGGACGACCAATGCTGATGAGTTCGCTGTTCGCATTTAACAGCGATGATACCACATTGTACTCGATTTGAGGAAGAACTTCATCATCTTCAACATTGTCATGGTGACCAATGTCTTCAAAGATGATGGGATCAGCTGTTGGAATCTCTTCAGCTTTAGGAGCCTCTGTGGAAGCAGGCTCATGAACAGTCATGCGAAGTTCTTGGGTTGCAGACGCGGGACGAACCACAGAAATGGGTTCAACAATCAAGGGATCTGTGGGAGCAGCCCGATTCTTCTTGGTCTTTAGCTTCTTCTTGGAGGGAGTAGCATCAGAGGCGTCAGGATTTTTCCTTTTTCGCTTCAGCCTCGGCAGCCCTCGTCTTCTTCTTGAAGCGGTTGGCCGGACCTTTGGCTTCGAGCTACCATGCCGCTTGGGAAGACTATGCGGGTTCTTCCTGCCTTGAAGGTGCAGCTTGGTCGATGAAGACTTCTTTTTCTTTGCAGCCATCCTGGGTCGATGCCAGACGGCCAAGAGCCTTATGCGCTTCTCGGCCTCATTGTAGGCAAGCACACACTTGTCGGCCAGAGCCTTCATGCGCTCACGAGAGCCTCCGGCTTCTTCACGCTTCTTGACAAAGGCTTCCTTGAGGTCGTGGCAAGATGACCTTGAAGTTTTAACGTCTTGCACGCTGAGTGCAGCCATATGCTTCTTGAACTGAGCCTTTTCATAGTCAATCTTGTGCTTCGGTTCAACAATCCGCTGAGCAAGAGCTAGCTCAGAAGCAATGGCGCCGTTGAAAGAGACGCTGAGGCCAATAGGAAGTTGCAGATCTTCAAAACTGATGTTTGGGGGTATCAAACCATTCACCAATGAAGTGATGGATGATAGCCACATCAAAGAGAGGCAAGTTGTTGAAGATTTCTGCTTCTTCTTTGCTCTTGATAAGTTGCTCAAGAGCATCATCTGCAAGATCGTCATCACTTGACAGATCAATGTGCTCTTCACGCAGAATGGCAAATTTGGGGTCGATGTCGATTCGGTATTCTTGACAAGTTTCTTTCTCTTCTCCGTCTTCTTGGAGATACGGATTGATCCTCACACTGCAATCGGCTTCGTGGAGGTGCGGTGGCGATGGCTTCACACGTGAAGCTTTTGGAGGAGCAGCTGACTTTGAAGCCTTGACTTTCTTAAGTTTCTGCGGCTTTGGAGCAGGAGCAGGAGCTGGAGCTGGAGCTGGGGCTTCATCAGAGTCAGCATTGTCATCAGAATGATCCACTTTGGCACCTTGGACCAAGATGTAAGTGATGAGGCCATCAAGGTTTGAAAAGGGACCGATGACATTGGGTTCAATCACGTGAGCCGTCGGCCAAGACAGGAGCAGAGGGACCAGGTTGAAGTCTAATCCCAATGACTTCTTGTTTTCCTTTGCGAAGCCTTTGTGTCTTTGGAAATTGCGCTTGAAGAGATTGTCATCACGACACCGAGCAAAGACATCGGGTCGGCATTCTCGGTGAGGTCCATGCACCATGCAAGGATAGAAACCTTGTGCAATAGCTTCAGCCATGTTCTTGGGAGGAAGGCCTCGAAACAGAATATCACCCCAAGGGCTTCTAATAGCATTCTTCTCGGCATATTCCTGTGTGACGAAATTGTACTTGAACCACTGTTCAGCCCAATATCACCAAATCCATTGGATTCGCGTCTTGCGCTGATTGTAACTCTCTTCGGGATCTGTCTTGTACATCTTTGCGAGGTCATCAGGCAGATCTTTTGAGGTTCCCTCATGACGCTGTCTGCCGCCCTTCCTGATCGATTTATTCAGAGCTATGAGCTTCAAACTGAATGGCTTCACGCTCAAAGGCTTCAAAGGCTTGCATTTGCTGGACAGATGTGAGGCGGCTTCGGGAGAGTTAGTTTGATCTTTGTAAGAATTTTGCAAGCGAATGCAGACTATGAGAACCAAGGGATTCTCCCACGGACATGTACTGCGTGATAAAGATTAGAGATGCGAGGGAAGGGAAGAGGTCATATGCATTCTCGTAAGATTTTGAAGATAAATCGGTTTGAAGACATTGACCTCATGATGCGAAGACATTCACTTATCACCGAGAGTTGGTCCAGATTTATGCGAATCCGTGAATAAGTACAAGTGAGGAATCTAACTAGTTGTGAAGCTTAAGTGAATATACTAGGCAAAGACGAGATGCGCATGAATAGATCTAACATAGTATGGATGAGAAACCAATTTTGGCAAGTAGGATGAATCTTGAAGATAAAAAAGATGGTAAAAATAGAGTTATATTTACCACTTCGAAGAACTGCTAGACGGGAAGAAAAGAGGCCGAGCAGTTCAATCAACCGTGCCCTAACTTGGCGATGGAGGACACCTACGGTGGCGGCGGAGATGAAGATGTTCGCGGCCGGCGTGAGGACGGCGTCGGAGAAGTCGCGGCAGCTAAGCGCTTCGTCGCCGGCATCGTCAAGAGCTAGCGGTGGCGCTAGGGTTTTGACGAGGTGGAGAGGTGGAAGAAGATTTTCTTTACCGTAGGGGACAGGTATTTATAACGAGGTGTGCGGCGCAGCGCAATTACGCAGGTGCCCCTGACCGGTTCACATCTGAGGGGCACGTGGCATGCATGCAACATACTCTGAGATGTCCCACGTTCCCACGCCCGCCCGGTTTGTCGGATGGTCGTTTCGGCTTCTCCGGAGTTCAACAGTAATGATGAATCATTTAAAACAGACTTAAAGTTTGTCTCGTGTCTTCTGGCGACAAGGACGCAGAGAAGACATTCGACGATTTCCAGAGAATGCATATGATTTGGACAGATAGAGTTTGAGTTAGAAAGCATAGAGAGATTGGGGTCCGATCACATTTACTTAGTTCAAAAGATTCAACTTGAAGACATAGCTATAAGTGAATGCTGTAGAGGACAGAAATATATATATATATATATATATATATCAGACAGCAACCAATTCAACATAGTGAAGAAAATGAAGATAAGTTGAAGTTGAAGACAAATCAAATGCAAAGATATTGCAGAAATAACGCCATGAGTGAAACACTTCAAACAAAGAAATTTGGTGGTGGCGTTACCCACCGTATAGGAAGTATTAGACCCAGACACGGCGCACAATTATCGTGGCGCTCCGAAGTCAAATTCCACGTTAATGTATTCACACTCAGAATGTAAATCTTCATTGATTGAAGATATACGTTAATTCGTGTGTTGCACATCTAAGTCATCAACATGCATAAGTGTTAGGATGTGTGCTTGATCACAGGACATTTGAGGATTCCAAGATATTTAGCTCACACCGTAACTTGCAAAACCTTTTCTCATCCAAGGGCTTTGTGAAGATATCTGCCATTGCTCTTCGGTGTTGGCGTGAATGATGTCAATATCTTTCTTCATGACATGATCCACGAGAAAATGATGACGAATTTCAATGTGCTTTGTCTTCGAGTCCTGGACTGGATTGTTGGCAATCTTGATGGCGCTTTTCGTTGTCGCAGAAGAGAGGTACTTGTGTTAGATTGATGCCATAGTCCTTGAGAGTTTACTTCATCCATAGAAGTTGAGCACAAGAAGATCCAAAGACAATGTATTCAGATTCAGCAGTTGAGAGTGATACAGTTACGCTTCTTTGAAGACCAACAGACGAGTGATCGTCGAGAAAGTGACATGTGCACGATGTAGATTTGTGATCCACCTTGTCACCAGCATAATCAACATCCGAAAATCCAACCAAATCAAAATTTGAGCCCTTTGGATACCATAATCCGAGTGTTGGGGTGTGAGCCAAATATCGAAGAATTCGCTTCACAGCTAAGTGATGCGATTCCTTTGGTGCCGCTTGGAATCGAGCACACATGCAAACACTAAGCATATTATCTGGCCTAGATGCACATAGGTAAAGTAAGGAACCAATCATGGAGCGGTATACCTTTTGATCGAACTCTTTACCATTGTCGTTGGGACCCAAGTGGTGTTTGGATGGCATTGGCGTCGTGTATCCTTTGCACTCTTGCATTCCAAACTTCTTCATACAATCTTGGAGGTATTTTTCTTGAGATATAAAGATGCCATTCCTTTGCTGACGAATTTGAAGACCAAGGAAGAACTTGAGCTCTCCCATCATGGACATCTGATATTGTTCTTGCATCATGTATCCAAACTCATCACTATACTTACGGTTGGTGCGGTAGAAGATAATGTCGTCCACATAAATTTGGCATACAAACAGTTCACCATCATATGTCTTCGTGAATAGTGTGGGATCAAGGGATCCAGGTTTGAAGCCTTTGCTCTTCAGGAAGTCTTTGATTGTATCATACCAGGCGCGAGGAGGTTGTTTGAGGCCATCTGATTGCTTTATTTAGCTTGTACACCATATCGGGATGTTTTGGATCTTCAAAGCCGGTGGTTGAGCGACATATACTTCTTCTTCAATCTTGCCGTTGAGAAATGCACTCTTCACATCCATTTGATAGAGCAAGATGTTGTGGTGGTTAGCATAGGCTAGTAGTATGCGAATGGCTTCAAGCCTAGGCTGCAGGAGCAAATGTTTCATCGAAGTCAATTCCTTCAACTTGAGTATATCCTTGAGCCACAAGCCGTGCTTTGTTTACGGCGACTTGACCATGCTCATCTTGCTTGTTTCGATATATCCATTTGGTGCCAATAATGTTATGCTTGCGAGGGTCGGGGCGCTTGACAAGTTCCCAAACATTATTCAGCTTGAACTGTTGAAGTTCTTCTTGCATAGCTTGAATCCATTACGGTTCCATAAAAGCTTGACAACTTTCTTGGGTTACGATATTGACACAAATGAAAAGTGCCCACGTAAATTTGATAGTCGTGTTGCTCTTGAGCGAGTAAGCGGACCAGGTGCATTGATGCTATCAATTATCTTCTCAATCTGTACTTCATTTGCAACTCGAGGATGAACTAGACGAAGACTTTGCTCATCTTGATCATTGTCATCATTGTCTTGGTGAGCATTGTCTTCGAGTTGGTTAGGTGCGTAAATGATAAGTTCCTCTTGTTTGTGCTTGAAGGCATGATTTCACGGTTCCCATCGACTTGATAGATTCATTTGGGCTGAGCTTCGTCTAGTGTGCTTGGCAGGAACTCTCTTTGTGAACCATTGGTTTCATCAAATCGCACATCTACAGCTTTCGACGATTTTGTAGAGATAGAGATTGAAGACTACAGTAAGAGTGTGAGTCCTTTCCGTAATCGAGCATGAAGCCTTCGTGAGCTTTGGGTTCAAATTTTGACTTGTGATGGGGATCCTTGATCCAAAGACTTAGCCCCAAATACTCAAGTAATGGCGACATTTGGCTTCTTGCCAAGAAGGAGCTCATAGGATGTTTTGTTCGAGAAGCTTATGGATATAAACACGGTTGATGACGTGACAAGTCGTATCAATGGCTTCAGGCCGTAACTTTCTTGGTGTCTTGTACTTGTCGAGCATCGTTCGAGCCATCTCAATGAGGGTTCTGTTCTTGCGATCCACGATGCCATTTCTTTGAGGTGTGTATGGAGCAGAGAACTCATGAGTGATTCCATGGTATCTAGATAAAGATCAAGTCCGGTGTTCTTGAATTGATGCCGTTATCACTTCGATATGCTTGATCTTGACGCCATAATTGTTCATTGCTTCGATTGGCGAAGCGTCTGAAGACATCTTGCACTTCGGTCTTGTAGAGAATTATGTGCACCCATGTGTATCTTGAGTAGTCATCAACAATGACGAAGCCATAGAGACAAGCGATTGTTGTGAGGGTAGAGTAATGAGTAGGGCCAAACAAATCCATGTGTAGCAGCTCGAAGGGTTGAGATGTCGTCATGATTGTCTTTGAGGGTGCTTTGCCCTAGTCATCTTTCCAAATTTCGCAGCACCACATAAATGATCCTTCTTGAACTTGACACCTTCGATGCCTATGACATGCTTCTTCTTGGCGAGTGTGTGTAAGTTCCTCATGCCAAGATGCCCCAAACCTCCGATGCGAGCCAAGATTACGAAGCATGAGGTGTCATATCCTACAAGCAGTTAGGGGATAGGCTTCACCAAGAGCATTGTGAAGCATAAACATTTGACAGGCAAGTGGATTATTGAAGCTTAAATCAAGATTAGGACTGATAGGATGAATGGCAAACGATCCAGGAACAAGATACATAGTGAGACCATTTGGGCATTTGATCTTGTGCCCTACAAGATGTTTTAGGTCCCCAGCAATAGCATCCGACGCCTTTGATTTTCGGCTGGAGACCCTTTCCTGCAAAAGAAAGTTAATTCTTCTTAACCACCCACATCTTCAGGGGTGTCTTAGAAGCAATGAGTCTAAGTGCAGCATCTGAGAACTTCGGCTTTGGAGCCCTAGCAAATAGCCTTGCAGGTGATGAATGATACTCATATGAATAAGCAGAAAAGTTTTTAGTTCTATGAACATAGCGGTTTGAAGACACACGCTCATATTCATAAATTGGAGTACGGTTTCCCTGCAAAACATTGGCGTTAGGGTGACTCAGGTGAGTCCTCATGCATATGAAGCCTTTGGACCATATGACGCCTTAGGTTGGGTTTGTCTTCTTCCTGTGTGGTGTCATGATGACATTCACTGGAAGATTCTCAAGACAGCTTTTGGGAACCCAGATCTTCTTCATAGGCGGTCCATTCCTGCAGTTAGTACCAATATACCTGGCAAACACTTCACCATTCTGATTCTTGAACATCTTATAGCTTGTATCAAAGGATTCATCAATGACAATAGGGTTAGCACAGGTAAAGCCAGATAAGGTGGATGGATCCACTGAAGATCCCTTTGTAGCAACCCATGTGGTTTTGGGATACTGCTCAGGCTTCCAGTAGGAACCATCAACATTCATTTTCCTCTCGAACCCAACACCCTCTTTCCTAGGGTTTCGGTTCAGAATCTGCTTTTTGAGGACCTCGCACAGTGTCTGATGCCCTTTCAGACTTTTATACATCCTGTTTCAAGCAATGTCTTCAACCTAGCATTTTCATCGGCAATAGCGATGGTATCCTCCGCAGAGAGGGTTAGTTACCACATTAGTAGTTGAAGACAATGCAACAAAGAGTAGCAGTTGAACATTCAAAGAACAGAGGTAGCTATATCATGCTCAAGGCATTTTAGACATGGTGGTTCAAATCCATCCTAAGCGGAACTGATCTGTTGAGCGCGAAGTGACTCATTCTCCTTTTGAAGATCTTCATGAGCCGCTCTGAAGTTCTCAAGCTCTTGCTTCCTTTGAAGATAATCATAGGAGAGCTTTTCATGAGTAGTTGAGAGCGTTTCATGACGACTTTCAAGTTATTGGTACTTAGCATGAAGATTTTTAATGTCTTCAACTAAGGACTGTGAGCGTGTCATTTCCGCGTCCAATGTGTCATCGCTTTTGTCTAACAGTTTTTGAGTATGTTCCATAGCTCTTTGTTGTTCAGTTGCAATTTTAGCAAGTGTTTTGTACAGGGTTTGGATTCACAATCGAGTCATCTTCACTTGATGTTTGAAAGTAAGCATCACGTGATTTTACCTTGGCACCGCGTGCCATGAAGCAATAGGTGGTATCGTGGTCGTCCTTGTCATCAGCTTGGCGTTGGTGTAGAAGTCATTGTCTTGGTGTTGAAGATGGACTTGGCAACATAGGCTGTGGCTAAAGCCAGACTTGCAACGCCAGGGTCGGACTCCTCTTCAGACTCCACCTCCACCTCCTCAGAAGTAGACTCCTCCTCTGAATCCATTTCCTTGCCAACAAAAGCACGAGCCTTGCCAGATGAGATTTTCTTATGTGATGAAGACTTTGATGAGGACTTGGAAGAAGACTTTGAAGATTTCTTCTTCTTCTTGTCATCAGAATCATATTCCTTGCTCTTCTTCTTCTTCTTCTCATTGTCCCACTGTGGACACTCAGAGATATAGTGTCCAGTTTTCTTGCACTTGTGATAGGTTCTCTTCTTGTAGTCTTGAGTGGAAGCTTCATCATTTCTTGAGTTGGATCGTGAAGACTTTCTGAAGCCTTTCTTCCTAGTGAACTTCTGGAACTTCTTCACAAGCATAGCAAGTTCCTTTCCAATGTCTTCAGGATCATCGTAACCATGATCGATTCTTCTTGGATGAGGAAACAACTTTTGCCTTCAAAGCGCGAGTTCGGCCATAGTTGGGACCATAGATATCTCTTTTCTCGGATATTTGGAACTCATGTATGTTGAGCCTCTCAAGTATATCGAACGAATCGAGTGTCTTGAAGTCGGACGTTCTTGTATCATGAGGGCAAGGGTGTCAAAAGAGCTGTCAAGTGATCTCGGTAGTGTCTTGACGATTTCATGCTTGGTGACCTCAGTGGCGCCGAGAGCATGAAGCTCATTTGTGATGTCAGTGAGGCGATCAAACGTGAGCTGGAAATTTTCATTGTCGTTTCTCTTGAAGCGGTTGAAGAGGTTGCGAAGAACACTGGTCCTTTGATCTCTCTGGGTTGAGACGCCTTCGTTGACCTTGGATAGCCAGTCCCAGACTAGCTTCGACGTTCCCGTGAGCACTCACACGGCCATACTGTCCTTTGGTCAGATGACCACAGATGATGTTCTTTGCAGTGGAGTCCAGTTGAATGAACTTCTTGACATCAGCAGGGGTCACACCTTCACCAGATTTAGGAACGCCGTTCTTGATGACATACCAGAGGTCGACATCAATGGCTTCAAGATGCATGTGCATCTTATTCTTCCAGTAAGGATAGCCATTTCCATCGAACACGGGGCAAGCAGCGGAGACTTTGATTATCCCTGCAGTCGACATAGCTAAAACTCCAGGTGGTTAAACCGAATCACACAGAACAAGGGAGTACCTTGCTCTGATACCAATTGAAAGTGCTAGTTATCGACTAAAAGGGGGGTGAATAGGCGATTTTTATGAAAGTCTTCAAAACACGGATGTTTCCAAGACAAACAACAGAAATGACCTAATTGATATGCAGCGAAAGATAAACTACAACAAGCAAGCCATAGTCAAGTATGCAATAATGTGAACGGACAAGACTGATAGCAGCTATGTAGTAAGGATCAAGATGGAAGATAGTTTGAAGCCAAACAATGATAGTAGACAAGCAATGAAGTCAAACAGATAAGACATATAAGCAATGACTTCACGAAGACAAACTCAAGGTAAAGGAGGGAAGGAATAGAACCAGTCACTTGTTGAAGACACAGGATTTGTTGGACCAGTTCCGATTCTTTGCGACAAGCTGTACATCCGGTTAGGGAGGCTGAGATTCAACTCGAGAAGACCGCGTCTTCACCTTATTCCCTTGAGCTAAGGACACACGGTCCTCGCCCAATCACTCTGGTAAGTCTTCAAGGTAGACTTAGAACCTTCACAGATGGCGTTCACGGCAATCCACAATGACTCTTGGATGCTCAGAACGCGACGCCTAACCGGTGGAGGATTCCACAGTCCTCAAGTGTAATAAGTCTTGAGTCACCTGAGACGGAAAACTTGATGATGCCTAACACTCTTTGGCTCTGGGTGTTTGGGCTTTGTCCTCGCAAGGATTTCTCTCTCTCAAAGGCTTCAAGGTGGGTTGCTCTCAAACGACAAAAGCCGTGCACTAACTCTGAGCAGCCACCAATTTATGGTGTAGGGGGTGGGCTATTTATAGCCACTAGGCAACATGACCTGTTATGTCCGAAATGACCCTGGGTCACTAAGGAACTGACACGTGTTCCAACGGTCAGATTTCAAACACACACGGCAACTTTACTTGGGCTACAAGCAAAGCTGACTCATCCACTCTGGATAAGTTTTGCTCTCATTATCTTCACTTTCGAAGACATAGGATTTGGGTTGAGCATCACTTGATCATTACGACTATGATCACTTGGACCCCACTTAACAGTACGATGGTTCCTATGACTCAACAAAGAAGAAAAGGAAACAACGAAACAACACAGTCTTCGTGCTCCATAGTCTTCACTCAATGTCTTCTCATGTCATAGTCTTCAATGTGAATATCTTCACATACCGCCATTGTCGTCAATGTCTTCATACATTTTTAGGGGTCGTCTCCGGTAGGTAAACCGAATCAATGAGGGACACTACCTGCGTTATCCTGCAATTCTCACAAACGCATTAGTCCCTCAACCACATTTGTCGTCAATACTCCAAAACCAACTAGGGGTGGCACTAGATGCACTTACAACACCCTTCAACTTGTTCTCTGACTGTGCTTTCCTCAAAAGAGCAGAGAAACCCTCAATGCAAAAAAGAAACAGATATGGAGATAGAGGGTGTCTGAGACCTCGAGAGGGAAAAACACCTAGATAAGCCACCATTCAACTTGACGGAGAAGCTCGCCGTTGTCACACATCTCATGATCATTACTATCCAACTCGGGGCAAAACCCACTCTCTCCATCATTCACTACAGAAAAACCCATTCAACTCTATCATATGCCTTCATCACATCCAACTTGACTGCACACAGTGGTTTTCCTCTTTCTGTTGTGAATTGCATGGACACACTCATATGCCACTAATACGTTATCCATGATGAGACGTCCAAGCACAAAGGCGCTCTGTTCATCTGAAATGAGAATGGGAAGCACCACTTTAAGCCTGTTAGCTAAGACCTTTGTAGCAATTTTGTATAGTACATTACACAGACTAATGGGCCTAAACTAAGAAAGCAATTCCGGTGAGTTCACTTTCGGTATCATCACAATCACAGTTGCATTGAAACTCTCCAGGGTTGTGGCGCCATTTAAAAAGTCCCGAACAGCTCTGCACACATCATCTCTAAGCAACAACCAATGTTATTGCTAGAATAGCACTGGTAGGCCATCAGGACCCGGTGCCTTCGTTAGCCCCATTTGAAAGAGAGCTGTCTCTATTTCCTTGTCCAAAATTGGGTCCATCAAGGCTGTGTTCATATCATCTGTAACTGCTGCCAGAATGTTCTATAGTAGACAACGCAGCCGCCATTGCTCTCATATCATCATCACTCATACACGACTTCACCTTTGACCTCTTAACCGTATTATTTCTTTTCCGATGTGATGCCTATTCTGGAAATACTAAGTGTTCTGATCACCTGCCTTTAGCCAGTCGACCCTAGATCGCTGCCTATATATAATCTCCTCGCGCTCGTACACCTCTCTTAGCTGTTCTTCAATGTCCCTCACTTCTTGTTGGTACCCTGTCGACAAGGCCCTTTCCTTCGCTTCCAGGAGTTGCGCCTTCAAAAGCTTGATCTTTTCCTAATGGAACCAAAAACCTCACGCGCCCACCGCTGGATTGAGCCTGCCATGCTACCCAGTTTCTGCCATACAGCCGCTAGGCCCTCCTCTCCTGAGTTCGCCGCATCCCACACCTCTGCAATCATCTCTTCATACTTCTCGTGTCTGATCCAAGCCTCCTCAAGACGAAAAAGCCTTGGCCCCCCACTCGTGTGACTTGGAGCCGTCTCCAACACACGAACTAGGAGGGCCTGGAGATATGATTCCTCGGTTAATATATGTTCAACTGTAGTCTCTGGAAACATACTTAGAAAACAGTCAATGCATGTGGCTCTGTCCATCCGGACCTGAATATTATCCTGTTCATCTCTCTTGTTATCCCATGTGTATGGGTACCCCGAGAATCCTAGGTCCGCCAGACCGCAGTCGGCAAGGCAGTCTCGGAAGGCCTCCATCTGTGTGAAACTTCTCTGGTTTCCTCCAGTCTGATCCGTATGGAACATGGCTTCGTTGAAATCCCCGACACACATCCAAGGGAGGTTGTCCTGCGCTCGGAGATACCGAATAGCATCCCACGATTTTTTTCGTAGTTCCGTTCGTGGCTCTCCATAGAATCCAGTGATTCTACAAAATTTTCCATCCCACGCTACCTCTGCATCAAGAAAGTATTGGCACCAAGGCCTCACCGTGACCTTGATGTGCTCCCTCCACCACAAAGCCAGCCCACCACTTCTTCCATTACTATCCAACGCTACTCCACTTCGGAAACCCAAGCTCCATTTCAGCCTTTCCATTGCTTTTGCTGACTTTTTTGTTTCACAAAGAAACACCACCGCTGGTTTGTGTGACCGTATCAGGTCCCGCAGTTCGCCCACTGTCGAGTCCAACCCCAAGCCTCAACAGTTCTAGGCTAGGAGATTCATTGGTCTCGGCTGACCCCGTCTTGAGGCTCGCCGCTTTGTCATCGTTCTCTTAGATACGGTCAAACACCGAGGTAGTTTTCTGCCTCGTATCGTGAATGAAGCCATCCTCATCTCCTTACCTGTCAGGATCTCCCTTTGCCACCCATACTTGCCTTGGCCCCCTCTTCCTGCTTTCCTGCTCTCTTCCACCATAAGTGCCACGACGATGTGTCTCCACATTCTCCCTTTTATGAATTCTCACATAGTGACCCTTACGTCTATCTCGGGTGCCATACATATCGGATCCCCCCAGTGGGTTACCCCGACCCGTCTCTGCATGCTGCCCGTTATGGCCCATCCGCATGTGTTGCCCTCCCGGGTAGCTGCTTCTTTCCCTCTGCTGCCATTCTCCATCTTTCTGTCTCGGGCCATCTCTGCGAGTGGATGGATCCATCAATTTGTCCCTTAGTTCTTTTTCCCTTCGCACTTCCAATTTTTCTCTGAGGTCCTGACCACGAGGCGCTTCATACTTGTCCTTAGCTTTATTTGGACTAGACACTTACCCCGCTGGGTGCCTCGGACGCTCACCAGTGCGACCATCTGAGGTGCGTGAAAATTCAGCATGCAAATTCCTCTTTGTGGGTATATCCCGAACCCTGAGATGCTCTAGGTTCTTGTTTGCACTCTCACCAGTGTGAGAACTCCCCCAACTAAAATTGCTGCTGCTAGCCCTAGCCATAGACCCATCTTTACCTGAATTGTTCCTCCCCGGAGAGGCTCTAAGCCAGCCCCCCATTGTTGTGACGTGTCGACTGGGGGATCACATACACCTCCAACATGCACAAGTCTACCACAATCAAAGCAGAATTGTGGAACCTTTTCATAGTAAAAGTCAAACCAAGTCTTCTCCTCATCATCCTTCTTCTTTCTTAAATAGAAACCCCTGACCAGCGGCTCAAATACTGAAATTTTTGCTCCGACCCTTAAATTCTGTCCCCTCACAAAGCCCTCCTTATCCACATCAACCTTGACAAGCTCCCCAAGCCAATTTCCCAATGCTCTGCCAAACTCTTCTGTCCTCTTGTCAGGAGGTAAATCCGTGACTCTCACCCACACATCAATCGTTTCAAACACCATCTCTGACGGTCGCTTACCACCCTCGTACTCCTTCATGATGAGAACATTGAAATCGAATTGCCATGGTCCATTATGTAGCACATGCCTATAGTTTCCTTTTGACCCGAAGTGAACCTCAAAAATATTTGGGCCGATCTCTGCAAACTTTGCTTCTCTATGAAGACCCGCTCTAGGCATGGTTTTCTCAACCACTGACATTTTCATTGGCCTGGGAGAACATACCTTACCAACTGCTGACCAACGGTGATCTCTCTGAACATGAGGTTTTGGATCTTCAAACACAAAGCCTTCTACCTCTTTGTCCATGAGCACCATGCCACCCAACCACGCTGAGGCTTGCTGCCGGATTCGGCGTATTGCTCTCCATGAGGACTTGCCCGCTTCGCTAGCAGATCCATCGTCCTTCCGCGCCGGCGGCGTGACCGCCGTCGCCGCTGATCTAGATGGCGTTTTGTTTACCGTGGCCGCACCCTTTCCTCCTACTTCCCCCGCCATCAACACCGCTCCAAGACGGGGAAACGCAGACTCGTTGACCTAGGTCCGGAAGGACGCTGTCACCGTCCCATTCCCAGCCGAAATCCAGCCACCCAGATGCACCGAAACCCTAACCCTAGCATGAGAACGCGATCGCCTCGCAATCGCCTCCCCCCCTCCCCCCCAAAAAAATATACCCCCTCTACGCGGCCTTGTTGATCGTGTTTACCCGTATGCCGCTTCCCGTGCTGCTCATTTCCGTATACCGCTCCCATCTCACACAACCCCCTTAAACCCCAGAAGCCTCCATCCGCGGCGGCCCCCACGAAAACCCTAGCCCGCCATGGCCCTCGCGCTCCGCCTCCGTCGGGCCCTCGCCGCCGCCTCCTCCTCCGCATCCATCCTCCGTCCGACCGCCTCCGCCGCGGCAACCTCCCATCGGCCCCCCCTCCTCGCTCGCTTTGTCGCGCCGCTGCCGCGCCCGTTCCTCCCCGGCGGCGCCGCTGGCTTCCGGTCGACAGCGGCGGCAGCGGCACGGGGAAACTACGGTGGTGGGGCGGACGACGCCAAAATCGACCCCGACGAGATCCTCTTCGAGGGGTGCGACTACAACCACTGGCTCATCACCATGGAGTTCCCCGACCCCAAGCCCTCCCGCGAGGAGATGATCGAGACCTACCTGCAGACCCTCGCCAAGGTCGTCGGAAGGTATAACGAAGTCCCCCTTATTTCGTTTCTCGTCAGAAATCTGTGAATCGGTCAGGAATCGGACCTGTCTTCGTGTCGAATTAGTCTTATTTCGTTTCTCGTTTAGAAATGTGTGAATCGGTCAGGAATCGGACTCATCTCGTGTCGAAGTAGTCTCAGAGGATGAGTCTGATTGCTTTCCTTTCCTCTGTCTTGTGTATGGTTGGAGTGATTGAAGGCTGCGTATGTGTGGTATTCATTTGGTTCGGATATATGGCGTGCTGTTAGTTTGATTCTCGTTCCATATTAATTTTTTTTATTTGCAAAGGTTTACAATACTAGTCTGTAGTTGCAATTGCTGGAATTATTGAGCTGCTTGTTGCTTTTTCAAGTGAGTGGGTGATAGCTTTGAGGGTGGCTGTCATGTTTATTTTGGTGGCTATGGATCTGAATTATGTCAACAAAGTTTGATTCTTGCGATAATGTGCCTTGTTCTACTTATGGCGACTAATAACGTTTGAAAATTTACTATGCTCGATAGCTCCAGTGGTTTAGTCGTGAATGATGCAATTTTTTTGTGTTTCATCAACATTTTTTGACTTGAATAAACAAGAATTATGGAACGCAGGGAGTAGTTTGATACACTTATGTCCTGTAACATTATTCATTGGAGCATTTCTGTGTCTGTGGTGATTTGAAGTATTCAAGATATTCTAAATCCACTGCTATTTATTATTTCCTGACCGTAAAGACCTGCATTTTCCATAATCTAACCATATATTTAATCCTGGCTTTTTTAGTTAGGGCTCTCCACTAAACTAGATGTGGGCCACTAGGCAGAAATATCAGAAGTAGCACCTCGAGATTGACCTCAAAACTAATGCGTACTTTGTCGTTTTGCGCTGTCAGCTTTGTTGCTTTCTTCTGTATGAAATTAGAATAGTAGTTAACTGGTTATAAAGGGAAATATAGAATAATTTGATTTTGAAGAATGGCAATGGTAATATTTTTCATAACGTTTTGGTAATATATAACTTCAGTCATTATGAGATCCACATCTAGTATTTTGTATGTACTTTTCAGTTCAAGGATCCCATTATCTGTTTATAGTTTCTGCAGTATGTTCTTATTCATTGAATTTGATGGTCACTGTTAGCGAATGGTCTGTTTCTACACCAATGAATACTGCTAGCGAATGGTTCCCAATATTTGATGGTTCTGTTTCCGCTCTTAAAAGGTTAAGTCGTTGCTCTTGCCTAGAATTTGTGAAGCTGTTGCTTATCAAATTGATGGGTCTGAAATTATCTAGTGAAGGCATGCCCTTATTTATGATGCTAATGTTTCTTCTGACTGATGTGTAAGCAATGTAATATCATTTGCAACATTTAGCTGAGCTCTTAGCTTCTTGTAGTTATGAGGAGGCTAAGAAGAGGATGTATGCTCTTAGTACAACAACATATGTTGGTTTTCAAGCTGTAATGACTGAGGAAATGTCAGAAAAGTTTCAAGGTGAGATGATGTGATACCTAGACTTATATTCTGTTTGAAATGTTTGTTATTCTATAAATTTAAGTACCTTCTTTTTTTGCATTTTGATCAGGATTGCCTGGAGTTGTTTTTATCTTGCCTGATTCATATTTATACCCAGAGACAAAGGAGTATGGAGGTTTGTTGTATTCTTGTTTATCAATTACTGTTTAGTAAGTTCATATGCCCCCGATCTTATCTGTATGTGTGAATTGATTCATCAGGAGACAAATACGAGAATGGTGTCATAACTCCAAGACCACCACCTGTTCAGTATAGCAAACCGTCAAGGAATGATAGAAACCGCAACTATCGTGGAAATTATGAAAACAGTCCTCCACCGCAAGGTAATTACCAGAACAGTCCTCCACCTCACGGAAATTACCAGAACAGGTCACCACCACAAGGAAACTTCCAAGGGTCCCGCCCACAGCAAGACGTAAGAGCCTATGCTCCAAAGCAGAATTACACACAAGCTGGACAAGATGGTAGAGGCTATGGGAGGAATGATTCCGCCGACCGTCCAGGTTACAATGCGCCTGGTGGGTACCAAGGGCGTGTAAATGAAGCCGGTCAAGGTTTCCAAGATCCACAAGAGCGCAGGAGTTTCTCGCAAGGACAGGAAGGAGATCTCAGGCCTGGTGGCCCTTCAGCACCTGGAAATTATGGTCAACCGCCTGCACCTGGAAACTATGGTCAACCACCTGCACCTGGAAATTACGGTCAACCGCCTGCACCTGGAAATTACGGTCAACCGCCTGCACCTGGATCCTATGGGAAGCCATCTGAACCTCCAGCTTATGGGCAACCGTCTGGGTCGAGATATCCTGGAGGTAACCAAGGGGGTCCTGGTTATGGTGGAGACAACAGACAGGGTGCAGCGCCTGCATATGGAGGAGATAACTTGCGAGGGGTTTCTGGTCAGTATCCTAGCCCAGGCGAAGGACAAGAAGGGAACTGGCAGGTATGAAAGCCTTTGTCATATGACTTCTACTGGCACTATAGACAAGTAGTATTTGATTGAAGATGACTAATATTGATTTCTTCTGTGCATAAAGCTTAAATTTGTACAATTTGTCCATAAAGCTGTACATCGAAGCAACCTATGAATATTACTTGATCATGCCTGCAGCGCTTGCCTGCTGATGGTTTGAAGTTTGTATGTTTGACTGTTAGATTTGTAGTTTCAACATGTCTCAGAAGTGGACTAAATTTTTGGCCTTAATTCTCATGCCCATATGTTTGGTAAAACACTAGAGCAATGAACCTGCTAGGTTTTTAAATGTAAAAATGCAAGCATATATGGGGTACTATTAAATTTTGTATTAGGAAATCCTGGCGCATACATCAGCCCTGAGGAATATGCTTATGATAAATTGTGCCTGCAGTTTTGCTTATACCGTTAATCTGTGGCTAGTTACTGACAATTCTTCATTTTGGTGTCGTGCAGGGTAGGCAGTAAGGACCTGATGAGAAGTAGCTTCACTTAAGAACAAGGCCTGATGAGAAGTTGCTCTACTTGAAATGTAGAAATTTCCACCTGTAAAATAAACACCTGAACTACTTTATTGTGTCTTGTTGCCTGCATTCGCATCAGACTTATTATTGATGTGTGTTACTATCTCTTGTAGCCATAGAGTTGACGTTTGGAAAGGCTTGTGGAGTCTGGAGTGGTCCGTGCTTTTGATGGATGTTTCGTGCTTTATTTGTCGTTGAATTTGTGATGTATTCTTCCAACTTACGCTACAAGCGGTAGAGTTGTTGCATCTGATGGCCCTTACATTTGCACTATACATACAAGTTGATGCCTAAAATTGCAATATTCCTTTATCATGGCTTTGGCGATCTAACCGTTTCACCTGTGTTGGGAAACGATCGTAGGTAGGTGTACCATGCAGTGTCAAGCATATAGTAGCTGTGATTGTCACTCCTCGATGCTCATTGACATTCGCTAGACTTTTCCTGTTCGATAGGTACCGTTTAGATGCTTTGGTCGATCTTAGCATTGGGCATCTCAATCCCTTCGTATGAGATCTAAAAAGATTTTTGGGGTCAATTTTCAAGATCTACAGAATAAAATCTACTTTTCAATGGAATAGTATTGCGATACAGGACATAATGAAAAGTGCAGTAAAATATATGGTTTCTTTATGAGCACTTTACGAGCATACCTATGGACGCACCCATGCACGTCCTATCCATATGAACACACCCAAGAGACGGAGAAAGGTTGAGATTGATGAAATCACCACAAATACATTATAGTCGATAAGAACATCATTTTTCATCGAACGAACATTGCCTATAATAAATCTTGGAAAATGCAAACAACTAAACATGGTGGACTAGTTCTACCAGAAGGAACTTAACCATCGGAACTCCTTCCCCTCAACGACAACTAGGTTGAAGACCTCATCCCCTCCAGGCTCTGTCAGCCAGCTCGTGCATTCGCCGCCCCTCGCGGCAAGGGAAATCCCGGTTCCACGGCTTCGGGTATTAGATTAGGTAAGGGTTTTTTAATCCTCGCAGGGGTGACATTTGAACTGATGAGGACGCTTCATCTTCGCGTTGGTCTTCCAAATCTAATCCTCCTCGAGTCTGTCCGGGAGGACGGGGACGCTGAAGCTACGGTGTAGATTCATGTCGTCTCCTTGTGGTAGCGAGATTAGGGTTTCTCGTCGTATGTACGCGACGACGAGATCTGGTGTCAGGCGCTTTTGCTGGATTATTTCTGATGGGTTAAAGGGTTCGACAACAACAATTGCGGCTCAAGGACGTTGGTCCTTAGGGGCATGTGCACGAAATTTCTTGACTGCCATCGATTAGGTCAGAGCCTACTCTAATAGGAGAGCAGCGGCAGAGGCGCGTCGGTGACTCGTTTTTGCGATGGTAGTGGTCGTTCGATGGTCCAGACACCTCAATGTAATTTTTATGTTCGGTATGTTTTGAACATCTGGTGAACTTTTATAATAATATATGGTGGACATCCATCACTCGCGTGAAAATAAAGGCCTCGCGTGGAGTTCCGGTAATCCAAAATCATCACTTAAATAAAATTAATTTCACTTGGCTACAAATAAAATTTGGAATGATGCCAATTGCGTGACTCAGCTTAAATGTGACAAGCACCACCTGTCCTGACCCCCTCCCATGTCCACACTATAAATATCAGCTGCTGTGAGGCAGCAGGGATGTATGCCACACACAGAGCCCCAAGGAGACCCATCATCATACATACATCAGAGAAGGAATTGTATATCAAGTGTGAAGAAGAAGAAGAGGTGAAGCCTTGCATGGAGATGGAGAGCCTCCCTTCATCCGGTAGCCAAGAATGACTTGCCTATGCAATGCCTCTGCTAACTGATCCATCTCACCATCGGCTGGGAAGCCCCTGTGATGGATGCAGTTTGTGTGGTTGCATGGGTGGGTCTTCTTGGCTAACCAGAGTGGCTCTCATCCACCATGCCAGGCCATCCCTCTTCAAGAAATAAAGAAAATCTCTCTGAAGCCACTGGCTTCGATCTCCTCTGCAGATCGAGTTCAGTTTGCCAATGTGATAATCATCTACGCGTCCTGATCTTACCTTCTGAATTCTTCTCTCTTCACGTGAGAATCAAATGCTGCTTCTTCAGGTGGGCAACTCTTGGATTTAGAATTCAGGTCATCATTGTGTGATTATGGTAGAGAATGCACTGTTTTCAGCTCGGGAAACAAGAGAAGGAAGGCCTGCAGCGCCAAAGTTACCAGGTAGATGGAGACAATTTCCCTGCTTATTTTCTGATGTTCTGCTGCCACCAGGTGCATGCAGGGTTTGCCAGGTATAGGCCGTGCGACAGCCGTCGCCGGATCCAAGAATTGCAAGCTTCTTTCTGCCAGACCGAGCGGCGGTGTGCATGGCCACACGTGTGCCATGAACTACAGCACACATGGACGTGGTCCCGTCCTGACGTGTGCCCTCGCCGTGAGCACGTTGCACAGAGGGTTTCGTCTCCATCTGTCCAAGTGTCATGTTCCATGCTGCGAAATTTGTTACAGCCAACGTAGAAACAAACAAGAATTCAGATCTTTCTAATGTATAAGAGCATCTACAGCCGGGCCGCCCCAAACCCACGACTGGGAAGACGGACTGGTCACCAACCGCCAAGAAAATGCAACCCAACCGGGCGCTCCGAACGGGTCTCAAACGTCTGGGCTGACCGATACACCTCATATCCAGCCCTAATCTAGGACGGATATGAGGCGGCCCGGGGTTCCATTTAACCCAGCATTTACCCGCTCCTCCTTCACGTCTTCTCCCGCGAGGCGCCCCGGAGGCTAACCCAAACCCTCGCTGCCGCTCCCTCCTTCCCCTCCTCCTCCCTCGCTGCCGCCCAGGGGCGCGGCCAGCTCTGCTATTACCCGCCGACAGAGGCCTTGTCTCACGCTCGGGCGGTGCTCATGTCGGCGCCTCGGGCGGAGCTCCTGTGGCCTGTGGCTGGTGCGGCACTCTGCATCCCTGCCTCATGGCGGCTAAGGCGGAGTGGCGTGCTTGTGCCCGAGATGGCGACGACTGCAGCGCGGCCAGATCTGGCTCAAGGTGGCGCGGGCTGCAGGTGGCCACCTTTGCCGTGGCCACGGCAAGTGGTGGTGGCAATGCAGCAGTTGGTGGTGGTGGTGCGGGCCGGAGGTTGGAGGCAAGCATGGCGGCTCTTCGGATCGACCTCTCGTCGGCGCGGGCGCGGCAGCTAGGCTGCCGTGGCCTGACCGAAACCCCTCGGTGGTTGGGAGTGGCGGCTTGATGCGGTGGCTGCAGTGCGTGCGGCGGCCCGATGTGGTGGTGGCGAGTTGATTGCGGCGGCGGCGATTGTTACAAGGCGTCGGCCCGTCTCAGAGGCTGCTCAGACGGCCTTCGACCCCTCTCCTCGGCGCCCGTTCGCTTCTCTCGCCGGAGGGCTGGCCTTCTCCCGGCTGCGGTCCATCGACCGTTTCGCACCCGTGCGTCAGGGCCGGTGACCTCGCGCCAGACCGCCTGCCCGCCTCGCGCCCGTGGCGGCAGGATCGCGCTGCCTCGCGGTGTAGCAGGACGGCTCAATGGAGGCTTGTTGTGGCCGGCCTATTGGGCCTCGGCGCTGGGACCGGCCAGGGATGCCAAAGGCGGATCCTTTCCGCCCGTCTCTGCGGTTGGGGTAGCGGTGGGGCTCGGGGGACTTGGTGTCAAGGTCTTGGATTCCGGGGCGGCGCCCTGGTGGTGGTGGCGCGGTGCTCGTGGGCAGAGCTCGTGCCTCGGTGTTGTCCGGCTGCCACGGCCGTGTGGACGGCGTGGTAGCCGGGGTGTGGCGTTCGGCGGCGGTGAGTGTTGGCCGGGGTGAAAACCTACTCTATCTTCGGACGGACTGGCGACGCGAAGATCGCTCCCTTCTTGAAGGCGTCGTCGCGGTTACCATTGCCCGTCGTGTTGCTCCAGGGGAAACTCTGATCCTCGGATCGGGCGGTGGCGGCGCTCCGGTGCCGTATCCTTCCTGAAGGCGCCGCCTTGGAGCCCACGGTTCGTCATATGCGGCTTCACTTCTTCAGATGATGCCCCCGCGGCTCTTGTAGTGCTAGGGAGTGTGTTGCTGCGCTTAGCGCCTGTGTATCCTGCCTTGGGTGTGTGTGCGCGTTTGTGGTGGGTGAGTACGGTTGTATCATCTACATGCAACGCCTAACCAAAAAGGTTTGAAAAATCATATCTGTGTACTTGTGTGCGAGTTAATTCCATGTGCAGTAAATTAGAAGGAATTTTTAAACATATTGGTCTCACGACATGGACACATGCATACGTATGCATGGAGTGACATGGCATTTTAATTTAAAAAAAATAGAAAAATGATCAGAAACACATGAAACCTTGGTTGATGTAATGTCATGCCACCAAGATGATGTGGTAAAGTAATTGGCATGTTTGATGAATGTTCGGACACACGCCCCTCACAAACTAGAGCAACTCGCTAGAAGGTTCGTGGTTCCGAGAGGGAACAATGCATGTTTGATGACGAACGGGAGATAGCTTCCTCTTACGGCCTCAATTTTTTTCCTACGTTTAACATGCACTAATACAACTGTCATGTGAAAATTTGGTAATTTCAGGGGTCATTTGACCTTCTAAAGACATTTAAGTGATTTTCTAACCATTTAATGACCGTAATTCAAATTCGAACTACATCTACATGCAACGCCTAACCAAAACGGTTTGAAAAATCATATTTTTGTGTACTTGTGTGCGGGTTAATTCCATGTGCAGTAAATTTGAATGAATTTTCAAACATATTGGTGTCAAGGCATGGGCACATGCATGGAGTGCATGCCATGGCATTTTAATTCCAAAAAATAAAAAAATGAACAAAAAAACATGAAACCTTGCTTGATTTAATGTCATGCCACCAAGATGATGTGGTAAAAAAATTAGCCTGTTTGACCAAAGTTTGGACACACACCCCTCACAAACCGGAGCAACTCACTAGAAGGTTCGTGGTTCCGAGAGGGAACAATGCATGTTGCTGACGGACGGGAGATAGCTTCCTCTTACGGCCTTAAAAATTTCCTACGTTTAACGTGCACTAATACAACTGTCATGTGAAAATTTGGAAATTTTTAGGGGTTATTTGACTTTTTAAGACATTTAAGTGGTTTTCTAACCATTTAATAACCGTAATTCAAATTTGAACTACATCTACATGCAATGCCTAACCAAAACGGTTTGAAAAATCGTATTTTTGTGTACTTGTGTGCAAGTTAAAAAATCATTAGAAGATGTAAATATCTGGTGTTCAAAAAAGAAAATGTAAAGATCTGGCAAGACAACTGGCCCCCACACGATTGGCACTCTATCTCGCGGCTCGAGGTTTAGTAGGTGATTGGCGGGGATCATTAATCAAACACGGTTCTGTATTGGAAACTGTCAGCTATTATGTTCACACGCAGATTTGCTGTGGGAATTGTGTGTAATTCAAACTACAGTACTCATAAATTCCGGCGACCAGCGTGTGTACTGTCCCCGTCGATCTAGATTCCGGCCGCCAATAAATACTACCTTGCTCACGCCGTCCCGCCTGCATTCTCATCTACATCCTCCCCTCGCTCGCCCTCTCTCTCTCTCTCTCTCTCTCTCTCTCTCTCTCAAATCTCTGCCATGGCACCGCCGGTCTGCCCACGCGCCGACGAGGAGTCGCCGCCCCCCGAGGACGCTCACTCGATTAGTAGCGACGAGGACCCCTACGCGTCGCCTGACGAGGTTGCGCCAGACCCCCCAACTTTGGATTGGTTTTGGGGCCAGTACAATCTTTGTCTGTGGAAGTCGCTGCTGCCGGCTGAGAAAGCCAGGCAAGTGGCGTTCAAGAAGGAGATGGCGTAGGAGGAAGCCAGGTACCAGGCGGCCTGTGAAGCCCGTGATGCTGCCTGGAAAAAGGAGGTGGCAGAGCTTTGGGGGTGGGCGCGTCGTCGTGCCGAGGAGGTGTACAAAGACGGGTACTTCGCGAGGAAGGTCATAGGCGCTGGGCGCCTCGTTGCTGCGTGGAGGTGGGCCAATAAGCTCCAGCGTGCCACCGATGAGGAGCTACGGTGGGCGCCCAACGAATTGGTAAGATCGGCCGCGCGCGTGCGCCAGCAAGAGGCAGATCGGTACGTCAAGCGCTGCGAGGCGGAGTACTACCTCCGCACTGGGAAGACGCCGCGCACCAGGGAGCTGCTGGCAAGGGGCTGCCGGAATACTGGCCCCATGAGGGATTTTTGGTTTTAGTATTGTTCGTTTTCAGTTTTATCCATTGTACCTAGTAGTTAAGTATCATCACGTATATGTGATGGTATTATATATATATATATATATATATATATATATATATATATATATTCTGTGATGATCTAATGAACAATTAATATATATATATATATATATATATATATTCTGTGATGATCTAATGAACAATTTATATATATATATATATATATATATATATATATATATATATATATATATGAATTCCATTTTCTATCTGTTTTTGAATACTAATTTAAATCTAGCTGTTATCATCCACATATACAGAATGGAAAGCGTATATACACACATTGAAACAGAACATATAAGAATGGAAAACAGAGTACATACATTGAAATAGAGAAATACTATGATTGCTGTGAATACAAAACTATTCACGTTGAAACAACTTTTCAAAATAAAACGCGTCCATGAGACCATGACCAGCAGCCCTTGCCTAGGGCAGCTCTTGGCTCTGCCTGAACTCGTGCATGCATTCGTCCAAGCGGTCGACACGCTCGTGGTACATCTGGAGCGCGGTCTTGAGCTCCAAGTTGGCTATTTCATTGGAGATCACCAGCTCGAGGATGCGACGGCCATGTCCTTTCATCGCGCCCGGTGGACACCGGGCCAAGGAGGCGGTCGAGCCTACGGACCAACGTTGGCATCCGGAGCCGCGGACAAGGCGAACGGCGGCACCCATGCGAACGGGCGCAGCGGCGTCTGGTGTAAGTACGGCGTGGCGGCAGATCTCGGTGCAACGGCGCTGAGGGCCTTCGCCCACACTGGCGAGGAATGGGGTCTGACGACGGCGTGTACCCAGCTGCGACGCCGTGTCGACAGCAGGCAAGCACCGATGGATCCGCTCTTGCTGTGCGGCGCGCTGCACCTGTCGCTCTGCGGCGCTCCAACGGTCTCGCCGTGCGGTGAGCCACAACCTATCGGCACGGACGCGCCTAGCTTGCTCTGCGGTGCGCCATCGATCATGTTGTGCGGCGAGCTACAACCTGTTGGCGCTGACATGCCTATCTTGATCCGCGGCGCTCAAGCGCCATGCGCCAAAGGTCTGCTCAACCCTGGCGATGACGCGCATCACAACATCGTCCATCGCGTTGCCGGGGAGCACCTTGGCCTCAACGGGCCGTGACGCCTGCTCGTTTTCCTCGTCGACGAGGTTGACGGAAGAGGTGGCGCTTTGGTGGGTTGGCATGCTTGGAAAAGGTGGATGTGCTATAGGCTGCACTTGTCACCTCCGTGCGTCGCGCCCCCCCATGCGCAATATAGCAGGGTGGCGGGAAACAGGTGAGGAAATGGCGGGAAACGGTGGTGTGTACATAAAACGCCATCAATTAATGGAAACTTAGCATCAAGCTAGCACAAGAAGTAGATGATGATCAGATGAACACGGACCACACTAGGGATCCCGTCGGTGATGAATTCATCAATCCCAAACGGTTGAATACTAGCAAGCGTTTTCCCACAACACACACATCCTATTCCATCACAAATAGGTCGGATGGATCAACTGTATGCCACGTATCGCACATTGTCAAAAAGTAATACGGTAGACCTTCTTTAACATGTGTTAAAAAATAAAAAAAATAAAAAACAAGGACCTCGAGGTTAAATTAGCTGAGGGAATGGGGCATTTCGGTCATTTGACCGAAATGACCCATCCCAGCACCTAATTTAACATCAACACAACTTCCCATCCAGTCACCCATCCGATGGCTACTCCAGCCTGAACACACTTAACTTGATAGTTTTCTTACATGAGCTACTGGCGGAACAACTAGTCCTTGCTGATAGGAATGCCTCTTCGCATCCTTATGGCGTATCCGGATGACCGCCCGTCCCACAATGGCCAATAATGTTGTGTAGACAGAGCATATCACATACGCCTTATTAGAAGCAACCGTCTGCGTAATTATCGGTCTTCGCACACATTTCTGATCACAGACCTGTTTGCCGCGTATCACACACATCTTGTTATATTGAGTCGTTTCTGTTCTCTTGCCTAATCACAAACAGTTCATCCGAGTGAATTGTATGTTGTACATCGCACACACCTTGATCGGGCTGTCTGTTTCTTTTGTGTTGCCTAATCACAAACAGTTCATCCAAAGTGAACTGTGATCTTTGTACATCGCACACACCTTCATCTGGCTGCCCGTTTCTTTTGTTCCTCCTCAGTGCAAACAGTTCATTGAACTGAACCGTATGCCCTTCATCACACACGCAACTAAAACCTGAACTGTGTTTGATGCATCCGTCATCGCAAACGTTTTATACATTTCTAACGGTTTTCCTACACCACCGTTTGCGATCATTGCATCGCACATAGTTTCTCAAAGGGTCTCTGATCGTAGTGTCGCGTTAGCAGCATCCTGCAGTAGTGCTACATCACCGTTAGAGAGGTGGATGTTACCACGAAGGCACACCAACGCCATGAAGGCTCACCCTATTCTCCCTTTGAGACAACACCACAAAGGCGTTTCTCAACCACTAGTGGTAGACCTTGGTGAAGGAAAAATGCTCTAGAGGCAAAAGCAAAGTAGTTATTTTATATTTACTTATATCATGATAAATGTTTATTATTCATGCTAGAATTGTATTAACCGAAAACTTGATACACGTGTGGATACATAGACAAAACACAGTGTCCCTAGTAAGCCTCTACTAGACTAGCTCGTTAATCAAAGATGGTTAAGTTTCCTAACCATAGACATGTGTTGTCATTTGATGAACGAGATCACATGATTAGGAGAATGATGTGATGGATAAGACCCATCTTTTAGCTTAGCATAATGATCGTTAAGTTTTCTTGCTATTGCTTTCTTCATGTCATATACATATTCCTTTGACTATGAGATTATGCCACTCCCGGATATCGGAGGAATACCTTGTGTGCTATCAAATGTCACAATGTAACTGGGTGATTATAAATATGCTCTACAGGTATCTCTGAAGGTGTTTGTTGGGTTTGCATAGATCAAGATTAGGATTTGTCACTCCGAGTATCGGAGAGGCATCTCTGGGCCCTCTCGGTAATGCACATCATAATAAGCCTTGCAAGCAATGTGACTAACGAGTTAGTTGCGGGATGATGCATTACGGAACGAGTAAAGAGACTTGTCGGTAACGAGATTAAACTAGGTATGAAGATACCGACGATCGAATCTCGGGCAAGTAACATACCATTGACAAAGGGAATAACGCATGTTGTCATTACGGTACGACCGATAAAGATCTTCGTAGAATATGTGGGAACCAATATGAGCATCCAGGTTCCGCTGTTGGTTATTGACTGGAGAGGTGTCTCGGTCATGTCTACATAGTTCTCGAACCCGTAGGGTCCGCACGTTTAACGTTCGATGACGATTTTGTATTATATGAGTTATGCTATTTGGTGACCGAATATTGTTCGGAGTCCCGGATGAGATCACGGACATGAAGAGGAGTCTCGAAATGGTCGAGAGGCAAAGATTCATATATAGGATGATAGTTTTCGGATACCGGAAGTGTTTCGGGGGTACCGGGTACATATCGGGTCACCGAAAGGGGTTCCAGGCACCCCCTGGCAAAGATATGGGCCTTATTGGGCCAAGGGCGGGACAAACCAGCCCCTAAGGGGCTGGTGCGCCCCCATATGGGCCGGCCTAAGTGGAGAAAGGAAAAGGGGAGGAGGAAAGGAAATAGAGGAAATAGGATTCCCCCTTCCTTTCCCCTCTCCCCTCTTTCCTTCCCCCTTCTGGAGATAAGGAAAGGGGCGAATTGGAGGAGGCCCCCCAAGTAGGATTCGTCCTACTTGGGGCGCTCCATGGCTGTCCCCCTCCCCCTCCCACCTATATATATGTGGGGAGGGGGCGCCTAGAACACACAACAAACATTGTTAGCCGTGTGCGGCGCCCCCCTCCATAGTTTATGCCTCCGGTCATATTAACGTAGTGCTTAGTTGAAGCCCTGCGCGGATCACTTATCATCACCATCACCACGCCATCGTGCTGACGGAACTCTCCCTCGGCACTTTGCTAGATCAAGAGTTCGAGGGACGTCATCGAGCTGAACGTGTGCAGAACTCGGAGGTGTCGTACGTTCGGTGCTTGATCGGTCAGAACGAGAAGAAGTTCGACTACATCAACCGCGTTGTCAAACGCTCCCGCTTTCGATCTACGAGGGTACATGGACACACTCTTCCCCTCTCGTTGCTATGCATCTCCTAGATAGATCTTGCGTGATCGTAGGAATTTTTTTGAAATTACATGCTACGTTCCCCAACAGTGGCATCATGAGCCAGGTCTATGCGTAGATGTTTTGCACGAGTAGAACACAAAGAGTTGTGGGCGATCCTAGTCATACTGCTTACCACCAACGTCTTATTTTGATTCGGCGGTATTGTTGGATGAAGTGGCCCAGACCAACCTTACACGACCACGTTCATGAGACCAGTTCCATCGACAGACATGCAACTTGTTTTGCATAAAGGTGGCTGGCGGGTGTCTATTTCTCCAACTTTAGTTGAATCGAATTTGACTACGGCTGGTCCTTGTTGAAGGTTAAAACAGCACACTTGACGAAAAATTGTTGTGGTTTTGATGCGTAGGTAAGAACGGTTCTTACTAGAAGCCCATAGCAGCCACGTAAAACTAGCAACAACAAAGCAGAGGACGTCTAACTTTTTTTTGCGGGGCATGTTGTGATGTGATATGGTCAAGACATGATGTGATATATGTTGTTATATGAGATGATCATGTTTTGTAAAAGTTATCGGCAATTGGCAGGAGCCTTATGGTTGTCGCTTTATTCTACAAAATGCAATCGCCATGTAATTGCTTTACTTTATCACTATGCGTTAGCGATAGTTGTAGAAGCAATAGTTGGCGAGAGGACAACGACGCTACGATGGAGATCAATGTGTCAAGCCGGTGACAATGGAGATCATGATGGTGCTTTGGAGATGGAGATCAAAGGCACAAGATGACGATGGCCATATCATGTCACATATTTTGATTGCATGTGATGTTTATCTTTTATGCATCTTATTTTGCTTAGTACGGCAGTAGCACTATAAGATGATCCCTCACTAAAATTTCAAGGTATAAGTGTTCTCCCTGACTATGCACCGTTGCGACAGTTCGTCATGCCGAGACACCACGTGATGATCGGGTGTGATAAGCTCTACATTCACATACAACGGGTGCAAGACAGTTTTGCACATGCAGAATACTCGGGTTAACTTGACGAGCCTAGCATGTACATACATGGGCTCGGAACACTAGAGACCGAAAGGTCGAACGTGAATCATATAGTAGATATGATCAACATAGAGATGTTCACCATTGAAAACTACTCCATCTCACATGATGATCGGACATGGTTTAGTTGATATAGATCACGTGATCATTTAGATGACTTGAGGGATGTCTATCTAAGTGGGAGTTCTTAAGTAATATGATTAATTGAACTTCATTTATCATGAACTTAGTCCTGATAGTTTTTTTATATCTATGTTGTAGATCAATAGCTCGCGTTGTAGCTCCTATATATTTTTGATATGTTCCTAGAGAAAACTAAGTTGAAAGATGATAGTAGCAATGATGCAGACTGGGTCCGTGATCTGAGGATTATCCTCATTGCTGCACAGAAGAATTATGTCCTTGATGCACCACTAGGTGACAGATCTATTGCAGGAGCAGAAGCTGACGTTATGGACATTTGACTAGCTCGGTATGATGACTACTTGATAGCTAAGTGCGCCATGCTTAACGGCTTAGAACCGGGACTGCAAAAACGTTTTGAACGCCATAGAGCATATGAGATGTTACAAGAGCTGAAATTGGTATTTCAGACTCATGCCCGTGTCGAGAGGTATGAGACCTTTGACAAGTACTTTGCCTACAAGATGGAGGAGAATAGCTCAGGCAGTGAGCATGTGCTCAGAATGTCTAGGTACTACAATCGCTTGAATTAAGTGTGAGTTAATCTTCCAGATAAGATAATGATTGACAAAGTTCTCTAGTCACTATCACCAAGTTACTAGAACTTTGTGATGAACTATAATATGCAAGGGATGACGAAAACGATTCCCAAGCTCTTCGTGATGCTGAAATCGGTGAAGGTAGAAATCAAGAAATAGGATCAAGTGTTGATGGTTAACAAGACCACTAGTTTCAAGAAGAAGGGCAAGGGAAATAAAGGGAACTTCAAGAAGAATGGCAAGCAAGTTGCCACTCCCGTGAAGAAGCCCAAAGCTAGACCTAAGCACTGGCGAGTGTTTCTACCGCAAAGGGAATGGTCACCGAAGCGGAACTACCCCAAATACTTGGCGGATAAGAAGGATGGCAAAGTGAACAAAGGTATATTTGATATACATGTTATTGATGTGTACTTCACTAGTGTTCATAGTAGCCCCTGGGTATTTAATACTGATTCAGTTGCTAAGGTTTGTAACTCGAAACAGGAGTTGCAAAATGAACAGATACTAGTTAAGGGCGAGGCGATGATGTGTGTTGGAAGTGATTCCAAGGTTGATAAGATCACCATCGCACACTCCCTTTACCTTCGGGATTAGTGTTGAACCTAAAATAAAGGTTATTTGGTGTTTGTGTTGAGCATTAATATGATTGGATCATGTTTATAGAAAACTGTTATTCATTTAAGTCAAAGAATAATTGTTATTCTGTTTACATGAATAAAACCTTCTATGGTCATACTATAGCGATCCGACCTCAAACAGTCAAATCTCTGTGTATAAGTGTCATTCATGGATCTGTAATGCTGACACACACAATACTTGAAGGATTTATAACAGAGTGCAATCACACACTTATTGCATCGAATGTCTCAAAAGAGAACTTATTACAATAAATATGGCTTAAGGCCATCTAAATAAGATAACAGCGGAAGGCTTGGAAAATAAAGTGAGTCCATCAACTCCAATGGCATAGCTGAGTGCATGACAACGACCTAGCGCACCTTACTCTTCGTCTGAAAAGTCTGCAACATGATATGTTGCAGCCCGAAACGGGTTAGCACATGGAATATGCTGGCAAGATAACACAGTAGAGTAATGAACAAGTAAAGGCTATCACTACATGCATATATGGCTGGTGGAGGCTCTATGGTTATAATGTTTTTACGAAAAGCCATCTTTTTCCTACATCAAAGGAATATATTTTTATTTAACTATCATGGTAGTTGAAACATTGAGAATGGTAAATCCCCATCTCAATCCCAATTAAAGAAGTAATTAACAACCCAACAAATTAATTAGAGTGATGAGATCAATATGATAATCCAAGAATCCAGATACTCAAGATGTCCATAACCGGGGACACAGCTAACCATGATTAGTTTATACACCCTGCAGAGGTTTGTGCACTTTTCCCCATAAGACTCGATCTCCTCCGTTGGATTTCTCGCACTTCAAGGTGTTTGAGAAATGGATGACCGAGACACAGTCTTTCAGAGACATTAACTCTTTACTCTGGGTGGACAGTACCAACCTACATGCCCTACATCTGCTAGCCCACTACTGAAAGAGGTCATCTAACATACTCAACTATGCTAGAGCCCATAATAGCTTGTCACTGCACACGGAAGTTTCTAGCATGAATAATCTTATGATCCCTTTGAGCCTGGGTGGCGAACCAAAAAGGACAGCACTGGTATATCCCCAGGTGCCCGCAACCAATCCACCCAGATGTGTGTTTAAGTAGCCACCTTAAGTTAACCATTAATTAACAATCTCACATCTGTCATGGATACACTCAAACCCAATCCACGTCTATGAGCATAGCATAGCAATATAAGCATAGCGTAGAAGTAACTCCCAACGGTTTGATAATAAAAGGGCAATAGGTTCTACCTCATCATCTACTTCCCAATGCCCACATGTTAAATCAGATCCTACTCATTCAATGTTTGAAGGTTGTAACTAATGCATAAAACTGGGTATGAAAAGAGTATGATCAATGTGTTACTTGCCTTGCTGACGATTTGCAAACCCTAGAGACTCGTAGTAGCACGCTTCGCACTCCGGGAATTCTATCACAAACAAACAATAGCATACATAAGAAATCAAGCATAGATGCATGGGTAAAACTCAAATAAGAAGATCAGAGCTGAAAGTGCAACTGAAGAGCTTCGATTTACAAAAAGAATCAATCGAATCGGAGCTTCGGAACTGAAACTAGGGTCAAAAGAACTTCAAATTCAAATCTGCTTGAAACCAAATTTTAAATTTGTCAAAACCTTGTTCAAGTTGATTAAACAGAAAGAGGGGCTCAAGACGAAGAGTTTGGCGTTGGTTTCATTGGATTTGGACAAACGGTTTAGAAACGGCGAGGGTTTGAAGATCAGGGGCTAATCTGCGATAAAAATAATCACTGATAGGTCCCTGGCCAAAAATAAACAAAAAAAGAAAAATCTATCGGACGAACGTCCGCTAACAGAGATGAACGGGCGAATGCGTTCGTTTAAACGAACGAACAAACGAACGTTTACTAAATAACTAAACCGAATAAAACCAAACCGATCTGAAAAAAAAACCAACTAGGGTTTTTACCGAAAATAAAACCGGCGAGAAGCAAAAACCGTGGGCGGCGTGATCGGATCTGTGGTGCGGATCATGAGGCGGGCTAGTGTTTGTTGTGTAGGTCAATTTGGCGACTTGGTAGGGCGGCCTCGGCTTATAAAGCTGGCAGACAGATCTGACAGACACGACCCAAAAAATAGGTTCATTTTTAAATAAGATTCCGCCGAGAAAAATCCTAATAAAATATAAAAAATTTCTAAAAATGCCAAAAAATGATTTTCACCGTCTAAACAGAATATTTAGAACAAGGTGAACATTTTCTTGGCCTAAAAATGCAATTTTTAAAAATGCATATTTTTCTAATTCAAATAAAATAGCAATAAAATCCAAATAAAATTATTTTATTTGATTTTAACATTTTTCTCCAATATTTCATTTATTTTGGAGAAGCCATATTATCTCCTCTCATATGTTTTAATTTGAAATATTTTTGGAGAGAAAAATAATTAAAACCAAAATGATCCCTGTTTCAATATTTGAGAAAATTCAAATCTCTACCTAATAATAAAGCACCGACTGTTTCTGCCCGCACACCCGTCGTGACACTTTTGCAAAAAAGCCCCTATTGTTTTCTATATTCAACATGCAGTCCGCAATTAAGTGACAGACCGAACCGTTATTTTACATTTTTTCATAAACCCCCCGGACCTTTTAGATAATTCATCCATGGATCATATTTAAGTCAAACAAATGTTTTTCTAAATTATTCATATCTTTTAAACCGTAACTCCGATTTTGACATGTTATATATGAAATTTGATTAGAAAAATATGTAGAATATGAATATGACATTATGTTTATCCATTAAATATTTTTAAATATATTTTTGGAAGATATTTAGGTCAAACAAATACTTTGTTAAATTATCTGTACCTTTTAAACCGTAACTCTGATTTAAACATATTATATATTAAATTTGATTAGAAAATTATGAAGAATATGAATACGATGTTATTTTACATGTTAAATGTTTTACCTCTGAAAAACCTCGCAGGAGAAAACAATAGATTTCTCATCGCGCGCGCTAGAGAGAGAGAGATAGAGAGAGAGAGAGAGAGAGGGAGGGAGGGAGGGAGGGAGGGAGGGAGGGAGAGAGAGACGCCTTAGGATTAACCACATTCAAACATGTTTTGGTTTGTGTGAAAACTTAAGGCACCGCCGGCGAGGGTGAGAAAGAGGATAAGCGGCAACACAAATGTGATGCCTCGCTAAAATAAAGGAGATGGACCCATTGTTGTCTTGAGTGATGGTTGTTTGGTTAAGAGCGTGTGTTATTTTTTTCTCCCGTTGCAACACATGGGCTCTTTTGCTAGTATGAAAATAAGAAAATCCCCAACTCTCTCCGTGGGTCCTTGAGTTGCTTAGGATTTTTTTAGGATCACACCCAAATGCAAATAGAATATGATATGCATATGATGACCTATGTATAACATTACAAATTGAAAATTTGGGATGTTACAAACCTACCCCCCTTAAGATGAATCTCACCCTCGAGATTCGGGTTGGCTAGAAAATAGGTGTGGGTGGTCTTTGCGTAGATCTTCCTCTTGTTCCCAGGTGGCTTCATCCTCGGTATGGTGGCTCCACTGAACTTTGCAAAACTTGATAACCTTGCTGCGTGTGACTCGGCTGGCAAACTCGAGAATCTTGACTGGTTTCTCCTCATAGGTCAAATCACTATCCAACTGAATTGCTTCCAGTGCCACTGTATCTCTCAGAGGGGTATTGGCCATCTCAGCATGGCACTTCTTCAACTGGGAAACGTGAAATACATCATGAACTCCTGATAGTCCTTTGGGTAACTCCAACTTGTAGGCTACTTCTACCATACGTTCCAAAACTCGGTACGGTCCTACAAATCACGGGGCTAACTTTCCCTTAACTCCAAAACGTTTAACTCCTCGCAGAGGTGACACACGAAGATAGGCTCTGCCTCCGATTTCATAGACTACCTCCTTGCGTTTCGAGTCTGCATAAATCTTCTGCCTGGACTGACACTATAAAAAAAAGACACATCCGTGACATTTTGGGCCGAACGAATTTTTTTCCTGTCATACATATGACACTTCTATGACGATAATTGTGACAAAACCCGGTATCATCATAGATGTGGTGGGCTCCTACTTCTATGAAAAAAATCATGATGAAAATGGGCTTTTCGTCTGGGTGGGCGGAGATGCGGTTGCATGACATTCTTTGGGCCGTCCATGACGGAAAAACCGTGGTAGAAGCGAGGGGAGGAAAATTTCGGGAGTTGCTTCTGATGGGAGGTCGGGGCCGAGCGATGCTGCTTTCTCTCGTGACACGCGTAGGCGTTGGCTCTAATCGAACCCGAAGCGAGGCGTTGGGCTCTAATCAACCCGGCGACAGACCGCAGTTACGGCGTTATCGAACCCGAGCGATCGATTGATGGCTGTTAATCGAACCCGATGGAGCGATTCTTCGCCATCTGCTGCTAATCAAGCCGATCGATTGGATGAGCGATGAGCGTTGCGGGGGGTTGGATGAACAAAGGAGCGGTGGCGTTGCCTCTGGATGAACAGGACCCGTGGTGTGGAGGGCTGGATGAACAGATGAAGCGGTGGAGGGGTGGCCGTGGAGGGTGGTTGAACAGGACCCGTGGTGTGGAGGGCTGGATGAGCGATGAGACGGTGGAGGGGTGCCCGTGGAGGGGTGGTTGAGCGATGGCCGGTGGAGTAGCGCGCGGTGGAGGCTGGATGAACAGGAGCCCGTGGAGGCTGGAGGAGGTCGACGGTAGCCCGTGGAGGCCGGAGGAGGTCGACGGTGGAGATGAACAGTATCTCGTGGAGTCACGTTTTGCGGTACACCACACCCCTCCTGATGAACATGACCCCCGTTTCGATCGTAGCGCTCCAACACAAGTCCGTTTTGTCCGTTTTGCGGTACGCCACACCCCTCCCGATCAACAGGACCCCCGTTTCGACCGTAGGAGGTCCGTTTTGTCCGTTTTGCGGTACGCCACACCCCACCCGATCAACAGGACCCCCGTTTCGACCATAGGAGGTCCGTTTCCTCCGTTTTGCGGTACGCCAGACCCCTCCTGATGAACAGGATCCCGTTTCGAACGTGGCCGGTCGAACACAAGGCCGTTTCCTCTGTTCTGCGGTACGCCAGGCCTCATTTCCATCGCCTGTTGCGTCCAAGCCATCTCGATGAACACGACCACGCATTCCGTTCCGACCCAGCCGGTTGGCTCCCACGTGTTCCGTTGCCTCCCGATGAACACGACGCATTCCGTTGCCTCCCCATGAACACGACGGATTACGTTGCCTCCCCATGAACACGACGACGACGCTGTTTCTCCGTTCCGACCCAGCCATGTACCTATGCGCGAGTAGGCGTTCGAGACCCTGCCCGTATGTACGTACGTGGCCATATTTTATTTCTTGCACCCTCGCCGCTGTACATACGTGTACATGCTACGTGCGCGCCTCTACTACGACACGTGCGCGCCTCTACATCCACCAGTATATATATATATATATATGTACACTTTCGCGACCAGAATGACAACGCTACGTACGCTTCGACCAGGTGGGTCCCGACTGTCAGGCACTTCCTTGCCTGCGAAGATGTAGCTGGTGGGTCCCAGCAGTCAGGGGGGCGAATCGTTTTGGGTTTTTTTGCCCGGACGCACTTCCTTGCGTGCGAAGGTGTAGCTTGTGGCTCCCAGCAGTCAGGGGGGAACATTTTTTTCGTGAAATACGGTGGCCCGTCCGGTGGGTCCCCGCTGTCAGGTGGAGGAATAATTATTTTCCGCGTAATAAGGAGGCACTTCCTTGCTGTGGCCATGGACCCAGCTGTCAGCCTCTCCACATACAGTCCACGTCTGATGGAAGTCGTTCCTTGACCACGTTGACCACGCCGCACCGAGAGCACCAGGGCGGTGGACGACGACGAGGCCTAGGAAGGGGACGACGGGAGCCGGAAGACGCGGCGGGAAGCCCACGCCGAGAGGAGTACGAGGGTTCACCGGTTTGGCTGCGTGTGAGGTTGCCGTCGCCCGCATGGCCCGCCGGCCGGTGGGAATAGTAGGCGGTGAGGCCTCCAGGCAAAGACATCCGACCACGGGAGGCAGGAGCATGCGGCACGACCGGTGCCGCTTTGGGCTACCGGAGCAAGAAGACCAGAGGTTGAAGAAGCACTACACCCGTTGGATGGACATCGACGGTGCATTACTAGAATCATTTATCTTGACTAAGTTGACAAAGCCCTCCGTCCCCATCAACTTAGTAGGCCCATTAAGTCAGCCTCCCACCAAGGTGGGTCCCAGCTAGCGTGGGGTATTCATTTTTTGTGCGTAATAAGGAGGCACTTCCGGTGGGTCCGAAATGACAGGGGAACGTTTTTTCGTGAAATACGGTGGCCCGTCCGAGTGGGTCCCAACGTGGGCAAACTTTTTTCGCGAAATGGTGGCCCATCCGGTGGGTCCTCTTTGTCGTGGAGGAATAATTATTTTCCGCATAATAAGGAGGCACTTCCTTGCGGTTGCCGTGGACCCGGTACCCGGCCTCTCCACGTGACAAAGATTCTTCCGATGGAATTCGATCGTTGACCACATTGACCACGCCAAGGCCGAGAGCACCACGATGGGCGGACGACGGTGAGGCCTAGGAAGGGGACGACGCGAGCCGGGAATACGCGGCAAAGGATGCCCACGTGGAGGGTTCACTTTGGTTCGGCTGGCCGCTGCCGCCACGAATAACAAGGGTGTGGGTGAGTGGAGTGGAGGGATGGCACGGCCACGGTGGGAGTAGTATGGGGCGGTGAGGCCTCCATGGCAAAGACAGCCCGGCCACGGGAGGCAGGAGCAGGTGGCACGACCGGCCGCTTTGGGTGGCTCGGAGCAAGAAGACCAGAGGTTGAAGAAGCACTACGGCCGTTGGATGGACATCGTATGGTCGGTCGAGCTAGAATCGTGCATATTGACTAAGTTGACAAAGCCCTTCGTCCCGTCAACTTAGTAGGCCCACTATACCGGGTCCGAGCTAGCAGGGGAGTATTCTTTTTGGGCGTAATAAGGAGGCACTTCCTTGCGTGCGAAGATATAGCTGGTGGGTCCGAGCTGTCGGGCCGCGGTAACGCTTTTTTGCAAAATACAGAGGCCCTTTTCGTGGGTCCCGGATGTCGTGGAGGAATCATTATTTTGCGCGTAATAAGGAGGCATTTCCTTGCGTGCGGCCGTGGACCGGTATCGGCCTCTCCACGTCTGATCCACTTCGATGGATGTCGTTCATTGACCATGTTGACCAGGCCGCGCCGAGAGCACTGTGGTAAAGGGACGGGCGAGGCCTAGGAAGGGAATGACACGGAGCGAGCAATACTCGGCAGCTTGTTTCCCACGCGAGGAGTACGAGGGTTTCTTGGTTCGTCTGCCGCCGTCACGGAGAATAACAACATGTGTGGGTGAGTAGAGGGATGGCTAGGCCAGCGATGGGAGTACGGTGGGGCTGCACGGCAGCAAGACCGGCATGGGAGGAGGGAGCAGCCTCTACGCCGGCGCTTGTTTGAGCGGGCCGGAGCAGGAAGAGCAGAGATTGAAGAAGACGACGGTCGTTGGATGGACATCCAACAAAGATATAGGCCATCTGTGGAAAGCCTCAAATCTGTGGAAAACAAAGATACAACCCATCTGCCATTATTTCAAATAGTTTACAACCCATTTGCTAATTCTTACGGGTTTTTTTGGAGCCCATATTGTTTTTTTGGCATTACAGCCCATATTGTGGCCACGGTTAAAAAATTATACGAAATATTGCATTATGTCGGTGCGGTCTGAACTATTTTTAATCCCGAAATTTCGAGTCACATTCAGACTGATTTTAAAAATAAATGTATATCAATATAAAATCCAATAAATTGTCCACGCATAAAAATCAATGCAATTTAAAATCTCGAAATGAAAATAAGATATTTGAAACTAATTGCCGGTTTGATGTGTTTTAAAAATGTACATCCCATTTCTCATTACTGATAGGCCATTTTCTTGGCCAGCCGCCTCGTCTTGAAAGATTTGCAGCCCAACATGCCTGATAAAGTGACTTACTTGACAAATCACGAAAAAACTGGGCTAGCCATTTTCAAAAAGTAAAAAAAAAACTACTGGGCTGGTCTGTGGTAAACATAAAAGAAAAGGCTGTCTAGACATGCCAGAGTGTCCCGCACAGCCAGTTGACACCCCTGCCAGTCTCGTAAACAAATTAGATAAATGCCACTCCAATTATGGGGATTCATAAAAATGCCACTGTAATTTCCAAACTTTGAAAAATGCCATCGCAATTTTTGCAAACTTTGAAAACGCCACTGCAGTTTGCAAACTTTAAAAATGCCACTCAGACTTCAAAAATGCCACTAGAAATGGCATGAAATGGCATTTTGAAAGTTTGGAAATTGCAGTGGCATTTCTGAGGCATTTATCAAATTAACCCAAAACAAAAATAACAGCGCGAGCTCTTTGGGTCCTCGTGTCACCGTTGCCACAGCAATTCTCTCGTTTATTGACTACGTTGACAATGGCATGGGACCCGGATGTCGAAATCCACTAGGAGGAGCCATTTTTATTGGCTTGAAATAAGGAGGCACTTGCTTGCGTCGCCATGACCTTGGCGGGTCCTCGCTGTCATCCTCTCCACGTACAATCATCTCCGATTGTACGCGTCAATTATGCGTGCCCTGACAGCCTCCGTGGCTATTTGTCGGGCGCCGGCCTCCACGTAGTCGGCCCGATGGGGCGCCTTTCGCGACTTCAGAGCGTCGGTCTTATTGCTGCTCCATGTCTACCGGGCGGTGCAAATCGGCGATAAGCTGCTCCTCCGCCAGCGGTCGGCGCTCAACAACTCCTGCTCCTCCGCCATGCGGTCGCGCTCCAACAACTCCTCGATCTGCGCATTGCCATCTAAAGATGATAGAATGCCTCCTCCTCCGTCGCCTTTCGGTGAAAAACCGAACACTAGTTCCGGCGGTGACCGCCTCGGCATCGCCTACCGCGGGCATGGGGGGCATGGCGGGCGTGGCGGCGCCGGGCTGGTGGGGGCTTATGAGGATATGGCGAGTTGGGTCACGGTGGCACTGGAGAAGGCCGGGAAACAGTACTTATAGGGGGAAGGTAGCGCGATGGTCATCAGAATTCAATGCATAATGGCTTAGCGCGCCAGCTTGCCGTGGAAAACTAGCAAAACTGAAATTATGACTATGCCGTCCCGTCCCGTCTGGGTCGCACGCCGGCATGGCAGTCAAACGAGTGCACTCGAATCATCTCCCTCCTTGTCAATAATGATTTCACGGATTTAAAAAGCCCGCAACAATTAAAGCGTATCTTTTTTGCATCAGTTAGCTGCCTTAATTACGGCTGACTGCATGCGAGCACTCGTAATCGCCGCAGTCAAGACACGGCAAAGATGCAACGAGTCGCAATGAGGGCACGCATGCAGCCACTTAAATCGCTGGAATTAATTAGGCTTAAACTTCTGCATGCCGTTAGTTATTGCCATGCCTTGGTCTTGATGCTTTGCTCATGGGACTAATAAACCCGGATGGAGGGAGTACCTTGGTTGGTGAGAGGTTTGAATTAAGCCCTGGAAACCGTAAAGGAGGTACTAGTACGTGCGTGATCCGCTATTTATTCGTGTAGGATCGAGTAGGTCGTTTCTTGAATTGAGCCCTGCAAACCGGAAAGGAGGTAGTACGTGCGTGATCCGCTATTTATCCGTGTAGGATCGATAGTGTAGCTTGTCGCTTTTCTTGAGGTAGGCATTTTTATCCATGTAGGATCGATAGTGTAGCTTGTCGGTTTCTTCAGAGGTAGGCATTTTATCCGTTCGATAGTGTAGCTTGTCGGTTTCTTCAGAGGTAGGCATTTTTATTCAAAAACTGCCACTTCGCATCTTGCGTCATAAATAAAACTGCCAGAGCGCATTTGTAGGCTAGCTAGTGATCGATCAAGAACTTGTAAACACCGAGCGAACAGAAATAAGTAATTGTTAATGCATCTCAATGATTCACAGATCATATACAAATATGTAGCTCCAAAAGCAAAGATCAGCCACTTCGAATCTTGCGTCAACTAAAACTAACTAGTACGATTCCCATACATAAGATCAACATGTTAATGCATCTCAATGATTCACAGATCATATACAAATATGTAGCTCCAAAAGCAAAGATCTAGAAAAAACATCTGTTCTTCCTACTAACATGGATGCTTCTCTTGGCCAACATTCAATACTGATGAAAAGACAAATTTCTTTGTGAAGTCTACAATTCCTCTTGCAAACGTAAGTGGTTTCGCCAACAGCTGGAACCATGAGAATTAACCACACATGATGGAGGAACATCCACTGCAGTATGATTTGGTCTTCTCTCGATCACACCGCGAGACTATTTTCGAAATACAAACTTTAACTTAGGGAAAATGATGCCCATTGTTTAATCAGACCAAAGCAATGAAGCACCTAGTGTTGGCCAATAAATAGTACAGTACTACTTTTCTGCAGTCCATGAAGTGACTATCCAATCTTTGTGTCTATTTTCAAATGGCAATCGCATGCAAGTGACTATACTATTCTCTTGTGCAGTTCAACCAAAATTGCGGACACTTTGTTTGTTTGCCAAATAGCAACGGCGAGACATCTCTGCTCGCACAAATATCAAGCAGCTAGTAAACATATACCACACCATGTTCGCATGATGATGGAAGAGGTGAAATTGATACAACGAAATTGAGCATCCAATCATTGAATCCTGTCCTGCACCTCCAATGTAGGTCCACCCCGCCAATAAATTCACATGCAAACCACTAGTATTACTATCTAATGATAGTACAAAAAGAGTAGCAAGATAGTAGCAAACCATGTACCTTCGTAATGAACAGCTCATAGTGCCACCAATTGGATATAAAGGTTTGGAAAAAACATGCTCCTAATGTTGAACCAGTTGGACTTTTGTGCAGCTCCACTAAAATCGAGCATCCCTGTTTGCATAGATATTGAAAGTGTGATTACTATGAAAGTGGCACTAGTTGAAGCATAGACTCACAAATATAAGCATTCCAATTTCTTAATGGGAAAAGGTAGCAAGACTGTTTCTAACCACCTGTTTGAAGGAATAAATAAAGCAACAACGGCTGATGTCAGGAAGGCATACATAGTTTTTTCTGAAAAACTGAGCCATTCCTAACCTTTCCTCTTCTTTTAAGAAATTTTTGTGCAGTTCTACTAAAATAAAATGTCATCACCGCCTTGACAATTTAGTGACACTGTACAAAAGGAAATGACTTAACACTACATCATGATGTCGGGTATGTAGTAGACAGGCATTAGAGAAAAACATACAGACCTCCTCCGATAACATAATGAACATTAATTTTAGCAAAGGTGTGACTAGCTTTACCGGATAATTTGAGTGAACTCTACACCCTCTGTTCCTTAATATAAGACGTTTTCGCGGTTCAATTTAAAGTACCCAAACGTCTAGTATTTAGAAAAACAGGTAGTAGTTTTCTTGAGCACATATCAGGGAAAGCTTGCCACAATTTATTTATGTCCATACGCTAATGCAACACCATTCGAATACTACAAATATACACTAATCCAGTGGCTAGTGCAACAGTAGAGTAGTTAGTTTATTATAGGGTACAATACAATGGTTTTATCGACAGATTTCAATAAACTCTAGCAATCGGAAGGTTTCTATAAGAATTAACAATACAAAATGTAAAGGTAACAAGTTTCAACATTGGTATACTAGCTGTGCATGAGCATTAAACCAAATACAAAAGTCTGAAGGTAACTAGCATTATTAACTAATGACAGTATAAAAATTGCAAACCATGTACGCCCAAGGTAAATATCATTTCGAACTCGGGGACCTTAAAAATTGCTATCCCAATCTTGATAATCGATCAAACATAAAAACTTGATCGAACAAATCAAGAGAATAGCCGGAGGAGGAGGTGCCCACTCTTGACCTTTCCTCTTGTCTTCATAATTGTCTGTGCAGTTTAACAAAAATAAAATGACATCAACGCCTTGGCATTTTGGTGACACTGTACAAAAAAATTGACTTATCTCATGAAAGTGAGGTATGTAATCTATAAGCATTAACAGTGCAAAAAATCTGAAGGTAGTAACAAGTTTCATTGTTGGTATACTGGCTGTGCAATAGCATTAGAATGCCTTAGCTGAAAAATCTTTAATACATCCACAATCAACAGCTAACCCTGAAATGATCCAAATGGCACTGCTTAAATTTATCTGTGGCATTAGACTGAGAGCGGCATTAGTTAAATGTGGCATCACTTTAGCAGTAGCATTGCTTGACTTGACTGCTGGCGTTATACTAACAGCAAAAAAGTGGCAATAAGAGCATGGGAGGCCCATTCGGGCAAAGGCGCACCAAGACGATGTACCTCCACAGACGCAGAGTGGTGAGGGAGGTATGGTCGCCAGAGCAACAAATATCCAGGCAGCATATGTGGATTACGTCCCATTTTTGTTCTCTTTAGCCACCTTTTTCCTACGTGAGGACAACAAACCGATCGACCTGGTCATTCTCTATTGCGTTGTCATGCTGTCGGTGTCAAAACCGGCGGATGTCGGGTAGGGGGTCCCGAACTGTGCGTCTAGGCGGATGGTAACAGGAGACAAGGGACACGATGTTTTTACCCAGGTTCGGGCCCTCTCGATGGAGGTAATACCCTACTCCTGCTTGATTAATATTGATGATATGGGTAGTACAAGAGTAGAACTACCACGAGATCAAGGAGGCTAAACCCTAGAAGCTAGCCTATGGTATGATTGTTGTTCGTCCTCAGGACTAAAACCCTCCGATTTATATAGACACCGGATAGGTTAGGGTTACACAGAGTCGATTACAATGGTAGGAGATCTACATATCCAGATCGCCAAGCTTGCCTTCCACGCCAAGGAAAGTCCCATCTGGACACGGACGAAGTCTTCAATCTTGTATCTTCATAGTCTTGGAGTCCGCCGTCGATAGTCCGGCTATCCGGACACCCCTAGTCCGGACTCCCTCGGTAGCCCCTAACCAGGCTTCAATGACGATGAGTCCGGTAGCGTTGATTGTCTTGACATTATGAGGCGGGTTCTTCTCCAAATTCCATATACTTGTCGAATAGTGTCCTGGCCGATAAATGCTGCGCTCCTTGGCTTCTACGCCCAATAATGGCAATCTTCCACATATTTGAATGAATGCGAAAAGCCAGGGTATTTTTACAATTACCCCCCTAGCCGTGCAAATGAGCCGCCTATAAAAGGGGCAAGGATCTAGATCTGAGTCACACCATCCCTCCTTTGCGAGCTTTCATCGGAGCGCCTCTGACCAAAGCCCATTCCATCATGGACAGTCGACGCGGCTCCACCTCTCGCGCTCCCAGCCCTCAGCCTGGAAATTGGGAGAGATGCTCAGTCCCGCATAGCGAGCTAGTTATACTCCAAGCCAAGGGATTTCTCCCCTCGGCCTTCATGGTTCCGGTTCGAGCCGGACTTGCCACCTACAAGGGCGGAAAGCAAGCGGAGAGCGTCCCCGATCCCTCTAAAGGAGAGGGGGTATGCTTCATCTCTTATCTAGTAAGAGGACTCGGATTTCCAATCCATCCGTTTCTCCAGGGGCTCTTGGAGTTCTACGGCCTCCAATTGCACCACCTTACTCCTGCCTCCATCCTGCACATCGCGGGCTTCGTGGCCCTTTGCGAACTGTTCTTGGGCGTCGAGGCTCATTTCAGGCCGTGGAAGAGAATATTCTGCCTAGTACCCCGTTCTCATGAGGGGTCAATATATCAAGTGGGCGGAGCCGAGCTATGGCGCATCGCCGGGACCGGATACTTATCCAGAACCCCAAAGAAGGCGTCCGAAGACTGGCCTTCGGAATGGTTTTACATGGAGGACGTCCCGCTGCCGGATCCTGTTCGGATCGGCCTTCCAGAGTTCAGCAATGCTCCTCTAAAGAAGCGCCTAAGTTGGCGCCCTCGGAGCCCCCGGAGAGAAGATGACCGGGATGTCCTTTATTTGATGAGCCGAATAAAGTTACTGGCTCATGCCGGATTGACCATGACAGGAGTCATGGCAATCTGCATTATGAGGGGAGTGCAGCCGCTCCAATACAGGGCCACCCCATGTGGGACTTCAACGGGGAGGACGATGCCACCCGCCATGGCCGCAAAGGGCCAGGATCGGTCACCGAACTGGTGAAGATCTTGTTTGCTATGTATAAAGGGGAGGAGGAGGATTTCCTTCGTGTCAATCCACTGAAGGAGTTTTCCTCAAATAATCCTCGAAGCTGGGTAAGCAAACATCTTTGTGACCTGTCCGATCCATGTTCCCATGGTTAAATATCTCATTTCGTGGTTTCTGCACAGGAACTGCGCCGGACTGTGGAGAAGATACACAGCCCGCCCCCACAACCCGAGGATCCGGAACGGTCCCTCGATCCGACCTCCGAAGAGGATCCGGATATAAAGGTGGAGTTGATCGACGGGGTATTCCACCAACTTAGCATCGACAATGCGTTGGTTGCCGTTCTGACGATTACCGGAATACTTCCAGCCTCACAGGTAAATGAGACCGAGATCCCAAAACCCTGATAATGACCCATCCATGCTTATTTTCGACCATCGTATACCAATGGTGCTTCGCAGGGGGTACCTTCGAGGCAGGAAGCCGAGCCCGCGGCGGCTGGCCAACAAAGGGCAGTGTGGCCCTGCAGGTTAAAAAGAAGTGCGGTCCGGATCGAAACTCCGCCGCAACGGTATGGCATGTCACCATACTCCCAGGATTGATTCCTGGAAGGCGTACTAACACTGATGCTCTTTTCAGGAAAAAGAGCGCTCGCCGGGCTGAGTCCGGAGAGGTTGCCAATCGAACCTTCACCGGCCAGGCTTCAAAGCCGGGTCCGGAGGCTGAGGTGAGCACGAGATGTGCGTCGGATGCTCCTCCGACAGAGGATGCCGACAGGTTGTCCGCCACCAACTCCGAGGTGGAGAGCGCCTTGAATCATAGGCGCCGCCGGACAGTTCTTCGTGACGCATGTTTCTCCCAAGAGGCCTTGAATGCCTTTGATTCGGGAGATGCGCACCTCCGTGCCGCTCAAGATGGTCTAGCCAGATCCACGGAGCAGTATGTAAAGGACATGCGGGTAAGAAAATTTGACAGTTATATATGCCAGTAGCCCCCGAGACTTAAAATAGTTAGAATAACTGATTTAAGGATCATTTATTATGCGGGATCTTCTGAGAAAAGAATACCCATCGTCCCAGAGCTTGAAGAGTGCGAGGCCCAACTTGAGGCCGCACTAGCCGCTCTGGGGAGCCACAGAGACCCCTCCGGTAATATACGCCGGAAGATAAATAGTTTATGAAGTGCGGCGGGTGTAAATCGACAAAAATATTGCAGATGGCGCCGGACTAGATCCGGACAAGCAGCAGCTCTTGCGCCACTAAAGGCCGGCGAGAGCGTCTTGAGGGTGCGGCAGGAGAAAAATAACCTCCAAGACGCCAACACCAAGCTGGGTGAGGAACTAAAGGATGTTATTGCCCAACTGTCGACTCAGAAGGAGAATCGGGCTTCGTCGCGGCATTTTCGATAAGTGCTTGAGCGATGTTTGTAAGAGTTCGGCGAGGAAGGCAACTAACATAAAGATGTGTGTAGGTTTGCTCACAGGTCGTCCTGAGGAGGACATGCCCAGTTCTTCGGGCGATCTTCTTCCCGAATCGCATCACTGCATTTAACGAGCAGTCCGACAGTGATGAAAGGCGTCGGCAAGGCCTTGTGGCCATCTATCTCCCTGCCCGAAGGCATTGGGGAGCTGGCAAAGCGGCTTCAAGGAGCACGGCGGCGCTTCCGGCTATGGAAGATACCAGCCTGCCGTCAAGGCGCCAGGGAGGCCTGGGCCATGGTGAAGACGCCAGACACGGTGACCCAAACCACATGGCCGAGGTCGGACTGTGGGGCTGGATGGGATGGAGATCCCTGTAAGTTAGTGTACGGCCAAGTAGAATTGGCCGCCAAGTATTCCCAAAGAAGATTGTAAATTAGATAGCCTATTAGATGGCATTGAGGAGGAATACAATGAGTCGAGTTGACTTATGTAAAAATATGACATGAAAAAATGTCTTCTAGCCGGATTGTAGATCGTTTGTCATAGCGGACCTTTTCGCTTCGACCTCCGGACCCAATAGTCCGGAGTGTGTCCGAATACCTTCGTGGTTATATAAGAACCGGGGTATGCATGGAGAAAGGCGTAGGGGTCATTGTTGCTGTATCAGACAAGTGCCCAACTAGTTATGTTATATTACATGGGTAGTAAGAAACATCTTCCGGGAGAATAGTTCCGTTAAGGGTTCCTTTCATTTGAGATGCATGCCCTAAAGTGCATGTCAAAGCTGCTATGAAAGCAGAAAATCATCTGGGGGCAGATGGGTAAATAGTTAAAAATCATCTTTCAGTTCACCGACCGAATATTTCCTTAAGAACGCTGTCTTTAGGCTTCACCCAGTCTGAGGTACACATCCGGCTGACCCGACAGTAACAATTGCAGAGGTGCTCCCTTTACCACCTAGCCGAACAATCGGGAACGTAGGGGTAAGCACAGGAGCCACGCAACCCAGCTTGGCCAAAACTTAAGTCATATCGATGCATATAATGGTGAATAAAAGGTACATGCGAAAGTTTAACACATGTGTTGGGCATGAAGCCCGTATAAATAAGCTTCTGTTAAAGAAGCCCCAGTATAATGAGCGGGCAGCGCCAAGTGTAATGTCTGAAAAAAGCGCAAACGAGCCTCTAGAGGCTACAAGAAGAAGAAGGAGGAAGGAGAGAAATAAAAGACAACACAAAAGCAAAAATAAAGAATGCGGATGGAGGAAGGAGACGAACTTGGAGTCCGGCACTTAGGCGTAAAATCTTCGTAGACGGTCTGCGTTCCATGGGTTCGGCTCGAGTCGGTTATCCGATGCGTTTCGCAGACGGTATGCTCCGCCGGTCAGGACCTGGTCAATGATGAAGTGACCTTCCCATTTGGGCTTGAGTTTGTCCTTTTTCTTGTCCGGCAGGCATAGAACTAGTTCGCCAACGTTATAAGCTTTGGCCCGTACTTCCCTGCTTTGATATCTTCGAGCTCTTTGTTGATAGAATGCTGCACGAGCTTTTGCCACGTCGCGCTCCTCCTCCAATGCGTCCAAACTGTCCCGCCGATCGAGCTCGGCTTCTCTTTCTTCATACATGCGCACGCGAGGTGAGTCATGTATTATGTCGCAGGCAAGATCGCCTGCACCGCATACACCATGAAGAATGGTGTGAATCCGTAGTACGATTCGGCGTGGTCCGCAGCCCCAGAGTACGGAGTCGAGCTCCTCAACCCAAAGGCGTGTTAGATTCCTTGAGGACCGCACTAGTCTGGGTTTAATGCCACTCATGATTAGACCATTTGCCCTTTCGACTTGGCCGTTGGTTTGAGGGTGATAGACTGAGGCGTAATCGAGCTTGATGCCCATGTTTTTGCACCATAATTTGACCTCATCGGCCGTGAAGTTGGTGCCATTATCAGTGATGATACTGTGGGGACACCGTAACGGTGCACTACCCACGATATGAAGTCTATCCTTTGGTCCAGATTCGCCGTTTAACAGGCTTGGCCTCTATCCATTTGGTGAATTTATCCACCATGACCAATAGGTATTTTTGCTTGTGGGTTCCTCCCTTGAGGGGTCCAACCATGTCAAGCCCTGCACCGCGAACAGCCGGTGATGGGTATAGTTTTAAGGGTGGTGGGTGGCATGTGGCTTTGGTTAGCAAAAAGGATGGCAATCGACGCATCGTTGGACTAAGTCCTGCGCATCTGCCCGGGCCGTCGGCCAATAAAATCCTGTCAGACAGAGGCCTTGCCTACAAGGGCCGGGCTGCGGCGTGGTGCCCACCCAGTCCGGCATGAATTTCAGCTAGGAGGTTTCGCCCTTCCTCTTCGGAGATACACCTTTGAAGGACTCGGTAGTGCTTTTCTTATAAAGCTCTCCCTCATGGACTTTATAGGCTTTAGAGCGCCGCAGACTATGCAAATGAGCCTCATTTTGGTCTTCGGGAGTTCCTTCCTAGTTAGGTAGGCTAGGAATGGTTCCGTCCACGGGCGATAACCGCCATTATTTCGTGAGCAGAGGGTGTTATCTCGGGCGGAGCCTCGGTTGTGTCGAGTGTTCGGCGTCAGTGGTGCGGTTGGGTCCGTATTGTTATTGCGGACTCCTTCCCATAGTACGGATGGCTTGAACAGCCGTTCCAAAAGATATTGGGTGGGGCGGCATCGCGTTTTGCACCGATGCGTGCAAGATATCCGCCACCGGTTGTTATCCCGGGCTATATGATGAAATTCGAGCCCTTGAACCGGCCGACATTTTAGGACCGCATTGCAGTATGCTGCCATTTTCGGATCTTTGGCATCAAAGTCCCTGTTTATTTGAGATATTGCGAGGTTCGAATCCCCACGCACCTCTAGGCGTTGAATGCCCATGGAGACTGCCATCCGGAGGCAGTGCAGAAGGGCCTCATATTCGGCTGCGTTGTTCGAGTCCGTATACATTATTTGAAGGACGTATTGGACCGTGTCCCCGGTTGGGGACGTCAGGACGACGCCAGCCCCGGTGCCGCCAACATTTTGGAGCCGTCAAAGTGCATGATCCAATTGGAGTATGCGCCGTACTCTTTAGGGAGTTCGACTTTGGTCCATTCGGCCACGAAGTTGGCCAAAACCTGCGACTTAATAGCTCGTCGTGGCTTATAAGTTATGTCGAATGGGAGGAGCTCTATGGCCCATTTAGCAATCCGGCCCGTCGCGTCGCGGTTGTTTATAATGTCATTAGGAGGTACTTCGGAGGCCACCGTTATCGAACACTCTTGAAAGTAGTGTCGCAGCTTCCGGGATGCCATGAACACCGCGTAATGTATCTTTTGATAGTGTGGGTACCGGGACTTGCATGGAGTTAGGATAGTGGACACATAATAAACCGGTTTTTGAATAGGGAACCGGTGTCCGTCCGTTTCTCGTTCGACAACGAGCACCGCACTGACCACTTGATGTGTTGCGGCGATATATAATAGCATTGGTTCGCCCATGTTGGGTGCGGCCAGGACCAGATTTGTTGCCAAAATGGCCTTTATTTCTTCGAGTCCGGCCATGGCAGCATCCGTCCACTCGAAGTGTTCGGTGCGGCGGAGGAGGCGGTAAAGAGGTAATGCCTTTTCTCCTAAACGGGAGATAAAGCGAGTTAGAGCCGCTACGCATCCCGTCAATTTTTGTATTTGTTTGAGGTCTTTTGGAATATCCAATTGTGACAGATCTCGAATCTTGGCTGGGTTTGCTTCAATTCCTTTACCGGACACAATGAAGCCCAGGAGCTTTCCTACCGAACGCCAAGACGCATTTTTCCGGATTGAGCTTGATGTCATATTTTCGAAGATTGTCGAATGTGAGCCTCAAGTCATCTACTAGAGTTTCGACGTGCTTGGTTTTGACGACCACGTCATCTACATATGCTTCCACCGTTTTGCCGATATGGTTTGCCGACATATACGAATCATGCGCTGACATGTTGCGCCGGCGTTTCTGAGCCCACAGGGCATTGTGTTGAAGCAGAACGAGCCGTATGGAGTGAAGAATGCTGTTGCAGCTTGGTGCGGCTCCGCCATCTTGATTTGGTGGTAGCCGAGATGCAGCGTCGAGGAAGCACAATGAGTCGTGTCCTGTCAGAAGGCGTCAATGATTTGATCAATTCGAGGGAGGGAAGGGATCCTTTGGGCAAGCCTTATTAAGGTCTTTGAAATCAACACATAGGCGCCAGGATTTATCCTTCTTTGGTACCATCACCAGGTTTGCTAGCCCGTCCGGATGTTTTATATCTCTGATGAATCCGGCTTCCAAAAGTTTGGCTAGCTCCTCTCCCATGGCCTGTCTCTTGGGTTCGGAAAAGCGCCAAGAGCCTGTTTGATCGGCTTGAATCCTTTTAGGATATTTAGGCTGTGCTCGGCCGGTGACGTGGGATTCTGGCATGTCTGAAGGGTGCGAGCAAAGATGTCGATTTTCTTGTAGAAATTCTCGTAGTGTGGCGTCTACATCAGGGTTTAATTGTGCCCCAATGGAGGCCATCTTTGCAGGGTCCGTTGGGTGGACTTGGAATTTGACTATTTCATCCGCTGGTTTAAAAGAGGTGGACTTGGATCTTTTATCAAGTATCACATCGTCCCTGTTCACCGTGGAGCGCATCGCGGTGAGTTCCTCGGCCGCTAGGGCTTCGGATAGTGCCTCGAGGGCTAGTGCGGCTGTCTTGTTTTCGGTGCGGAGTGCTATGTTCGGATCACTAGCGAGAGTGATGATTCCGTTAGGTCCGGGCATTTTAAGCTTCATGTACCCATAATGGGGTATAGCTTGAAAGATTGTGAATGCCTCTCGTCCTAATAAAGCATGGTATCCGCTGTTGAACGGGGCCACTTGAAATGTGACCTCCTCGGACTGTAATTATCCGTGAGCGAACACTACGCCCAAAGGTAATTTTTCCTGCAGCATGCTTCCGGCTAGGGATAATTCCTCTAAAGGTTGTGCTGCTTCGCTCAATGCGGTTCCAGTCTATTTCCATTTTTCGGAGGGTTTCCTCATAGATGAGGTTTAGTCCGCTGCCGCCATCCATGAGTACCTTAGTAGTAAGGCAAAGCCGCCCACTATCGGACCGAGGACCAATGCGGCCGGTGCTCGGGCGATTCGAATTTAGGTTCGTCACTGGCATTGAAGGTAATAGCCGTGTCGCTCCATGGATTTATTGTTGCTACTTGGTAGACTTCGGCAAGGTTGCGGAGTGTTCGTTTTCGCATGTTATTTGATGCGAAAGTCTCGAAGACTGCTAACACCGTACTGGTGTTCTTTGGGCTGGGATTACGAAGCTAGAAGCTCCTCGCCACTTTTGGCCACCTGCCGTAGTATCCAACATGCTCGAAGGCTATGAGTTGGAGCGGCGCCATCTGTGCTATGAATTTTGCGAGGTCCGTTTAGCCAACCCTCCAAAGACGGTTCCGCACCCTTTAGGGGTTTTGGTTTTTTGGTATTTGACCCAGGTGCTTGATAATGATGCACCCTTTTGTTTCGGACTAGGGATGTATTCGGGGCCGGATTATCCCAAAATTTACTTTCGGTTTTCCAAGCGCTCTCCATCGCACAGTACTTTTGTACTATGGTCGCCAAGTCATCAAAGCGTGTAATTTCACGACGATTTATGGCGTTTAGGATTCCCTTGTCCGTGCAATTATTGCAGAAGATTGGGATTGCGTCTTCCTCTCGGCAGTCCTTTATCCTGTTCATAACCAGGAGGAATCTGGACCAGTAATGATGTACTGTTTCGGCGGGCTCTTGCCGAATTCGAGAGAGATCGCTAATGTTTGGGTGGGCGGGTGGCACTAAATCCGGAATCCTGTCCAATTTAGGACTCAAGGGCGAGAAGTTTCGAACTTCGGAAGTTTGGATTTTTGAGTGCTATCCAATGAGTCCGACCCGCCGCCTGACTTTAAGTTCAGGGCTGGATCGACATCCGTCCCTCCGCGGGAATCCGACATGGAGGGATCGGGAATCCGGACGGAGCTAGTCCTTAAGATAGAAGAAGAATCGCCGCATTGCTCCTCTATCACATCAACATGATGGGTAGCCTGGGGAGAGTTGATCTCTCTCAGATCGGTTTTAGGCCCGATCCGGTCGTAGTATGTGGCGACCCCCAGGGCGGCGATTCGATCCAAGAGCTCGTTTACGGAGGAGAGCTCGATCGGATCTAATTGTTCGGCAAGTTCCGAATTGACACGAAGATTGGTTTCGATGACTCGAGAGGTCATCATCGGTATGATGGCGGACCGGGCGGTCATAAGAAAACCACCTAGTCAAGAATCGGCCAGCGGCCAAGGCTCCTTTGGCGATAGTATCATCTTTAAAGACGAGATGAGGCATCCTACGATGGCGGCGACACGAGGAACTCTCAATGAAAGCACCAATGTCGGTGTCAAAACCGCGGATCTCGGGTAGGGGGTCCCGAATCGTGCGTCTAGGCGGATGGTAACAGGAGACAAGGGACACGATGTTTTTACCTGTGTTCGGGCCCTCTCGATGGAGGTAATACCCTACTCCTCGCTTGATTAATATTGATGATATGGGTAGTACAAGAGTAGATCTACCACGAAATCAAGGAGGCTAAACCCTAGAAGCTAGCCTATGGTATGATTGTTGTTCGTCTCTACGGACTAAAACCCTCCGGTTTATATAGACCTTTGGATAGGTTAGGGTTACAGAGTCGGTTAAAACGGTAGGAGATCTACATATCCGTATCGCCAAGCTTGCCTTCCACGCCAAGGAAAGTCCCATCAGGACACGGGACGAAGTCTTCAATCTTGTATCTTCATAGTCTTGGAGTCCGGCCGTGACGATAGTTCGGCTATCAGGACACCCCCTAGTCCGGGACTCCCTCAGCCGGCGTCGTGGACCATCTGGCACAGCCGACTGATGCTCGCGCTCATCGCCTCGATGGGTCTAGCTTAGCTTCTACTACCTCCGTCCTGGTTTATTGGTCCCCATTGTAATCTGTGTCAAATTTTGACCATAGATTTAACTAACAAAATGTTTACGCATGTTACTAAAAATTATATCACTGAAAACTATGTTCAAATACGAACCCAAAAATATAATTTTTGTTGACATGCATCAACATTTTGTTAGTTAAATCTTTGGTCAAAATTTAGCACAAATTACAAAGGAGACTAATAAACCAAGACGGAGGTAGTAGTCAACTGATCTTGCGATTCGAGTGATCACCCTTGCCCTTGGTTAGCGTGCATAGGTGCGTAGGATTTCGTACTACTCCTCGGCCCTCTACTGCACCTGCTTTTGGCTGTATGATAGGTGGGCCAGCCACCCACTGGGCCCATGTGTCATTCACCCAAAGGCAGTTGCCGTAAGTCAATGAAGTTGCGCCCCCTGCGTCTTGTGCAGTATAGTCATCTCACCGGACCTCTAGTTGGGGCCAAACGAGAAAAAGTTTGATGTTCTTGGTTTATTGGTCCCCTTTGCATTTTGCGCCAAGTTTTGACCTTTGATTTAACTAATAAAATGCTAATGCATGTAAACAAAAATGTTGTGTAAGTCACATTACGAAAACCAAATAATCCCAAAACACTTAGGCACGGTGCATTAACTCCCTCCTTGTTTCTTATTTCGTGACATATCAACCAATGAGAGATGTGGGCCGTGCATGCTTTGAATGACTTGAGACTACCAAACATGACATGCAGTGTTTAGTTCATTGCATGTAATCCTATTAGTACTCTAGTTAGCAAAAAACATTAAGTTCTCTCGCCAATAGGAATAAAACACCATGTATTTATTTCTGAGAGGAGTAGTACATTTTTTGTGACATGCATTACTAGATATTGCTAGTCAAATACTAAAATCCAGATGGACGTGGTAGTACTCCTAAATCCAGACGGTGGTGCTACTAGTACTAGTAGCAATACTACCAATGTAGAACTCCTAGGAGTACTAGCACTGTACTACCCGTTGATCAAATTATTGCGTGCCGCTCCTCACAGTGAAGTGAAAAGACCCTGCGCCGGAGATGACACCTGAGTATAAGCGTCGTGTTCGGCATACCATAGTCAGCCTCACCGTCTGCAGTCACTATCATCATGGCTGTAGAGCTCGCCTGCTTACAACTAGCCCTGTTCGACATAATTTCCCGTGCGTAGATGCCCGTGGATTGCACGGAACACCAAGATTGGGGGTGGACGGCTCCGGCAGCGGCCATCGCGCCAGATTTTTCCACGGCCTTCTAGATGTGGTGGGGAGGAGATAAGGCTGATTGTGAGAGACAAGGAGTTGTTTGTAAATAGGGAGCAAGCGCAGGCATCTTTTTGCAAAAATGGAGAAGCTTGGTTTGTATGCGTCAGATCTAGATCCGATGGCTATTTGTGAAAGATGGAGGCACAACATCGTCACCAACTCAGGACCTGTTTGATTCGCAGGATTTTGAAAATGCAGGAATAGGACACAGCAATATTACAAGTTTCAAACTGATATTACAAATGTTAGGAGTAATGCTGCACCTAGGAAGAGGGAATTACTAGGAAGTTTACGTAAGAACTTTCATTACATTAGGTGGATGCAGCGTTATCGTACAAACTAAAATCCACCGCCCTGACAAGTCACTAATGCGCAAATAAGTTTTCGAGTCTCTGGCCACTTGATGTTTCAAAAACAAATTCAGCTTCTGCGGAGACTTTGTCATTTAGGCTTAGACGCTATGTGATCAAAGACGCCATTCATTGTTATGCCAGAGAACGCCAAACCTCATTACCTTGAGCACACTTGCCTCCAGAACAATGAATCTGGCCAATTTAATCTCAGATGTGCTGCCTCGGTAGTCGGTCAAATCAATTTCTGTAAGATGGAGATCAAGGCATTCGATGAGATTGTTATAGTGCAGCACATTTTTCACTTTCGGGTCTTTTTTTATGTGCAAAAGAAGAGAACATATTAGAGCAGCTGGCTGCATAAGATTGCCGTGTCATCAAGAGGTACCAATATCATTCGCTCATACGATAGGGTTGGCTGGCTAGTGATATTTTTTCACTCTCTCTCTCTCCCTCTCTCTTTCTATCTTTCTGTTTCCTCTCATTTAACTAGTAGCACGTGAAGAGCTTGGGCATTTGTTGCCTTCCACTATGTGGCCGATGCCATATTTCGCAAAAGTATGCCACATAATACGCATCGATGTCAAATCAAAAGATTTTGGCACCGCTCTCGCGATGTGAGAGAGTTGGCACCGCTGTGCATACAGACCCACATGTATAAACAAATCAATCAAACCAACTACACCAGCCTCTCACTCTCCCAAACAAGTGTTTTTTTATTGCCTCGGTCCTCTCTCTCTCCCACACAGTGTTCATTGCGTGAGTTAATTTGGCACCGGAGCAAAGTAGGTGATCCAGATTGGAGCACCAGGTGAGCAATGGAGGGGCATCGATGCCAAATGCATCACAAGTGAATTTGGCACGTGTTTTGGCCTACACAACCCACTTTTGTACTTCCTCCGTCCCAAAATTTTTGTCTTAAATTTGTCTAAATACGGATGTATCTAGTTACATTTTAGTGTTAGATACATCCGTATCTAATCAAATGTAAGACAAGAATTTTGGGACGAGGGAATACTACTCGTATTTAGTATAAAATTTTGACCATAGATTTACCTAAGAAAATGCCAATGCATGTCACTAAAAATTACACCATTTGAAATTATGTTCAAATCTGAATCCGACGATATAGTTCTTAGTGACATGAATTAACATTTTGTCGATTAAATCTATGGTCAAATTTTGATACTACAAAATTGGAAGAGTAAACCAGACGGAGGTAGTACTTGCCCTTAGGGTAACCATATAGTTCTTGGAGTAGTCTAAGTTACTTTCCACTATGACTAGCCTAGGCTACTATAGTAGTACAACATAAAAATGATGCAGTGATCACGTGAGAAAAAATACTAAAACATTTCTTTCGATGCAAAGGCGTAGATGTAGTTTTGAACACTACACTTGTCATCGTAATTTGGGAAAATTACGAAAAAATTGAGCTACGTTGTGATTACCGTTTACTAATAGGAAAGAAGTTTCACCTCGATGAGTAGCTTCTCCGTGCATGGAAAGCATGTAAGGAATCCAACAACTTGATCCAGATTGTGGCCGATAGATTTTAGTGCTAAGATCTTCACTGTGCGCATGGACCGGTCAAGCTTGTGGGAATCATTTTCTGAAGACGGTCGTAAATACATCAAGAAGAAATTTAAAAATGTGAATTTCAAGAAGACGGAGAAGAAGATGAGTGCTGTACACGAACGATTATGGATCCAATAAAGAGTTCGGAGAATTTGGCGACGAGTACACCAATGTCAATTTCGACGTCCAATGACCCTGATTTTTGTTGGACCTTCTAGATCTGATACAAGCAATCTCTCAAGGAAAGGCGCATTCTCAATGACCATAACATGGAACAGCTGGAGTGATCTCTTCCCAATTGATGTGTTGTTGCGGGGCCAGCAAGACACATAAATCCATCGGAGATTCGTTGAGGCGATGTGGAGGCTAATGAACCCGTGGATCTGCTCAAGACGAAGGTACTCGAGCGCAGTACAGCTAAGGAGCAGGTGCTCCATAGCCTTCTTCGAGATGACAACGTCGAAGAGGTCGAGCTGCTTGAGTTGAGGGAGAAGAAGGGCGGGCGCGGCATTAATCTGGGGAAGATAGCAGGAGCTGAAGCTGGCGCGACGCAGCGTTGGCGTGAGGCGGAGCGCGGACAGCGACACAGAGCGACATCGTCCAGCTTCAAAGCTGAGCTCCTCGAGCTGATCTAGGGCGGGGTATAAGAACCACTCGTTGAACTTGGGTTGGACCTTGCAGTTGGTACTGAACATGCAGATGTCAAGGCATCTGGCTGGCCCAGGGTGCGATGAAAGGATCTTGGAGACTGCGGCCATGCGTTTGCAATCCCTGTCACAGAGGCAGCTGTCGACGGTGAGGTTGTGACGCCCGGATATTTAGGCTACAGTAATTCCACACTAATGATACCACGTCAGCTCAGTTACTGTTGTCAATCTCGCGATGGTTCAAAAACAATTCAAATTCAAATTTAAAATCAAGTCAAACAATTAAAGTTTTCATAAGTCAAAACTAAAGTATTCTTAATGTGACAAATAAATCATGGATATTATTGGTGGAGTAACAACATCTTTATAAAATATTTAAATACCCTAAAGTGATTAAAACAACATCAAAACAATTAGTTATACTCCTAATATATTTTACCAAATACTAAACTAATTTTATTCTGAGGTAAAACTTCTTAGAACAGTGGATTATTTTGACACACTATTTTTGGAGCTATTTTCATATTTTACTAAACCAAAAATAAAGTGCAACTAAAATAATTAGGAACTAAAAGAAAACAGAAAAGAATAATAAAAAGGTGAAAACAAAACAAAACAAAACAAAACAAAAGGAACCCCCTCGCCCATCGAGACTTGGCCCACCGACCAAAGACACCTGACCCAAATTGGCCCCTCCACTCTCTCCATAACCCCACCTCAGAATCCCTAACCCCCACTCGCCCCACTCCTCCCCGATTCCCTGGATCGATCGAACCCTCCCTCGTCTCCCCCAACACCAGCCCCTCGCTACCGACGCCTTGCAGTGCTGCCCCGGCCCTATCACCGACCACCACCACTCGCCGGACGCCTCCCCGCTCCTTCCTCTGCCCCCCCCGATTGGATCGGGGGAATCAACCTCATCGACCGCGCCACTCGACCCCCCCTGCGATCCATCGCCGGACGCCATCGCAGCGGTCCTCTCTGTCGCTGGAGGCCACCCAGCCGGACCGCAACCTCGCCGGCTTGCCTCCTCCTCCCCGCCGGACTGCTACATCTCCGTCCCCGTCGTCTCCGGCCTCCTCCCCGCGCCCCGCTGCCAAAACCCTACGGCCACCGTGAGCATCGCCCCTCTCCACTCCCCCTCTGCTTCCTTCGCTGGATCCGAAGCGCGCCGTCGTTCGCGCGTGCTTCGCCGTCCTCGATGGCTACTGGCCTCGTGCTTCGCCACCGCCGCGCCCCATGTAAGCGCTCGCTCATGGCCTCGGGCGCCATCGCCAAGGCCTCGGCGCGCCCCGCCTGTGGTCGCCAAGGCCACCCCTGCCCTTGTCCCGCGCTACCAGACTTTGGTAAGGGCCAGGCGTGTCAAGACGCCCGTGGTCGCTGCCTCGCGCTTCTCCTCCCTGCCGGTGCCTCGACAGCTCAAGGCTGCCAGCCTGCCTCAGCGCCACCGTGGCCATTGCCGGCCGGATCGCTGCCTCGCGCCTCTGGCGTGCAGACTCGCTGGCTGCCCGCCTCATGCTCAGAATCTGCTCGCTCTCTAAGCCCCCCTGCCCAATGACAAGTGGGCCCGCCCTATGAAAGTTTTAAAAAAAGAAGAACAAAAGAAAGTTAAAGTAAATAAATTATTAATTAATTAAATTAGTTAATTAATTCTGTTAAATAAAACTAATTAAGTTTAGTTAAGCTAATTAACTACTTAATCTAACTAATCTGAATTAGGACTGAAAGTGAATGGCATGCGGGTCCCTGGCCCACTTTCGACCAGTCAAGCTGGATCTGATCGCCGACTCAGCAGTTAACGGGTCCCATCTGTCATACACATGAACAAACTGCTGGGTACACTTTCGTGTACCCATAGCAGTTTCTGTATTTAATATTTTAAAGTAAACTAAATCAGAAATTAGAAAATCATTTAAAAACTTTGAAAATTCATATAAAATAAACCTAACTTGGATGGAATAACTTTGTACATGAAAGTTGCTCAGAACGACGAGACGAATTCGGATACGCAGACCGCTTATCAGCCACACGTCCCTAGCATAGCGAACACACAACTTTCCCCCTCCGGTTCACCTGTCCGAAAACGCGAAACACCGGGGATACTTTCTCGGATGTTTCCCCTTTCACCGGTATCACCTATCCCTACGTTAGGTCACCCTTAGCACAACGTATTGCCGCATCTTGCTTTGTGTTATATTTGATTGCTTTGTTATTTATTGTGTTCCCCCTCCGTTACTTCTTTCCGGTAGGCTCCGAGACCGTTGCCGATACCCCCGTGATCGGCTACATCGCAGACGACCCCTTCTTCTTGCCGTGAGCAACCAGTAAGCCCCCTGATCACCGGATATCGCTTATTCTACTCTCTACTGCTTGCATTAGAGTAGTGTAGCATGTTCTTGCTCGTTATTCCTATCCAAATGCATAGCCTGTCCTTGCTACTACTGTTGTTACCTTTACCTGCAATCCTACATGCTTAGTATAGGATGCTAGTGTTCCATCTCTGGCCCTACATTCTTGTCCGTCTGCTGTGCTATACTATCGGGCCGTGATCACTCGGGAGGTGATCACGAGTATATACTTATATACTATACATGATACATGTGGTGACTAAAGTCGGGTCGGCTCGTGGAGCACCCTGAGTGATTCACTTGGATTAGCTGAAAGGACCTTTGTCCCAACGGCCCTCTGTGTGGATCTTTGTGGCGGAGCGTCAGGTAAGGTTGAGACTACCTGGGTGAGAGGTGGGCCTGGCCTTGTTCGGCGTCCGCGGTTACATCATTAGCACGCTTAACAAGATCTTGGTATTTGATCTGAGTCTGGCCATTTGGTCTATACGCACTAACCAACTACATGGGAAAGATATGGGCACTCGGCATCGTGGTATCAACCGAAGCCTTCGTGACGTCAGCGACTGAGCGGCGCGCGCCCGATTGGACCGCGTAACGTGACTTCCTTTGTAATGGAGGTTGCTAGGTCTGTTTCTGGCCGCCCGCATAGCGTCTTGGTGTGCTAAGGGCGATGGGCCCGCACTTCGTGGCGCTTAGGTTTAGACCGGCGTGCTGACCTCTCTATTGGCCTAGGTGGGGCTGCGACATGTTGATCTTCCTCGGCCGGGCATGACCCAGAAAAGTGTGTCCGGCCAAATGGGATCAAGTGTGTTGGGCTATGTGGTGCACCCCTGCAGGGAAGTTAATCTATTCGAATAGCCGTGATCTTCGGTAACAGGACGACTTGGAGTTGTACCTTGACCTTATGACAACTAGAACCGAATACTTAATAAAACACACCCTTCCAAGTGCCAGATACAACCCGGTGATCGCTCTCTAACAGGGCGACGAGGAGGGAATCGCCGAGTAGGATTATGCTATGCGATGCTACTAGGAGGACTTCAGTCTACTCTCTTCTACATGCTACAAGGCGGAGGCTACTGAGCGTAGTCTTGACAGGATTATTTATCCCCTCTTATTACGGCATTACTGCAATTCAGTCCACTGATATGGCCCTTTACACATATACCCATGCATATGTAGTGTAGCTCCTTGCTTGCGAGTACTTTGGATGAGTACTCACGGTTGCTTTCTTCCCCCTTTTTTCCCCTTTCCTTTCTACCTGGTTGTCGCAACCAGATGTCGGAGCCCAGGAGCCTGACGCCATCATCGATGACAACTACTATACCGGAGGTGCCTACTACTACGTGCAGCCCGCTGACGACGACCAGGAGTAGTCAGGAGGATCCCGGGCCGGAGGCCTGCGCCCCTTTCGATCTGTATCCCAGTTTGTGCTAGCCTTCTTAAGGAAAACTTGTTTAACTTATGTCTGTACTCAGATATTGTTGCTTCCGCTGACTCGTCTATGATCGAGCACTTGTATTCGAGCCCTCGAGGCCCTGGCTTGTATTATGATGCTTGTATGACTTATTTATGTTTTTAGAGTTGTGTTGTGATATCTTCCCGTGAGTCCCTGATCTTGATCGTACACATTTGCGTGTATGATTAGTGTACGATTGAATCGGGGGCGTCACAAGTTGGTATCAGAGCCGACTTCCTGTAGGAATCCCCCTTTCAAACTCCTTGGCCAAAGTCGAGTATAGTCAATTGCAAAACTATTTTACTAACATGGATGTGCGGCCCACGGGCCCACGTCACCATTGGGTGGTAGTAGGATCTTTTACTCCTCGATTTGTACTCTGGGAATCTGATGTCTCTTCTATTCGGGTTGAACGATTTTTACTAACTCTGACTCTAGGTTCTCAATAATACTTTCTCCCGGAGAGCCTCTTCAGTCTAGATGATTACTTTGTGCACCGAAGGATTCCGAAGATACCTTCCGATATTCTCTCGAGACCTTGTGCCCGTTGCTTTTGCAATTCCCTACCACTGCAATATCCCTATGGATAAATACTTACACCCGTCGTTCTTACTTTATACCCAGTCGATCTTGTTATTACAAGATACCTCGAAATTCTCTCTAATGTTCCGAGAATACTTTGTGCCTACTGCCTTGCAGTTCTTTGCTACATGAATACCCCTACGGATAATTTCTCGCACTTACCGAGAATCCACTCATCCCCAGTTGATTCATGTATGTCACCAATCCTCAAAATATCATTCGATCTTCCGAAAATCTTGAGCATCCTATTGCTCTTGAAATTCTTGATTGCTTGCATTATGGTTAATCCCATAAGTCTAGTAATCTTGTTGACATCCATTGTCATTGTCATTTTGAGTCTGTTGATTCGATTTGTTGCGAATGCTCGCAATCCTCAAACAGATCCTAGAATTCATCTTTCCGGCTCAGACGTCGTTTTAATCATGAACTGGTTCTCGCCAATTAAATTGTCGTTGATTGTGCCCCTAAGTCTATTGAACTTATCCATCCTTGATCGTAGCGCCCGCTTCGATCCTTCGCTTTGTAAATCATAATTCCTTAGCAATTGAGCTCTAAGTTATCCATTGTTTCTATAATCCAATGTCTTTGCCTTGCTTCTTCCTCTCGGTTGTGTGCCGATACTCACCCGGATCCTTTGTTGGATTTTATCCGACAATGTCCTTTATATTCAATAACCTTGAGCCTTTCCTAGGATATATACCGCCTTTGGTAAATTGTATCCTCTGCTTTGTCAACCATGCTCTGCTATCGAGCTTGTGTTATTTACTCCTGAAGTTTGTGGTATATGTTCCTAAGAGGCCCCGATGGGTTGGACATAGGCCTTCTCTAAACTGTGTGAACCCGGAAACTACTATGGGTCATACTCTACTAGTGTTATGTCAGATAAAATTTCAACACACAATTTCGTTGAAGGCGAGAAGTGAATGAAAGGTTATGCATTAAAGAAGTGGGAGTCGACCTTGAACTTTGTGTTCATGCCCATGGACACGATGTAGATCCTATCATAGAAGCTTCGTGTAATGTTAACTATTTCCTTGATATGAAATCATCTGGTATCTATGTATTGATCATTTGCAGTCGTGGTCCCGACCACATTTTCTCCTTGATTCCATTTCTCGGACAAGTTAAAGTACTTGCCTTTTGCAGATCAATACGCTTGCCCAACCTCTATTTTGATCTTCCTCGAGTATTAACCTCTGGTATCTCGAGAACTATGTTGCTTCCTGCGAGTCTTCATCTAGTATTGCTTCTCACCGATCTCGGATCCCCCCCAGGTTCTGAGTTATCAGTCACTCGAGAACACCGATAAGTGAATCGATTCTGCACTCCGATTCAATAACTCTAAGTAATTCTTGTTGCTTATGAGTTTAATAATTCTTCAAGTCATTCCTAGCCTTATCGGCTATATCATTATCGTGCAAACTTCTAACTGTGCTACCTGGTCCTTCTTCCCGGAGCACAAAATTTTCGACGATGAGCTAAGCTTACGTCGATCTTCCTCGTCATATCAGTTCGTCTTGAACAACAATCTTGATTTCAAGTTTGTGTCCTACTCATGGTTCCAATAACCTCCCGCTACCTCATTCCTTTGACTTGATGTCGTCGCTGATTGATTACATCTTCATAAAATCTCTCGACAAATGTGTCGTGATCATCATCAACCTTATGAGCTCTTCCAGGATATAAATTGAATTCATGATGAGAAATACCGTCCTTGCCCCTCGATGGTTTGTGTTATCATCGACCACTTTATTGCCTTCTGTTCAACACAAACTTATTCATGTTTTGTGTTATACCTTGAGATCCTTACTATCCAGCATTTGTTCTTCTTTACCTTGGAGTATTACCATCTTTTATGTCAAGGATGTCGGGAGAAATTCACCACCCTTAAGAATTCTTGATACCGGTGATACTTATTAACATCGCCATTCTTTTCTTGGTCCCCGTGTTGTTTCTAACCGGAATACCGACAAATGGTCTGTGATGTGTAAATTCTAAACTTCGAGCAACCCTCTTGCTTTGAAGTTATTGGTCTATAGTTTTATTCTACGTCTATGGCTTATTGAATCACCATTCTGACATTGGTCGTGCAACCCAACCCATATTTTGGGTGCAACTTTCAACCAATGTTTAATTGTGTATGTTTTCCTCGAGCATACTTCCTTATATCTTTGATCTGACAAATGTTATCTCCTTGTTCACTTAACTGTGGAAATCCATCTTTTGGAAATCTCGATGAATTGCCGTTGAGTTCACGGACACCTCCTTGTCCTCTCCTTGGGTTAATGATGAACTCTTGTTAACGGAAATCACTTCATAGTTCATTTCCCGAGAATCTTACATTGTCATCTGTCAATTGTGTTGCACCTTTTCTTCTCAGGCATACTAAGTCGGAGGTATCCTGACACCAATCGGATCTGAACCTCGGTCAGATATGATGGTTGGAACATATTTCCAAGAGTTATAACATTGGTCTTTATATGACTCGGTAAGGTGATGTCATGCCTAGCACACCTGGCCGAAGGGCCTATTGTTATAGTTTCCTTTTTAACAAGGTTAACCAATTTTCCATGAGGAACTTGAATGCCTTGTTTAATAAGTTATCCCGATGGATCCTTTGTGTATCCAAAGTCCGACCTTTGCTTGAAGACCATGTCAATGCTATCTCGAAGCATGTACGTGGTACTCCGATCTTCAATAAGAACATTTGAAGCCCAATGCTAAATGTTTCTTGCTCAATTATCCAAACACCGTTGTATGGGTGATGTCATGAAATTTCTCTCCCCTTACCTAAAGGGTTTTCTACATTATCTCCTCGTGGATATCTTGCTCTTCTTGTCCTTGGGAAGGATATACTCCTGAAATATGTGTTTAAACACATTTTTTCCTTTCCATTGTTACATTTAACCTGATGATCACATTTTCGTTTCCATTGGTTTGTTTGACCTTTTATTGTGATCTATATAACCTAAGCAGTAATAATTCACTTCTTATGTAAACACCTCGGTGTACAACTCTGCCAGTGAGACCCTGTTACTTTTGTTGATGACATTTCGGTAACCACTGATGGATGAGAACTTTGCCTACTAGTCCGCCTCGTTCAACGAGCAGGAAAATGGTTCTCTTCGTCCCTCGCCCTTTGGTAATCGATGTTGTTGCCGACATAACTGATAGGCTATCCTCTGACATACCTTGCTTGCATGATCACGCAAGACGTCTCCGCCCTTCCTACTTTTAACCCACATGGTGGGCCCATAACCCACAGTTCCACAGGATCGAAACCTGACTCTCCTGTACACCCCTGTTCCTAAAGCTATTCCTCACGCTTGGCTTCGTATGAAATATCACGAGCCACCTTCCTAGTGATCTATTCTGGTATCAGACACAATACTTATTCCCGTTGCTTTGAACCCTTTCGCGCCTTGTAACAGGCATCAAACGATTACTGCCATTTCGAAACTTCCCATGATACCTCCTTACTTTGCTCTCGATACTTTCTTAAGTTTCAATTCGAGAGTTACTTCCCACCACCTTCCCCGATGTTATTGACCAGATAGTTAACCTTGCAGAGGTTCGTTCCCCCGGAATACCCACCCATTATTCTTTCGGAAGTACGATGGAATTCCCGAAGAAAGGATGTCGACTTCATCATGATGACCTAAAGCAGAGAAATGAATACATCAACGAAAAGGATCAACCTCTTCGAAAGGGCAGCCAAGACCGAGAAGACTCGTTAGGTTTTTCGCTACCAACACCTTTCCCCCCTTACTCCACTGCTTAAATCTCGGGACGAGATTTCTTGTAGTGGAGGAGAATTGTGACGCCCGGATATTTAGGCTACAGTAATTCCACGCTAATGATGCCACGCCACCTCGGTTACTGTTGTTAATCTCGCGATGGTTCAAAAACGATTCAAATTAAAATTTAAAATCAAGTCAAACAATTGAAGTTTTCAAAAGTCAAAACTAAAATGTTCTTAATGTGACAAATAAATCATGGATATTATTGGTGGAGTAACAACATCTTTATAAAATATTTAAATACCCTAAAGTGATTAAAACAACATCAAAACAATTAGTTATACTCCTAATATATTTTACCAAATACTAAACTAATTTTATTCTGAGGTAAAACTTCTAGAACAGTGGATTATTTTGACACACTATTTTTGGAGCTATTTTCATATTTTACTAAACCAAAAATAAAGTGCAACTAAAATAATTAGGAACTAAAAGAAAACAGAAAAGAATAATAAAAAGGTGAAAACAAAACAAAACAAAACAAAAGGAACCCCCTCGGCCCAACTGGGACTTGGCCTAGCCGGCCAGCACACCAGCCCAGCCGGCCCCTCCACTTTGTCCATAACCTGTAACATCCCAAAATTTTAAATTTTGGAATGTTATAATAAATAAATAACTATGGTTGTTGTCTGATTGTTTGACTGATTGATTGAATGGAATTGAGTGGAAATTGAAACTTTTGAAAGTTGAATGAGAGGGAATGAAATGACTTTCCCAAACTTTCCATTTTGCATTTTTTGGATCCCAATTGAACTCAAGTTCATTGCAACACCAAAACCTAGAGTGAAGATGACATGACTTCTTCCATTTTGAAATGAATAGGGTTTTGGAAAAAGAATTGAATTTCATTTGGGAAGTTTTCAAATTCAAAGCTTTATGCAACTCAATGATTTTCATGAGGGAAGATAAAATGACTTCTTCAATTATATGAAATAGGAGTTGGAAGTTATAATGAATCAAGTTGAAAATCATTTGAAGGTGCTTTGAAACCCTCTTTCAAATTTTGAGTTTTGAATTTGAATTTCAAACTTTGGCATGTGGGAAACATTTCAAAACTAAGCCTGATAAATACTTGATCAAAAGTATGAGAGGAGAAAACATGACACTCCAAAAATATCAGAGGAAACAATGCCAAAAGATTTGGATTCAAATCTGAAATTTATTTGAATTTGAAAAAATAGATTTTTATGAAGTTTGGATTTTGCTTGGAAAAATGTTCAAATGAAAGGGAATATTCTGATCATTTTGGTATATATATACCCTATATAAATTATTTTTAGATTTGGTTTTATTTTTGTTTTAGTTTTATTTAAAAAATAAAAGAAAACCCCCTCAGCGCCAGCCAGACCCAGCCCCTAAAACCCCAAGGCCCGGCCAGCTGCCTCCCCTCCTCCCAGCGCCAGCCAGTGGCCACCAGCCCAGCCTGAGCCGGCCAGGCCAGCCAGCCCGCCCGCCCCCTGCTGAAACCCCTGTGGCCGACCGCCGAACCCTCCCCTCTCTCTCTCATCGACTTGGGCCCCGCCCGTCTTCCTTCCCCTCGCCCACGCCATCGAGCTCATGGGAGATCGACCGGATCCCGAAGGATCCGGGATCCCCCGACCACCCCGATGCCCTTCCGAAGCATCCTCGAGGCCCGGCTATAAAAGAAAGACCCCTCCGCACCCCATTCCCCCCTAGCCTCGCCGGACCTCCTCTCCCTCCCGCTCGTGCTCGCCGGAGCCCGAAGCCCGCACCGCCGCCATTGTCGCCGCCGTCGACGCCCTGGTTCCCCCCGACCAACCCCGACCCCACCGAACCACCCCGTGCTCCTCAAGCATCTCCCCGACGAAGTCGCCGGAGCTCGCCGACGTCCGGACGCCCCGGAGCACTCTCGCCGCCGCCGCCGTCGCCGGAGTCCGGTAAGCCCCCCCGGCATCCCCCTCCACCGTTCGATCCTAGATCTAGGGTTAGGATTAGAAGCCCCCGAAGGGGTAGGGTTTAGTTAGAAACAGACGGCCCGATCGGTTTTATTTTAGTTTAGGTTTTATTTTATTAGGCCGGTTCGTTAGTTTAAACCTAGGGCCCGTTTAGCCTATCTAACGCCTGAGCACAGTATAGGCCCATTAGGCCTTTTTCTTTTAATTTGATTTTCTGTTTTAGCAGAATAGTTTCTGTTTTCAAAAATTCATATCTTTTATTCTGTTCAATATTTTGAGTGATTCTTTTTTGTTGGATTGCAAATTTTATGTAGTTTCTGAAAAATATATATTTAGCTATGTTAAAAATAATTAAAAATGCTTTAATATTGTTTTAGTCAGAATAGCAAATCTGTTATAACTTTAGTTAGAAAAATTATTTTTGCATGATTCTTTTGTCACCACTTTATTTTGACATTGCCAAACCCTAGAAATTAATTTGGGTATTTTAGGATTAATAAATAATTAGTTTTAGACAGAATCCTATTAATCCTAATTAATTAACTAGTTCCTGTTTTCCTAATTAATTAATTAGTAAATTAATTTATTCTTAACTTGTGATTAGTTATTCTAGGTTAGTTTCTGCCATTCTAGTAGATGAACTTTTATTTATAATTAATCAAAGTTTTAAATTATTTTCTTAATAGAAATTGGATTAGGCCTAAAATGAGTTTTATAATAACTTTTAAATTAATTCTTTTTTGCTCCTAGTTGCTTAGTGAATCCTTTTCTGTTTAGTTAACCTAAAACCATGACTAGGTTGTGTTAGAAAATTTTTGTTATATAAAAACTATTTTAGCTATTGTTTGGAGTAGGAAAAACTTTGAATTGGTTTCTTTGAGTTTCTCCTTTTTGGATTGGTTTTGATTGTTTTGTTGTGTTACTTTTGTTATGTTGTGTTATGTGGTCCTATTGCTATGTGCTTATTATAGTTATTGTTTGCCTCGGTAGACTTTCCGGAGTGCGAAGATTACTACTCTGAAACCCTAGTTTCTTTCGAAGATCGTCAACCAGGCAAGTTCACTTTGACCATGCTTTTCTTACCTATGTTTTATTGCATTTAGTGGCACCTTGGTAACCACCCCTCAGTAGTGTTATTGAATCCCTGTAGTTGAGTAGTATGCATGAGGTAGGAACCCATCACCCTGTTACCAAGCCCGGGACGTTATTTCTTTTAATGCTACGCTATAGTAGACGGGGTTTGGTATGAGTGCACGGAGTGGTGTGAGAATGGAGGATTCTACGTCAATGACGACAACTCCATGATGGAATCTGCAAGGACTGCATCTTCAAGACCTCAAGACTTCAAGACTCGAGACAGATTGCAATACACACTACTTTGGGTGAAGGACGGTTGTGGGCAGCCCTAGAGAAACCGATGGTTGGCGGGATGCATGGAGAAGCGCCATGACATCTCATGAAAGCTTCACCCAGACTCAAAGAGACGGAAGAATACTTCACGCCCGGAAGCTTACCTGTGCAACCGCAAGTCATTATGGGCTCGCTTGGTTGACCTTAGTTGTGACTCTGGCTGGGGCGGTACTAGCAGATGTAGAAGGATCGGTAGGATTGGATGGGTACCGGACGGTGGTCGAGGGACTCTTCGGAAGACCATGTTTGGTCATCTAGTTCTCAAACACCATGAAGTGCGAGAACGTAAAGAGAGGGATCGAATCTTGCGGGTAAAGTGTACAAACCTCTGCAGAGGGTTATAACCTAATCGATTAGCCGTGTCCCCGGTTACGGACAATTTGAGCATCTGGACTTGGATCTATTTCGGAACTCTCAACACCGGATTGATAACTTAATTGTGGGCAACTTATGATGATTTTGGGCTATGAGACATCGGTTGGCGGAACCATGTCATGGTAGAAAAAAACTCCATAGTACAGGCTTCATTTTATTCCTTTGATGTAGGGAAAATAAAACCAGCTTTTATGCAAAACAAAACTTCGTACACGAGCCACAAAGCCATATTGCATATAGTATAGTTTTATCATCTGTTCTTTTTATTGTGATCTTGCGGTACATTCAATGTCTTGACCTACACGGCTGCAACGTATCATGTTGCGTATACTTTCCTCGACGAGTAAGAGTTACGATCTGGTTACGGTCTACACTCAACCTGCCGATGGCGTTGATGGGACTCCACACCTGTTTGATTGTTTCCGCTGATTATTATGAGGTATATATCAGTTTTACGTTATTTATGCATGTGATTGCACTTTGATATATACATTGATGTACTGTGTGTGCCAAAGACATACCGATCCGAGGATGGCATAAGAATACGTAGGCTTGACCGTCGAGGTCGGGTCGCTTCTGAGATGGTATCGAGCACATGTTGACCGTAGGACGTGACCCTAGAAACCGGAAAAGCCCTTAGGACAGGATATCTCAAAACTTTATTTACAACAAGACTCTTACTTCTCATCTTTTCTGAATTTATCAAATAGACCCTCTCACCTCAAATAGTTAGAATATACCCTTATCCTTTGATCTCCGGAGGATCAATCAAGACGCTTCCAAGAAGGATTTGATATCGGAGAACTGATGACCCCTTCAGAGTAAAGAGGATTTCACCATGTATTAGAAGCTACAACAGTTGAAGACTTCGAAGATTTGAAGTTCCTGAAGAAATATTTGACCTTTAGAAGACCAAACCCCTGTTACACACTTACGTTAGATGCGACGATGTGTGAGCTGTCATTTGTTTGATGTTTTCCGACAGCCACAAAGTAAAACCCGTTTCTTCAAAAACTATTGTTTGTATTGTGTGTATATCCCCCCCCACCTCTCTCATCTCACCCTAAAAAACCCTTGAACCCCATAGATGATGAATGAAGTTGGACTGATATTCTGGATCAAGACTCAAATGGAGGCGTAGCTATGGATGCAGAACATGGAGAATCACTTCGGGAACAATTTGGTTTCAAGGAAGTATGAGGTCCAATACGCTCTTCAAGATTACTTTCTGAGAAAGTGCTGCAACCTCGGTGGAGAATGCATCAATCCATACAAGGATTTAAAGGAGCAAGAACTTGGGAGGAATTCAAGAAGACCCCGATGAGATCACGTCTTATCCGGAAGCACAATGATACACCAAGAAGAAAACCTTGTGCCTGCAAGATTTGCGGAGAAATAGGACACACCGGGAGGAACACAAAGATGGATGCCCTCATTGTGAGGAGAAACACCCGGTGAGGAATGCCCAACTAGTCAAGTGACTTGTTTCTTGTGTGAAGGAACCACCCACTACCCGACTCGGTGTCACATTTACCCCATGGTGCAACAAACTATTCAGAGCAGGAAGAAGGAATGAAAGAAGCCCTCCAAGAAGTTATGAAAGAACCCGTGATGAAGGAAAGTGTTGACGACACGGATGGAGAAGGTCTCGACAGATTTTACTCCAATGCCTGCTATTCATGTGGAGAAGAAGGACATTTTTCACAAGATTGCACCAAGGAAAGAAAGGAGTATCCAGGATATTTCCGACAATGAAGTGAAGTTTGACCCTACGGAGATAGAAACTCACGATCATTACAGAAAATTCCAGGAAGAGAAAAAGAAGGCAACCCGAGAACAACACAATTTTTGCAGAGAAGGACCTAAGTCATATCACTTGTTACAGGTGCAAGGATTTAGGTCATTTCGCTAGTAAATGTCCAGAAAAGAAGCCAAGAATCCAAGGAGCCCGCATAATCACAAAGAAGCCCCGAGACATGTCGGAAGTCATTTGTTTTATTTGCAAGGAGGCAGGACATTATGCTATTAAATGTCCCGACAAGATGAAAACTGGAGTTGAGTAGTTGGAATTTTGATATGGATAATAAGAGTAGTAGAAAGCAATTTCATGAGCTCAATGAGTTGAGTTATGTAATGGGTGCTCAGAGTTTGTAATGGATTCATGAAATCAATAAAGTTAAGGTGACATGTTTTCATATGTTTAATTGTATGAGTTGTTACTCTATGAACACGGATTTTGACCATTTTCGAGGATATGAGAAAAATATGGTCTATGGATGGATTTGTGAATTTCATTTTTAGGGTGGTAGTACCTGTGAAGAAGACTAGACTAATGGATAAGAAAATATATATTCCATGGACTGTAGTTCAAGGAAAAAAAAGTCGGAGTTTTGCTTTTGATATGATGGTATGAAGAAAGCAGTACTCTTTGGATTTAAAGGAGGGTAATATGGAACAAGAGAGTTACTCCAAGGATGAGTTAAAGCTGCACTAGTGTTGAAGTGGGCCATAACCCACAGGCCCAAGAATTAATAAGGATCAAGTACCCTTTGGAGAAAGAAATTTTGGGAATAGACTACGATTTGATCAACCGACGATTCTATAGTAGTTTACGCAAACACGAGAGTTGTTAAGGAACGATAGATGTTTGTTTGGCTGCAGAATCAATGGATTTTTCGAACTTGGTTCGCCGACAAGAGAAATTCTGCAATGCTTGTGAGGATGACCGAGTGTTAGAATGCGAGATTCGCTAAACCATGTACAAGGTAATGATTTGGGTGCGGGATGGATTGATCACCATACCGACTTACTCTTATTATTCGCTTTGCTATATGGGATGGTAAAATCTGAGTGACTTACCTATAGTAGAGAGACGACTATCAAAACCTTGTTTAAACCTTAGAAAGGTATAGGTATTTTTTTTTCCCTTGTACACGGCAGTTGTTGCCAACCGTAGGTTATACGGTGAGGTTCAACCTGCACCCGTTTTTCTGCAGGGGAAACCATAAATCGTTGACCACCATGAGATACCGATATTTGTTTAGAATTGGCGCTGGACCGTCGACTATGAAGACCCAGTCTTGGAATAACCTTACCAAGAGTAAAGGACAAAAGAATTGAGGAAAAGGTTATGCCACTACCGGAAGAGCCCAGAGAAGGAATTATCCTTAATATCTCGAGAAGACCGACACCTTTGCCAAGAATAAGGATGGAGTATATGAGTTTTGATGGAACCGTAACCATGCTTCTAAGGGTGGTAGCATCCGAGACCCGGAGACGATCGATGGATTTTTGAGAAGACCCCAAACCCTAACCTATTTCTTGTTAGCCTCTCCGAATCTCGAGGACGAGATTCATTTTAAGTGGTAGGTTTGTAACATCCCAAAATTTTAAATTTTGGAATGTTATAATAAATAAATAACTATGGTTGTTGTCTGATTGTTTGGTGATTGATTGAATGGAATTGAGTGGAAATTGAAACTTTTGAAAGTTGAATGAGAGGGAATGAAATGACTTTCCCAAACTTTCCATTTTGCATTTTTGGATCCCAATTGAACTCAAGTTCATTGCAACACCAAAACCTAGAGTGAAGATGACATGACTTCTTCCATTTTGAAATGAATAGGGTTTTGGAAAAGAATTGAATTTCATTTGGGAAGTTTTCAAATTCAAAGCTTTATGCAACTCAATGATTTTCATGAGGGAAGATAAAATGACTTCTTCAATTATATGAAATAGGAGTTGGAAGTTATAATGAATCAAGTTGAAAATCATTTGAAGGTGCTTTGAAACCCTCTTTCAAATTTTGAGTTTTGAATTTGAATTTCAAACTTTGGCATGTGGGAAACATTTCAAAAACTAAGCCTCGATAAATACTTGATCAAAAGTATGAGAGGAGCAAACATGACACTCCAAAAATATCGGAGGAAACAATGCCAAAAGATTTGGATTCAAATCTGAAATTTATTTGAATTTGAAAAAATAGATTTTTATGAAGTTTGGATTTTGCTTCTGGAAAAATGTTCAAATGAAAGGGAATATTCCCCTGATCATTTTGGTATATATATACCCTATATAAATTATTTTTAGATTTGGTTTTATTTTTGTTTTAGTTTTATTTAAAAAAATAAAAGAAAACCCCCCCTCAGCGCCCAGAACCCCTGCCCGGCCAGCTTGAAACCCCATCGGGCCAGCCAGCGCCGCCTCCTCAGCCCAGCCAGCCCAAAGCCCAGCTTGACCCAGAGCCAGCCAGAGCCAGCCAGCTCACCCGCGCCCCCCCTGAAACCCCAGGCTTGATCGGCCGCCTCCCTCCCCTCTCTCTCTCATCGACCATGGGCCCCGCCCGTCTTCCTTTCCCCTCGCCCACGCCATCGAGCTCGCTGAGATCGACTGGATCCCGAAGGATCCGGATCCCCGACCACCCCGATGCCCTTCCGAAGCATCCTCGAGGCCCGCTTATAAAAGAAAGACCCTCCGCACCCCATTCCCCTAGCCTCGCTGGGACCTCCTCTCTCCCTCCGCTCGTGCTCATGGGAGCCCAAGCCTGCGCCGCCATTGTCGCCGCCGTCGACGCCTGTTCCCCGACCAACCTCGACCCCATCGAACCACCCTCGTGCTCCCCTCATCTCCCCGACGAGTCGCGGAGCTCGCTGACGTCCGGACGCCTCGAGCACTCTCGCGCCGCCCGCCGCCGAGTCCCAGGTAAGCCCTCCGGCATCCCTCCACCGCTCGATCCTAGATCTAGGGTTAGGATTAGAAGCCCCAAGGGGTAGGTTTTAGTTAGAAAACCGGACGGCCCGATCGGTTTTATTTTAGTTTAGGTTTTATTTTATTAGGCGGTTCGTTAGTTTAAACCTAGGGCCCGTTTAGCCTATCTAACGCACAGGGCACAGTATAGGCCCATTAGGCCTTTTTCTTTTTAATTTGATTTTCTGTTTTCAAAAATTCATATCTTTTATTCTGTTCAATATTTTTGAGTGATTCTTTTTTTGTTGGATTGAAAATTTTATGTAGTTTCTGAAAAATATATATTTAGCTATGTTAAAAATAATTAAAATGCCTTAATATTGTTTTAGTCAGAATAGCAAATCTGTTATAACTTTAGTTAGAAAAATTATTTTTGCATGATTCTTTTTGTCACCACTTTATTTTGACATTGCCAAACCCTAGAAATTAATTTGGGTATTTTAGGATTAATAAATAATTAGTTTTAGACAGAATCCTATTAATCCTAATTAATTAACTAGTTCCTGTTTTCCTAATTAATTAATTAGTAAATTAATTTATTCTTAACTTGTGATTAGTTATTCTAGGTTAGTTTCTGCCATTCTAGTAGATGAACTTTTATTTATAATTAATCAAAGTTTTAAATTATTTTTCTTAATAGAAATTGGATTAGGCCTAAAATGAGTTTTATAATAACTTTTAAATTAATTCTTTTTGCTCCTAGTTGCTTAGTGAATCCTTTTCTGTTTAGTTAACCTAAAACCATGACTAGGTTGTGTTAGAAAATTTTTGTTATATAAAACTATTTTAGCTATTGTTTGGAGTAGGAAAAACTTTGAATTGGTTTCTTTGAGTTTCTCCTTTTGGATTGGTTTTGATTGTTTTGTTGTGTTACTTTTGTTATGTTGTGTTATGTGGTCCTATTGCTATGTGCTTATTATAGTTATTGTTTGCCTCGGTAGACTTTCCGGAGTGCGAAGATTACTACTACGAAACCCTAGTTTCTTTCGAAGATCGTCAACCAGGCAAGTTCACTTTGACCATGCTTTTCTTACCTATGTTTTATTGCATTTAGTGGCACCTTGGTAACCACCCCTCAGTAGTGTTATTGAATCCCTGTAGTTGAGTAGTATGCATGAGGTAGGAACCCATCACCCTGTTACCAAGCCCGGGACGTTATTTCTTTTAATGCTACGCTATAGTAGACGGGTTTGGTATGAGTGCACGGAGTGGTGTGAGAATGGAGGATTCTACGTCAATGACGCACAACTCCATGATGGAATTTGCAAGGACTGCATCTTCAAGACCTCAAGACTTCAAGACTCGAGACAGGATTGCAATACACACTCTTTGGGTGAAGGACGGTTGACGGGCAGCCTGGAGAAACCAGTGGTTGGCGGGATGCATGGAGAAGCGCCATGACATCTCGCGGAAAGCTTCACCCAGACTCAAAGAGACGGAAGAATACTTCACGCTTGGAAGCTTACCTGCAACCGCAAGTCATTATGGGCTCTGGCTTGGTTGACCTTAGTTGTGACTCTGGCTGGGACGGTACTAGCAGATGTAGAAGGACGGTAGGATTGGATGGAGTACCGGACGGTGGTCGGAGGACTCTTCGGAAGACCATGTTTGGTCATCTTGTTCTCAAACACCACGAAGTGCGAGAACGTAAAGAGAGGGATCGAATCTTGCGGGTAAAGTGTACAAACCTCTGCAGAGGGTTATAACCTAATCGATTAGCCGTGTCCCGATTCACGGACAATTTGAGCATCTGGACTTGGATCTATTTGAACTCTCAACACCGGATTGATAACTTAATTGTGGGCAACTTATGATGATTTTGGGCTATGAGACATCGGTTGGCGGAACCATGTCATGATGAAAAAAACTCCATAGTACAGGCTTCATTTTATTCCTTTGATGTAGGGAAAATAAAACCAGCTTTTATGCAAAACAAAACTCGATTACAGAGCCACAAAGCCATATTGCATATAGTATAGTTTTATCATCTGTTCTTTTTATTGTGATCTTGCCGGTACATTCAATGTCTTGACCTACACGGCTGCAACGTATCATGTTGCGGATACTTTCCTCGACGAGTAAGAGTTACGATCTGAGGTTACGGTCTACACTCAACCTGCCGATGGCGTTGATGGGACTCCACACCTGTTTGATTGTTTCCGCTGATTATTATGAGGTATATATCAGTTTTACGTTATTTATGCATGTGATTGCACTTTGATATATACATTGATGTACTGTGTGTGCAAAGACATCGATCCGTGGATGGCACAAGAATACGTAGGCTTGACCGTCTGAGGTCGGGTCGCTACATAACCCCACCCTATAACCCTAACCCCCCACTCGCCCCACTCCCTCCCCCGATTCCCCTGGATCGGAATCGAACCCCTCTCTTCCCTCGTCTCCCCAGCTGCAAGACCGCCCTCAGCGCCCTGCCGCCACCCGGTGCCGCCCCGGCCCTGTCGCCGACCACCACCAGCACTCGCTGGACGCCTCCCCGCTCCTTCCTCTGCCCCCTGATTGGATCGGGGGAATCAACCTCATCGACCGCGCCGCTCGACCCCCCCTATGATCCATCGCCGGACGCCATCGCCGCGGTCCTCTCCGTCGCTGGAGGCCACCCCGCCGGACCGCAACCTCGCCGGCCTGCCTCCTCCTCCCGGCCGGACTGCTACCTCTCCGTCCCCGTCGTCTCCGACATGCTCCCTGGGCCCCGCTGCCAAACCCCTACGGCCACCGTGAGCATCGCCCCTCTCCACTCCCCCTCTGCTTCCGTCGCCGGATCCGAGCGTGCCTGTCGTTCGCGCCGTGGCCTGCTGCCGTCCCTGATGGCTACCGGCCTCGTGCCGCCACCGCCGCGCGCCCATGTACGCTTCGCGCTCATGGCCTCGGCGTCACAACCCGTGCTCCTTGGCGCCCCGCCCGTGGTCGCGCGCTCACCCCGTCCTTGTCGGCGCGCACTCCCAGGTGTCTTGTGTGCCAGCGTGCTGCGACGCCGTGGTCACTGCCTCGCGCCCCCCTCGGCCCGGCCGGTGCCAGCAACCTGCCACGGCCCGTCTCGCGTCACCGTGGCCATTGCCGCTGGCCGGGTTCGCCGCCCCGCGTGCCTCCTGGGCGTGCACTCGCTCAGGCTGCGCCCCGCTCCCCTGTGCCCGTAACCCGTCTGCTCTCTAAGCCCCCCCTGCCTAATGACAAGTGGGGCCCGCCCTATGAACGTTTTAAAAAAAGAAGAACAAAAGAAAGTTAAAGTAAATAAATGACTAATTAATTAAATTAGTTAATTAATTCTGTTAAATAAAACTAATTAAGTTTAGTTAAGCTAATTAACTACTTAATCTAACTAATCTGAATTAGGACTAAAAGTGAATGGCATGCGGGTCCCCTGGCCCACTTTGACCAGTCAACTGGGACTGTTGACTGCTGACTCAGCAGTTAACGGGTCCCATCTGTCATACACATGAACAAACTGCTGGGTACACTTTCGTGTACCCATAGCAGTTTCTGTATTTAATATTTTAAAGTAAATTAAATCAGGAAATTAGAAAATCATTTAAAAACTTTGAAAATTCATATAAAATAAACCGTAACTTGGATGGAAAAACTTTGTACATGAAAGTTGCTCAGAACGACGAGACGAATTCGGATACGCGGACCGCTTATCAGTCACACGTCCCTAGCATAGCGAACACACAACTTTCCCCCTCCGGTTCACCTGTCCGAAAACGAGAAACACCGGGGATACTTTCCCGGATGTTTCCCCTTTCGCCGGTATCACCTATCCCTACGTTAGGTCACCCCTAGCACAACGTATTGCCGCATCTTGCTTTGTGTTACATTTGATTGCTCTGTTATTTATTATGTTCCCCCTCCGTTACTTCTTTCCGGTAGGCTCCGAGACCGTTGCCGATACCCCCGTGATCGGCTACATCGCCGACGACCCCTTCTTCTTGCCAGAGCAACCAGCCAAGCCCCCTCCCTTGATCACCAGATATCGCCTATTCTACTCTCTACTGCTTGCATTAGAGTAGTGTAGCATGTTACTACTTTTCGTTATTCCTATCCTGATGCATAGCCTATCCTTGCTACTACTGTTGTTACCTTTACATGCAATCCTACATGCTTAGTATAGGATGCTAGTGTTCCATCTGTGGCCCTACATTCTTGTCCATCTGCTGTGCTATACTATTGGGCCGTGATCACTCGGGAGGTGTATATACTTATATACTATACATGATACATGTGGTGACTAAAGTCGGGTCGGCTCGTGGAGCACCCGCGAGTGATTCACGGATTGGGGGCTGAAAGGACCTTTGTCCCAATGGCCCTCTGTGTGGATCTTTGTGGCGGAGCGTCAGGTAAGGTTGAGACTACCTGGGTGAGAGGTGGGCCTGGCCCTGTTCGGTGTCCGCGGTTACATCATTAACACGCTTAACGAGATCTTGGTATTTGATCTGAGTCTGGCCATTTGGTCTATACGCACTAACCAACTACGTGGGAAAGATATGGGCACTCGGCGTCGTGGTATCAGCCGAAGCCTTCGTGACGTCGTGGCCGACGGCGGCGGCGCTACCGATTGGACCGCGTGAACGTGACTTCCTTTGTAATGGAGGTTGCTAGGTGCATTCCGGACGCCACGCAAGCGTGCGGTGTGTGCTAAGGGCGATGGGCCCAGACCCCTGTGCGCTTATGTTTAGACCGGCGTGCTGACTTCTCTGTTGGCCTAGGTGGGGCTGCAACGTGTTGATCTTCCGCGGCCGGGCATGACCTAGAAAAGTGTGTCCAGCCAAATGGGATCAAGCGTGTTGGGCTATGTGGTGCACCCCTGCAGGGAAGTTAATCTATTCGAATAGTCGTGATCTTCGGTAACAGGACAACTTGGAGTTGTACCTTGACCTTATGACAACTAGAACCGGATACTTAATAAAACACACCCTTCCAAGTGCCAGATACAACCCGGTGATCGCTCTCTAACAGGGCGACGAGGAGGGAATCGCCGAGTAGGATTATGCTATGCGATGCTACTAGGAGGACTTCAGTCTACTCTCTTCTACATGCTACAAGACGGAGGCTACCAGAAGCGTAGTCTTCGACAGGATTATTTATCCCCCTCTTATTCTGGCATTCTGCAATTCAGTCCACTGATATGGCCCTTTACACATATACCCATGCATATGTAGTGTAGCTCCTTGCTTGCGAGTACTTTGGATGAGTACTCACGGTTGCTTTCTTCCCCCTTTTTCCCCCTTTCCTTTCTACCTGGTTGTTGCAACCAGATGTCGGAGCCCAGGAGCCAGACGTCAGACGACGACTACTACACCGGAGGTGCCTACTACTACGTGCAGCCCGCTGACGACGACCAGGAGTAGTTAGGAGGATCCCAGGCCGGAGGCCTGCGCCCCTTTCGATCTGTATCCCAGATTCTGCTAGCCTTCTTAAGGCAAACTTGTTTAACTTATGTCCGTACTCAGATATTGTTGCTTCCGCTGACTCGTCTATGATCGAGCACTTGTATTCGAGCCCTCGAGGCCCCTGGCTTGTATTATGATGCTTGTATGACTTATTTATGTTTTTAGAGTTGTGTTGTGATATCTTCCCGTGAGTCCCTGATCTTGATCGTACCCGTTTGCGTGTATGATTAGTGTACGATTGAATCAGGGGCGTCACATAGGTTGAGGGGGACGCAACGCCAGAGGGGGCGCCACCGCCGGGAGAGCAGGGTGGTCCGCACAACAGATTTGGTGGGGAGGAGGTCGATGATGATGAGCAGCATGTAGTGGGGGAGGCTGCTGATGAAGTCCAGGCTCGCCGGATGAGGTTTTGGCTCGACCAGCCTCCACTTGTTGGCTGCCTCGCCGTCCATCTCAACCGGCGGTGACGCTAGTGTACACGTGTGCTGGTGTGTGTTGTGTGCTGGGTGTGCACAAGTGCGTCCTTCTGTGCATGCCGCTTGTGGTGAATTGTCTTGTGAAAAGGCCCCTCCGCGCAAAGAAGTTTGCCCTCTAGTTTACTTATTTTCACCCATCGCCACATGGGCCAAAGACACCAAGATACGTAACACGAGTTGACAACACAGCATGTGGATTGGTTGACCGGTCAACTAAACAATATCTGAAGCTATACAACACACGGTGAGCGTATAATCCGTCGGTATAGAGAGTTCGAGTGAGAGGGGAGGCCCGTGAGAGATAGCAAGAGAGAGAGAGAGAAAGAGCTACTCCCTTAGATTCGATAATGTAGTTACAACATTTTTTAAGTCAAACTTTTGAAACTTTGACCAACTTTATAAAGAAATTACTTATATCTGCAATACCAAAGATAAATGATAGTATGAAGCAAGTACATGTTGTGATGAATCTAATGATCGTTCCACATGTAAATGTTTTTCTCCACATATACCTGGTCAAACTTTTTTGAGGTTTGACTTTTCAAAACATCCATATGCTTATGGACGTGACAGAGTTCCTAACGAGAGAGAGAGAGAGAGAGAGAGAGAGAGAGAGAGTGGAAAAAGTGTGTGTGCGTGTGTGAAAGATACATGGACAACACATGATGAAAGTGGAGAAAAGGCGTGCATGTCTTATGCAAACATATCACACATGCATCTTCGAGAACGGAGGCAAGGTGAGGAGATAGTGTGTGGTTGTTTGGAACCGAGAGAGGAAGACCCCTAGCACGTGGCCAAGAGGGGTGTGACAAACAAGGGAGAGAGGTCGAGAAAGACGTACGGAGAAAATGCAGACATGGGGAGGAGAGAGTGTATGTTTGTCATAGAGAGATCCTCGGAGATCGTGATGGGACTACATGGGTGGGAGATCGAGTGACAAGGTGTGTGCGTGATAGAAGATGCCCCTAGAGATATCGAGATAGACGTATGGATGGAAGGAGACAATACGTGTGTTTCTGATGGCTAGTAAGAGATAATCATACTTAGGAAGAGGGGGGGGGGGGAGTGCTTGCGCCTATGGCCCTGTTTGGATACTCTAACTCAGTTAGAGGTTAGAGTTAGATTCTAACCCTGAACTAACTCTAAGTAAAGAGGTGTTTGGATGGCAGGGTTAGATGGAGCACGGATACGGCGAGGCACCTTCACGGGCGGTGCGAGAGGGAGGGAGGGAGAGGACGAGAAGCTTCGAGGAAGTGGGGAGGGATTTGCTGCGGGGAGAGCGAGAGAAAAACGTGTTTATTAGTGGTCCCGAGAAGAACTAACCCAAATAAGCACCTTTTGGATGGGTTAGTTTTTTTTGGATGGGTTAGATGCATCTAACCTAAACTAACCCTCCTGTTTGGATCTTTTTGGGTTAGTTGACTCCAAACTAACCCAAAGTAACTCTAACCCATGGATCCAAACAGAGCCTATGATGGAGTGAGGGATTATGGTACTTAGGGGGGTGCGTGTCACATGGAGAGAGAACAAGGGCGGAGAGTGTTGGATGGGTCTATATGTATAAGCCTTGAGAGAGACATGTGTATGTGTGAACCAGGGAGATATAAGGCCAGTTTGGCTTGCGTCGTGAGCATCTTTTGTGTGGCCTGGGGTTGTGGCTAGATTTCATGCACGCTTGTTTGGTTGCTACCCTGTGAAAAAGAAAGCCCGCCTGGGCTGGGTTCCCTTGCACTTTAATTAGCTTGGCTGAACTCCAGACACTACAAGTAGCTTGGCCCAAGCAACCGATTTCGAACTCCTGGCCATGCCTGGTCATGCAGCCACGAGGCTAACAACAACATGGATGGATATTAGCATTAAATAATTGATGCATGGATTGATTGATGGGACGTTGATGCTTTGCTGGCCCGATCATGAACCAAACGCTTCAAAGACCACACAAGCTGGCCAGGCAGAAATATTTTACATCTCACGTCCACACCAAAGACCGGCCATCAAGGCATGAGGGTCAGTCACGAACCAAACTGACCAATAAAGTTTGAGAGAGATTGAGGAGCCCCGATAAGGCTGAGTGGTGCGTCGAGATAGTGAGAGGGGAAAGTGATATTCCATCCGCTCAATAATGCAAAGGCATGTAAATTTTTAGAAGTCAAACTTTGGAAACTTTGATCAGGTTTACGCAAATGTTATTTATATCTACAATACCAAAGATACATCATACAAAACTACATCTCATGGTGAATCTAATGGTATATGTTTGCCGTACTAGATGTAATTCTTTTTCTCCACGTACATGGTCAAACTTTGTGATGTTTGACTTTTCAATAAATCTATGTGCTATGGACGGAGGAGAGTGCCTCAGTCGAGACAGATCAAGTGCGTGTGAAGGAGAATGAGTAAGTGTGCAAAAAGAATATGTGTGTGAAAGAGAAAGTGACAACAAACGATAAATTAGAGAGAGAGTGTGTTTTTTCGTTTCTTATGCGAACATATCACGCATGCATCTCCGAGATGGAAAAGCGAGGCGAGGAGATACACGAAGATAGCTAGTGTGTGATTGTTTGCAACGGAGAGAGACACCCCTGTAGCACATGTCCAATAGAGGTCGGCCAACAAGGAAAAAAGGTCGAGAGGGACACATGGATGGCATGGACGCATGGGGAGGGAGAGAGGGTGTGTTTGTGATAGAGAGATCCCCTCGAGATCGTGAGGGGACTATATGGGTGGGAGATCGAGGGAGTGCATGCGTGATAGAAAGATGCCCCGAGAGAAATCGAGATAGAACATGCACATGTTTGTGATGGAGACTAAGATTAGCTAGTCATATACATATAGGGGGGACTGCGTGTGCCTACAATTGAGTGAGAGACCATCATACTTGGCTAGCTAGGCATGAGATTGTGTGTGTGTGTGTGCGTGTGAGATGGAGAGAGAACGAGGGAGAGAGATAGAGTTTTAGATGGGCCCTGCTCGAAAAGTGCAGTGAGATATGCATGTGTATGTGTGACCTGGTGGATGGAGAGTTTGAGAAAGGGGGAAGATCTCGAGGGCGACATAGTGGTGCGTGAGAGAGTTACGGGCAAAGAGCCAAGGAATTTGTGTGCGTGACGATGAGTGCACCCAAGATATCTAGCTTGGACTAGCTAGAGTATCATACATAGTGTGTAGAGAGACCTATAGATGGTGTATATATGAATGCGAACTAGAAAGACCCCCCCCACACACACACAAAGAGAGAGAGAGAGAGAGAGAGAGAGAGAGAGAGAGAGAGAAAGGGAGAGGGACCAACAAGGTTTTTGTGTCGGATGCGTGTGATAGAATTGAAGATTGTCGGCGAGAGAGTGAGAGAGAGAGAACCTGAGTCCGGGAGAGGGGGAGGTCGCGTTTTATGCATCAAAGACTGATATAAACCATGTTTCGATATAAACTTGCATTCAAATATTTAAATTGGAGAACATGTTGTCTGCAGTCCACACATGAACGGATATATCGTATATCAAACAAGTTCATTAATTTGACTTTCAACATGTTCATGGAGTACTATAACACTGTACAACATGCTACTCGATTGAGGTGTTCAATTTTGGATTTAGTTCACTATTTTGACCCTCTTGAACGAGCTAGTTCATTGAATCGAGATATTTCATTTTGGGTTTGATTCACGTTTTTGAGTGGGTCAACTATTTGTCATATAGTAAATCGCTAGCAACGAGCATGCAAAAACACATTACTCCCGAGCATCATCTCTCCATCTAAAAAAAGAAGTGGCAAGCTAATAATTCAAAATTTGATTCGAATCGACTTGGTAAGGTAGACGTGGATGTTCGTTCTCCCAAAATTTGAACGAATCGTTAAACATCCTCTCTGCTCGGTGTAATTCGCCCGAGCAAATAAATGGGAGACGCGAAATTACCATCCTATGTGGGACACGCATCAATTGGCCCGTTGTACATCGAGGGTAGGTTCGTAAATTCATCCAAGCGCGCCTTCTCCTTGGCTGAAATGACATGTGTCGAATAATTCATAAACCATGGTCGGAAAAACACGCTCTCCCTACGAAATAGCTCGCGCCCACTATTTCAAAACACGCTCTCCTCACCCGAAATCGCTCGCGCCCACTATAGTTCAAAACACGCCCTCCTCGCCCGAAATCGCTCCAGCCCACTATTTGGGGAGAAGAAAAGTTACTCTACTATCCCCGACCCTCCATACACAGACCCAAGCCGAGAAGCCTATAGGCAAGGGTAGAACTGTAACTCCCCCTCACATTTCAGACAAATGCGTCCGTAAGACATGGTTCCACTCGGCTCCCAATCCCCGCCCGCCCCATTCATACCTCGTGGGCACCAAATCACCTTCCCCGGAAGCTCCCTTCTCCGAGCCGCAAACCTCAGCCCCACCTCCATGGCGCCCCACCGCACCAATTTCACAGCCGCCCTCCTCCCTAATGCCGGAGACACTGTCCAATTGCCGTCGTGCACTGGGCCGTGTGCCTCTTACTCCGTGCTGCTGGTGCTGCCTCGACGACGGCCGCGTGAACCGTACCACAGCTGATTCACCCCCGCCGTTTTTCACGGCGCCGGAACGGCTCCAACTTCGGATCCGGCCCAGTCCTGGCCGCTTCCAGCGTGGCCGTCGGCCGATCAGGCATCGATACGTCTCCAACGTATCTATAATTTTTGATTGCTCCATGCTATATTATCTACTGTTTTGGGCAATATTGGGCTTTATTTTCCACTTTTATATTACTTTTGGGACTAACCTATTAACCGGAGGCCCAGCCCAGAGTTGTTGTTTTTTGCTTATTTCAGTGTTTTGAAGAAAAGGAATATCAGACGGAGTCGAAACGGAACGAAATCAACTAGAGAAGTTATTTTTGGAACGAAAGCTACCCGATGGACTTGGACCCCACGTCAAGGAAGGAACGAGGAAGCCACGAGGGTGGGGGGCGCACCCACCCCCCTAGGGCGCGCCCCCTAACTCGTGGCGCCCTCGTGGCTCCCCTGACGTGCTTCTTCCGCCTATATAACTCCACGTACCCTAAAACTTCCAGAACAGAGAATAGATCGGGAGTTCCGCCGCAGCAAGCCTCTATAGCCACCAAAAACCAATCGGGACCCTGTTCCCAAGACTCGCCAGAGGGGGAACCCTCACCGGTGGCCATCTTCATCATCCCGACGCTCTCCATGACGAGGAGGGAGTAGTTCACCCTCGGGGCTGAGGGTATGTACCAAGAGCTATGTGTTTGATCTCTCTCTCTCTCTCTCTCGTGTTCTTGATTTGGCATGATCTTGATGTATCGCGAGCTTTGCTATTATAGTTGGATCCTATGTTTCTTCTCCCCCTCTTCTCTCTTGTAATGGATTGAGTTTTCCACTTGAAGTTATCTTATCAGATTGAGTCTTTAAATATTTGAGAACACTTGATGTATGTCTTACTGTGCGTATCTGTGGTGACAATGGGATATCACGTGATTCACTTGATGTATGTTTTGGTGATCAACTTGCGGGTTACGCCCATGAACCTACGAATAGGGGTTGGCACACGTTTTCGTCGTGATTCTCTGATAGAAACTTTGGGCACTCTTTGAAGTACTTTGTGTTGGCTTGAATAGATGAATTTGAGATTGTGTGACGCATATCGTATAATCATACCCACAGATACTTGAGGTGACATTGGAGTATCTAGGTGACATTAGGGTTTTGGTTGATTTGTGTCTTAAGGTGTTATTCTAGTACGAACTCTAGGGCTGTTTGTGACACTTATAGGAATAGCCCAATGGATTGATTGGAAAAAATAACTTTGAGGTGGTTTCGTACCCTACCATAATCTCTTCGCTTGTTCTCCGCTATTAGTGACTTTGGAGTGACTCTTTGTTGCATGTTGATGGATAGTTATATGATCCAATTATGTTATTATTGTTGAGAGAACTTGCACTAGTGAAAGTATGAACCCTAGGCCTTGTTTCCTAGCATTGCAATACCGTTTACGCTCACTTTTATCATTAGTTACCTTGCTGTTTTTATATTTTCAGATTACCAAAACTTATATCTACCATCCATATTGCACTTGTATCACCATCTCTTCGCCGAACTAGTGCACCTATACAATTTACCATTGTATTGGGTGTGTCGGTGTACTAGAGTAGGGGTACCCTAGTATCCCGTACTCGTGCACGGACAGTTGCAGCACCCCGCGGCAGGGTTTGCCTTGTCACCGCCAAGATCCTCCGTGGCTCCTTTGGAGCCATTCAAGAACAAAGTGTTTGATTAGGAAGACAAGTCCCCGGCAAGAGGAGCTTGCCGGGAAGGCCCCTCGAGGCATGCAGAAGACAAGGCCCCGGCAAGAGGAGCTTGCCGGAAGGCTCGAGCGACAAGCCTCCGGACGCGACAAGGATTCAGCCGCGGCAAGGCGCTTGCCGCGGCAAGCAACCTCTCTCCATCTCCGCTCCAGCTCATCCAACAACGTGTCGCCATGGGACCATTCCATGCACTCGTGTCGAGAGGCTGTGCAGCCAGCGGAGAGCAGTGATAAGCGGCGTTGACAAGCTTGCCATCGTGGCGAGCGGTGGCGCACCTGACGGTCTCTGTTGCACTGTTTGGGCGACACTGACGGGCATTTATTGCTTTTGTCCCTTGCCGTCGAGTTAGGTATTTTGCATCGTATACATCGCTCGAGTAGGTGTACCAACTCCTGTTTTTACATTTGTACCCTCGCCTATGTTGCCACCTGTCGGAGACCCCTTGAGCATATAAAAGGAGGCCCATGCGCAACGTAGATGGGGTTCGAGTTTCGGTTCATTCGACTCACTAGAGACCAGATACGCCCACGTTATGTTTTGTAGCTCGCATCGCTCCCTAACAAGAACACAATACATCAAACAAGCAGCAGTAGGAGTTTTATCTCTCCGGAGAGCTCCGAAGCTGGGTAAACTGCTCGTGTGCCTCTCCTCGATCCGCTCTTCGTGCGATCTCCGCCTCCGAACCACAAAGGGCCTGGTCCGCCGGCCCCATAGGTGTTCGTGGGTACGATCAGCCTCCCCGACATCTTTGGCGCGCCAGGTAGGGGGCGTCGAGGCCGTGTGAATCTGATCCGACGTTCACACGAGCAGCGTCTTCCACATCTTCCTCAACATGCCACCGAAGAAGAAAGCTTCGGCGGCAGCAGAGCCGCCCGCGTCGTACCCACCCTCACCGCAGCAAACGGGTGGTGGGGCAGACGCTGGCGGAGGAACGGGCGCCGACGAAGGTGTTCGCGACGTTGCCAAGTCCAAGGACAAGGCCCCGCAAACCTCGGCGTCCGCGCATCCCCCGCGCCCATCTCAGGAGACGCGGGACCAACAACGTCACGGCGTTCACAATGCCATATGTTCGTTGGATCGAGATCCTCAAGACCAGCATGCGCGCCAACATGCTGGCACGAGTGAGATACGGTCGCCCGGACGGGTGCCGCTCCTTCTAACGTGGTTAGAAGTCCGAGCATATCCGCTCCTCGCACCGCTCGCCAATGCCACCCACTACTCCAAGCTACGGCGAGAGCTCAGCTTGCTCTCGACTACCCTCCAACGGCCAACAAGGTCGACGAGTGGAGGCCACTATCGAGCCTCATCGGCTTTGCCAACGGCGACGCTCCGCGGCAACCAACGCCATCATTGCCGCGGCAAGACGACAAGGCACGAGCCGGTGGCGACAAGACTGTCGGAGGTGCAACCACCGTGCACTCTCCGCCACGAAGGCCAAGATCGCCGACTCACCGGATCCACCTCGACAGCGACTCCACCGCGTCATTGGATCTGCGAGCTCGCCGCGAGCAGTGCCAAGTTCTTCATGAGCGACAACAAGAGGACGCTCGAACTCGCATCGAGCGCCGGAGAGAAGCGCGACGTCGGTCAAACAAGCGCTGGGCCTTCTGTTGACATGCGCAGCGCCCGGAGGAGCCAGCGACTTGTCAGATGCGGTAGGTTGCCCTGCGTTCACTCGTGAGCTGCGGCAAGTCCAGTGGCCCAGCCGTAAAAACTTCAAACCAGACGTGCGGAGAAGTATGATGGCAGGACGCATCCGTCCGAAGTTCCTCGCATCTACACCATCGCGGTGCAGGCTGCGGGGGGACGGGACGACAAGATCCTCGCCAACTACTTCTCGCTCGTGCTCAAGCCCAACGTCAGATCTTGGCTCATGCACTTGCCGGACAGCTCCATATCCTCTTGGGAAGATCTGTGCCATCAGTTTGTTGGCGCCTTCACAGGTGGCCACAAACCTCATGGCCAAGAGAGTGACCTTCATTTGCTTCGCCCGAAGGAAGGAGAATCCTGCGCAAATTCATTCAGAGATTCAGCCGTGTGCACTACAACATCGGGCGTCCACCCCGCCACGGTGATTAGCGCGTTTCATCGGAATGTGCGGAACCGCAGGATGAGGGAGGAGATGGCGATGTGCAAAGTCAAGGACGTCAGTGAGCTGTACGCCTTGGCCGACAAGTGTGCACGCGCTGAGGAAGGGAGGAGACTCCCAGGAGAGAATGCGGAAGCAGGATCTGACAGTGAGGAGACCGCCCCGGCAAAGAAGGGCCGGCGGCGAGGCAACAAGAAGAAGAAAGGTAGAGAAGTGCTAGCTGTTGAGCAGTCCGGCAACGGAGGTGGCGGCAAGAACGCCAAGGCTGGTGGCTCCAGCAAGGAGGTTGCTGCTGACGCCCACCACCGGGCCGGTGGCGGCCGAGAAGCGGTGACGGCCCGACAAGCAAGATCTTGCAAGATCCACCGCACCAAGGGCCACGACCTCCAGAGCTGCAAGAAGGTCGAGCAGCTTGTCGAACAGCCAGAGAGCTGAGTACGAGCGCGCGACAAAGAGAAGGCCTGGAAGGTCTTTGGGGGAGCAAGCAAGAAACGTCCCGGCCGAGGAGGACGCCACGGCAAGGCCAAGCAACGACAAGGAGACAGACCTCCCCGTGGCCGCGACAAGGATGAAGATGATGACGACGACGAAGATATGGAAGACGACGATGCCGATGAGCAGGAGTTTCAGAAAGCCACAGAGGTCCTCTGCGTTGACGGCGGTGCTTCTCGCATACCTCCCACCGCCAACTCAAGCAATGGATGCGGGAGGTCAATGCAGCGGAACCATCCGTGAGAGTCACGCAAAGCCTACGAAATGGTCCAAAGACGCCTATCGCTTTTTGATATTGAGGATCACCACGATCGCATAACTGCGGTCGGGTGCTTGCCGATGTTGGTCTCACCAACCATCCGCAACCTCAAGGTCACCAAAATGCTAGTTGACGGCGGGCCGCTTGAATCTGATCTCCTCTGCGGTGCTCCGAAGCTTCAAATCCTCGACAATGAAGCTCGAAGAGACCGGCACCTTCAAGGAATCAATCCGGGAAGGAGCAAGTCAAGGGGAAGATTACGTTGCCGGTAACATTTGGCAGCGAGCTGAACTTTAGGATCGAGAGGGTCACATTCGACGTTGCCGATTTCCCATTGCCTTACAATGGGATACTTGGCCGCCCAAAGACTCGCCAAGTTCATGGCAGCCTCTCACTACGCCTACAACTTACTCAAGATGCCAGTCACGAAAAGCGTCATCTCAGTCCATGGCGACAAGAAGGATGCACTAATCTGTGACGACAAGATCTACCGGGATGCAGCAGCCGCGACAGATTGACAAACACTAGCCTGAAGCTCCTCGGGGAAGAAGACAAAGTCCAAGTCCCAAGAAGAGCTCGATGCTTACTCCGGCAAGCGCACCTCTTCGAGTGCTGCGCTACCGTCGAGGACGCACCATCGAGCTCCACCGGCAAGTGCAAGAAGATGGTAGCTCCGCCAAAGACCAAGAAGGTGCCCGCCAAGGAGGACGGCACCGGTGGTACCTTTACCATCGGTGCCTCTCTCGACCCTAAATAGGAAGGCGCTCATTGCTTTCTCATGGGCGAATGTCGACGTGTTCGCATGGCAACCGTCGACATCCCGGTGTTCCTGTGGAAGTGATTGAGCACCGCTTTGGCCGTTTGTCCTCATGCACGACCCGTCAAGAAAAAGTCGAAGCAAGCAAAGGAGCGCCAAGAATTCATAGCGAAGAGATCGAAGCTGGAAGCGGCGGGCCTCGTCGGAGGAATGCTCCATCCTACGTGGTTGGCCAATCCTGTAGTCGCGCATAAAGCAAATGGAAAATGGAGACTTTGTATTGACTTCACGGATGTTAATAAAGCTTGTCCCAAAGATCCATTTCCCTTGCCGCGCATTGACCAGATTGTTCACTCCACGGCTGGATGTGATTTGCTTTCGTTTCTTGATGCATACTCGAGATACCATCGGATCTTCATGGCTGAAGAAGATGAGGAGAAGACCGCATTCATTACACCATGTGGCACATACTGTTTCATACGGATGCCTTTCGGTTTGAAGAATGCTGGATCAACATTTGCAAGGGTAGTCCATGACGCTTTTGAGCCACAAATGCACAGAAATGTAGAAGCCTACATGGATGACATAGTGGTCAAAAGCAAGAACAAAGCAACTCTGGTTCAAGATTTGGACGAGACCTTTGCAAATCTGCGCAAGATCAACCTCAAGCTCAACCCCGAGAAGTGCGTGTTTGGAGTCCCTTCTGGCAAGCTTCTCGGGTTCTTCGTGTATCAATGAAGGATTGAAGCTAATCCCGACAAGATCAAGGCCATTGAGCAGATTGAAGCACCAAAGCGCGTCAAGGATGTACGAAGACTTGCCGGTTGCGTAGCTGCTCTCAAAGAGGTTTATTTCTAGGTCTGCTGAGCCCTGCCATTTTTCAAGATTTTGAAAAAGGCAGGTCCAATGAAATGGACTCGAGCGGAGGCTGCCGCAGAGACTTGAAGAGATAAATGTCCTCCACTCCAACACTTGTCGCACCTAAGCCTCAAGAGAAGTTGCTGCTATATATAGCAGCAACCAATCAAGTGGTTAGTGCTGCGTTAGTAGCAGAGAGGGAGGCGGATGACGAGCCAGCAACCACGGCCAGCACATCCAAATGACAAGCGGGGGAAGCTTCGCCCGGCAGGCTCTGGTCCCGACAAGGGCGAATCCACGCAGACGCATGACTAGATGCGAGAAAAGGATGGTGCGGCGCCAGTCTACTTTGTCAGTTCCCTCCTGCAGGGGCTAGGTCAAGGTACTGGGTGTGCGAGAAATTGCTTTTCGGCCTCCTCATGGCCTCGAAAGCTGCGCCATTACTTCCAAGCACATGAGATCACAGTTGTCACTCGCTTTCCGCTGAAGAGGATACTGCAGAATCCAGAAGCAACGGGCAGGATTGTCGAGTGGGCATTGGAACTGTCAAGCTTTTGTCTCAAGTTCGAAAGCACATCAACTATCCAAAGCAGAGCGTTGGCAGAATTCATAGCAGAATGGACGCCAACGCCAGATGAAGAGATTCCGGAGACGAGCATTCCCGTCAAGGAAACAAGCAAAGAGTGGCTGATGTACTTTGATGGTGCCTTCTCGCTGCAAAGGCGCCCGGTGCGGCGTGCTGCTTATCGCACCCACCGGAGAGCACCTCAAGCACGTAGTCCAGATGGACTTTCCCAAGGAGCAAGCAACAAACAATACCGCAGAGTATGAAGGTTTGCTTGCCGGTCTCGAGATCGCAGTGGACCTTGGGATCAAAAAGCTTATTGTCGGGTGACTCACAACTTGTCGTCCGCCAAGTGAACAAAGATTACCGAGTCCGTTGATGGAAGCCTACGTTGATGAAGTGAGGAAGCTAGAAGAGCACTTTGACGGCTGCAAATGGAACATGTTCCAAGAGCTCAGAATGATATTGCTGACGGCCTGTCAAAGTGTGCTGCACTTAAGTTGCCTGTGGAACCAGGGGTTTTCGTACTCAAGCTGACTCAGCCAACCGTAACACTGTCAACTGGACAGAGCAAGAAGAGGAAGTTGATCTCTGGTAACTACTTTCCGGCAGAGCTTCCCGAAGCCGTCGTTGCGAAGGTCCCCAAGATCAACACCAACAGTGCTGAGGGGCAGTCTGCTCCAGCAAGCCCCAGGGTTTGTTTCGTTGAAGCAGACGCTCCCGACAAGTCTTGCTCCGGCAAGCTTGCCGGGGAGCGTCAAGCTCCGGCAGAGCCGCAGGTTCTTGCCGTAGAAGCTGATGTTCCCACAGCAGCAGATATGCCTTTCGTCCTGGTTGTCGAGCCAAGCTCCAAAGATGGGCACAAAAGATTATCCATTTCCTTCAGACAGGAGAACTTCCCGAAGAGCAAGAAGAAGCGGAAAGAGTAGCCCGGCAGTCAAGTATGTACCAGTTTGTCGACAACATACTGTATAGAAGAAGACTCAACGGTGTGAAATTGAAGTGTATTCTCAGGGAAGATCGACAGAAGCTGTTGGCAGAGATACACGGAGGCATATGTGGTCACCACATTGGCGCAAGAGCACTTGCCGGCAAAGTTTTCCGGCAAGGTTTCTTCTGGCCAAGAGCCCTCCAGGATGCGACTACACAAGTAACCAAGTGTGAAGCGTGCCAGTTCCATTCCAAACAGATACACCAGCCAGCTCAAGCTCTCCAGACGATCCCTTTATCCTGGCCATTTTCGGTCCGGGGTTCGACATCCTCGGCCCCTTCCCCGAAGTTGTCGGGGCTTTGAGTACTTGTACGCCGCCATCGACAAGTTCACAAAGTGGCCGGAAGTGGAAGCGATGAGGAAGGTGACGACACGATCGTGATCAAGTTCTTCAGGTCGATTGTTTGCCGTTTCGGATTCCCTAACAGGATCATCACCGACAATGGCACACAATTCACGAGTGGCACCTTCATGCAGTACGTCCAAGACCTTGGCGCCAAGGTCTGCTTTGCTTACATTGCTCACCCGAGAAGCAATGGTCAAGCAGAGAGGGCAATGCTTGAAGTGCTGCGGGCTCAAGACCAGGACTTTCGACAGGCTGCACAAGTGCGGAAGAAAGCTGGATCGAGGAGCTGCCGGTGGTTCTTTGGTCGATCAGACGACGCCAAATCGAGCCACCGCCGGACACCTTTTGCTCTAGTCTATGGAGCAGAGGCAGTTCTCCCACGGAACTCAGATACGGATCGCCTCGAGTGCTCGCTTATGATGAGCTTGAGCAAGAGCAGCTGCGACAAGATGACGCGCTGCTCCTTGAGGAGGATCGCCTTCGGCCATTGTCAGGCGAGCCGCCGCTTCTGACAAGCTTTGCGTCGCTACCATAGCCGCAGAGTTAGTGCCAGAAGTCTCGAGGAAGGCGACCTTGTTCTTCGGTGCGTTCAGTCCGCCAAGAATTCAAACAAGTTGACGCCGAAGTGGGAAGGCCCTTATCGGGTGAAACGAGTCACTAGGCCTGGCGCTGTCCGCCTTGAGACCGAAGATGGCATTCGGTGAGCAACTCCTGGAACATTGAGCATCTTCGTAAGTTTTACCCATAGGGCGCGGTTGGCGGAACCTGCTCCGGCAACCACCTTTTGTACAAGTCTTGCCGCTGTTGCATGTAATCCTTTGTACAAAGACGGGCGCAGACCCCGTGCATCAGTAAAGCTCATGTGTGGCACAACTTGTCAAATTCATGCTTTCATCATTTTATTGCATGTTTTGACTAACACTTTGTGCAGCAACCACACCCGATAAGCAAAATCGAGCCGCTAGGCTCCATAACTTTATTCCCTCATCTTTCTCTTTTCTCAAAGAAAGGAAGGCTCCCTCGCGCACAAGTTAACCAGGGGGGAAGGAGGAGATAATACTATGGACCAGGCACCGCTCGAGGAAGTTTGCCTCATCGGGAAGCAAGAGACAGAAAAGCTAAGTTGCCAAAGTTTGAGCAATCAATTTTTAAATTTTTAAGTTATATTCCTCGAACGATAGTACTTTGTATGGAAAACACTGTATGCAGAGGAACCAACTTCGCCGGCTAGTCGCGCCCTTACTTTGTTTCGAGTCCGCTCAACAACTTAAGTGAGCTGCGGCTTAGTCGCGACAAGGTTGCTTGTCGGAGGCGGCTTGCCAAAGTTGCCGACGTTCGCACTTAGCGCCATGCAAAAGTGCCCGCACCGACAAGTCCCCCAAATGCGTAAGGCAGAAACGTACAAAGGAAGGAATCAAGTAGAGGAAATAACGTTGCATTGATCGCCTAAGATAGAGTATATTAAAAAATAACTTGTCGCTGATCTAACAAAGTGTTCTAAACATGATCAGCAGCGACAAGGGAAAGATAAAATTGGCGGCCTAGTCTACGCGGTCGCCATCGATCCGCTTGAATTCACCTTGTCCACAATGGGTGCGACAAGGGCTTTGAGATCCTCCACGTTGGCATCTGGCGGCAAGGATCTGAGGACGCCGTTAAGGTTGAGGCCCGGATTGCAGAAGGCCACCTTTATCAACACCTTCTCGAGGGCTCCTGCAGATCTGGGCGTGATTCCTCGGCCAGCTGCTTTGGGACCTCTTCTCGAGTCGCTGGAGACCCGTCCACCACGCCTTTGAAGAATAAACTGAGTTTGGCGCTGGGTTGGAGATGCTTTCGGAGGAGTATGCAAGGTCCGCCATCCCGGCTCCATCACTGCATAGGATGTCGGCGGCGGTGTCCACAAGACCTACAGTCCAGTGCTCCACGCTCTCCCTCTAGGTGCTCTGGATGGAGGCAGCATTCGCTAGCAGCTCCTCCTTGGCCTTGATCGTCTCCAACAAACCCACCTCCCGCTCTCTGGCGCCGTCCAACGTCCGCGTCAGGGTGGTGGCTTCAGCTCAAGATCCGCCTTGGAATCCTTGGCGGCGCCGAGCTCCTTGCCCCTATCAGCGAGACAACTCGCAGCTCGCCAAGAGTGTAGGCGTCCTTCTCACGCTCATGCTTGAGCGCGGCAAGCTCTTCGCCGCTCTTCTTGAGGCTGGCCTCGGCTGTGCCACCTTCGCCTTCAACTCTTCCTTGGCGGCCTCGGCGGCTGCGGCAGCATCCTTCGCTTCCTTAAGCGCCCGCCAAGTGACTCCTCGGCTGCAAGGTCTTCTTCGTGGCTGTCCAGGTTGACCTTCCACTGCGCCAGCTTCGCTTTCTGCGGCGGAGAGCTTCTCGGCTGACCGGCCTGCTCCTCCTCAGCGGCCTTCTCAAGGATAAAGGCCGTGCGCTCTTACGCAAGTTGCCCAGCCACGCTACGTCGCGGAGAGCTTCCTGGTTGGCGCCCGGAGCTCTTACATGCACTTCTCCATGTCCGCTCCTGCCCTCGCGACAAGTGCTTCCGGGACTCCAACTTGGCTTGCCGGGCGCGGTAAGCGGCAGACTTCTTCATGCTCCTCCTCGACTCGCCGCTACTTTGCTGCTTGGCGCGTCCACCAGCGTCGGCCAATGGAGGCGAGTAGTTCGCCGTCGAAGGTCTCTCTTCGACCGCGCCTGGAGCTCAGTTCCCAGGGGAGTTTGATGAAGACACCCTCGCCGGCCTTCAGGTAGGCGCCGGGCTGGGGCTCCTCGGAGCCTGACGCCGCAGCAGCGGCGGGGGAGTCGGCTATCGGTGTAGCGCCTGGCGCTCCTGCGGCCTCAGGGCCGTCAGTGCGATCGCCCGACCCCTCGCCAGCTTCTGCGTCGGCGGCCTCGGTGGCCTTCTCGCCAACAGGCTCGTCGGCGACGGCCTCTTCTTCCACAGCAACGACCTCCTCTTCCTCGATGGCGGCCTCGTCGGTGTTGCCGCGCGCTTCCTCCTCGCCGGCGGCCTCGACCTCCATCGACTCTGCGTCAAACGAAGAAAGAGCAGTCAAGCGAATGTTCAAAAAGAGAAACAAAAGAAAGCAAGCCAAGGGAAATTTTCGTAAGGAAATTACTCGCAACGGGATCCGCAGCGGCCTCGACCAATCGGAGGGTCACCGGCGCTGTCCCTTGCCGGGTAGCCTCCCTTGCCGGAGTGGCCTCCCTTGTCGGAGGGCGCCCTTGCCGGAGATTCCTCCCTTGGCGGCGAGTGGCAGCAGACAGGGTTTCGGGGCGGCTTCCGAGCCCTCCCGATGAGGCTGCTCTGCTTCCTACACAAGCAAACGCCAGGTATCAACGAAGAAGGGGCACCCCCGCACACCTAATAGTAAGGAGAAAACTGCACACTTACTCTGGGGGCTGTGCTGGGGGCTGCTCTGAGGAAGGGTTGCCGGGTCCGGCAAGGGAGTCTCGGACGCGTCCCCTGTTGCCACGGGAGAATCGTCCTCAACGACGCACCGACGGGATCTTGGCCCTCTTCGACGCTCTTCGGGCCAGCGTCACGAAAAGGAAAGAGTCCAAACGAAGCAAATCAGATTCAAGATGAAGCAATAAAATTGAAGAAATACAAGCACAATCTCAAGAGCTTACTCTTCGCCTTCCTCCTCGAGCTGAGCGGAGAAGTCAAACTCGGCTCGCCTCGGTGCGACGAGGCGGGGGAGTGGGCTCTCTTGGCCGCTTGGCGGAGGCGTCGGCGGTGGCCTGAGAAGATCCCGCCCCAGTTGTCGCAGCAGTGTGAGGCGCTCCCGCGGCAACCTTGCTTGCCGCGGAAGAGCGCGTCGCGCGGCGCTGCTGCTGTGGGCCAGTCTGCCGCCCCGACTCGTCTCCAGCCTTGCGAAGACGCCTCTTCGGCGGAGCCGGGGCTCGTGGCGGCAAGTCACCGGGTGGTGGAGAAGAAGCGCCCTCGGCGGGTCCACTCGACCCGGCCTCGGGCTCGACAAGCTCGTCCTCGCCGGCGATCTCCTCGCTCGGCAAGGCTTGCCGCCAGCGGCGTCCGCCTCCTCCACGGTATACTGAAGGCTCGGCGGTAGCGCTCGCCGCCTCCTGCACAGTGGCAATGCGCGCCATCTCCTCGTCGGTGGTGTCGCGGGTGAGCCTTTTTCTCGCTCGTCGAGCGGATCGGCACTTCTTCCAAGTCGTCGAAGAACTGCTGCACGACCTCTTCGAGGGGCTCCTGCCAGGTTGGAACGATCCCATGGGAATCGCACAACGGTATCATGGCGCGGGTGCGGTCGAGCGCTGAGTTGTTGCACAATGGGACGACCCCCCTCGGCAACCTAAACCACTCAGGGTGGTCGGGGTCGTTCTTGAACAGCTCTAGCAGCATCGCATCCAACTCCAAGACGGTGAAATTCCAGTTCAGGCCCGGGCGCAGCCTCATGATGTCTGCCGCATTTTGGAACTCCCAAGCAGGCCTCCTCCTCTCCTGCAAGGGAAGCGGCGCGGGCGAAGGAAGTCTGCGCCAACTGCGCCTACGGTTAGTCCGGCAAGCCTGAGGCGCAAAATCCGGGTCACAGCTATCTTCAACCTAGCATCCTCCAGCGCCAAGTTACTCCAATCTCTGCCGCGCACTATTGGGGTTTGGCGCACGGCAGTGAAGGGCTGCGGGTTCTCCTCTACGACCCAACACCAATTGGCTCTCCACTCCTCCCACTTGTTGCGGAACTCTCCTTCCAGATAGGCTTCTTTCTTGCCGATCCTAGAGACCCAAGCTATCCCTCCGCAAGTGGCTCTCTCTCTCGACGCTGGGCATGAAGAAGTGGCGGAAGAGTGCCACATTTGGGTGGATCATGCGACAAAGTTTTCGCAGAAGATACTGAAAACTGCCGTGGTCAAGACGGCGTTGGGGGTGAAATCAAGGAGGCGGAGGCCAAATGTGTTCATGATATCGCAGAAGAACTTCGGAAAAGGCGGCAAAAGCCCGCAATAGAAGAAAAGGGCAAAAAGGGGTACCCAGTTGGGGCCAAATCAAGCGGAGGCGGGAGTACCTTCGGCGCTGGATGCGCACGCGTCTGCGTCGACCAAAAGAGATAGAAGACATCCCGCAGCTCCCTTGCACCGAGCTGGGGGGGGGGGGGGAAGATGGCCCGCTCGTTGCGCAACGCCGCGAGCCGCTGCGCTTCAGCCGACTTGACGCCCTTCTCCTTGTTGGCTTTCGGAGCCATGGCGAGGCAGGCGGAGGAGGCCGACGGCGGTGAGTGCGCTTGTGGCGAAAGGGGGCGGGCGGGGCGCTGCTCTCTTCGCACCGGAGAAGAAGGGGGGAGCGGTGGTGGTTTTCTTGACAAGACAGCAATGGCGGAGTGGACGGCCTGCCCCTGTTTCCTCCGCTTATAAAGAGGGGGAGGGGCGGACGCCCGCTTTTCCTAAAAAGAAACCCCCACGACCACGCCCACGATCTTCGCACGACGCCACGTCCGTGCGTGCCGTTAGTGGGGGTCGTGGTGGGTCCGGGGCGCAGTGCGACGTGGTCGAGGCCGCGTGTGACTGCAGACTGTTTTGGGCCTGGCCCGACAGCGCCGGCACCGTGTCTGCCCAGCCGGGGCTCTGTCGGTGTACTAGAGTAGGGGTACCCTAGTATCCCGTACTCGTGCACGGACAGTTGCAGCACCCCGCGGCAGGGTTTGCCTCGTCACCGCCAAGATCCTCCGTGGCTCCTTTGGAGCCATTCAAGAACAAAGTGTTTGATTAGGAAGACAAGGCCCCGACAAGAGGAGCTTGCCGGGAAGGCCACTCGAGGCATGCAGAAGACAAGGCCCCGGCAAGAGGAGCTTGCCGGGAAGGCTCGGAGCGCGACAAGCCTCCGGACGCGACAAGGATTCGGCCGCGGCAAGGCGCTTGCCGCGGCAAGCAACCTCTCTCCATCTCCGCTCCAGCTCATCCAGCAACATGTCGCCATGGGACCATTCCATGCACGCGTGTCGAGAGGCTGTGCAGCCAGCGGAGAGCAGCGATAAGCGGCGCTGACAAGCTTGCCATCGTGGCGAGCGGTGGCGCACCTGATGGTCTCTGCTAATCTGTTTGGGCGACACCGACGGGCATTTATTGCTTTTGTCCCTTGCCGTCGAGTTAGGTATTTTGCATCATACATCGCTCGAGTAGGTGTACCAACTCCTGTTTTACATTTGTACCCTCGCCTATGTTGCCACTGCCGGAGACCCTTGAGCGTATAAAAGGAGGCCCGTCTTGTGACGAGAAGGGGTTCGAGTTTTGGTTCATTCGACTCACTAGAGACCAGATACGCCACGCTTAGGTTTTGTAGCTCGTGATCGCTCCCTAGCAAGAACACAATACATCAAACAAGCAGCAGTAGGGAGTTTTATCTCCGGAGATCTCCGAAGCTGGGTAAACTGCTCGTGTGCCTCGCCTCGATCCGCTCTTCGTGCGATCTCCGCGCCCCTCCGAACCACAAAGGGGCCTGGTCCGCCGGCCCCATAGGTGTTCGTGGGTACGATCAGCCTCCCCGACAGGGTGTGTTGGGGACACAAGAGACTCTTTGTTATTTGGTTGCAGGGTTGCTTGAGAGAGACCATCTTCAACCTACGCCTCCTACGGATTGATAAACCTTAGGTCATCCACTTGAGGGAAATTTGCTACTGTCCTACAAACCTCTGCACTTGGAGGCCCAACAACGTCTACAAGAAGAAGGTTGTGTGGTAGACATCAAGCTCTTTTCTGGCGCCGTTGCCGGGGAGGCTAGGTAAGAGGCACTCACACCCCGTTAACTAAGCTCTTTTCTGGCGCCGTTGCCGGGGAGGTGAGTGCTTGAAGGTATATTTTTAGATCTTGCAATTGAATATTTTCTTTCTTGTTTTATCACTAGTTTATATTATAAAATAAAAATGGAATTGAGTTTGTCTCATACGCTTCATCTTTTTAATATCTTTCGTGAGAATGATGGAAAGGAAAATTGTGCTCAATTGCTAGAAGAAGAATGCATTAGAATGTTTGGCACTAAATATTTATATTATGAGCATGATTGCAATGTTGTTAGTATGAATTCCTTGAATATCCATGATGCTAATGATATGCAAATCCACAAGCTTGGGGAAGCTATGTTTAATGAAGATGATATTTTTTGTCCCCCAAGCTTTGATGAGCAAAAGTACTCTGATGAAAGCATGCCTCCTATCTATGATGATTATTGTGATGACACGTATGCTATAAATAATAATCATAACCATGAAACTTGTCATCTTGATCTTAATTTTCAATCACATGATAGTTATTTTGTTGAGTTTGGTCCCACTACTATTCCGAATGAGAACAGATTTGCTTATGTGGAGAGTAGTAAAATTTCTATGCTAGTAGATCATGAAAAGAATGCTTTAGGTGCTGGTTATATTGTTTAATTCATTCATGATGCTACTGAAAATTATTATGAGGGAGGAACATATGCTTGTAGGAATTGCAATAATATCAAGTTTCCTCTCTATGTGCTTAAAGTTTTGAAGTTATGCTTGTTTTGCCTTCCTATGCTAGTTGATTATTGTTCACATAAGTTGTTTCCTCACAAAATCCCTATGCATAGGAAGTGGGTTAGACTTAAATGTGCTAGTCATATGCTTCATGATGCTCCCGTTATGTTTCAATTCTTATCTTTTATGTGAGCATCATTGAAATATTAATGCCTAGCTAGGGGCGTTAAACGATAGCGCTTGTTGGGAGGCAACCCAATCTTATTTTAGTTTCTTGCTTTTTGGTTCTGTTTAGGAATAGATAATCCATCTAGCTTCTGTTTAGATGTGGTTTTATGTTAATTAGTGTTTGTGCCAAGTAGAACCTTTGGGAAGACTTGGGTGAAGTCTTTATGATCATGCTGTAAAAACCAGAAACTTTAGCGCTCACGATATTAGCTAGAACTTTTTACTGGAAAGTGCTATTTAGTTGATTCTTTTTGCAGATGATTACTAGAAAAATCCCTAAGGTCCACCAATTTATTTTAGAATTTTTGGAGTTCCATAAGTTTGCGTTAGTTACAGATTACTACAGACTGTTCTGATTTTGACAGATTCTGTTTTCATTGTGTTGCTTGCTTATTTTGATGACTCTATGTCTAGTAAAATAGTTTATAAACCATAAAGAAGTTGGAATACAGTAGTTTTAACACAAATATAAATAAAGAATGAGTTCATTACAGTACCTTGAAGTGGTGTTTTGTTTTCTTTCGCTAACGGAGCTCATGAAGTTTTCTGTTAAGTTTTGTGTTGTGAAGTTTTCAAGTTTTGGGTAAAGATTTGATGGACTATGGAATAAGGACTGGCAAGAGCCTAAGCTTGGGGATGCGCAAGGCACCCCAAGGTAATATTCAAGGATAACCAAGAGCCTAAGCTTGGGGATGCCCCGGAAGGCATCCCCTCTTTCGTCTTCGTGAGTCGGTAACTTTACTTGGAGCTATATTTTTATTCACCACATGATATGTGTTTTGCTTGGAGCGTCATTTTATTTTATTTTGTTTTGCTTGCTGTTTGAATACAATACCAAGATCTGAAATTATTAAATGGGAGAGCCTTCACATAGTTGTATAATTATTCGTCTACTCATTGATCTTCACTTATATCTTTTGGAGTAGTTTGTGATTTGCTCTAGTGCTTCACTTATATCTTTTAGAGCACGGTGGTGGATTTGTTTTATAGAAACTATTGATCTCTCATGCTTCACTTAGATTATTTTGAGTGTCCTAAATAGCATGGTAATTTTCTTAAATAATCCTAATATGCTAAAGCATACAAGATTTGTAAGAATTCTTATGAGTGTGTTGAATACTAAGAGAAGTTTGATGCTTGATGATTGTTTTGAGATATGAAGATGGTGATATTAGAGTCATGCTAGTTGAGTAGTTGTGAATTTGAGAGATACTTGTGTTAAAGTTTGTGATTCCCGTAGCATGCACGTATGGTGAACTGTTATGTGATGAAGTCGAGCATGATTTATTTATTGATTGTCTTCCTTATGAGTGGCGGTCGGGGACGAGCGATGGTCTTTTCCTACCAATCTATCCCCTAGGAGCATGCGCGTAATACTTTGCTTTGATAACTTGTAGATTTTTGCAATAAGTATATGAGTTCCTTATGACTAATGTTGAGTCCATGGATTATACGCACTCTCACCCTTCCACCATTGCTAGCCTCTCTAATACCGCACACTTTTCACTGGTATCATACACCCACCATAAACCTTCCTCAAAACAGCCACCATACCTACCTATTATGGCATTTCCAAAGCCATTCCGAGATATATTTCCATGCAACTTTCCACCGTTCTGTTTATTATGACACACTCGATCGTTGTCATATTGCTTTGCATGATCATGTAGTTGACATTGTATTTGTGGTAAAGCCACCGTTCATAATTCTTTCATACATGTCACTCATGAGTCATTGCACATCCCGCACAATCACGGAGGCATTCATATAGAGTCATATTTTTTTTCTAAGAATCGAGTTGTAATTTTTGAGTTGTAAGAAAATAAAAGTGTGATGATCTTCACTTTTAGAGCATTGTCCCAAGTGAGGAAAGGATGATGGAGACTACGATTCCCCCACAAGTCGGTATGAGACTCCGGATGAAAAATAAAAAAAGAGAACAAAAAGAGGCCATAAAAAAAGAGAAAAGGCCCAAATAAAAAAATAAAAAAATAAAAAAAAGAGAGAAAAAGAGAGAAGGGACAATGCTACTATCCTCTTACCACACTTGTGCTTCAAAGTAGCACCACGATCTTCATGATAGAGAGTCTCCTATGTTGTCACTTTCATATACTAGTGGGAATTTTCATTATAGAACTTGGCTTGGATATTCCAATGATGGGCTTCCTCAAAATGCCCTAGGTCTTCATGAGCAAGCGAGTTGGATGCACACCCACTTAGTTTATTTTGTTGAGCTTTCAAATGCTTATAGCTCTAGTGCATCCGTTGCATGGCAATCCCTACTCACTCACATTGATATCTATTGCTGGGCATCTCCATAGCCCGTTGATACGCCTAGTTGATGTGAGACTAACTTCTCCCTTTTTGTCTTCTCCACAACCACCCCTCTATTCCACCTATAGTGCTATGTCCATGGCTCACGCTCATGTATTGCGTGAAGATTGAAAAAGTTTTGAGAATGTCAAAAGTATGAAACAATTGCTTGGCTTGTCATCGGGGTTGTGCATGATTTAAATACTTTGTGTGGTGAAGATAGAGCATAACCAGACTATATGATTTTGTAGGGATAACTTTACGGGCGTGCTCGGGAACGGGGTCCCCAGACTTGCACTGCGGCTGCAGCGTGGCTCGAAGGAGGCCCAACACGACACATCTTCATCAACGCAAGCTCAAGACCCTCGCGAGGGGCCAAGCCTCGCGGGGCGGACGACAAGGAGCTTCCTCAGGCACGGCCTCGTCGGGCTGGCTCATGAGGAGGCGGAGAGTTCAAGGCATGGTACCTCACGAGGTGCCCATGACGCAAGCCATGACGACCAAGGGCGCCAGTCGGGCGCCAGCCCGTGCACTGTCCACCTTTCCTCTTTGGTGCAAAGGGAGCAAGCGCAGGCGAGAGCATCAAGCAAAGGCATCCGTTTCGGTGCAACAAGACCAAGACCAGCCCAACGGCTGGAAGGGAGTCACGTGGAGCCCAAGCAGGCGTCACCACCAGAGCCTTTGGCAGGCGAGGACCAACTTTAGTCAGGATAAGTGTACCCGCTGTTCCCCTTCAAAATGGCCAATTGTTGGCGCCCTTCCCGCTCAATATTTGGGAAGAGGCCCAGGGCCTTCGCCTATAAATAGGAGTAGCCACCCCCAGGGCGGGGAGAGCCGAATCCTCATCAAGAAACCAGTAGCTAGAGCGACTGAACACCACCTAGCAGTTCATCACACCTGCCAAGAACAAACCCTCACGAGGTTGTTCTTCCTTGTATTGCTCCTCATCAGCCCAAGAGGCAATCCACCACACCACACACTGGAGTAGGGTATTACACCACAATGGTGGCCTGAACCAGTATAAATCCCTTGTCTCTTGTGCTGTTCCGTTTAGTAGTTTAGGTCCCAGCAATTCGGCGAGGTGCGAGACGGTGGAGGGTTGGATATCCGTGCGCACCCCAGTGTTCGAACCTCAAAGGTCTGCCGGAACCCGAAATCCGACATTTGGCGCGCCAGGTAGGGGTGCACCAGAATCGGCCTTTCGTCGCTCGTTCTTCCCCGACCACCGCAACCATGTCTGACGCCCGTCGGGCTCGCCAGCACCGGCCGCCTCGCCTCCCATGTCGCCCATACAGCTCCTGCCGGCGGGCGCTTCGTCGTTTCCCGTCACCGCCGTCAACGCCGCCACCGCCCAGCGGGAACGAGCAGCAAGCATCGCCCCAAAGACGTCCATGAGGCGGACGGCGACCGCCACGCCTTTCGCTCACCCGCTGGTTCTTCGCCACGCGCGCTTCGCTGCCATAACCCGAGCCGCACTCATCGCAGCAACGAAGCTCTGCGCTACCGCCCGACGGCAGCGTCACGAAGAATGGCTCTACTGGTCGCCGAAGCTCGTCCGGCTGCAGAGGCGCCCGCAAGACCGTCTGGCCCGCTCACAAGACCGCACCCGCCCGCTGGCGATGAAGCTCGGCGCCTCAGCCACCTCCTCCTCAAGAAGGCGCGCCCTGGCGTCGTGCCCTGGCGGAACTCCGCCCGCCAGCGCCGGGCGCTGCAAGAGCAGAGCTGTCAAGAAGTTCCTCACCCACGAGAAGCTGCCCGGCGCTCCCGCTCCAAAGACGTCAGACCTGCGCTGCCCCAGCCAAGGCGCAAGGAGGCCCGCAAGACCAAGCTCTCTGTCGCCCGAGGCCCCAGCTGCCACGGCGGGCTGCCGCGCCTTCACCTCCGAGCTGCACAGCGTCGCGTGGCCCGCCAAGTTCAAGCCAGACCTGCCTCCTCGCTACGACGGCACAGCTGACCCTACGGAGTTTGTCTAGCTCTACGAGCTGGGCATCGAGGCTGCCAACGGGGATGAAAAGGTCATGGCGAACTGGTTTCCCATGGTGCTCAAGGACGGAGCCCGCACCTGGCTCCTGAATCTGGCCCCAGGCACAATCTCTTCCTGGGCCGAGATGCGCACCCGCTTCATCGCCAACTTCCAGGGTACTCGCGACCGGCCACCCGCCGTGAGCGACATGCGCCGAATCAAGCAGCAGCCAGGGGAAACCCTGCAAAGTACATCCTGCGCTTCAACAACGCGCGCCTCAAGATCCCCAGGGTAACGGAGGAGGCCATCATCTCTGCCTTCTCCGACGGCGTGCACGACATCAAGATGAAGGAGGAGCTGGCGATGCATGAAGATCTGTGCACCTCCTTGGAGCTGTTCAACTTGGCGACTGGCGCGCCAGGGCTGAGGAGGGCGCCTCCCTCCTCGAGCTGTCTCGCCGCGGATCCCAAAGAAAAGAAGTCCAAGGCCAAGGACGTGAAGCGCAAGGGGCTGCATCAGCGGCGAACCCGCATACCAAGCGAGGCAGAGATCAGCCCGAGTCCTCCAAGGGCAGTCGATCATGCGTGTACCACGACCTCCACACCCACAACACCAATGAATGCCAAGAGCTCCGGGCCAGACGTGAAGGAAGGGTCGGCAGACGCCGAGCGCAGCGGACCGGGCCTCTGGCCGAGGAGGAGGAAGGAATGCAGGACGCTGGGAAGACCGCGGCCCGCGCTAAGGATGGCGCGACCAACCTCGCGAGGACCGTTGGCAAGACCCGCCTCGCGAGGGAGGCTGGAGGGATCAGCCTCACGAGGATCGCCCGCAGGGGAACGCAGGCCTCCCTCCGCTGCCGCCGCAGCCAAGGAGAAATGAGGACCGTCATCAGGACGAGGGGGCTGGGGGCTTCCAGGAACCGCGTGCGATCGCCTGCATCCTGGGCGGAGCTCAAGCCCCAGCCTCTCAGCGCATCTTCAAGCAGTTCGCCCGCGAAGTGAATGCAGTCCTCCCCAAGCTCGAGGCAGCGCCCTCTCAGGTGGTAGGCGTGCGCCATCATGTTCAGCTCAGCGGATCAGCTCAAGTGCGTGTACAGCCGGAGTTCTCCCGATGCTTTGTTCCCCAATCATCAGCAACGTGCTGGTCACCAAGACCCTCATCGACGGTGGGGCAGGACTCAACGTCCTGTCCGTGGAAACATTCAACAATCTTCAAGTGCCTTACAGTCAGCTTCAGCCAACCAAGCCTTTCTCCGGAGTCACCGACGGCTCCACGGTCCCGATCGGGCAGGTCCGCCTTCCGGTCACCTTCAGGGCTCGCGACAACTACCACACCGAGCTCATCGACTTCGACATCACCCACATTCGCCTGCCGTACAACGCCATCCTCGGGTACCTGGCGCTGGCCAAATTCATGGCTGTAACCCACCACGGCTACAACGTCCTCAAGATGCCAGGAAGCGGCGGGGTCATCACGGTGCCCTGTGAAGAGAGAGACGTAGTGTGCTCCCTGGAGCGAGCCTTTCAGGCCGCATCTCTAGAAGACCCAGACCACAGCAGTAGGAGGCCTCCCGAGGTCGCACCCAAGAAGAAGAAGACATCGACCGGCCCGGCTCCTCAAGAGGCAGGCCCCCAAGGCCCGCGCCCGGCCAGGGGGAGCCTCCTTCCATCGCATAGGAAAGCGCGCCCGACGCCCTCCTCAGGCCGGGCTCGGGGCTCTCCACGGAGGGCCGCCGACCTCGCCAAGGTCACGAGGGAGGCGCTTGGGCACCTGCGTGAGGCGTGCTTGAAGCACGCTTCCGCAAAGGTGAGCAAGGCAAGGAGGGCCGAACCCTCGGGAGTTCGTCGGCAAGGCCATTCAGAGCTACAAGAGTCAAGGGTCATGAGGGGCAGCCGCCGCCACTACCGTGGCCCCCATCCAGGCGAGGATGGTGGGCTGCGCGTCTGCATCGACATACCAGGGCTCAACCGAGCCGCATCTCAAGAGCGCCTCTGGTCCTCGCGAGTGGGACGTTGCAAGGGCCCACCCCACATCTACGTGCGCATGCCTCACGGCCTGCCAAACGCGGTTGCTGCGCACCAGCATCTCATGAGGGCCATCCTGGAGGCTCGAGAGGTCAGGCACGCCACAGCCCTGGCGGAGATGGAGATGGCCCCCGAGGAGCCGCCAGCGCCTCCGGATCCTCCTGAGGCCCCCGGGCCTGGGGGCTCGTGAGGATCGGCTCCCGCAGCCCACCGAGTCTGCTACACCAACACCCCTTCGTCCCCAACATCACCAGGTGACATCTTTAAGTTTTGTTCCCGGCTGGGAGCGCCTTCAGGGCCGCATTATTCCCAGGCCGCGTGGGTCCATCCCTGCGGCATGTACCCCTTTTATTTCATGTCATTAGCCTATCCTGTTGGGGGCGCCCCTCGGGCTGCATCATCCCCAAGCCGCTCGGGCCTGTCCCAAATGACATGTATCCTTCTTACGTTTACCTTAGGATTATGCTCTCGCTCCACCATGCTTGTTATTTGGTGCCTTTTCCGGTGACGGAATCTTGCACGTTAAAGGGGGTGCACGAGCATCGCGACTCAGGGCTCCTACCGGCTCTCCGGCCCTCACCCTCTGGTCTTGTCCATGGCATCGCGACCTGGCTTGCCCGGCTGACGGCTGAGACCGGCCGAGAGCCGGGACCCGAGGACGTAGAGTTTCGCCATCTAACCCAACTTATGCGTTAAAGGGGGTGCACGAGCATCGCGACTCAGGCTCCTCTGGCTCTCCGGCCCTCACCCTCTGGTCTTGTCCATGGCATCGCAACCTGGCTTGCCAGTGATGGCTGAGACCAGCCCGAGAGCCGGGACCCGAGGACATAGCGTAAGTCATCTAACCCAGCTTGCGCGTTAAAGGGGGGGTGCCTGAGCATCGCGACTCAGGGCTCCTACCGGCTCTCCGGCCCTCACCCTCTGGTCTTGTCCATGGCATCGCGACCTGGCTTGCCAGTGACGGCTGAGACCAGCCCGAGAGCCGGGACCCGAAGACGTAGAGCACCGGCATCTGGCCAAATTTGCAGGAACACACTCGAAGATAAGGCCCGGAGCCAGGCGCAACCCGCCTTGAGTTAGGGCCCCGTGAGCCCTGCGCTGGCTCACGGGTACCCCAACACACCTCGCGAGGCCTCTCGCGCCTCTCCCAAGCAACTAATGGCAGAACTAATGATCGCCACGACGAGCTTTTGTTCCTTTTGTGGTGAACCTGCAGGGTCCCTCCAAGGAGCACGAAACGACCTCGCCACGCAATCTCTCGCCGGCCTAGGCACGGACCTAGCGCCGCATCAGGAAGCATTGTCCTGACCCTCGAGATAAGTCACCCCCCGGACACACTAGTTATCGCAACACCATCCCCACACTCAATGCAACCCCGTGTTAGCAACGTCGCTCTCCTTTCTCACCGAACGATGGCTGCTTGAGAGCCAAGGGGGACCCCCTGAGCATCGCGACTCAGGGGCTCTTACCGGACCTCGGGCCGCTCACCTCCTGGCCTTGACCATGGCATCGCGACCTCGCATACCAGCGACGACTGAAGCCGCCTTAGGACTGGGACCTGTCGGCGCAGAGCATCAGGTCCTCGTGAGGACTGAAAGGAGGAAACTGAGCTAGAACGGAATGAGCATCTCGCACTGCTTCATAAAAAGGATTATATTGACGGATGGAGCTACAAACATCTTACAAGCCCCGTGGGTATATTCTTGGCCCCTCGCAGGAACAAAAGCGCGCGATCCTAAGGAATCCTAACTACTGGGGGCATCGCGGCAGATGCCATCATCAACGATGGGCCACCGGTCGGCGCCAACCCCATCCAGATCAGGCGGCGACGACCGACGAGCCCGCCCTGCTCCGGGAGCGGGCGCAGCTCGGAGGCTCAGAAGCGCTGCCGTCGCTTCGTCTCGGCGTCCGCGAAGAGCTCGGGCGGAGTCGCTGTATCCTCCGGCGCCTTTCGCCGCCGACGAGCGGCCAAGGGGCGATCGGCCGGCCTCTGTCTCACCGCAGCAGGATCCCGACCACCTCTCCTGGGGCAGCACTCCAGCCGATGACCCTCCGCGTCAAAGACCTTGAAGGACACCACCGAAGCACCATCGTACTCCAGGTGGATCGTGAGGGTGCCCCTCGTCCTGCAGACCCGGGCGACCTCGCGCCAGACTCGAGTAATGAAGACCTCGCCCGGGGCAACTACCGCGACCTCTGCCCCGGTCGCGAGGGTGCCGTAGCCGGCGTGCTGCAGCCAGAGTCCCAGGGGTTCCCCCTGCCGGACGACGGAGGCGAAGAAAGAAGGAAGACGAATCCAAGATTTAGGAGGCGTGGCGACGTGAAGCACGAACTCCCGGCAGGAGCCCTCGGCGTGGACTCCAGGGGGGAAGACGCACACCTTCGTGACCCGCCGGCGTCGTCGGCGGCGCCGCTCGTGGCGCCCGGCGTCGCCTCCTTCAGAGCCGCCAATGTGCGCGTACAAGGGAAGAGGGAACCCTGGTGGCGGCCGCTCGCACCAGGGCATGGGCGCCTCCTGGCGAGAGCTCTTGCCCTGATACTAGAGGGCAAGCCGCTTCTTTGGGGGGAGCAGGTCAGGATCCTCTTGAGGAGCCTTTCCCTTCTCTTCCGTGGAGAACCGGCGGATTGGAGCCATGGCAACCAGATGAAACGAGGAGGAGGAGAGACAAGAAAGGATAGACTAGAAGGGCGCGCGTCGTTCCGTACTTATCGCCGGCGAAGGCCAGCCGTCGGCCTCCACGATCACCGGTAATCATGACCGACTCTACATGCAAGGACTTGTCAAATCCGGGTGGTTACCGAGGCATCGTGGGGAAGCGGTGCGCACGTGTCCAATCAACCGCCACGCGTCGCCCGAGGCCGCAGGCTGTTAGGGGCCGCGACGCTTCGCACTTGCCCTTTCGCCTCCCTGCTCGGCCAAGTTCGGGCGCGCCGTGGGCCCGGGGGCTACTGTCGGCGTTCTGGGAACGGGGGTCCCCAGACTTGCCTGCCTGCGGCCTGCGGCGTGGCTCGAAGGAGGCCCAGCACGGCCCATCTTCATCAACACAAGCTCAAGACCCTCGCGAGGGGCCAAGCCTCGCGGGGCGGACGACAAGGAGCTTCCTCAGGCACGGCCTCGTCAGGCTGGCTCATGAGGAGGCGGAGAGTTCAAGGCAGGGTACTGCGAGGTGCCCATGACACAAGCCATGACGACCAAGGGCGCGGTGGGCGCCAGCCAAGACAAAGGTCCTCCTTTCCTCTTTGGTGGAAAGGGAGCAAGCGCAGTGAGAGCATCAAGCAAAGGCATCCGCTTCGGTGCAACAAGACCAAGACCAGCCCAACGGATGGAAGGAGTCATCGTGGAGCCCAAGCAGGCGTCATCACCAGAGCCTGTGGCGGGGGAGGACCAACTTTAGTCAGGATAAGTGTACCCGCTGTACCCCGTCAAAATGGCCAATTGTTGGCGCCCTTCCCGCTCAATATTTGGGAAGAGGCCCAGGGCCTTCGCCTATAAATAGGAGTAGCCACCCCCAGGGCGGGGAGAGCCGAATCCTCATCAAGAAACTAGTAGCTAGAGCGACTGAACACCACCTAGCAGTTCATCGCACCCGCCAAGAACAAACCCTCACGAGGCTGTTCTTCCTTGTATTGCTCCTCATCAGCCCAAGAGGCAATCCACCACACCACACACTGGAGTAGGGTATTACACCACAATGGTGCCCTGAACCAGTATAAATCCCTTGTCTCTTGTGCTGTTCCGTTTAGTAGTTTAGGTCCCAGCAATTCGGCGAGGTGCGAGACGGTGGAGGGTTGGATCTCCGCGCGCACCCCAGTGTTCGAACCTCAAAGGTCTGCCGGAACCCGAAATCCGACACTTCCTTTGGCCATGTTATTCTGAGAAGACATAATTGCTTTGTTAGTATGCTTGAAGTATTATTATTTTGATGTCAATATTAAACTTTTGTCTTGAATCTTTCGGATCTGAATATTCATACCACAATTAAGAAAGAATTACATTGAAATTATGCCAAGTAGCACTCCGCATCAAAAATTATCTTTTTATCATTTACCTACTCGAGGACGAGCAGGAATTAAGCTTGGGGATGCTTGATACGTCTCCAACGTATCTATAATTTTTTATTGCTCCATGCTATATTATCTACTGTTTTGGGCAATATTGGGCTTTATTTTCCACTTTTATATTACTTTTGGGACTAACCTATTAACCGGAGGCCCAACCCAGATTTGCTTGTTTTTTGCTTATTTCCGGTGTTTTGAAGAAAAGGAATATCGACGAGTCGAAACGAACGAAATCAACTAGAGAAGTTATTTTTGGAACGAAGCTACCCGATGGACTTGGACCCCACGTCAAGGAAGGAACGAGGAAGCCACGAGGGTGGGGGCGCGCCACCCCCTACGGCGCCCGCCTTGTGGGCCCCTCGTGGCTCCCACGACGTGCTTCTTCCGCCTATATAACTCCACGTACCCTAAACCTTCCGTAACAGAGAATAGATCGGGAGTTCCGCCGCAAGCCTCTCAGAGCCACCGAAAACCAACCGGGACCTGCTCAAGACCGCCGGAGGGGGGGAACCTCACCGGTGGCCATTTTCATCATCCCGGCGCTCTCCATGACGAGGAGGAGTAGTTCACTCTCGGGGCTGAGGGTATGTACCAGTAGCTATGTGTTTGATCTCTCTCTCTCTCTCTCTCTCTCTCTCTCTTGTGTTCTTGATTTGGCACGATTTTGATGTATCGCGAGCTTTGCTATTATAGTTGGATCCTATGTTTCTTCTCCCCCTCTTCTCTCTTGTAATGGATTGAGTTTTCCCCTTGAAGTTATCTTATCGGATTGAGTCTTTAAAGATTTGAGAACACTTGATGTATGTCTTGCCGTGCGTATCTGTGGTGACAATGGGATATCACGTGATTCAGTTGATGTATGTTTTGGTGATCAACTTGCGGGTTCCGCCCATGAACCTACGCATAGGGGTTGGCACACGTTTTCGTCGTGATTCTCCGATAGAAACTTTGGGCACTCTTTAGTACTTTGTGTTGGCTTCAATAGATGAATCCGAGATTGTGTGACGCATATCGTATAATCATACCCACGGATACTTGAGGTGACATTGGAGTATCTAGGTGACATTAGGGTTTTGGTTGATTTGTGTCTTAAGGTGTTATTCTAGTACGAACTCTAGGGATGTTTGTTACACTTATAGGAATAGCCCAACGGATTGATTGGAAAGAATAACTTTGAGGTGGTTTCGTACCCTACCATAATCTCTTTGTTTGTTCTCCTCTATTAGTGACTTTGGAGTGACTCTTTGTTGCATGTTGAGGGATAGTTATATGATTCAATTATGTTATTATTGTTGAGAGAACTTGCACTAGTGAAAGTATGAACCCTAGGCCTTGTTTCCTAGCATTGCAATACCGCTTACGCTCACTTTTATCATTAGTTACCTTGCTGTTTTTATATTTTCAGATTACAAAAACTTATATCTACCATCCATATTGCACTTGTATCACCATCTCTTCGCCGAACTAGTGCACCTATACAATTTACCATTGTATTGGGTGTGTTGGGGACACAAGAGACTCTTTGTCATTTGGTTGCAGGGTTGCTTGAGAGAGACCATCTTCAACCTACGCCTCCTACGGATTGATAAACCTTAGGTCATCGACTTGAGGTAAATTTGCTACTGTCCTATAAACCTCTGCACTTGGAGGCCTAACAACGTCTACAAGAAGAAGGTTGTGTAGTAGACATCAGCGACATCGCTCTTTCTCGCCGCCGTCGCCATCAAGAATCGCCCGGGCTCACCGACTCGGCAAATTGGACCTGCCTACTTCACCATGCCACCAGATAGGTCGCACCCTCATCTGAAATCACTTTATTTAGGCGTCAGTTGTCTGAATTTTTATTCTGGGCCAATCGATTCCCAATGGGAAGCAGCACCCCTCGAGGCGGCAGAGCTCCTAGGCTGCCGGTTGGCTGGTGTCTAACGTAAGGGTGCGGGGCCGCAAGTTCTCCGCGGAAGCAGCGCTTAGATGGCTACCTTTTAGAGTTGCGTGGGTTGAAGGTACTGCCGCCGCCGGATCTGGATGACGGGGAGTCTTTGTGGATTGGCCCGGGGGCGGCGCAACCACGTCAGTGCGGTGGGGCGGGGAGCGGGGTTCTGGCCGGGGCCACGGACGGCGGAGGCAGGCTGCTCTACCGTTGGTCACTGGCTCTTCGGGGAAGATTCCGAACAGTGTCAGCCGGGAGGCACAAGACGGCCATCAAGCCATCCGCGAGATTAGATAAAGTACTAAAATAAAATAAAATCGTGTGACCCCAATTTAGTCTTGATCAACAGACGTGTGACCACTCGCATCTTTGCTGTTGATCTCCTAGTGTATTTCTTCGGATCAAAGAGATATGTTGTTCTTAACATTATGCGTTATCTGCATCTTCAGACACACCGTCTTCTGACTCACCGCAGCTGCTCCAACAAGGGAAGCATAGACCAGAAGGAGCTAGCCCCACTCAACAGTTCCTCGTGATCGAATGCGCGTGCCCGACATGGACAGCCACAACAACTGCAGGGCCATCGACAAGTCAGCACATGATGCTCACTCCTATGGATGACAGCCAGATAGGTTGTACCCTCATCTTACTTGTGTGCAACATTTATGGCTTTGTTATTCATCTAAGCACGGTAAATAGATCATCACATTTCATTGTATATTCATGCTGATCTCTTACGGGTCTTGTTCAGGAGTTCACGCTGTTCCATAGTTCAGTTAAGATACTTATTCTTTAGGTAACGCTATTCCATAGTTATCATCCATCAGCCAATGCTATCCCATAGGCTGGTGATTATAGTCAGGGCCGGTCGTAAGATTTCGGGGGCCCGGGGCGAGATGACAAAAAGGTGCCCTAAAGCCATATAAATATATATGATTTTTTTCTATTTCAGTTACAAATTACTACTCATTTTACACTATAATTTATAATTTATGTTGCTTTGTCATCTCAACTATTCAAAAAATAGGGCACATAAAAGTTGCTCGCGCTTTTCAATCCATATAATTTTTTAGTCTTTTCAACCGATACTTTTTTTATCGTGTGAATTCGCTACACTTCTCTCGCAACTCAAATTTTTATCATCCTATAATATTTCGCCACGTTGTTCTTCAACAAAGAACTAAAGCTAATTCTTCAATCCCTAGAGGAAGTGCTTACTTTATTTCTGAGGAAGCACTAGAAGACTTTTTCTAGGACTCAATCAACTCATATGCATGTTTTTTTCCTCTTTGTCAGATGGACACTTTTCAACTAAATTAAAAGTGATACAAGAAATTAAGAACACTGCTAATTAAATATACAAGGAAGGGCATGGAACAATGTACTTTGATGGCTAGAAAATAGAAATTGCAAGCTTTTGCTGCTTACGAGTCACAAAACAGAAATCCTAGTTTTCCTTTTCTGCTCCCAAAAAATATAGGAAACTGGAGTGTGTGAGAGAGATATGTACGAGAATTAAAACTTCATGAACCGAACCATCATACTAGTCTGTATAAAAAGAAGAGGTAGTTGATGAAATCTTGAAAATCACATTACCTTCCTCCACTAATCGTGTCCAGCAGCCGAAAATCACAAATAGACGATGCCGGTGACATGACGTTGAACTTGGCATTGGCATGGCCGATTCGTTGCAAATTTTGGAAGAGAAGAAATAGAAATACTAGAACACCATTGGCGTGAGGCAATGCCGTAATTAATGGTCTGCATTACAGTTCTTTCCATTTTTGATTGAGAGTTAATTAGTCAATCATTACGTGGGAAAGAATTCTTCCTAAACATCAAACACGTAAAAATCAATCAATCAATCTGTTATATGGAAATAATTCCTTACCTATTTTAGAATCAGGGCAATCTGTCAATACGGGAAAGAATTATTTCCAAAAAATTACAATTCTTTCCTAAACATCACACAAATCCATCGGGGGCCCCTTCCTACTTGGGGGCTGTTGGAAATATGCCCTAGAGGCAATAATAAAAGCATTATTATTATATTTCCTTGTTCATGATAATTGTCTTTTATTCATGCTATAACTGTATTATCCGGAAATCGTAATACACATGTGAATACATAGACCACAATACGTCCCTAGTAAGCCTCTAGTTGACTAGCTCGTTGGTCAACAGATAGTCATGGTTTCCTGACTATGGACATCAGATGTCATTGACAACGAGATCACGTCATTGGGAGAATGAGGTGATGGTTGAGACCCAATCCTAAGCATAGCACAAGATCGTGTAGTTCGCTTTTGCTAGAGCTTTTCAATGTCAAGTATCTCTTCCTTAGACCATGTGATCGTGTAACTCCCGGATACCGTAGGAGTGCTTTGGGTGTACCAAACGTCACAACGTAATCGGGTGACTATAAAGGTGCACTACAGGTATCTCCGAAAGTGTACATTGGGTTGACACGGATTGAGACTGGGATTTGTCACTCCGTATGACGGAGAGGTATCTCTGGGCCCACTCGGTAATGCGTCATCATAATGAGCTCAAAGTGACCAAGTGTTTGGTCACGGGATCATGCATTACGGTACGAGTAAAGTGACTTGCCGGTAACGAGATTGAACGAGGTATTGGGATACCGACGATCGAGTCTCGGGCATGTAACGATCGATTGACAAAGGGAATAGTATCACGGGTTGATTGAATCCTCGACATCGTGATTCATCCGATGACATCATCGAGGAGCATGTGGGAGCCAACATGGGTATCCAGATCCCGCTGTTGGTTATTGACCTGAGATCGTCTCGGTCATATGCGCATGTCTCCGAACCCGTAGGGTCTACACACTTAAGGTTCGGTGACGCTTAGGGTTATTAGGAAGACTTGTATGTGATTACCGAATGTTGTTCGGAGTCCCGGATGAGATCCCGGACGTCACGAGGAGTTCCGGAATGGTCCGGAGGTAAAGATTTATATATGGGAAGTTGTCAAACGGACACCGGAAAAGTTTCGGGGCATATCGGTATTGTACCGGGGTCACCGGAAGGGTTCCGGAGGTCCACCGGGAGGGGCCACCCCTCCCGGGGGGCCACTTGGGCTGCATGGGAAGGGGCCAGCCCCTGGTGGGCTGGGCGCACCCCTCCCTTGGGCCGTTGCGCCTAGGGGTTGAGGGGAACCCTAGAGGGGCGCCTTGCTTGGGGGCAAGCCCTCCCTTGGCCGCCGCCCCCCCTCTAGATGCCATCTAGAGGGGCCGGCCCCCCTTGCCCTCTCCCCTATAAATAGAGGGGTGAGGGGAGGGCTGAACACCCAAAGCCAAGGCGTAGCCCCTCCCCTCCCCAACACCTCTCCTCCTCCGTACGTGCTTGGCGAAGCCACAGCCGAATCTTCACGCACCAACAACACCATGCCGTCGTGCTGCCGTTGGAGCTGTCTTCCTCAACCTCTCCTTCCTCCTTGCTGGATCAAGACGGAGGAGACGTCGTCCCGTCTGCACGTGTGTTGAACGCGGAGGTGATGTCCGTTCAACACTTGGTCATCGGTGATCCGAATCACGTCGAGTACGACTCCCTCATCACCATTCCCTTGAACGCTTCCGCACTCGATCTACAAGTGGTATGTAGATGCAAACTCTCTCCCTTGACTCGTTGCTTAGATGAACTCATAGATGGATCTTGGTGAAACCGTAGGAAAATTTTTAATTTTCTGCAACGTTCCCCAACAGTGGCATCATGAGCTAGGTCTATGAGTTGTTCTCTATTGCATGAGTAGAACACAATTTTGTTGTGGGCGTAGATCTTGTCAACTTGCTTGCCGCTACTAGTCTTATCTTGCTTCAACGGTATTGTGGGATGAAGCGGCCCGGACCAACCTTACACGTACCATACGTGAGACCGGTTCCACCGACTAACATGCACTAGTTGCATCGTGTGGCTGGGGGTGTCTGTCTCTCCCACTTTAGTTGGAGCGGATTCGATGAAAAGGGTCCTTATGAAGGGTAAATAGAAGTTGACAAAATCACGTTGTGGTTATTCGTAGGTAAGAAAACGTTCTTGCTAGAACCCAATTGCAGCCACGTAAAAGATGCAACAACAATTAGAGGACGTCTAACTTGTTTTTGCAGCAATTGTCATGTGATGTGATATGGCCAGAAGTTGTGATGAATGATGAATGATATATTGTGATGTATGAAATCATGTTCTTGTAATAGGAATCACGACTTTCATGTCGATGAGTATGACAACCGGCAAGAGCCATAGGAGTTGTCTTTATTTTTTGTATGACCTGCGTGTCATTGAAGAACGCCATGTAAATTACTTTACTTTATTGCTAAACGCGTTAGCCATAGAAATAGAAGTAGTCGTTGGCGTGACAACTTCATGGAGACACGATTATGGAGATCATGATGATGGAGATCATGGTGTCATGCCGGTGACAAGATGATCATGGAGCCCCGAAGATGGAGATCAATGGAGCTATATGATATTAGCCATATCATGTCACTACCATATAATTGCATGTGATGTTTATTATGTTTATGCATCTTGTTTACTTAGAACGACGGTAGTAAATAAGATGATCCCTTACAACAATTTCAAGAAGTGTTCTCCCCTAATCGTGCACCGTTGCTAAAGTCCGTCAGCTTCAAGCACCACGTGATGATCGGGTGTGATAGATCCTTACGCTCACATACAACGGGTGTAAGACAGTTTTACACATGCAAAACACTTAGGGTTAACTTGACGAGCCTAGCATGTACAGACATGGCCTCGGAACACGGAGGCCGAAAGGTCGAACACGAGTCGTATGGAAGATACGATCAACATGAGAATGTTCACCGACGATGACTAGTCCGTCTCACGTGATGATCGGACACGGCCTAGTCGACTCGGATCGTGTAACACTTGGATGACTAGAGGGATGTCTAATCTGAGTGGGAGTTCATTAAGATAATTTGATTAGATGAACTTAATTATCATGAACAATAGTCTAAAACCTTTGCAAATATGTCTTGTAGATCAAATGGCCAACGCTCATGTCAACCTGAACTTCAACGCGTTCCTAGAGAAAACCAAGCTGAAAGATGATGGCAGCAACCATAAGGACTGGGTCCGGAACCTGAGGATCATCCTCATAGCTGCCAGGAAACAATATGTCCTAGAAGGACCGCTAGGTGACGCTCCCGTCCCAGAGAACTAAAAGATTATGAATGCTTGGCAGACGCGCTGATGATTACTCCCTCGTTCAGTGCGGCATGCTATACAGCTTAGAACCGGGGCTCCAAAAGCGTTTTGAGCATCACGGAGCATATGAGATGTTCGAGGAGCTGAAACTAGTTTTCCAAGCTCACGCCCGGGTCAAGAGATATGACGTCTCTGACAAGTTCTATAGTTGTAAGATGGAGGAAAATAGTTCTGTCAGTGAGCACATACTCAGAATGTCTGGGTTGCACAACCGCATGACCCAGCTGAATATTAACCTCCCTGATGAGGCGGTCATTGATAGAATCCTTGATCGCTCCCACCAAGCTACAAGAGCTTTGTGATGAACTACAATATGCAGGGGATGGTGAAGACCATTCCTGAAGTATTTTCAATCTTTGAAGTCAGCAGAGGTTGAGATCAAGAAAGAACATCAAGTGTTGATGGTCAATAAGACCACTAAGTTCAAGAAGGGCAAGGGCAAGAAGAACTTCAAGAAGGACGGCAAGGATGTTGCAGCGCCCGATAAGCCGATCGGGAAGAAGTCAAAGAATGGACCCAAGCACGAGACTGAGTGCTTTTATTGCAAGGGAAGGGTCATCGAAGCGGAACTGCCCCAAATACTTAGCGGATAAGAAGGCCGGCAACACCAAAGGTATATTTGATATACATGTAATTGATGTGTACCTTACCGATTACTCGTAGTAACTCCTGGGTATTTGATACCGTGCCGTTGCTCATATTTGTAACTCACAGCAGGAGCTGCGGAATAAGCGGAGGCTGGCGAAGGGCGAGGTGACGATCTTGGCGTCGGGAATGGTTCCAGTCGATGTGATCGCCGCCGGCACGCTACCTCTACATTTACCTACGGGATTAGTTTTGAACCTTAATAATTGTTATTTGGTGCCAAGTTTGAGCATGAACATTGTATCCGGATCTCGTTTAATGCGAGATGGCTACTCATTTAAATCCGAGAATAGTGGTTGTTCTATTTATATGAGAGACATGTTTTATGGTCATGCTCCGATGGTCAATGGTTTATTCTTAATGAATCTCGAGCGTAATGTTACACATATTCATAGCGTGAATACCAAAAAATGTGAAGTTGATAATGATAGTCCCACATAGTTGTGGCACTGCCGCCTTGGTCACATTGGTGTCAAGCGCATGAAGAAGCTCCATGCTGATGGACTTTCGGAGTCTCTAGATTATGAATCATTTGACACATGCGAACCATGCCTCATGGGCAAGATGACCAAGACTCCGTTCTCCGGAACAATGGAGCGAGCAACCAACTTGTTGGAAATCATACATACCGATGTGTGCGGTCCAATGAGTGTTGAGGCTCATGGAGGATATCGTTATGTTCTCACTCTCACAGATGACTTGAGTAGATATGGGTATGTCTACTTGATGAAACACAAGTCTGAGACCTTTGAAAAGTTCAAGGAATTTCAGAATGAGGTAGAGAATCAACGTGACCGAAAAATAAAGTTCTTACGATCAGATCGTGGAGGAGAATATTTAAGTCACGAATTTGGTACACACTTAAGAAAATGTGGAATCGTTTCACAACTCACGCCGCTCGAACACCTCAACAGAACGGTGTGTCCGAACGTCAGAATCGCACTCTATTGGATATGGTGCGATCTATGATGTCTCTTACCGATTTGCCGCTATCATTTTGGGGATACGCTCTAGAGACAGCTACATTCACTTTAAATAGGGCACCGTCTAAATCCGTTGAGACGACACCGTATGAATTATGGTTAAGAAACCTAAGCTGTCGTTTCTAAAAGTTTGGGGATGCGATGCTTATGTCAAGAAACTTCAACCTGAAAAGCTCAAACCCAAGTCGGAAAAATGCGTCTTCATAGGATACCCAAAAGAAACCATTGGGTATACCTTCTACTTAAGATCCGAGGGCAAGATCTTTGTTGCCAAGAACGGATCCTTTACGGAAAAGAGTTTCTGTCGAAAGAATTAAGTGGGAGGAAAGTAGAACTCGATGAAGTACTACCTCTTGAACAGGAAAGTAGTGCAGCTCAGGAAAATGTTCCGGTGGTGCCTACACCAACTGGAGAGGAAATTAATGATGATGATCAAGGTACTTCGGATCAAGTTGCTCTTGAATCGTGGGTCCACAAGGACACGTTCCGCACTGCAGTGGTACGGCAACCCTGTCCTGGAAATCATGTTGTTAGACAACGGTGAACCTTCGAACTATGAAGAAGCTATGGCGGGTCCAGATTCCAACAAATGGCTAGAAGCCATGAAATCCGAGATAGAATCCATGTATGAAAACAAAGTATGGACTTTGACCGACTTGCCGATGATCGGCAAGTTTATAGAAAACAAATGGATCTTTAAGAAGAAGACGGACGCGGATGGTAATGTCACCATCTATAAAGCTCGACTTGTCGCTAAGGGTTATCGGCAAGTTCAAGGGATTGACTACGATGAGACTTTCTCTCCCGTAGCGAAGCTTAAGTCCGTCCGAATCATGTTAGCAATTGTCGCATACTATGATTATGAGATATGGCAGATGGACGTCAAAACGGCATTCCTTAACGGGCATCTTAAGGAAGAGCTGTATATGATGCAGCCGGAAGGTTTTTTCGATCCTAAGAATGCTAACAAAGTATGCAAGCTCCAGCGATCCATTTATGGGCTGGTGCAAGCATCTCGGAGTTGGAACATTCGCTTTGATGAGATGATCAAAGCGTTTGGGTTTATGCAGACTTATGGAGAAGCCTGCGTTTACAAGAAAGTGAGTGGGAGCTCTGTAGCATTTCTCGTATTATATGTAGATGACATACTTTTGATGGGAAATGATATAGCATTCTTGGACAGCATTAAGGCCTACCTGAATAAGTGTTTTTCAATGAAGGACCTTGGAGAAGCTGCTTATATATTAGGCATCAAGATCTACAGAGATAGATCAAGACGCCTCATAGGTCTTTCACAAAGCACATACCTTGATAAGATTTTGAAGAAGTTCAAAATGGATCAGTCCAAGAAAGGGTTCTTGCTCTTCGCAAGGTGTGCGATTGAGCTCAGCTCAATGCCCGACCACGGCAAAAGATAAAGAAGAGATGAGCGTCATCCCCTATGCCTCAGCCATAGGATCTATTATGTATGCCATCTTGTGTACTGCACTGATGTAAACCTTGTCGTAAGTATGGTTGGAAGGTACCAAAGTAATCCCAGCAAGGAACACTGGACAACGGTCAAGAATATCCTAAAGTACCTGAAAAGGACAAAGGACATGTTTCTCGTTTATGGAGGTGACGAAGAGCTTGTCGTAAAGGGTTACGTCGACGCTTAGCTTCGACACGCATCTGGATGACTCTAAGTCACAAACCGGATACATGTATATGTTGAATGGTGGAGCGATAAGCTAGTGCAGCTGCAAGCAGAAGCGTCGTGGCGGGATCTACATGTGAAGCGGAGTACATGGCAGCCTCGAGGCAGCGCATGAAGCAATTTGGGTGAAGGAGTTCATCACCGACCTAGGAGTCATACCCAATGCTTGGGGCCGTTCAAACTCTTCTGTGATAACACCGGAGCTATTGCACTTGCCAAGGAGCCCAGGTTTCACAAGAAGACCGAGCACATCAAGCGTCGCTTCAACTCCATCCATGAAAATGTTCAAGATGGAGACATAGAAATTTGTAAAGTGCATACGGATCTGAATGTCGCAGATCTGTTGACTAAACCTCTTCCATGGCAAAACATGATCAACACCAGAACTCTATGGGTGTTCGATTCATCACAATGTAACTAGATTATTGACTCTAGTGCAAGTGGTAGACTGTTGGAAATATGCCCTAGAGGCAATAATAAAAGCATTATTATTATATTTCCTTGTTCATGATAATTGTCTTTTATTCATGCTATAACTGTATTATCCGGAAATCGTAATACACGTGTGAATACATAGACCACAATACGTCCCTAGTAAGCCTCTAGTTGACTAGCTCGTTGGTCAATAGATAGTCATGGTTTCGACTATGGACATCAGATGTCATTGACAACGGGATCACGTCATTAGGAGAATGACGTGATGGAGAGGACCCAATCCTAAGCATAGCACAAGATCGTGTAGTTCGTTTTGCTAGAGCTTTTTCAATGTCAAGTATCTCTTCCTGAGACCATGAGATCGTGTAACTCCCGGATACCGTAGGAGTGCTTTGGGTGTACCAAACGTCACAACGTAACTGGGTGACTATAAAGGTGCACTACAGGTATCTCCGAAAGTGTCTGTTGGGTTGACACGGATCGAGACTGGGATTTTTCACTCCGTATGACGGAGAGGTATCTCTGGGCCCACTCGGTAATGCATCATCATAATGAGCTCAAAGTGACCAAGTGTTTGGTCACGGGATCATGCATTACGGTACGAGTAAAGTGACTTGCTGGTAACGAGACTAAACGAGGTATTGGGATACCGACGATCGAGTCTCGGGCATGTAACGTACCGATTGACAAAGGGAATAGTATACGGGGTTGATTGAATCCTCGACATCGTGGTTCATCCGATGACATCATCGAGGAGCATGTGGGAGCTAACATGGGTATCCAGATCCCGCTGTTGGTTATTGACCTGAGATCGTCTCGGTCATGTCTGCATGTCTCCCGAACCCGTAGGGTCTACACACTTAAGGTTCGGTGACGCTAGAGTTATTAGGAAGACTTGTATGTGATTACCGAATGTTGTTCGGAGTCCCGGATGAGATCCCGGACGTCACGAGGAGTTCTGGAATGGTCCGGAGGTAAATTTTTATATATGGGAAGTTGTCAAACGGACACCGGAAAAGTTTCGGGGCATATCGGTATTGTACCGGGGTCACCGGAAGGGTTCCGGAGGTCCACCAGGAGGGGCCACCCCTCCCGGGGGGGCCACATGGGCTGCGTGGGAAGGGGCCAGCCCCTGCTGGGCTGGGCGCACCCCCTCCCTTCGGCCCTTGCGCCTAGGGTTGAGGGGGGGAACCCTAGAGGGGGCGCCCCCCTTGGCAGGGGCAAGCCCTCCCTTGGCCGCCCCCTCTGGATGCCATCTAGAGGGGCTGGCCCCCCTTGCCCTCTCCCCTATAAATAGAGGGGTGAGGGGAGGGCTGAACACCCAAAGCCAAGGCGCAGCCCCTCCCCTCCCCAACACCTCTCCTCCTCCGTACGTGCTTGGCGAAGCCAGCCAGATCTTCTTTGCACCAACAACACCACGCCGTCGTGCTGCCGTTGGAGCTGTCTTCCTTAACCTCTCCTTCCTCCTTGCTGGATCAAGACAGAGGAGACGTTGTCCATACCGTACGTGTGTTGAACGCGGAGGTGCTGTCCGTTCAGCACTTGGTCATCGGTGATCCGAATCACGGCGAGTACGACTCCATCATCACCATCCCCTTGAACGCTTTCCAAGACTCGATCTACAAGTGGTATGTAGATGCAAACTCTCTCCCTTGACTCGTTGCTTAGATGAACTCATAGATGGATCTTGGTGAAACCGTAGGAAAAATTTTAATTTTCTCGCAACGTTCCCCATCAGGGGCCCGGGCGCCGCCCCCCCCCCTCGTGGCCGGCCACGATTATAGTATTATACCACTTCTAGTATTACCTATGTTGTTCTTTAATACTTTTGCGTGCCATCTAGTTAATCTCGAGTACAAACGATACATATTCTGTAGCTTTCATCTGTGTTCTCCCTTTAGTTTATGAGACATGTTGCTGCTAGTTAAACCCAGTCCTACTATTTATGTCGTCTCCTACAGGCACTCATTTACATAAATCTAACTACTAATTGTCTTCCATGCATGTCAGATATAATTGCACACACTGATATATCCACAAGAACCTCACGGAGCAATGTAAAGGCCAATAAACTTGATGTCAATGATACCCAATATGATGGAACATGTAAAGGCAGTTCTTGAAGACTTGCGGAAAGATGATGAATCCTCGTCACCCCACAAGGTCCTTGCTCTAACTTGGCCCGTGATATGGGTACAACATGCATATAATGTCCTGGAGTGTATCTACTCATTGTAATGCCATGTGCTTAGCATGCTGATCATGCATGTAAATATGTCATGCCTTCCTGTTTTTCAAGAGCTATTCCATTCATGATAACATGTTTTCAAATTCAAGTAATCTTGTCATTCTACTCTATCGCAATGCCATCCGCTTAATTTGGACATCATGCTTCGAATATCTTATGCATTGTTATTCATCGGTATGTACTTCATCATACGCCATACCATGTTTTTTTACATTGAAGTGCTGTTCTAGTGCTCTGTTGCAATGCCATCTTATTTTCCCAATCATACACGTGTATGTTGCCTTGGTTATTTTTGTACGTATTCCGCTAGCATATAGTTTTACATTCAACTAGTTTTTTTGCTGTGTTGTCCTGTCGTATCCCTAGCTCTTACACCATACTCCCTCCGTCCGGATTACATGTTGCCGAAAGGGATAAAAAAAGGAAGTATCTAGAACTGAAATACGCCTAGACCCATCCATTTTTTCCGGATGGAGGGAATACATGTCAATATGTCACGCCTTTCTATTCTTCAGTACCTATTCCATCTCTCTGCTGTCGCATGTTTTATAATTAAAGCACCATTCTTCTATACAAGGCATGCAAGGGGAAGACGACTATGTTAGAATCAAGGGTTACAAACAAGGCCTTTGCAAAAGATCCAAACGCCAGGAGATAATAAACCAACTCCAGTTTTATAGATATCGCCCAAAGACAGAGAAACCCAACTCCTCATCGATAATAAGTAGATTCCAGAGGCCAAAGAACTAGTCCGCTCCAAATTCCGGCAAAAATATATCAACTCAATTCTAAGAAGCGTGTGCGTATCCTTGCATCGTGAAATTTTATAGCATGCCGATCATATTTTCTACATGTTTCTTACCCATCTCTCTTTTAGAAAATAAGCTTAACAGATAGAAGAATTTCTGCAATGGTATCGTTTATGAGGAAAGATTCTTGCAGGAATTCTCTGTGCTCCAATGTAGATGTAAGTACCTGTTGTATATCACTATATTTTTACATCAGCATGTATTTTGTTAATCAGCGTGGATCCAACCTTTATCTGATCTAAATTTAGTTGTAGCAAAATGTAAGATTAAAGGCCACAATGTTGATTTTTGTAAGGAAAACTGCCTGGTAGTTTTGCATCCTGAGCTGCATGAGTGTACTATCTCATATCAGTGGGTTTGAATACTTTGGTTCTGCAGTGGGTTTTTCAGTGTCATATCCCTAGCTCTTACATCATACTCCCTCCGTCCGGATTAAATGTCATAGAAATGGATAAAACTGGATGTATCTAGAACTGAAATACGCCTAGACCCGTCCATTTATTTCCGGATGGAGGGAATACATGTCAATATTTCATGCCTTTCTATTCTTCAGTACCTATTCCATCTCTGCTGTAGCATGTTTTATAACTGAATCACCATTCTTCTATATAAGGCATGCAAGGGAAGACGGCTATGTTAGAATCAAGGGTTACAAACCAGGTCTTTGCAAAAGATCCAAACGCCAGGAGATAATAAACCAACTCCATTTTTCATAGATATCGCTCCAAAGACAGAGAAACCCAAGTCCCACCGATAATAAGCAGATTCCGGTGGCCAAAGAACTAGTCCGCTCGATCCAAAGAAAAAGAATGTCAACTCCATTCTAAGAAGCGTGTGCGTATCCTCGCATCATGAAAGTTTATAGCATTCTGATCATATTTTCTACATGTTTCTTACCCATCTCTCTTTTAGAAAATAAGGTTAAACGATAGAAGACTTCCTCCATTGGGATCGTATTCGAGGAAAATATCTTGTGGGTAATCTCTGTGCTCCAATGCTGATGTAAGTAGCTGTTGTATATCACTATATTTTTACATCAACATGTATTTTGTTAATCGGCGTGAATCTAACCTTTATCTAATCTAAAATTAGTTGTAGCAAAATGTTAAAGGCGCCAATGTTGATTTTTGTAAGGAAAACTGCCTGGTAGTTTTGCATACTGAGCTGCATGAATGTACTATCTCATATCACGCACATTACTGAATTGTAGTGCTTCTCTGGTTGCCTATTCATTCATTGTGTCAATGTTGCTTTCGTACTACCTTACCTGGCTGATGATAGCTGTGCCATATTGTGTTAATTTGGTGTAGGCTAGTTGCCCAAACGTTCATTGTGTCAATGTTGCTTTCCTATTATCTAACTTGGCCAATGATAGCAATGCTAGTGTGTTAATTTTGTGCAGGCTGCTGAAGTTAAGAAGACAAACTCTGAAAACAGCAAGGCAACCCCGTTGTTTCTTTCCAAAGAATCTAGGCCAGGTAATATGGCAATAACTCATGATTAATCTGTTTGGTTCCGTCCTAATTTATGTTATGATGCGATGGTCGAGACACTCTCCACTATCAATAATACAAGCCTGCCAAAATCGCCATCCGAACTGCTCAAAGATTGTAAGTGCATCTAGTGCCCTTAGTGATTTTGGTGTATTGAAGACTTATAGGTTAAGGGACTAATGTGTTTATGAGTGTACACATGTCTATAAGTCTATGAGGAGTTTGATATTTACAGAGAAAGTCGAATTCTAAAAATGAAGTTCTTCGATCAAGACTTTGATATTCAAGACTTTCAAGACTTTGAAAGTGAAGAAATTGGTGTGACCTTGAAGACTTGGTATTCATTTGAGGAACATGAAGCATGAAGACTTTTGCTTTCGTAGTTTCGCTTTCTCTTTCTTGAGTCATAGGAAACACCGCATCAAGAAGGGGTCGAGGAAATACTAAGGAAAAATTTCCATGTGATGCTCAACTCAAAATCCTACACCTACCAATCCCTTCGAGTGAAGCCATTGGAAATCTCATACAGTTCAGTCAATTTCTTCAGTGACAAAGACGAAGTTCTTCTGGTCGCTGAGGAATTTGTCCTGACTGAGGAGTTAGGAATTCGCCAGTGCGGATTGCCTACACAAAGGAGGAACATGATAGCCCCGAGGAATTTGATAGTCAAATTTCCGACCGTTCTTGTCTTCTTGGCCACCTGTCCCAAAATATCTTATCCACCTAACGATCATATCATTGAAGGGCATTTATGTCTTATCATGTCGGGCTGCTCCCTAGGCTATAAATAGCCGCCCCTACAACCACTAGCTGGTTGGCTGTTCCGAGAGAACTTAACACTTGTCATTTGAGAGCAACCCATCCTCCGAGGACTTTGAGTGAAAATCATCGAGTGAGGAAAAACCCAAAACCAAACCCCTACAAACTCAAAGTGATTGAGCATCACTGAAGAGATTGATCCTGCGTGGATCCGATGCTTGTTACCTTTGAAGACTGTGCTTCTTCCAGACGGTTAGGCGTCATGGTCTAGAGCATCCAAGAGGAATTGTGGATCGCCGAGTGACCAAGTCTGTGAAGGTTTGGAAGTCGCTGAAGACTTACCACGAGTGATTGGATGAGGTCCGTGTGACCTTAGTTCAAGGAGAATATGGTGAGGACTTGGTGTCCCGAGCTGCGTGCTCAAGAATCGGGTGTCCGGACTGTGTGTCCTCGAGTTTAAATACTCGGCCGCTTCCAACTGTGACGTATAACCGAGACAAAGAGCTTGAACTGGTCTACCAAATCATTTTCTTCACCAACCTAACTGGTTCTATTTCCTCAACTCTTTCATTTCCTCATTACTTGTGTTGAGTGTTCGTTCATATCTGTGTTTGAAGACTTTGATCAAGACTTTCTCAATTTCCTCGGTTCAATTTCTTCGTCTGTTTGTCTTCATCTTGTGCTATCCTATGTTTACGCTTTACGTACTCTTTGATTGTCTTCATTTCATCATGATGACCATCCCGCATTCTCTTATGCTTACTTCTGAGTACTTATTCCGCTGCAAGTAGTTCTTCACTTAGGAATTTCCTCACCGGCAAATTCCTCATTGAAGAATTCATAAAAATCGCCTATTCACCCCCCCCCTCTAGTCGATATAACGCACTTTCAATTGGTATCAGAGCAAGGTACTCCCTTGTTCTGTGTGATTTTGGTTCCAACTATAAACTGTTCAAAAATCAGAATGGTGAAGTATTTGCTAGATATGTTGGCACTAACTGCAGGAACGGTTCCCCTATGAAGAAAATTTGGGTTCCCAAGAAGTGCCTTGAAAGTCTTCAGGTGAATGTCCTCATGACACCACCTGTGAAGAATAGGAACCCCAGATCAAATTCTTCATATGGATCCAAGTCCTCATACGGACCAAATTCCTCACGTGGATCAAATTCCTCAAAAGGATCAATGTCCTCATATGATTATCATCGTGCTAACAACTCTGTTTCGCAGGGTAGAACTAAGGGCTATGAATATGTGCATTATTCTTCAAACCAATATGTTCATAAGTCCTCGAAGAATTTCTCTGCTTATTCATATGCTTACCCTAACCCATCTTATGTGAAACGAAATGGATTGGCCTCTATGCAACCATTCTCATATGGAGCTCGTAGAGTGATGAACTCTTTGCCACCCCTTCAGATGTGGGTGGTGAAGAAAAAGAACTAACCTCTTCTGCAGGGTCAGGTCTCCAGACGTGCTTTAACGTCTGAAGAATTTGCTGGGGGCCTGACAAAAATGTCTGAAAGGACGCAGGCTAATCATGAAGAAATGAACTTTCATTTCACACGTCCTCATACTTCTTATCTATTGTACTACCTGATGAAATTCATCTGATGAACTTGATATCATATTCTTCACTGATGAAGTATATGAGATCGTAAGTTGCACTAATTCATCTGCAGGATGATCAACCCAAAGCCAATGAGTGGGTCCTCGATAGTGGCTGTACAAATCACATGACTGGTGACAAGAATCTATTGATGGATACTCCCTTATCACCGTCACATCTGAAGCATATCATCTTCTTGACAAAGGCAAAAGTCAGGTATTGGGTCTTGGTAAGGTTGCAATCTCAAAGGACATACACATGGACAAAGTCATGCTTGTTGAGTCCTTAGGATACAACCTCATGTCAGTCTCAATGCTTTGTGATCTTGATATGGTTGTCATATTTGGCAAGTATCGTTGTGTTGTGATCATGGAAGCTAACAATTCCAAAGTCTTCGAAGGCTTTAGGAGAGGAGACTTGTATATTGTTGATTTCTCTACAGGACCACAACCAGCCGTGTGTCTACTTGCAAAAGCTTCGTATAAGGCTGGCTATGGCATCGGCGACTTGGTCACGCAGCATGAGGAATTTGCACACGCTATGCGAAGAAGAAGCATGTCATTGGCATTGAAAATGTCAAATTCCTCAAGGATCACTTGTGTGGAGCCAGTGAAGCTGGAAAAATGACCAAGGCCAAGCATCCAACGAAGACTATCATGACCACTACTCGTCCATTCGAATTGCTTCACATGGACCTCTTTGGTCCTAATCATTACTCAGCAGTCACTAATGATGCATCTCTATATGGCTTTGTTATTGTTGATGATTATTCTCGTTACACATGGGTACACATTGTTACTTACAAAAATGAAGTGCAGGAAGTCTTCAAACGATTTTCCTCGAGGGCTTCAACCAACTTTGGTGTGAAGATCAGACAAATCAGGAGTGACAATGGAACTGAGTTCAAGAATTCCGGTCTTGATGCCTATCTTGATGAACTTGGTATTACTCATGAGTTATCTGCTCCCTATACTCCTCAGCAAAATGGCGTCGTGGAGCGCAAGAACAGAACTCTTGTTGAGATGGCTCGCACTATGCTTGATGAATACAAAACGCCTAGTCGTTTTTGGATTGATGCGATTGATACCGCGTGCCACATCATCAACAGAGTATATCTTCACAAATTCTTCAAGAAGACTGCCTATGAACTCCTCACTGACAAGAAACCCAATGTGAGTTATTTCAAAGTCTTCGGTGCTAAATGCTGGATTAGAGATCCTCATCACAATTCTAAATTTGCATCGAAAGCACGTGAAGGTTTTATGCTTGGTTACGGAAAGGACTCGCACACCTACAGAGTCTTCAACATCGCTCTTCACAAGATTGTTGATACTGTAGATGTGCGGTTCGATGAAACTAATGGCTCGCAAAGAGAGCACCTACCTTCTGTGTTAGATGAACCAACTCCTGAGGAATCTATCAAATTCAAGGCAACTGAGGATGTCATTCCTACTGAAGAATCTGCTGAAGAATTCATTCTCAGACGCCAAGAACGTCAAGTCGATGCACTCAAGATAATGTCAAGACAATGGTGCTGAAGAAAATGCTGATCAAGTTCCTCGATGACAACCAGCTCATCCTCGCGTTGCAAAAGAAGTGCAAGTTGACAAGATCATCAATGACATTGAAGCGCCAGGTCCTCTCACACGCTCAAAAGCTTCACATTTATCTAACTTTTGTGGGCACTATGCTTTTGTCTCTATCACAGAGCCAACTAAGGTAGATGAAGCATTTCTGGAGCCTGAGTGGATTCAAGCCATGCAAGAAGAATTACATCAGTTCGAGCTCGACAATGTCTGGGAACTGGTCAAACGTCCAGATCCCCGCAAGCATAATATCATTGGCACAAAGTGGATCTACCGCAACAAGCAAGATGAAAATGGCCTTGTGGTAAGGAATAAGGCACGACTTGTAGCTCAAGGCTACACCGAGTTGAAGGAATTGACTTCGATGAAACTTTTGCACCTGTTGCTAGACTTGAGGCTATTCGCATATTACTTGCTTATGCTAACCATCATAATATCATCTTATATCAAATGGATGTGAAAAGTGCATTCCTCAATGGTAAGCTTGAGGAAGAAGTATATGTTGCTCAACCCTCAGGTTTTGAAGATCCAAAGAATCCCGACAAAGTATTCAGACTCAACAAGGCCCTCTATGGTCTCAATCAGGCCCCACGGGTGTGGTATGATACATTGAAGGAATTCTTCGTGAAGAATGGCTTCACACCCGGTTCACTCGACCCTACTCTCTTTACTAAGTCATATGATGGTGAACTGTTTGTGTGCCAAATATATGTTGATGATATTATCTTTGGCTGTACTGACCAACGTTATAGTGATGAATTTGCCTATATGATGAGTGAATAATATGATATGTCTATGATGGGAGAGTTGAAATTCTTCTTAGGTCTACAAATTCGTGAACAACACAATGGCATATTCATATCTCAGGAGAAATACCTCAAAGATGTCCTGAAGAAATTCGGCATGCAAGATTGCAAAGGTGTCAGAATTCCTATGCCCACAAATGGCCATCTATGCAATCGATGAAAATGGTATTGACTTCGATCACAAGGTATACCGCTCCATGATTGGTTCTTTATTGTACTTATGTGCATCTAGGCCAGATATAATGCTTAGTGTTTGCATGTGTGCCCGATTTCAAGCTACAATCAAGGAATCACACCATAAGGTTGTGAAGCATATTCTTCGATATCTAGCTCACACACCAACACTAGGATTACGGTACCCCAAGGGCACTACTTTTGATCTCATTGGATATTCTGACTCGACTATCTTTGGTGATCGTGTGGACCGCAAGTCAACATCTGGTACTTGTCATTTCCTCGGACGATCTTTGGTCGGTTGGTCCTCGAAGAAACAGAACTGCGTATCACCGCTTCATCATGGAAGCTGAATACATTGCTTCTTGGCTCTTGTTGTGCTCAATTGCTGTGGATGAAGCAAACTCTCAAGGACTACGACATCAACGTTAAGAATGTGCCTCTCATCGTGACAATGAGAGTGCCATCAAGATTGCTCACAACCCAGTTCAAAGACCAAGACAAAGCACATTCAAATTCGTCATCATCTTCTTCGTGATCATGTGTTGAAGGGCGACATCGCCATCGAGCACGTGAAGACTGAAGAACAACTAGCCGATATCTTCACAAAGCCCTTGGATGAGAAGAGATTTAGCAAGTTGCGGTGTGAGCTAAATATCTTAGAATCTTCGAATGTTCTTTGAAAAGGACACACATCCTGACACTTATGCCAAATTGATGACTTAGACGTGCAACACATGAAGAAACGTTTTTCTTCAATCAGTGAAGAAAAACACTCTAAGTGTGAAGAAATTAATGAAGAATTTGATTTTCAGAACCCTACGACAATTGTACGCGGTGTCTGAAATCATCATTCTTATACGGTGGGACACGCCACCACCAAAGTTGAAAATCTTCAATTTGAGTTTTTCCTCAGTTTTGAAATTCTTCAGTTTTTCAAATTCTTCAACTTTGCAAAATCTTCACTGTTTCCGTCGTTTTTCTTCATTGGCTATATATATATATAGAGAGAGAGAGAGAGAGCTATATATATATATATATGGGTTTATGTCCTCTACAGCATTCACTTATGGCTATTTCTTCAAGTCGTTTTTTTTTGCTAAGTGAATGTGATCGGACCCTTCCCCCTCTATGCTATACTCAACCCAATCTATTCACAAATTCTTCATGTGCGTTCTATTTGAAACTCGTTCAAAATCTTCACTGTGTCCTTCTCAGCTGAAGAAATTGCGAAGTGGAACCTTAAAACTGATCTTATCCAAACTTTCATTTTTGCCGCTCAAACCGTTCCACATTCCACGATAGATTTATCTATTCACCCACGATCTAACACAATCTCCACTTCTCAGTACGTGGGTGACACATGTCAAGCGAATGAGAAGGGTCAGGGGCACGTTCGTCCCAAATCTTCTATGAACAGTTTTTCACCGTGGCTATATATACCCCCTCTCCTTCCTCACTTCCTTTACTCCGCCGACCGCTCTCTCTCTCTCGCCGAGCTTCTCAAACCCTAAGCGCCGCCGCTTCTCCATCGTCGTGAGGAAGAGCTTCACTGCCTCGACCTCGTCGCCGTCGTACTCGCGCCGACCGCGGAAATCTTCACTCCGCCGCCACCATAGCTATCTTCCTCCGCCGAGTTAGGGCGTGGAAGATCTAACCTGACGAACTTCCCATCTGTTCTTCTCAGTTCGTCGTGTTCTTCAGTTCGGGTAAATAAAAGTTACTTTTATTACTCGCTTTGATTCTCAAACCTTCCTGAAAATCTTCAAAGTTGTTTATTCTTCAAATCTTCACACATATGAACACCTCAAACAAAACATGCTCTTGATTCGTTTCTCTAAGCAATGATTTTCTTCAAGATTCCTCAATTGTGTGGATCCTCGATCTATACAACTCTGGAACCTAAGACAAAGATCGCTTAGTGAAATTCTTCAAGGCTCATCCGGTCAAATTCCTCAAACTAGTTCTTTTGAAAAACCTTACGAGAACGCATATGACCTCTCCAAATTCCTCGCAACTATACTGCTCACAGGTACTCATGTCCGTCTTTGAATCACTAGGTTCTCATCAACTTAACTCATTTGCAGCGTTCCTTGAAGAAAAGTTGCATACTTCTTCAGAGAATTCGATTGTTCAAATTCCTCAGCTGAAGAATATGGCAGAAGGAAAGAAGCCACAGAAAGGAGGAAAGAGGCCTGAGGTCATGACTGCGTTTGAGATTCCTGAGGAAATCTATGCTGATTATTGCACACCTGATGAAGCCGAGTTCGGCAAAGAAAACAAAAATCAGTGCAAGGTGCGCATTCAAAGGATTGAACGGAGATGGGCAAGGGAATGGAGGGATTACAGATATGTAACTCCAAAGTACATGAAGAAATTCGCTCTCGATCCTCCATGCCCAAGAGCTCCATTGGCACCTAGTCAAGAAGCTGACCCCACCAGCATCAAGCTGGTGAGAACTTTCCTGAAGAATGGGCCAAGCGCCAAGCCAAATTGGCAAGACAAGCCAACGAGGCAGTGAGGTAATTTAATGAGGACTCTGCTACTGCTGTTGCCACTGAGGCCTCTGTCAAGCCAAGAAAATCTATGGCAAAGAAGCCCGCACACAAGCCAAATGCTCCACCAACAGTGCCCTCACGGTCAAGTTCCTCATGCTGCTCCTGCTCCTCCCAAATCCTCAGCTCCTCTCAAGTCCTCAGTAGCTCCTACAAAATCCTCAGCAGTTCCGACAAAGTACTCAGCACCTGTGCATTTGGCCACGTGCCAAAGGACTGCAGGCATCTCCATTGCCTCTGGTGTTTCAAAGAAGTTCCTCACCTGCACCAAATTCTTCATCTGGCCCGACTATGTCAAGACTAAGGCCACAGTGGGACGAGGTCCTCGGCCAAGTCCCAAGAAGAAACAGGTCGCCTTCCAAGAGCCACCTGAAGATGATGAGGCTGATGATGATGAACTTGCGGAAATCATCAGAGACCGCTAAGAAAGGCCCGCTAGAGCCAAAGGCATACCTGTGCCACTGCTGCTGGATCCAAGAGCGATCCTAGATTACATTGATCTCTGGCACAAGGACCCAAACACTCATATGTCTGACTTCAATCTGACACCTGGTCAAAGTCACATGCTGACTCATTTCATCCAAGAGGAGAAATGGAAATTTGACACGCAAGAGAGATCAAGAAATCGCAGTACAGAAAAGAGAAACTGCTGAAGAAAAATGTTGTCAAGATGACAACTGAAGAACTTATCAAGATGCAGGCTGACATCAAAGCCCTCAGCGACAAATTTGACTCCTATTATGCTGATTGGCAAGGAGCCAAAGTCGATTAAATCAACTTTGACGAAGAAGTTCACCAATGTTGCAGCCCCAACGCAACAAGAAATTCCTCAGTGGAGCCTCCGTCACCGATCAAGAACATGCCAAGATGGCTGATGAAGTTCAGTTCTTTGAAGAAAATGCTAGTTCGGGGCTGATGACTCCATTCCACCAATTGAAGAAATTGCCGGGGCATCCACTAGTGGTGCGCTCAAGAAATCGAACAAGTCAGTAAACTGCATCGGGCCATACCGAGGAAAATCAACCAGATTCCTCGGCTCCTCCTGCGCCAACACTAACTCCAATTCTTCCATCCGCCCGATGTGAAGAAGACCAAGGCTGCAGAACGAGCTGCGGTGAAGAAACAGAAAAGCATCGGCGTCAAATTCTTCGGCTGCAAAGAAAATGAAGCCAATGACCAGCTCTTTTGAAAATCCTATTGATGTTGTTCCAATTTCCTCCGTGCCATCAAAGGACCTTGTTCCTTTTTGTGAAGATTATGAGATCCCAAGCGGATCTGCTGAAGAAAATCAGTTTGCTGCTTCGTCAGAGCAAATTGATGAAGAAATTGAAGTGGAAGCTATCCCTTCAGTCCCAATCATTTCCTCGCCTATGCCTCAGTTCACAGCTGAAGAGGCCGGTGTTGAGGAAATTGAAGAAGATGTGGACATTGGAAGCACAACGCCAGTGATGAACGATGACTTTTGGGAAAGTCAGCATCCAAATTCTCCACTCTTCACCCCAATTCAACAGATTCCTCAGTCCGCTGCTCCAATAGTTCAAATGGGCTCTAAAGAAACTCATCCCACTTCATCTGTACATGAAGAAATTCCAGCCACTAGCGCTGATGAACTCTTCTTGATCCTCAGATCAAGACATGTAGAGGAACCAGAAATTCCTCACTGAAGAACTCGAGATTGCGATTCCAGAGGTCGTGATGCAACTCACTGACACTCCACTGCCAAAGCCAAAGAATCCATTCTCAACAAAGAAAAAGTTCAAGGCTGAAGATTTCTTCGGCGAGCACGTATTCTTCACTGATTACAATCCATATGATTCTGCTCGCATAAGGAAAAGGCGTTTCTGGGCTGCCAGTCAAGCCAATTTCTATTCCTCAGTGCTGTTCAACAAAGACAAAGTCTTCGAGCATGCACATATTCCTCATGTGGACATGGAATCTCTGCCAGGCTTCGAGCGGTCCTCGGTGTTCTTCACGATGCGGGACTTGCAATTTCTGACCGATATACGTGATTGGAATGAAGAACTCATTCTTCAATTCTATGCGATGCTGCACATCACCGGAGGCCAAGATGTGAACTCATGGGTATTAGATCGGATGTCCGAAAATACTCACTACAAGGCACCAAAGAATCTGAATTGCTTCGTGCCCTACCACTCGATCCTCCACTTGATGGTGCTCGTTGTATCTACAATGAACCCGAGATTTCAAATCACTATATGCAAGTCTTGATGAAGCCTTTGAAGCTGTGGCAGGCCCCAAGAACCAAATTCCTCGTCAAGGAATTATTGTATGTGCCTCGGACTGTCTATCGGATTCTGACGAAGACAATGAGTCCTATCAAAGGCCACGACTCAAATGATGAAGAAGTCGTTGGCATCATGAAGAATGTGCTTTTCAATATCATTCATGGCGTTCCCGTCAACTTCCATGATTTCTTCATGAGGACTCTGGCAAACATTGCTATGTCACCTTTTGAGCTGAAGCCTTATGCACCTTGGATTATGAGATTCATCAGGACAAGGTCTTCACTCAATTACAAGGCTGATACTCTCAACCACTGCAGCTACTTGCCCTCAATTGAAGTCCTCAAACAGACATTTACCTCAGCTGATGACAAGGGCAAGGCTACTGCTATGATCGATGAAGGCATTCGTCCATTGGATGGTCAGTTTCGCAAAGCTGCATCCTACTCCACGAATGATGACTCTGCCACACATGACTCTGCTGCAAATACCTCAGCCAAGCAAAGTCCTCAAGCCACAGCACCCAGGGTGATGACTAATCGTGAGTTACTCCTCAGTCTTCATCAGAAGGTTGACCGCAATCATAAATGGGTCAAGCGTCAGTTTGGTTCAATTCTTCACAACATGACCTCTACACACAATGCAGTGAAGAAAACCACTACTACCTCCATGAAACCTTCAAACGCACTGGGCTGTTCTTTCTAATGTGTACAGTCGGAAGAACTGACGACAATGGGTCTCAAGGAAGAATTTGACTGGTCTGCACCTCCTCCGAAGAAATACAAGAAGGTCAAAGTTCCTTCCTTGGTGGCCAGCTCCTATTCTTCATCGCGAGACACTGATGAAAATGAAGACTTAGACGACACTGCGGCAGGCCCTACTACGACAACCGACCCCAACAACACTGGCGCTCCTTCATCAACTTGAAATTCTTCAGGGGCGTTAGTCCTCAGTTTCGATCCTTTTGGTCATTTGATGACAAAGGGGGAGAAATTTGAGTTAGTCTTCAAGCGGGTCTATTATATGGGCAATTTTTGTTAAGTTGCAACTCTCGTTCTTCTGAAACTTTTATTGGATCGAGTTGTAATCTTAAACCCGATGGTGCTCTGATACTTTTGATGCATTATGCTTTGATGCTCTTGATGCGTTATTTTGCATGCTTGTTCCTCATAAATGTTATTGCACGCATGCTGAATTTCATCAAGCACCATATTTCATCATGCATTTTCAAATTCTTCATATTATATGTCAAATGCGTGTATGAATTACAAGATATAGGGGGAGATCTCCATGATTCAAGTCTTCAAATGTGCATTGCCTTAAAAGCAAATTCCTCACTATGCACATCTTCAGGGGGAGTTCGTCTATATCTTGCAATCAAATTGCTCAATATCAGTAGTTACACTTCATATGTTTATTCCCGTTGAAAACTTAACCATTATTGTCATCAATCACCAAAAAGGGGGAGATTGTAAGTGCATCTAGTGCCCCTTAGTGATTTTCGTGTATTGAAGACTTATAGGTTAAGGGACTAATGTGTTTATGAGTGTACACAGTTCTATAAGCCTATGAGGAGTTTGATATTTATAGAGAAAGTTGACCCCTAAAAATGAAGTTCTTCGATCAAGACTTTGATATTACGAAGACTTTACGAAGACTTTGAAAGTGAAGAAATTGGTGTGACCTTGAAGACTTGGTATTCATTTGAGGAACATGAAGCGTGAAGACTTTTCCTTTCGTAGGTTCTTTTTCTCTTTCTTGAGTCATAGGAAACACCATAATGTTAAAGGGGTCGAGGAAATACTAAGGAAAAATTTCCATGTGATGCTCAACTCAAAATCCTAAACCAACCAATCACTTCGAGTGAAGCCATTGGAAATCTCATACTGATTCAGTCAATTTCTTCAAAGGATGAGACGAAGTTCTTACGGTCACGAGGATTTGTTCGACCGAGGAGTTAGGAATTCACCAAAGGCGGATTGCCTACGATGAGGAACATGATAGCCCCGAGGAATTTGATAGTCAAATTTCCGACCGTTCTGTCTTCTTGGCGCGGCTGTCCCAAAATATCTTATCCACCTAACGGTCATATCATTGAAGGGCATTTATGTCTTATCATGTCGGGCTGCTCCCTAGGCTATAAATAGCCGCCCCCTACAACCACTAGCTGGTTGGCTGCTCCGAGAGAACTTGACACTTGTCATTTGAGAGCAACCCATCCTCCGAGGACTTTGAGTGAAATCATCGAGTGAGGAAAAACCCAAAACCAAACCCCTACAAACCCAAAGTGATTGAGCATCACTGAAGAGATTGATCCTGCGTGGATCCGACACTTGTTACCTTTGAAGATTGTGCTTCTTCCAGACGGTTAGGCGTCATGGTCTAGAGCATCCAAGAGGAATTGTGGATCGCCGAGTGACCAAGTCTGTGAAGGTTTGGAAGTAAACGAAGACTTACCACGAGTGATTGGACGAGGTCTGTGTGACCTTAGTTCAAGGAGAATATGGTGAGGACTTGGTGTCACGAGTTGCGTGCTCAAAGAAGCTGGGTTTCCGGGACTGTGTGTCCTCGAGTTTAAATACTCGGCCGCTTCCAACCAGACGCATAAGCGAGACAGCGGTTGGAACTGGTCTACCAAATCATTGTCTTCACCAACCTAACTGGTTCTATTTCCTCAACTCTTTCATTTCCTCATTCTGTGTTGAGTGTTCGTTCATATCTGTGTTTGAAGACTTTGGTGAAGACTTTCTCAATTTCCTCGGTTCAATTTCTTGATCTGTTTGTCTTCATCTTGTGCTATCCTGTGTTTACGCTTTACGTACTCTTTGATTGTCTTCATTTCATCATGATGACCATGCCCGCATTCTCTTATGCTTACTTCTGAGTACTTATTCCGCTGCAAGTAGTTCTTCACTTAGGAATGTCCTCACCGGCAAATTCCTCATTGAGGAATTCATAAAAATCGCCTATTCACCCCCCTCTAGTCGATATAATGCACTTTCAATTGGTATCAGAGCGAGGTACTCCCTTGTTCTGTGTGATTTTGGTTTAACCACCTAGAGTTTTAGTTATGTCGACCACAGGTATGAATAAAGTGACATGCCCTATCTTTGACGGTCATGATTATCCCAAATGGAAGGCCATGATGAGGAAGCGCCTCATGGCAATGGACAGCAAGCTATGGACGTCACTGAAATTGGTCTTACTGATCTATGCAAGATGGCGAACGCAGATGATATTCGCAAGTACACTCGACTTGACATCATGGCGAAGGATATCATCTGTTCCTGCCTATCTAGAGACGAATTCAAGGGCATTATGCATCTCTGCAATGCGAAGCTTATCTGGGATCGAATCTCCGACGTCTATGAAGGTCATCGAACCCGTCATGATCTCTGGTTTGAGGACTTCAAGGAATCTCTGAAAACGATGACTTTCAAACTAGAATCATCATCCTCAGCATCATGTCTCATGGCAAAGGGTGATAAGGTAACCGATTGTTCCTCATCTGAGTATAGTGACGATGTATCTGATGATGATGGATCTGATGATGATATTGAACCTAGCTATACCAAGCTTGTTTGTATTGCCACCAAACAACAACATGCCTTGGAAAAGGTTCAAAACATGCTAGATAAAAGTGATGATATGTTAGGTGAAGAAATGGATCGCACTAAAGCCCTGACTGAAAATCTTCAGAGACTTGAGTCTAGGTTCGACGACCTTCAAGGTCATCATAGCACTCTCTTGTCGATCATGAGAAACTTTCTTATGAGTTTCTTCAAAGAAAGCAAGATCTTGAGAAGCTAAGAGTGAGTTATGAAGATCTTCAGAAGGAGCGCGATTCATTACTTGCTCAACAAATCAGCGCTTCTCAGGAAGAATTTGTTCCTCCATGCTTAAAGTGCATTGAACGTGAATCTGCTAATTCTTCATCTGAATGTTCAAATGCTTCAAATGTTGCAAATTCTTCTCCTGCCTCTGCTATCACTAATTCCTCATCTGAGAACATTGCTATTATTACTGATGATGCAGGGCTGAAGGAATTGTACATGACAGGCATGTACAAGAGCCTCAAAGGGCATCCGACTCTTTGTGATGTGCTTAAAAAGCAGATCCTCAACAGAAACCCTAGGAAAGAGGGTATTGCCTTTGAGAGGAAACTCAATGCTGATGGAACATATTGGAAGCCCGAGCGGTATCCCAAAACCTCATGGGTTCTTTGCAAAGGGACCTCCGATTGATCCATCTAACTTATCTGGCTTTACATGCGAATCTCCTCATTCTTACGATGAGTCATTTGACTCCAACTATAAACTGTTCAAAAATCAGAATGGTGAAGTATTTGCTAGATATGTTGGCACTAAGCTGCAGGAACGGTTCCCCTATGAAGAAAATTTGGGTTCCCAAGAAGTGCCTTGAAAGTCTTGGTGAATGTCCTCATGACACCACCGTGAAGAATAGGAACCCCAGATCAAATTCTTCATATGGACCAAATTCTTCATATGGATCCAAGTCCTCATCTGCACCAAATTCCTCACGTGGATCAAATTCCTCAAAAGGATCAATGTCCTCATATGATTATCATCGTGCTAACAACTCTGTTTCGCAGGGTAGAGCTAAGGGATATGAATATGTGCATTATTCTTCAAACCAATATGTTCATAAGTCCTCGAAGAATTTCTCTACTTATTCATATGCTTACCCTAACCCATCTTATGTGAAACGAAATGGATTGGCCTCTATGCAACCATTCTCATATGGAGCTCGTAGAGTGATGAACTCTTTGCCACCCCTTCAGATGTGGGTGGTGAAGAAAAGAACTAACCTCTTCTGAGGTCAGGTCTCGGGCGTGCTTTAACGTCTGAAGAATTTCTTGGGGCACGACAAAAATGCCTGAAAGGACGCAGGCTAATCATGAAGAAATGAACTTTCATTTCACACGTCCTCATACTGCTTATCTATTATACTACCTGATGAAATTCATCTGATGAACTTGATATCATATTCTTCACTGATGAAGTATATGAGATCGTAAGTTGCACTAATTCATCTGCAGTATGATCAAACCAAAGCCAATGAGTGGGTCCTCGATAGTGGATGTACAAATCACATGACTGGTGACAAGAATCTAGTGATGGATACTCCCTTATCACCGTCACATCTGAAGCATATCATCTTTGCTGACAAAGGCAAAAGTCAGGTATTGGGTCTTGGTAAGGTTGCGATCTCAAAGGACATACACATGGACAAGTCATGCTTGTTGAGTCCTTAGGATACAACCTCATGTCCGTCTCAATGCTTTGTGATCTTGATATGGTTGTCACCTTTGGCAAGTATCGTTGTGTTGTGATCATGGAAGCTGACAATTCCAAAGTCTTCGAAGGCTTTAGGAGAGGGGACTTGTATATTGTTGATTTCTCTATAGGACCACAACCAGCCGTGTGTCTACTTGCAAAAGCTTCGTATAAGCTGGCTATGGCATCGGCGACTTGGTCACGCAGGCATGAGGAATTTGCACACGCTTGCGAAGAAGAAGCATGTCATTGGCATTGAAAATGTCAAATTCCTCAAGGATCACTTGTGTGGAGCCTGTGAAGCTGGAAAAATGACCAAGGCCAAGCATCCAGCGAAGACTATCATGACCACTACTCGTCCATTCGAAGTGCTTCACATGGACCTCTTTGGTCCTAATCATTACTCAGCAGTCACTAATGATGCATCTCTATATGGCTTTGTTATTGTTGATGATTATTCTCGTTACACATGGGTACACATTGTTACTTACAAAAATGAAGTGCAGGAAGTCTTCAAACGATTTTCCTCGAGGGCTTCGACCAACTTTGGTGTGAAGATCAGACACATCAGGAGTGACAATGGAACTGAGTTCAAGAATTCCGGTCTTGATGCCTATGTTGATGAACTTGGTATCACTCATGAGTTATCTGCTCCCTATACTCCTCAGCAAAATGGCGTCGTGGAGCGCAAGAATAGAACTCTTGTTGAGATGGCTTGCACTATGCTTGATGAATATAAAACGCCTAGTCGTTTTTGGATTGATGCGATTGATACCGCGTGCCACATCATCAACAGAGTATATCTTCACAAATTCTTCAAGAAGACTGCCTATGAACTCCTCAACGACAAGAAACCCAATGTGAGTTATTTCAAAGTCTTGATTGCTAAATGCTGGATTAGAGATCCTCATCACATTTCTAAATTTGCACCGAAAGCACATGAAGGTTTTATGCTTGGTTACGGAAAGGACTCGCACACCTACCGAGTCTTCAACATCGCTCTTCACAAGATTGTTGATACTGTAGATGTGCGGTTCGATGAAACTAATGGCTCGCAAAGAGAGCACCTACCTTCTGTGTTAGATGAACCAACTCCTGAGGAATCTATCAAATTCAAGGAAACTAAGGATGTCATTCCTACTGAAGAATCTGCTGAAGAATTCATTCCTGTACGCGAAGAACGTCGAGCTAATGCACCTGAAGATAATCTTTGAAGACAATGGTCTTTGAAGAAAATGCTGATCAAATTCCTCGATGACAACCAGCTCATCCTCGCATTGCAAAAGAAGTGCAAGTTGACAAGATCATCAATGACATTGAAGCGCCAGGTCCTCTCACACGCTCAAAAGCTTCACATTTATCTAACTTTTGTGGGCACTATGCTTTTGTCTCTATCACAGAGCCCACTAAGGTAGATGAAGCATTTCTGGAGCCTGAGTGGATTCAGGCCATGCAAGAAGAATTACATCAGTTTGAGCTCAACAATGTCTGGGAACTGGTCAAACATCCAGATCCCCGCAAGCATAATATCATTGGCACAAAGTGGATCTACCGCAACAAGCAAGATGAAAATGGCCTTGTGGTAAGGAATAAGGCACGACTTGTAGCTCAAGGCTACACACAGGTTGAAGGAATTGATTTTGATGAAACTTTTGCACCTGTTGCTAGACTTGAGGCTATTCTCATATTACTTGCTTATGCTAACCATCATAATATCATCTTATATCAAATGGATGTGAAAAGTGCATTCCTCAATGGTAAGCTTGAGGAAGAAGTATATGTTGCTCAACCCCGGGTTTTGAAGATCCAAAGAATCCCGACAAAGTCTTGAGACTCAACAAGGCCCTCTATGGTCTCAATCAGGCCCCCACGGTGTGGTATGATACATTGAAGGAATTCTTCGTGAAGAATGGCTTCACACCAGTTCACTCGACCCTACTCTCTTTACTAAGTCATCTGATGGTGAACTGTTTGTGTGCTAAATATATGTTGATGATATTATCTTTGGCTGTTCTGACCAACGTTATAGTGATGAATTTGCCTATATGATGAGTGAAGAATATCAAATGTCTATGATGGGAGAGTTGAAATTCTTCTTAGGTCTTCAAATTCATCAACAACACAATGGCATATTCATATCTCGGAGAAATACCTCAAAGATGTCCTGAAGAAATTCGGCATGCAAGATTGCAAAGGTCAAAATTCCTATGCCCACAAATGGCCATCTATGCCTTGATGAAAATGGTATTGACTTCGATCACAAGGTATACCGCTCCATGATTGGTTCTTTATTGTACTTATGTGCATCTAGGCCAGATATAATGCTTAGTGTTTGCATGTGTGCCCGATTTCAAGCTACAAGAAGGAATCACACCATAAGGCTGTGAAGCATATTCTTCGATATCTAGCTCACACACCAACACTAGGATTATGGTACCCCAAGGGCTCTACTTTTGATCTCATTGGATATTACGACTCTGACTATGCTGGTGATCGTGTGGACCGCAAGTCAACATCTGGTACTTGTCATTTCCTCGGACGATCTTTGGTCTGTTGGTCCTCGAAGAAACAGAACTGCGTATCATTGTCTACTGCGGAAGCTGAATACATTGCTGCTGGCTCTTGTTGTGCTCAATTGCTGTGGATGAAGCAAACTCTCAAGGACTACGGCATCAACGTGAAGAATATGCCTCTCTCGTGACAATGAGAGTGCCATCAAGATTGCTCACAACCCGATTCAGCACTCGAAGACAAAGCACATTCAAATTCGTCATCATCTTCTTCGTGATCATGTGTTGAAGGCGACATCGCCATCGAGCACGTGAAGACCAAGAACAACTAGCCGATATCTTCACAAAGCCCTTGGATGAGAAGAGATTTAGCAAGTTGCGGTGTGAGCTAAATATCTTAGAATCTTCGAATGTTCTTTGAAAAGGACACACATCCTAACACTTATGCCAAATTGATGACTTAGACGTGCAACACATGAAGAAACGTTTTTCTTCAATCAATGAAGAAAAACACTCTAAGTGTGAAGAAATTAATGAAGAATTTAATTTTCAGAACCCTACGACAATTGTACGCGGTGTCTGAAATCATCATTCTTATCTGATTGGGACACGCCACCACCAAAGTTGAAAATCTTCAATTTGGGTTTTTCCTCGATTTTGAAATTCTTGAGTTTTTCAAATTCTTCCACTTTGCAAAATCTTCACTTGTTTCCGTCGTTTTCTTCATTGGCTATATATATATGGGTTTATGTCCTCTCTGACATTCACTTATGGCTATTTCTTCAAGTCGTTTTTTTTGCTAAGTGAATGTGATCGGACCCTTCCCCCTCTATGCTATACTCAACCGAATCTATTCACAAATTCTTCATGTGCGTTCTATTTGAAACTCGTTCAAAATCTTCACTGTGTCCTTGTCAGCTGAAGAAATTGCGAACAGAACCTTAAAACTGATCTTATCCAAACTTTCTTTTTTGCCGCTCAAACCGTTCCGCATTCCATGATAGATTTATCTATTCACCACGATCTAACACAATCTCCACTTCTCAGTACGTGGGTGACACATGTCAAGCAAATGAGAAGGGTCTGGGGCACGTTCGTCCCAAATCTTCGGGCGAACAGTTTTTCACCATGGCTATATATACCCCCTCTCCCCTTCCTCACTTCCTTTACTCCGCTCGACCGCTCTCTCTCTCTCGCTCGAGCTTCTCAAACCCTAGCGCCGCCGCTACTCCATCGTCGCCGGTGAGGAAGAGCTTCACTGCCTCGACCTCGTCGCCGTCATACTCGCGCCGACCGCGGAAATCTTCACTCCGCCGCCGCCGTAGCTGTCTTCCTCCGCCGAGTTAGGGCGTGGAAGATCTAACCTGACGAACTTCCCATCTGTTCTTCTCTGTTCATCGTGTTCTTCAGTTCGGGTAATTAAAACTTACTTTTATTACTCGCTTTGATTCTCAAACCTTCCTGAAAATCTTCAAAGGTGTTTATTCTTCAAATCTTCACACATATGAACACCTCAAACAAAACATGCTCTTGATTCGTTTCTCTAAGCAATGATTTTCTTCAAGATTCCTCAATTGTGTGGATCCTCGATCTATACAACTCTGGAACCTAAGACAAAGATCGCTTAGTGAAATTCTTCAAGGCTCATCTCGTCAAATTCCTCAAACTAGTTCTTTTGAAAAACCTTACGAGAACATATGACCTCTCCAAATTCTTCGCAACTATACTCTGTTCACAGGTACTCATGCCCGCTGCTGAATCACTAGGTTCTCATCAATTTAACTCATTTGCAGCGTTCCTCGAAGAAAAGTTGCATACTTCTTCAGAGAATTCGATTGTTCAAATTCCACAACTGAAGAATATGGCAGAGGGAAAGAAGCCACAGAAAGGAGGAAAGAGGCCTGAGGTCATGACTGCGTTTGAGATTCCTGAGGAAATCTATGCTGATTATTGCACAGCTGATGAAGCCGAGTACGGCAAAGAAAACAATTATCAGCGCAAGGTGCGCATTCAAAGGATTGAACGGAGATGGGCAAGGGAATGGAGGGAGTACAGATATGTAACTCCAAAGTACATGAAGAAATTCGCTCTCAATCCTCCATCCCCAAGAGCTCCATTGGCACCGGTCAAGAAGTGACCCCACCACATCAAGCGTGGTGAGGACTTTCTGAAGAATGGGCCAAGCGCCAAGCCAAATTGGCAAGACAAGCCAACGAGGCGGTGAGGAAATTTAATGAGGACTCTGCTCTGCTGCTGCACTTGAGGCCTCTGTCAAGCCAAGAAAATATATGGCAAAGAAGCCCGCACACAAGCCAAGTGCTTCACCAACAGTGCCCTCACGGCCAAGTTCCTCATTTGTGCCCTCACGGCCAATTCCTCATCTGCTCTGCTCCTCCCAAATCCTCGGCTCCTCTCAAGTCCTCGGCAGCTCCTACAAAATCCTCGGCAGTTCCGACAAAGTCCTCGGCAGACTGCATTTGGCCACGTGCCAAGGACTACAGAGCATCTCCATTGCCTCTGGTGTTTGACAAGTTCCTCACCGCACCAAATTCTTCATCTGGCCCGACTATCTTTGAAGACTAAGGCCCAATTTGGACGAGGTCCTCGGCCAAGTCCCAAGAAGAAACAGGTCGCCTTCCAAGAGCCACCTGAAGATGATGAGGCTGATGATGATGAAGTTGCGGAAATCATCAGAGACCGCCAAGAAAGGGCCGCTAGAGCCAAAGGCACACCTGTGCCACTACTGCTGGATCCAAGAGCGATCCTAGATTACATTGATCTCTGGCACAAGGACCCAAACACTCCTATGTCTGACTTCAATCTGACACCTTGTCAAAGTCACATGCTGACTCATTTCATCCAAGAGGAGAAATGGAAATTTGATACGGCCATAGAGATCAAGAAATCGCGATGCAGAAGGAGAAAGGAAGAAAAGCGTTGTCAAGATGACAAATGAAGAACTTATCAAGATGCGGTGACATCAAAGCCCTCGGCGACAAATTTGACTCCTATTATGCTGATTGGCAAGGAGCCAAAGTCGATTAAATCAACCTCGACGAAGAAGTTCACTAATGTTGCAGCCCCAACGCAACAAGAAATTCCTCAGGCTGGAGCCTCTGCTCAGCCGACCGAAGAACATGCCAGCACCACTGATGAAGTTCAGGCTGCTGAAGAAAATGCTAGTTCCAGGGCTGATGACTCCATTCCAGCCGCTGAAGAAATTGCCAGGGCATCCACTAGTGGTGCGCCTGAAGAAACTGAACAAGTCAGGGCAACTGCATCAGTTGCGCCTGAGGAAAATCAACCAGATTCCTCAGCTCCTCCTGCGCCAACTTCAACTCCAATTCTTCCATCTGCATCTGATGTGAAGAAGACCAAGGCTGCAGAACGAGCTGCAGTGAAGAAACGGAAAGCATCAGCTGCGTCAAATTCTTCGGCTGCGAAGAAAATGAAGCCATTGACCAGCTCTTTTGAAAATGCTATTGATGTTGTTCCAATTTCCTCCATGCCATCAAAGGACCTTGTTCCTTTTGGTGAAGATTATGAGATCCCAAGCGGATCTGATGAAGAAAATCAGTCTGCTTTGCCCGTCGGCAGATTGATGAAAAATTGAAGTGGAAGTTATCCCTTCAACCCCAATCATTTCCTCGCCTATGCCTCGGTTCACGGTGAAGAGGCCGGTGTTGAGGAAATTGAAGAAGATGTGGACATTGGAAGCACAACGCCAGTGATGAGCGATGACTTTTGGGAAAGTCAGCATCCAAATTCTCCACTCTTCACCCCAATTCAACAGATTCCTCAGTCCCCTGCTCCAACAGTTCAAATGGGCTCTGAAGAAACTCATCCCACTTCATCTGTACATGAAGAAATTCCAGCCACTAGCGCTAATGAACCTGCTGCTGCTGATCCTCAGACTGCACATGTAGAGGAACCAGAAATTCCTCAGCCTGAAGAACCTGAGATTGCGATTACAGAGGTCGTGATGCAACTCACTGACACTCCTTGCCAAAGCCAAAGAATCCATTCTCAACAAAGCAAAAGTTCAAGGCTGAAGATTTCTTGGCGAGCACGTATTCTTCACCGATTACAATCCATATGATTACGCTCGCATAAGGAAAAGGCGTTTACGGACTTCCGGTCAAGCCAATTTCTATTCCTCGGTCTTTGTTCAACAAAGACAAAGTCTTCGATCATGCACATATTCCTCATGTGGACATGGAATCTCTGCCGGGGCTTCGAGCCAGTCCTCGGTGTTCTTCACGATGCGGGACTTACGAATTTCTGCTGACCGATATACGTGATTGGAATGAAGAACTCATTCTTCAATTCTATGCGACGCTGCAGATAACCGGAGACGCTGAAGATGTGAACTCATGGGTATTAGACTGGATGTCTGAAAACACTCACTACAAGGCACCAGCAACTGAATTGCTTCGTGTCCTACCACTCAGTCCTCCACTTGATGGTGCTCGTTGTATCTACAACGAACCTGAGCTTTCAAATCACTATATGCAAGTGCTGATGAAGCCTTTGAAGCCAGGGCAGGCCCCAAGAACCAAATTCCTCCGTTTGATATTATTTTTCTGCGAAACACTGAAATAGGCAAAAAAATAGCAATTTGCACTGGGCCTTGGGTTAATAGGTTAGTCCAAAAATAATATAAAAGTTTATAAATAAGCCCATTGAACATCCAAAATAGAATATATAATAGCATGGAGCAATCAAAAATTATAGATACGTTGGAGACGTATCAGGCACTCATTGGGATAATGTCCAGTCCTCCCGCACTTGAAACAAGTAATGTGACTTTGGTCCTTCTTGGCAGGTGTGGCTGGGTTAGAGCGGTTCTGATTACTGCCTGTTCCATTCCCATTTCCATTCTTGGGGCCACTGTGGTTATGCGAGCTTCCCCCATTTTAGGTATGGCCTCGATGGTTATGGGTATAACCTCCCGGGTTCGGGGTAAAACGAGGCTTCTGCTGAGCTCCTGAATTGTACTTCCCTTGTCCATACTTCCTTTTGCGGCTCTCAATCTGTTGCTGCTTCCCTTCAATCATAAGAGCCCGGTCTACCAACTCCTGGTAGTTAGCGAATGTCGCTACCATTGCATGCTCATCTCATCATTCAGCCCTTCCATAAACTTCTCCTACTTCGTGGCATCTGTGGCCACATCATCCGGGGCATAACAATCTAACTTACTGAACTCATCCACGTACTGCCCCACAGTACGGTTTCCCTGGCGCAAGTTGCGAAACTCGTGCTTCTTCATGTTCATAGCTCCAGTTGAGACATGAGCAATGCAGAATGCTTGCTGAAACTGCTCCCAAGTGACATTGGCTATAGGGAAAGTGGCTGTGTAATTCTCCCACCATGAGGCTGCGGGTCCATCCAATTGATGTGCGGCAAAACGCAGCTTCTCAGCATCTGTGCAACCTGCGGTGGTCAACTCCCTTCCAATCCTGCGCAGCCAGTCATCAGCAACTATTGGCTCGGTGCTACTGGAAAACACCAGCGGCTACAACCTCAGAAAACGGGCTAAGTTGTCAACTGCAAGTGGTGGTGGTGGGTTGTTGTTGTTGTTGCCTTGGTTCTGGACTAGTTGCTGTATCAAGGCATTCTGCTGTTGGATCAACTGGGTGATCTTCGGTGGGAAAACAAATCCGGTGTCACGTCTCGGAGGCATCTGATGGGTTTAGAGGGGAGAGATTAGAATAGATTGAGGTCTAATGAGAAAGCAGTACCCATATGCACATGAGACAAACACATTCATATCACACCAAATCAATTAAAGCAAGGGCATACAATCGTTCTAGAACTATCGTTATAAAAGTGCTCGGACTACTACTATATACATGGGGAAATACTAATAATCATATGGTGGTCATCTAGAAATTTTGATCGGTGGAAGACTCCATGATATCCGCTCCAGCTTGGTCTTCATAATCATCATCACTATCGTCAGGGTCAGAGTCGGTGTCGTCGATGATGATGTAGTCCTCGGGATGGTCGTCATCTCCTCCTGGCGTGGGGTCTCCCATGAATACTCGTAGCTTCCTTATCACGTCGTCATTCTTCTCCACTAGTACTGCGATTTCCTCCTCGTATCTGTCTTGTGTATACTTGAGTTCCTCTTCTAGATCCATGTTCCTGGTCATCACCTTCTTCAGGTCTATCGTGCTTGCACACATCTGGTTCTCCACAATAAATGAGCGTCTTTGGTTTAACTCCTGGATGAAGGCTACAATGGACCTGTCCCTCCTGGTGTTGATCGTCTCCCATTGCTCATCTCAGCGCCCACATATATGGTAGATAGTGTCCTTAAGATCCTTATGGTAAACTTCGCCAATGCGTCCCATGGCGATGTGGGCTTCCATGCTCTTTCCTAGACTCCAGGTTGGTGCATCAAAGGAAAACTCTATGGGCTCAGTGACTGGCGTGAATGTCCTTCCTGGAACTTGAACTCAAATCATCCATCATTCTTCTTCTGGTAAAGTGGCGGTGTAAGTCCCGGTGAAACTTGGTATTCCGATGTTCAGGTACCTAGTGACTTCCTTCAAGTGTCTCCCGAAAGGTGTGTCTTCATCTGGTTGTGCAAACTTGTTCCTTGAGTCTGCCATACTATAGAGGAGAAAATGGAGAGGAGTCAAAAATGAGTAGAGAAGAGTGACCTATGGCTTAACTTAGTGGTCGTGTCCTACATTCAGCGTGTGCACTGATACCATCTTGTAGCGATTCGACCTCAAACGGTCAAATCTCTGTGTATAAGTGTCATCCCTGAATCGGTAATGCTGACACACACAATACGTGAAGGATTTATAACAGAGTGCAATCACACACTTATTACATCAAATGTCTCAAAAGAGAACTTATTACAATAAATATGGCTTAAGTCCATCTAAATAAGATAACAGCAGAAGGCTTGGAAAATAAAGTGAGTCCATCAACTCCAACGGCATAGCTGAGTGCACGACAACGACCTAGCGCACCTTACTCTTCGTCTGAAAAGTCTGCAACATGATATGTTGTAGCCCGAAACGGGTCAGCACATGGAATATGCTGGCAAGATAACACAGTAGAGCAATGAACAAGGTCAACTACATACATATATGGCTGGTGGAGGCCCTATGGTTATAATGTTTTTACGAAAAGCCATCTTTTTCCTACATCAAAGGAATATATTATTATTTAACTATCATGGTAGTTGAAACATTGAGAATGGTAAATCCCCATCTCAATCCCAATTAAAGAAGTAATTAACAACCCAACAAATTAATTAGAGTGATGAGATCAATATGATAATCCAAGAATCCAGATACTCAAGATGTCCATAACCGGGGACACGGCTAACCATGATTAGTTTATACACCCTGCAGAGGTTTGCACACTTTTCCCCACAAGACTCTATCTCCTCCGTTAGATTTCTCGCACTACAAGGTGTTTGAGAAACAGATGACCGAGACATAGTCTTTCAGAGACATTAACTATTTACTCTGGGTGGACAGTACCGACCTACATCCCCTACATCTGCTAGCCCACCATTGAAAGAGGTCATGTAACATACTCAACTATGCTAGAGCCCATAATAGCTTGTGGCTGCACACGAAAGTTTCTCGCATGAATAATCTTATGATCCCTTTGAGCCTGGGTGGCGAACCAAAAAGGACAGCACTGTTATATCCCCAGGTGCCCGCAACCAATCCATCGAGATGTGTGTTTAAGTAGCCACCTTAAGTTAACCATTAATTAAGAATGTCACATCTATCATGAATACACTCAAACTCAATCCACCTCTACGAGCATAGCATGGCAATATAAGCATAGCGTAGAAGTAACTCCCAAGGGTTTGATAATAAAAGGGCAATAGGTTCTACCTCATCATCTACTTCCCAATGCCCACATGTTAAATTAGATCCTACTCATGCAATGCTTTAGGGTTGTAACTAATGCATAAAACTGGGTATGAAAAGAGTATGATCAATGTGTTACTTGCCTTGCTGACGATCTGCAAACCCTAGAAACTCGTAGTAGCACGCTTCTCACTCCGGGAATTCTATCGCAAACAAACAATAGCATACATAAGCACTCAAGCATAGATGCAAGGGTTAAACTCAAATAAGAAGATCAAAACTGAAAGTGCAACTGAAGAGCTTCGATTTGCAAAAAGAATCAATCGAATCGGAGCTACGGAACTGAAACTATGGTCAAAAGAACTTCGAATTCAAATCTTCTTGAAACCAAATTTTAAAATTTTCAAAACCTTGTTCAAGTTGATTAAACAGAAAGAGAAGCTCGATACGAAGATTTTGGCGTTGGTTTCATTGGATTTGCACAAACGGTTTAGAAACGGCGAGGGTTTGAAGATCAGGGGCTAATCTGCGATAAAAATAATCGCGGATAGGTCCCTGGCCGAAAATAAACAGAAAAAGAAAAAGCTATCGGACGAACGTCCGCTAACAGAGATGAACGGGCGAACGCGTTCGTTTAAACGAACGAATGGACGAACATTTACTAAATAACTAAACCGAATAAAACCAAACCGATCTGAAAAAAAAACCAACTAGGGTTTTTACCGAAAATAAAAACCAATGAGAACCGGCGAAAACCGGCGGGCGGCGGCGGGCTCCGGTGAAGGCGGCCGCAGCGGCAGCGGTCGGCGTCGGCATGGCAGCGGCGGTCGGATATGGCGGCGGCGCGGATAGCGAGGCAGGGGGCTAGGGTTTCAAGTGCGGGCGGTGGCGACTTGGGTCAAGGCCTCGAGCTTATAAAGTTCGAGCGGACAGAGTCCGGCTCGGGCACGGCCCAAAAAGGTCGGTTCATTTTTTTAAATAAGATTCCGCCGAGAAAAATCCTAATAAAATATAAAACAATTCTAAAAATGCCAAAAAAAATCACCGTCTAAATAGAATATTTAGAACAAGGTGAACATTTTCTTGGCCTAAAAATGCAATTTTGAAAATTGCATATTTTTCTAATTCAAATAAAATAGCAATAAAATCCAAATAAAATTATTTTATTTGATTTTAACATTTTTCCTCCAATATTTCATTTATTTTGGAGAAGTCATATTTTATCTCCTCTCATATGTTTTAATTTGAAATATTTTTGGAGAGAAAAATAATTAAAACCAAAATGATCCTTGTTTCAATATTTGAGAAAATTCAAATATGAAAATAATAAAATCCCCAACTCTCTCCGTGGGTCCTTGAGTTGCTTAGGATTTTTTTTAGGATCACACCCAAATGCAAATAAAATATGATATGCATATGATGACCTATGTATAACATTCCAAATTGAAAATTTGGGATGTTACACATATACTCAATATAAATGGTTTATTGAATCTCGATCGTAGTGATACACATATTCATAATATTGATGCCAAAAGATGCAAAGTTGATAATGATAGTGCAACATATTTGTGGCACTACCGTTTAGGTCATATTGGTGTAAAGCGCATGAAGAAACTCCATGCGGATGGACTTTTGGAATCACTTGATTATGAATCATTTGATACTTGCGAACCATGCCTCATGGGCAAGATGACTAAAACTCCATCTCCGGAACAATGGAGCGAGCTAATGACTTATTGGAAATAATACATACTGATGTATGCTGTCCGATGAGTGTTGAAGCCCGCGGCGGGTATCATTATTTTCTGACCTTCACAGATGATTTGAGCAGATATGGGTTAATGAAACACAAGTCTGAAACATTTGAAAAGTTCAAAGAATTTCAGAGTGAAGTGGAGAATCATCATAACAAGAAAATAAAGTTTCTACGATCTGATCGCGGAGGCGAATATTTGAGTTATGAGTTTGGCCTTAATTTAAAACAATGTGGAATAGTTTCACAACTCACGCCACCTGGAACACCACAACGTAATGGTGTGTCCGAACGTTGTAACCGTACTTTATTAGATTTATTGCGATCTATGATGTCTCTTACCGATTTACCACTATCGTTTTGGGGTTGTGCATTAGAGACAGCTGCATTCACGTTATATAGGACACCATCTAAATCCGTTGAGACGACACCGTATGAACTATGGTTTGGCAAGAAACCTAAGCTGTCATTTCTTAAAATTTGGGGTTCCGATGCTTATGTAAAAAAGCTTCAGCCTGATAAGCTCGAACCCAAATCGGAGAAGTTCGTCTTCATAGGATACCCAAAAGAAACTGTTGGGTACACATTCTATCACAAATCCGAAGGCAAGATATTTGTTGCTAAGAATGGATCCTTTCTAGAGAAGGAGTTTCTCTCGAAAGAAGTGAGTGGAGGGAAAGTAGAACTTGATGAGGTAATTGTACCTTCTCTCGAATTGGATAATAGCTCATCACATAAAATCGTTCCCGTGATGCCTACACCAACTAGAGAGGAAGCTAATGATAATGATCATGAAACTTTAGATCAAATTACTACCGAACCTCGTAGGTCAACAGAGCACGTTCCGCACCAGAGTGGTACGGTAATCCTATTCTGGAAGTCATGTTACTAGACCATGATAAACCTACGAACTATGAGGAAGCGATGATGAGCCCAGATTCCGATAAATGGCTTGAGGCTATGAAATCTGAGATAGGATCCATGTATGAGAACAAAGTGTGGACTTTGGTGTACTTGCCCGATGATCGGCAAGCCATTGAGAATAAATGGATCTTCAAGAGGAAGATGGACGATGATGTTAGTGTTACTATCTACAAAGCTCGAATTGTCGCAAAATGTTTTCGACAAGTTCAAGGTGTTGACTACGATGAGATTTTCTCACTCGCAGCAATGCTTAAGTTTGTTCGAATCATGTCAGAAATTGCCGCATTTTATGAAATCTGGCAAATGGATGTCAAAACTGCATTCCTTAATGGATTTCTTAAAGAAGAGTTGTATATGATGCAACCAAAGGTTTTGTCGATCCTAAAGGTGCTAACAAAGTGTGCAAGCTCTAGCGATCCATCTATGGAACTGGTGCAAGCATCTCGGAGTTGGAATATACGCTTTGATGAGTTGATCAAAGCATATAATTTTATCGCCTCCATAACCGAGAAATATTTCCTTAGTCCTCTTTAGGTACCTAAGGATAATTTTGACTGTTGTCCAGTGATCCACTCCTGGATCACTATTGTACCCCAGCTTGTTTGGGACTAAAGGCTTTGTTGTTGTTGTTGTTGTTGTTGTTGTTGTTGTTGTGGAGGTGATAAAGAGTTTGTTGTAAAGAGTTACGTCGATGCAAGCTTTTACACCGATCCGGATGACTCTGAGTCTCAAACTGGATACATATTGAAAGAGAGAGCAATTAGTTAGAGTAGCTCCATATAGAGCATTGTAGACATACAAAATTTGCAAAATACATACGGCTCTGAATGTGGCAGACCCTTTGACTAAACTTCTCTCACAAGCAAAACACAATCACACCTTAGTGCTCTTTGGGTGTTAATCACATAGCGATGTGAACTAGATTTCTGACTCTAGTAAACCCTTTGGGTGTTTGTCACATGACGATGTGAACTATAGGTGTTAATCACATGGCGATGTGAACTAGATTTGTGACTCTAGTAAACCCTTTGGGTGTTTGTCACATGGCGATGTGAACTATAGTGCTCTTTGGGTGTTAATCACATAGCGATGTGAACTAGATTTCTGACTCTAGTAAACCCTTTGGGTGTTTGTCACATGGCGATGTGAACTATAGGTGTTAATCACATGGTGATGTGAACTATTGGTGTTAAATCACATGGCGATGTGAACTGGATTATTGACTCTAGTGCAAGTGGGAGACTGAAGGAAATGTGCCCTAGAGGCAATAACAAAGTAGTTGTTTTATATTTCCTTATACCATGATAAATATTTATTATTCATGCTAGAATTGTATTAACCGGAAACTTGATACGTGTGTGGATACATAGACAAAACACAGTGTCCCTAGTAAGCCTCTACTAGACTAGCTCGTTAATCAAAGATGGTTAAGTTTCCTAACCATATACATGTCTTGTCATTTGATGAACGGGGTCACATGATTAGGACAATGATGTGATGGACAAGACCCATCCGTTAGCTTAGCATAATGATCGTTAAGTTTTATTGTTATTGCTTTCTTCATGTCATATACATATTCCTTTGACTACGAGATTATGCCACTCCCGGATATCGGAGGAATACCTTGTGTGCTATCAAACGTCACAACGTAACTGGGTGATTATAAAGATGCTCTACATGTATCTACGAAGGTGTTTTTTGGGTTGGCATAGATCGAGATTGTCACCCCGAGTATCGGAGAGGTATCTCTGGGCCCTCTCGGTAATGCACATCATAATAAGCCTTGCAAGCAATGTGACTAATGATTTAGTTGAGGGATGATATATTACGGAACGAGTAAGGATACTTGCCAGTAATGAGATTGAACTAGGTATGAAGATACCGACGATGGAATCTCGGGAAAATAAATACAGTTGACAAAGGGAATAACGTATGTTGTCATTACGATACGACCGATAAAGATCTTCATAGAATATGTGGGAACCAATATGAGCATCCAGGTTCTGCTGTTGGTTATTGACCAGAGAGGTGTCTCGGTCATGTCTACATAGTTCTCGAACCCGTAGGATCCGCACACTTAACGTTCGATGACGATTTTGTATTATATGAGTTATGTGATTTGGTGACCGAATGTTGTTCGGAGTCCCGGATGAGATCACAGACATGACGAGGAGTCTTGAAATGGTTGAGAGGTAAAGATTCATATATTGGACGATAGTTTTCGGATGCCGGAAGTGTTTCGGGGGTACCGGGTACGTATCGGGTCAAGGAAAGGGGTTCCAGGCACCATCCGGCAAAGATATGGGCCTTATTGGGCCAAGGGCGGGACAAACCAGCCCCTAAGGGGCTGGTGCTCCCTCATATGGGCCGGCCTAAGTGGAGAAAGGAAAAGGGGAAGAGGAAAGGAAATAGAGGGAATATGATTCCCCCTTCCTTTCCCCTCTCCCCTCTTTCCTCCCCCCTTCCGGAGATAAGGAAAGGGGGAGGCCGAATTGGAGGCCCGCAAGTAGGATTCCTCCTACTTGGGGCACTCCATGGCTGTCCCCCTCCCCCTCCCACCTATATATATGTGGGGAGGGGGCGCCTAGAACACACAACAAACATTGTTAGCCGTGTGCGGCTCCCCCCTCCATAGTTTATGCCTCCGGTCATACTCACATAGTGCTTAGGCAAAGCCCTGCGTGGATCACTTCACCATCACCGTCACCACGCCATCGTGCTGACGGAACTCTCCCTCGAAACTTTGCTGGATCAAGAGTTCGAGGGACGTCATCGAGCTGAACGTGTGCAGAACTCGGAGGTGTCGTACGTTCGGTGCTTGATCGGTCGGAATGAGAAGAAGTTCGACTACATCAACCGCGTTGTCAAACACTTCCGCTTTTGGTCTATGAGGGTACGTGGACACACTCTTCCCTTCTCGTTGCTGTGCATCTCCTAGATAGATCTTGCGTGATCGTAGGAATTTTTTTGAAATTGCATGCTACCTTCCCCAACACTTGGGGTGGTCTCCAAACCCTCACAAACTTTTCCGGGGGTAATCACAATTGTCGATTCCTCTCCGAAGGACTACTACCGCCTAAGAGTCTCCAACCTCCAAGAGTGTCACATCCTAGCTAGTCCATGCATTAGTGTGTGCATCATTTTTAACTTTCATGTGAAATTTGGAATGGGGAAGACAGAACCCCCAGAACCCCTTTTGAATCCAACTAGGGTTTACTAAAATTATTTTCAATGAACCTGAAATGCCCTTCTAAAATGCTCATCACCTTTGCTTTGGTTCAGAGCCTCTGCCAAAAGTGGTGCACAATTTTCTAGGTCATCCTAAGGTCTTTGAATTAAATCATAAGTATTTGAGTTTGGGCATTTAAAATTATATAAAATATTGCAAATGCCCAAATATTCCCAAACTAAAATGTTTCATGTTGGAAATATTCCAACTAAGGACCTGGTGCAGTTTGGTGAATTTTGGAACTGTTTAGGTATTTTTTAAAATTCCACAAAGTTACAGAAAATAGAAAAAAGGGAAACAGAATGGGAAATCTTACCTGGCGCCACCCAACTGCCCACCCGCTGGCCCAGCCAGTGCCGGCCAAATGAGCTGCTTGGCTTGGCCAGCAGGCAGTGCTCGGCGGCGAGCACCGCATGCGTGCACGACCTGCCGCCGCCGCCGCCTCCCCTCACCGAAGGCCGACGCGGAACACGTCCATTCTTTCCCCCCGAGCCCGCTGACACCTCTCTTCCTCCCCAGCTCCTCCCCCTCGCGCTCCCCCACCATGGCCGACGCCACCGCAGCCGCACCATCGCCGTAGTCGCGCTCCCCGTCGTCCGTGCTCCTCCCCGTCGTGTCTAGGAGCTCCGCCGCCCTCCTCTTCTTCGAGCTAGCCGAGCCCCGAGTGCTCGTGTAGCCCGAGGCCGCTGCACCAACCTCGCCCGACTCCGCCGTCGCCGGAGATCCCCTTCAACGCCGCCGTCGCATCAGCCCGTCCCCGACCACGCCGTGTGCTTCCCCGAGTTCCCCGTGAGCTTAGCTATCTCCCCTCCTTTCCTCTCTCGCTCCCGAGCTATGTAGCGACCGCACGGAGCTCAACCGCACTCGCCGCCGCGGAGCTCGTCGCCGACGTGCTCCCGGCCATCCACCGGCCACCCCTCGGTGTCTAACGCACTCACCACACCGCGTAGCACCTAACCCACTACTCCCCGCACCTCACCGCACACCGTAGCCCCGAGTTCGTCCTCACCCGAACTCCGGCGGCCGCCTAGGTCGTCATCGGCGCCGATTCCGGCCGCCCCGAGCTTAATTAACTCCACCAAAAGTTGCGGCTTGTTCCCAGCTCCACCTAGATGCCCTCCGCGGCTTATTTGGTTGCCGGAACGGCCAAAACCACTTCCGCCGCCGCGTCTGGCTCGCCGGCGGCTAAACGCCGGTGTAGTTAGCGCTGACCTTGACCACGGGTGGGCCCTGGTTGACTCTCCTGAGTCAATGATGTGGGGCCCAAATTGCTAACTAATCAGGTTTAGTTTTAATTAATATTTAGTTAAACTAATTGCACTGACATACGGGACCACCAGTCAGGTTTGACCTGGACGTCTCCGTTGACCCTGACATCACCCTGACGCATTGCTGACGCAGTAAATAAATTACTGGATTTATTCTATTATAGGAAATTCCAGAATATAGTTCAAACTTCAAAAATTCATAGAAATTAATCTGTAACTCCAAATGCAAAGATTTATATATGAAAAATGATCAGAAAAATCCATTCTATCCATTGGTAAAGGTTTCATGCATGATAAAACAAGTTAACCTTACTGTTTAAGCAGATTAAGATAATACACCTTTATGGCTATGTTAAATGAGCTAACATTTGAATCTTTGATTCAAATGAGTTCATCCCTTTTTGTTCCAGCTTGCATTAGGCCAACACACATTCATATTCCCATGTCATAGCATGCATCATATTGTTGCATATTGCCATGTGTGTTTATTTTCGGTATGTCTTTAGTGATAGGTTCTGCCTCCGAGGATAATCCCGAATATCCGTCTGAAGGGCAGTATCCTACCACCACTACATCAGGCAAAGCAACCCATTGATCATTCCGATACAAACCCATGTTCTCGCTTCTGCTCTTGTTTACTGCATTAAGACAACGCGATTCAAACTGTTGTGTGCTGCGGTAGTTCAACCCACTTCCTTTGCATGACCTGTCATTGCCACAGTAACTAGATGAAACCCACTAGTATGTGTAGGAGTTGATTGAGCCATGTTTGTGATTCCTACCATGCTATGCTTTCTATGCTTAGAGTTGTGTCAGGTCTGGCTCATCGGGATGATGAACTGGAGTGAAAGGTTGTGTCGGGTTCGAGACTGAAAGTGTTGAACACGTTTTGGTAAAGGTATCGATGTGAGGCCACGTAGGAGTACATGGTGGGTTGTTTCATTGAAGCCGTCCCTAAGAACTGAGATCTGTGTGTGTGATTTAAGACTTAGCTACTACCACGCATTGGGATCCTTAATTGACCCTCTCGGCTTATGAACCACTCTTGTCCTCAGTCCGGGAGTTGCAAATAGTCTCTGGTGTTTGTAGCATGCTGGGGGCCGCACGCAACGCTGACCTTAGGGGTGGGTTGTGTTGCGGTAGGCACGTGGCCCGGTGTACCGATTCGCCCGTTTGGTGTCTCGGGAACCCTGCACACAGCGTTCGGGGCCGTTAGTGGAAACCTCGGCCGGACTCCCTGCCGACGGAACCCGAATAGGCGATAAACCTGGACTCGGGACTCGTGTGTTTAGTCAGGTCGTGGCCGACACCCACGTTGGGCTTCCGCTTGAAGGTTGTCGAGTACATGTCATGTCAACGGCGGTAAGTGGTGAGAGCGTGTGTGAAGAAGTACACCCCTGCAGGGTATAAACTATTCAAATAGTCACGTCTGCGGTAAAGGACTACTTGGTCACCTATACAGTTCATAGACAAGTAAATGGATACTACTAAAAGCCTCAAGATAAGTGTGAGTGCCGCGGATGGCCCTCTCGTGGGTTGACGAGAGAGGATCCACGATGGAGTATTGTGATGGTGATTAGTGGACTCGTGTACGACAAGTGCTTTTCAAGTGGTGTCATGTAGGATAGCTTAGCCAAGAATCAAAGCTGGCTTGCTGCAAATAACTCCACCACCTTCTTGAGAATGTGCATGTATGATAGGATTCTGTTGTAAGACTTGCTGAGTACCTCCGTACTCATGTTTGCTTAATTAATGTTTTCAGACGACAACACTGCCCCCTCCGATGGGTTCTCTGTAGACCTTGACATCGATTTAGTGAACTAGCCACCTGTGTGGTGATCCAAGGCTTGTGAAGGGCCCTTTGTAGATAGAAGGGCTTCAACAAGCTTTCTTTCTTTTTAGAGTGCGTACTCAGACTAGTTTGCTTCCGCATGTGCTTGTATGTTTGTATGACTTGAGTGTTGGGTCATGTGACCCCTATCTGTATGGATATGTTATGTATGGCTCCTGAGCCTCTTAAATAAAGTACTTTGAGTTGTAGATTTTTGTTGTGATGCCATGATGTATGTACTCATATCGGGCATATTGCGTGTATGATTGAAATGCTTGGTATGAGTGGGATCCGACAAACTAGTTGTTTATCCTTGGCAGCCTCTCATATGGGGAAATGTAGTCTCGTGCTTACGAGCGATAGTAGTCCGCTACAGCCGGTTCACCGGAGTCCCGCTAGCCCAACACTACCGCTTGGACACTTGACTGGCGGCATGTGTTTCACTTCGTTCCTATGTCTGTCCCTTCGGGGAAATGTCACGCGGTGATATTCGGAGTCCTGCCTAGCCTGCTATAGCCCGGGATACCGGAGTCCTGTTAGCCCAGTGCTACAGCCCGAATTTATTCGTTGATGACCTACATGCTCGATCTGATTCATGTATGCCTGTCCCCATGGGTTAGTGCCGCTTTGGGTTCACGACTAGCCATGTCGGCCCGGGTTCTTCTCATGTGGATGCTAGCGACACTATCATATACGTGAGCCAAAAGGCGCAAACGGTCCCGGGCCATGGTACGGCGACACCCGTGGGAATACCGTGCGTGAGGCCGCAAAGTGATATGAGGTGTTACCGGCTAGGTCGATGTGACTTGGAATCGTGGTGCTGACAGCGTTGGCATCGAGCGAGGGCTGCCTGTAGGTTCGCTAAGCCAAACTGGTCGATGTTGAGTCTAGAAATGCTTTAGTTATATGTAGGGGAATTGATTGTGGGAGGGAACGTAAGGCTCTTTTTACTCCTTTAACTTATGCCCTCTGATCTGAGTCATCCTCTTCTCATTCCACGTGGGTATAGGACTAGGCTCTCTTCTCTCTATCAGGTTCACGTGTTACTAATCTGTAGTAACTTATAGGATTGTTGGTTACATCCTCAGTTCAGTTTCTACTACTTTTTAGTATGCTATCAGTTGAACCAGAACCTTGATATGATGTTGTTGAGTGGCTTTGCAATCTGATTATGAATGTCTCAAATCTGTTTTTGAGCTTTACAGATGTTATGCTGCCCGATTTTCCCTAGAAATTCTAATGTCTTTGCATTATGGTTGTGCTTTCAGATGGCCACCCGTCCCCAGAACCAAGTGGTTCGTCTGACCCGTTGCATTGATGTGTGTGGTCACACGGCAATGTTGGTTCGGTGATGGTCGAGACCGGTTACCGATGGTATCCGAATATACCGTCGAGGAGCAGTTTAGAGATTTTAATCAAAGCCAATATATGTGCATGGTCAGGATATATCCATCTTATCCGGAGCTACTGAACCGCTCCACTGTTCTTATGGACTTGGGATCACTATTGGGATGTCCGTGCAGGATGCAGCCTATTCAATGATGACTATTATTCGAGCCAGAACTGCCTTGCTGTGCAACACCGATTTCCGCTACATGCCAGCATCCCTCCCTGGGGCGCATGATTACCTTGAGGTATGTACAGCGATGCATCCCATGAGGACTCTCTTCTTCGCACCACTCTTGAGATCTTTGGAAGACAAGGACCGTGAAAACCGGGCCTTGCGTATGGAGCTCTTTAATGCCCGTTCTGATCACTGGGCTACTCTGACTCGGTTTGCACCTGCCGTGCAAGCCGGATATATGGACATGAGGGACTTGTACCCTGTGCGGGCTGGTCTGCCAGATTTCATGGAGTGGCATGAGGTAGGAGGCATCACCCCTCCTCGTGGACCTCGTCTGCCGCCGTTTGTGGGACCACGGCCACATCCGAGTCCCTATGGTCTGCAAGCTCCACAGGATCGTCTGTTTCCGGATGATCATGTTCCACTTCCAGGCTTGGGTGGTGACTTTTATGAGGACTACTACGGAGCTGTCTGAGTTAGTAGTAGTATCCCTAGTATTGTAATAGTTGTATTTCCACCGTCTTGCGTGACCTGTGGAATATGACTTAGTGTGTATCACTCCGGAAGTGTAGAAAAATAATGTATAGGAGCTGGGATGCTTCCGATGAGATGTAACGCCTTTCTCTATAGTTGTACTCCGTCGGGCTTGTACTAAACTATGAATGGTGTGTATGACCGTTGGTATATATATGGCAGTTTTTATATTACCATGTCATACGGATGAACATCTCTGCATTCCGTGTTATCCATTACATTCCGCACTTCCTTGCCAAATTCAGCCATCTGGTTTAAACCGTTGTTTTGTTTCCTAGGATGGTCAACACCATAACAATCCTGCTGCTCGGAGCAGGGAGAAGCCAGTGCAGCTAGGAATGTAAATCTGCCTCAACCGCCATCTTTGGCCGAGGTTATGTTGGAGGCAGAACGCAACAAGCGTGAGACCAATCGCTTGCTGGAGCGGATTGAGCAAAACACCGCACGCCAGCCAAGAAATGATCTGGTGTCACTCAATGACTTTGTCAAGCTGTATCCACCAAAGTTCAAGTATTCCGTTGAGCCTCTTGACGCGGATGATTGGCTTCGCAGCATCACCCACAAGCTACGTTCTGCCAACGTGGCTGAAGCTGATAAAGTTACCTATGCCGCCTATCACCTCGAAGGCCCTGCTAGCCTTTGGTGGGAGAATTATGAGGCTATGCGTCCGGTTGGACAAATTACTACTTGGGCTGAATTCAGTGCCGCTTTCCGTGAGCATCACATCCCGGAAGGTCTCATGGATCATAAGAGGGAGGAATTCTGCAACTTCACCCACGGTAGGCTGACTGTGGATATTTACAGCCGTGAGTTTGGAAATTTAGCACGTTATGCTCCTGAAGAGGTTTCTACCAACGCCAAGAAGCAGGCAAGGTTCCGCAAGGGACTTAGCCCCGAGCTTCGCCGTGATCTTCGTCTGCACGAGTGCACTTCTTTCCAGAAGTTAGTCAACAAGGCTATCAGTGCTGAAACTGGACAGTCTGACTTTGAAGCTTCATGCAAGCACTCCCGTGACTTTGGTTCTTCATCCGGCTCTGGATCTCAGAAGCGCCGGGTTTGGATTCCAAACACTGCTCTGCCACCCAGGTTCACCCCGAGGCCATCCTTTGAGGCGCCTCGCCCCAACCAGCAGTATGTACCGCCCAAGACTTATGGTGGCCCCGCTGCTAATGCTGCTCCACGCCCCAATATGATAACCTGTTTCAAGTGTGGAGAGACGGGCCACTACATCCGTGAGTGTCCCCAGAACAACCCCAGTCAGATCGGAAAGTCTGTTGGTCGTGGTAAGCCAACAGGAAAGGTGCTCTATGCTAAACTAGCTGCCACTGCTCGTGGCCACGTCAACTATGTTTCAGCTGAGGAAACCTATGAGGATCCCAACGTCGTTCTCGGTACGCTCCTTGTTAATTGTCATCCGGCAACTGTTCTTTTTGATCTTGGAGCATCTCATTCATTTATTTACGAGAGCTATGCTCGATTGCACAACACCACATTCTGTGACATGCACACCTCCATGGAAATTCAGACTCTGGTTCTAGATGGCAAACCTCTAGAATAAGTCATGGGAATGAAATTCTTGTCGTGATTAGTTTTTCTTGCATCTCTAATAGCTCTCAAGTCGACATAAACATCATCTTGGGTATGGGTGGATGTCAGCCCATTATGCTAAGATTGATTGCTCTACTAGAACTGTTCAACTCACCCATCCTTCGGCAAGACAGTTAATGTTTTAACCCGAGTCTCAAGCGTCGCCTTTACTCCTTAAATGCCAACCCCTTCCCGACCTCGAAGATATTCCGGTAGTCCGTGATTTTCCGGATGTCTTTCAGAAGAACTGCCAGGTGTTCCACCTGACAGGGATGTCGAGTTCGTGATAGATCTTGTTCCCGGAACCGTCCCAATTTCTAGAAGACCTTATAAGATGGCACCCCTAGAACTAGTCGAACTTAAAAAACAACTCGATGAGTCCTTGCAAAAGGGTTTCATCCGTCCTAGTTCATCTCCATGGGCTTGCCCCGTCCTCTTCGTCAAGAAGAAGGATGGAACGGATCGGATGGTTGTAGATTACCGACCTGTCAACTTGGCCACTATCAAGAACAAGTATCCGCTCCCCAGGATCAATGATCTGTATGATCAGCTCGCTGGATCCTCAGTCTTTTCCAAGATGGATTTGAGGTTGGGCTACCATAAAATCAAAATCAAGAACGGGGACATTCCTAAAACGGCCTTTGTTACTCGTTATGGCCAATACGAGTACACCGTCATGTCCTTCGGATTAACCAATGCTCCAGCCACTTTCTCTCGGTTAATGAACTCAATCTTCATGGAGTATTTGGATAAATTCGTCGTGGTATACCTCGATGATATACTCATCTACTCCAAGAATGAGGAAGAACATGCCGAACATCTAAGGCTAGTATTGATGAAACTTCGAGAGCACCGCCTTTATGCCAAATTCTCTAAGTGTGAATTCTGGTTACGGAAGTGACCTATCTAGGCCATGTAATCTACGGCAAGGGCATTGCCGTCAATCCCGAGCGAGTTCAAGCCATCCTTGATTGGACTCCACCTGAATCGGTCAAGCAAGTTCGAGTTTCCTCAAGATAGCGAGCTATTGCCGCCGCTTCGTCGAGAATTTCTCCAGAGTTGCTAAGCCTCTAACCGAACTCCTCAAGAAAGATAAGAAGTTCGAATGGACGCCACAGTGCGAGTTCAGCTTTCAGGAACTGAAAAGACGCCTGACATCTGCTCCCGTACTTGTTCCACCAGATTTTTCTAAGGACGTTATTATCTATTGCGACGCCTCGCGACAAGGACTAGGTTGCATACTTGTGCAAGATCGTCATGTGATTGCCTACGCTTCTCGACGATTCGTCCACATGAGGATAACTATCCCACACACGATCTAGAGCTTGCAGTGATGGTTCATGCACTCAAAACCTGGCGACATTATCTTCTTGGTAATCGTTGCAAAATTTACATCGATCACCAAAGTCTGAAATACATCTTCACCCAACCGGATTTGAATCTCGTGCAAAAGACGTTGGGTCGAGTTGATTACAGATTACGACTTAGGAATATCTTACACCCAGGAAAAGCCAATGTCATGGTCGACGACTAAGTCGCAAATCTTATTGTAACAATCTGATGTTACAACAAAGTCAACCATTTCTCCATGAGGAATTTTGTAAGCTTAATCTTCACATTGTTCCTCGAGGATTCCTTTCCACCCTGGTGGCGAAACCCAACCTTATGGATCGAATCATAACTGCTCAGCAGTATGATAGGGGAATATCTCGGATCAAGGAGAACATTGCTAGCGGAGCTGCTAAGTGTTTCTCCATAGATGAACGAGGTGTTGTCTTCTTTGAGAACCGCTTGGTGGTTCCCAAGAAACAACAGCTACGGCAACTGATCCTTAAGGAAGCTCATGAATCTCCTCTCACCATTCATCCCGGTAGTACTAAAATGTATCAACATCTACGCCAGAGGTTTTGGTGGACTAGGATGAAGAGAGAAATCGCTCAATACATTGCCAATTGCGATGTCTGTCGTCGAGTTAAAGCAGAACATCAACGGCCCGCTGGTACCCTTCAACCTTTGCCTATTCCCGAATGGAAATGGGATAAAATCGGTATGGATTTCATTACCGGGTTTCCCAGGACCAAGAGAGGGAATAATGCTATCTTTGTTGTCGTCGATCATCTTTCCAAAGTAGCCCACTTCCTACCCGTTCGTGAGAGTATAACCGCTAGCCAGCTAGCTTATTTGTACATCTCTCGAATAGTGTCTCTTCATGGTGTTCCATTGGAGATTAACTCAGACCGTGGAAGTATCTTCACCTCTCGATTTTGGGAAAGTTTCCAAAATGCTATGGGAACTCGTCTCTCCTTTAGCACCGCCTTCCATCCTCAATCAAGTGGTCAAGTAGAACGAGTAAATCAAATCCTAGAGGATATGCTTAGAGCTTCTGTCATCTCTTTCGGCATGAATTGGGAGAAACGCCTTCCATTCGCCGAGTTCGCTTATAACAATAGCTATCAAGCTAGCTTGGGCAAAGCTCCTTTCGAAGTTCTCTATGGACGGAAATGTCGAACGCCTCTTAACTGGTCGAAACCGGGAGAGACAACTCTTTGGCCGGATATGATTCAGAAGCGTAAGAGCAAGTTCGCGTTATTCGTGAGAAATTGAAAACAGCCCAATCTCGTCAAAAGAGCCAATATGATCCGCAAGCATAAGCCTATGGCTTATGAAATTGGCGAAGGTTTACCTTCGGTTACTCCTTTGAAGGGAACCCATCGATTCGGTATCAAAGGCAAGTTGGCTCCTCGTTACATTGGACCCTTTCGCATTCTTGCCAAACGAGGGAAGTTGCCTACCAATTGGAACTACCTCCGCATCTTTTGAGTCCATGATGTCTTCCACGTTTCCCAACTCAGGCGTTGCTTCTCGGATCCTATCCGTGGAGTGGACCACGAAACGCTTGATCTCCAAGATAACCTCACCTATCGAGAATATCCCGTTCGTATCCTTGATTAAGCCGAGCGTACCACTCGACGTCAGAATATCAAGTTTCTAAAGGTTCAATGGTCTAACCATTCCGAGCAAGAAGCAACTTGGGAAAGGGAGGATCGTCTTCGACTTGAGTATCCCACCTTTTTCAAGAATCGGATCCTAAATCTCGGGACGAGATTCTTTTGAGTGGGGGTGAGTTGTCACATCCTATCTAGTCCATGCATTAGTGTGTGCATCATGTTTAACTTTCATCTGAAATTTGGAATGGGGAAGACAGAACCCCCAGAACCACTTTTGAATCCAACTAGGGTTTACTAAAATTATTTTCAATGAACCTGAAATGCCCTTCTAAAATGCTCATCACCTTTGCTTTGGTTCAGAGCCTCTGCCAAAAGTGGTGCACAATTTTCTAGGTCATCCTAAGGTCTTTGAATTAAATCATAAGTATTTGAGTTTGGGCATTTAAAATTATATAAAATATTGCAAATGCCCAAATATTCTAAACTAAAATGTTTCATGTTGGAAATATTCCAACTAAGGACCTGGTGCAGTTTGGTGAATTTTGGAACTGTTTAGGTATTTTTTAAAATTCCACAAAGTTACAGAAAATAGAAAAAGGGAAACAGAATGGGAAATCTTACCTGGCGCCACCCAACGGCCCACTGCTGCCCAGGCCTGGCCATGACAATGAGTTGCTTGGCTTGGCAGTAGCAGTAGTGCTCGGCGGCGAGCACTGCGTGCAAGCACGCACCTGGCCGCCGCCGCTCCCCTCACTGAAGGCCGACGCGGAACACGTCCATTCTTTCCCCCCGAGCCCGCTGACACCTCTCTTCCTCCCCAGCTCCTCCCCCTCGTGCTCCCCCGCCATGGCCAACGCCACCGCAGCCGCACCATCGCCGTAGTAGCCCTCCCCGTCGTCCGTGCTCCTCCCCGTCGTGTCTAGGAGCTCCGCCACCCTCCTCTTCTTCGAGCTAGCCGAGCCCTGAGTGCTCGCGTAGCCCGAGGCCGCTGCACCAACCTCGCCCGACTCCGCCGTCGCCGGAGATCCCCTTCAACGCCGCCGTCGCATTAGCCCGTCCCCGACCACGCCGTGTGCTTCCCCGAGTTCCCCGTGAGCTTAGCTATCTCCCCTCCTTTCCTCTCGCTCCCGAGCTATGTAGCGACCGCACGGAGCTCAACCGCACTCGCCGCCGCGGAGCTCGTCGCCGACGTGCTCCCGGCCATCCACCGGCCACCCCTCGGTGTCTAACGCACTCACCACACCGCGTAGCACCTAACCCACTACTCCCCGCACCTCACCGCACACCGTAGCCCCGATTTCGTCCTCACCCAAACTCCGGCGGCCGCCTAGGTCGTCGCCGGTGCCGATTTCGGCCGCCCCTTGCTCAACTAACTCCACCAAAAGCTGCGGCTTGTTCCCAGCTCCACCTAGATGCCCTCCGCGCCCTATTTGGTTGCCGGAACGGCCAAAACCACTTCCGCCGCCGCGTCTGGCTCGCCGGCGGCTAAACGCTAGTGTAGTTAGCGCTGACCTTGACCACGGGTGGGCCCTGGTTGACTCTCCTGAGTCAATGACAGGTGGGGCCCAGCCCTGTTAACTAATCAGGTTTAGTTTTAATTAATATTTAGTTAAACTAATTGCACTGACATACGGGACCACCAGTCAGGTTTGACCTGGACGTCTCTTTTGACCCTGACGTCACCCTGACGCATTGCTGATGCAGTAAATAAATTACTGGATTTATTCTATTATAGGAAATTCCAGAATATAGTTCAAACTTCAAAAATTCATAGAAATTAATCTGTAACTCCAAATGCAAAGATTTATATATGAAAAATGATAAGAAAAAATCCATTCTATCCATTGGTAAAGGTTTCATGCATGATAAAACAAGTTAACCTTGCTGTTTAAGCAGATTAAGATAATACACCTTTATGGCTATGTTAAATGAGCTAACATTTGAATCTTTGATTCAAATGAGTTCATCCCTTTTTGTTCCAGCTTGCATTAGGCCAACACACATTCATATTGCCATGTCATAACATGCATCATATTGTTGCATATTGCCATGTGTGTTTATTTTCGGTATGTCTTTCGTGATAGGTTCTGCCTCCAAGGATAATCCCGAATATCCGTCTGAAGGGCAGTATCCTACCACCACTACATCAGGCAAGCAACCCATTGATCATTCGATACAAACCCATGTTCTCGCTTACGCTCTTGTTTACTGCATTAAGACAACGCGATTCAAACTATTGTGTGCTGCGGTAGTTGAACCCACTTCCTTTGCATGACCTGTCATTGCCACGATAACTAGATGAAACCCACTAGTATGTGTAGGAGTTGATTGAGCCATGTTTGTGATTCCTACCATGCTATGCTTGCTATGCTTAGAGTTGTGTCGTCTGGCTCATTGGGATGATGAACTGGAGTGAAAGGTTGTGTCGGGTTCGAGAGTGAAAGTGTTGAACACGCTTTTGGTAAAGGTATCGATGAGAGGCCATGTAGGAGTACATGGTGGGTTGTTTCATTGAAGCCGTCCCTAAGAACTGAGATCTGTGTGTGTGATTTAAGACTTAGCTACTACCATGCATTGGGATCCTTAATTGACCCTCTCGGCTTATTAACCACTCTTGTCCTCAGTCCGGGAGTTGCAAGTAGTTTCTGGTGTTTGTAGCATGCTGGGGGCCGCACGCAACGCTGACCTTAGGGGTGGGTTGTGTTGCGGTAGGCACGTGGCCCGGTGTACCGATTCGCCCGTTCGGTATCTCGGGAACCCTGCACGCATCGTTCGGGGCCGTTAATGGAAACCTCGGCCGGACTCCCTGCAGATGGAACCCGTATAGGCGATAAACCTGGACTCGGGACTCGTGTGTTTATTCAGGTCGTGGCCGACACCCACGTTGGGCTTCCGCTTGAAGGTTGCCGAGTACATGTCGTGTAAACGGCGGTAAGTGGTGAGAGCGTGTGTGAAGAAGTACACCCTGCAGGGTATAAACTATTCGAATAGCCGCGTCATGTAAAGGACTACTGGTCACCTATACAGTTCATAGACAAGTAAATGGATACTGCTAAAAGCCTCAAGATAAGTGTGAGTGCCGCGGATGGCCCTCTCGTGGGTTGACGAGAGAGGATCCACGGTGGAGTATTGTGATGGTGATTAGTGGACTCGTGTACGACAAGTGCTTTTCAAGTGGTGTCACGTAGGATAGCTTAGCCAAGAGTCAAAGCTGGCTTGCTGCAAATAACTCCACCACCTTCTTGAGAATGTGCATGTATGATAGGATTTTGTTGTAAGACTTGCTGAGTACCTCCGTACTCATGTTTGCTTAATTAATGTTTTCAGACGACAACACTGCCCCCTCCGATGGGTTTTATGTAAACCTTGACATCGACGAGTGAACTAGCCACCCAGGTGGTGATCCAAGGCTTGTGAAGGGCCACTGTAGATAGAAGGGCTTCAACAAGCTTTATTTCTTTTTAGAGTCTGTACTCAGACTAGTTTGCTTCCGCATGTGCTTGTATGTTTGTATGACTTGAGTGTTGGGTCATGTGACCCCTATCTGTATGGATATGTTATGTATGGCTCCTCGGAGCCTCTTAAATAAAGTACTTTGAGTTGTAGAGTTTTGTTGTGATGCCATGATGTATGTACTCATATCGGGCATATTGCGTGTATGATTGAAATGCTTGGTATGAGTGGGATCCGACAAACTAGTTGTTTATCCTTGGCAGCCTCTCATATGGGGAAATGTAGTCTCGTGCTTCTGAGCGATAGTAGTCCGCTTCTGACCGGTTCACCGGAGTCCTGCTAGCCCAGCACTACTGCTTTGGACACTTGATTGGCCGGCATGTGTTTCACTTCGTTCCTATGTCTGTCCCTTCGGGGAAATGTCACGCGGTGATATTTGGAGTCCTGCTTAGCTCACAGCCGGGATACCGGAGTCCTCATAGCCCAAAGGTTACAGCCCGAATTCATTCGTTGATGACCGACATGCTCGATGTGATTCATGTATGCCTGTCCCCATGGGTTAGTGCCGCTTTGGGTTCACGACTAGCCATGTCGGCCCGGGTTCTTGTCATGTGGATGCTAGCGACACTATCATATACGTGAGCCAAAAGGCGCAAACGTCCCGGACCATGGTAAGGCGACACCCATGGGAATACCGTGCGTGAGGCCGCAAAGTGATATGAGGTATTACCGGCTAGGTCGATGTGACTTGGAATCGGGGTCCTGACAAAGAGTAACTAGAACGATGGGGAAAAGCTCAAGACTTGCCTAAATCATGAATTCCTTTGGTGCAAAGAGGGGAAGGAGTGGATCTATCACTTGGTCGGATAACTTCTCTCAAATGATCTCAAATCCCTTAGGGATCTAAGATTTTGTGTGGAGGAGTGAGAGAGAGAGTGTGTGTGAAATGTGTTCTAGGGTTTGCTCAAAGTGAATGGTCAATCCTCTCCCGTGGGGAACGAGGGCTATATATAGTGTGAGCACAAATGTGGCCGTTGTAGTGCAAGTGAACGGGCAGGCCAGACTTCCGGGCAAGGGGCCGGACATCCGGCCTGGCAAGGCACTTGAAGAATAGAGCAGAAGCAGAGGTAAAAATAGAGGGGCCGGACATCCGGGGCCAAGCCCAGACATCCGACATATCAGGAAAGTCCGGACATCTGTCAAGTTCACCAAATCGAATAGCCCACTGGATAGCACAAGCCGGACATCTGGCAAGGAAGCCCGGAAATCCGGGGTGCATGGAGAGCCCGGACATCTGGAAGACAGCACCAGCACAAAGTGCTCTATGGATAGCTGGGTCTGGATATCCGGCGAGCAGGAAGGATATCCGGCGTGCGGCCCGGACATCCGGCGTGAAGCCCGGAAATCCGGCAGGCCAGAGACAGAACATGCCAGAGAATATAGTGATAGATCTAAAGAATTTTTGGGAAGGAGTTTTGTTGCGAGAGCAAGTCTTTTACTACCCTATCGATCCCCTCTTAATAGTGTGGGATCCTATACTCAAGAAAACAAATATGTAATCATTTTGATACTTCATCCTTGAGTAAAATCACTTCGTATGTTCACAATCCACACACTTTTGATGAACCGGGGACTAACACCTGAGATTCACTTGACAAACATAGTTAGTCCCCTACATGTATATTGTCATCAACATCAAAATCTCCCCCTTTTTGTTTGTTGATGACAATCATACATGTAGTATCATAGATTGAATAAATAAATTTAGCATTGACAATCATGAGAGCATAATACAAAATATGTTCCTATTTGCTTTAGCTCCCCCTCATTGTGTGCATGATATGAATATGTTAGGATGTACAAAACAAACTCTCATGGTAGCATATGTAGCTCAAAAAGATAGAAATGAGACACACACATATGAAACAACCATAACACATAGTCTCAAACATTTCATAGCCACAAAGATAACAACATAGTCTCAAATGATTAAGTACCATAAGTAGCTTACATTAAGAGTTTGAATAAGAGCGAACACAAATAGCCAACATATAACAAACATATAACATGACCTCACTAAGATACTACTTCTCCCCCTTTGACTGCAACAAGTAAAAAGGGGCGAAGAACTAGAAGAACTCTATCACTCCTGGAGGATGTCATCATCATCATCAAAGAACTCGGCGTACTCGTCACGAGATGGGAAACCGAAGGTGGAAGAGGACGGAGCTGCAGGAATCAGATCATCATCACTCACAGGACTCCCACGGTCGCAAAGGCGCTGCTTGAGATGATTCTTGGAGATGATGAGGCGCTTTTGAACATCATGGTTTTTCTGACAGTTGAAAGTGATTGCCTTCATGATAGCAGACTGAGCCTTGCCCAAGAACGAGGCAAGACAAGCAGTCGAGGAGGAAGGCACGGAGCAACCCGTGGGCTGTGACCCACCATCAGACTTCCTAGGTGGTCGCGGTGTAGCAGCCGGTGCAGGAGCGGCCATGCGCATATGAATAGGAGGCTTCCAAATGGAATGCACAACGGTCTTAGCAACCTCAAATGGAGCAGTGTGATCAATTATTGCCTGAATGAATGGAGCATGAGGGAATTGACACGTCTGAATAATCTGGAGAGACGGATCTCATGCCAAATATAGTGGGCTGTGTCAAGAGGCTCAGTAGGTACGTCATGCATACGGACCATCAAATCAATGCAGTAGTTGCGAGCCCTTGAGCGATCTCCCTTCTTAGGATAGAGAGTGTGAAGAACACACTGATAGATAATGTAGTAGGGAGACCGGAAAATGGATGTCTCATTGGGTGGATATTCACGTTCCTCTGGAGTGAGCTCAGAGATGGGCTTAAGAAGAGCCATGCAAGCATCAATCCCTTTGGGCCTATAGTGAGGATCCGTACTGTGGATGTGATGACCAACACCGGAGAAGCCCAAAATCTGAACAAAACGGTCATAGGTGATGCTCAGCACAGTGTCATCAGTCATCCATGTGAGAGTGTTGTCTGGCCCAAAGAAGCAGGTGGCATAGAACTGAAGGATGGCAGCTTCATTCCAATCACACTTGAAGGTCATTGCTTGACCTAGAGTCATATAATCAATGATCTTGACCGTGTCGTCAGGGAACATGGCAGGATGATCACGCATGAACTGAAGATCCAGGTATTTATGAGGAGCAGGTCCACGACCGTGGACGAAGCTCGAGTAAAGATCTTGCTGCATGCGAGTATGGAAACGAGGATCCTCGACATCAGCCACCATCCTATATTGGTTGGTATCTCGTCGAAACTCAAGGTATGGACTAATAAGACTCCAACGTATCTATAATTTTTTATTGTTCCATGCTATATTATATTTTGTTTTGGACATTATTGGGCTTTATTATACACGTTTATATTATTTTTGGGACTAATCTATTAACCGGAGGCCCAGCCCAGAATTGTTGTTTTTTGCCTATTTCAGAGTTTTGCGTCCAAACGGAATGAAACCTTCGGGAACGTGATTTTTGGAACGAACGTGATCCAGAGGACTTGGACCCTATGTCAAGAAAGCTACCAGGAAGGCACGAGGTAGGGGGCGCGCCTACCCCCTGGGCGCGCCCTCCACCCTCGTGGGGCCCATGTTGCTCCACCGACGTACTTCTTCCTCCTATATATACGTACGTACCCCCAAACTACCAGATACGGAGCCAAAAACCTAATTCCACCGCCGCAACCTTCTGTACCCATGAGATCCCATCTTGGGGCCTTTTCCGGAGCTCCACCGAAGGGGGCATCGATCACGGAGGGCTTTTACATCAACACCATAGCCTCTCCGATGATGTGTGAGTAGTTTACCTCAGACCTTCGGGTCCATAGTTATTAGCTAGATGGCTTCTTCTCTCTCTTTGGATCTCAATACAATGTTCTCCCCCTCTCTTGTGGAGATCTATTCGATGTAATCTTCTTTTGCGGTGTGTTTGTTGAGACCGATGAATTGTGGGTTTATGATCAAGTTTATCTATGAACAATATTTGAATCTTCTTTGAATTCTTTATGTATGATTGGTTATCTTTGCAAGTCTCTTCGAATTATCAGTTTGGTTTGGCCTACTAGATTGATCTTTCTTGCAATGGGAGAAGTGCTTAGCTTTGGGTTCAATCTTGCGGTGTCCTTTCCCAAAGTGATGAGGGGCAGCAAGGCACGTATTGTATTGTTGCCATCGACGATAACAAGATGGGGTTTATATCATATTGCATGAGTTTATCCCTCTACATCATGTCATCTTACTTAAAGCGTTACTCTGTTCTTTTGAACTTCATACTCTATATGCATGCTGGATAGCGGTCGATGTGTGGAGTAATAGTAGTAGATCCAGGGAGGAGTCGGTCTACTTGTCTCAGACGTGATGCCTATATACATGATCATACCTAGATATTCTCATAACTATGCTCAATTCTGTCAATTGCTCAACAGTACTTTGTTTACCCACCGTAATACTTATGCTCTCGAGAGAAGCCACTAGTGAAACCTATGGCCCCCGGGTCTATTTTCCATCATATTAATCTTCCAACACTTAGCTATTTTTATTGCCTTTTATTTTACTTTGCATCTTTATCATAAAAATACCAAAATAATTATCTTATCGTATCTATCATATCTCACTTTCGTAAGTGACCATGAAGGGATTGACAACCCCTTTATTGCGTTGGTTGCGAGGATTTTATTTGTTTGTGTAGGTGCGAGGGACTCGTGCGTGGCCTCCTATTGGATTGATACCTTGGTTCTCAAAAACTGAGGGAAATACTTACGCTGTTTTACTGCATCACCCTTTCCTCTTCAAGGGAAAACCAACGCAGTGCTCAAGAGGTAGCAAGAAGGATTTCTGGCACCGTTGCTGGGGAGGCTTACACAAAGTCAAGTCAAGATTTGAACTCCCGACAACGAGCCATTTCTGGCGCCGTTGGGGAGTCTCTATAAAAGTCAACATACCAAGTACCCATCACAAACTCTTATCCCCCGCATTACATTATTTGCCATTTGCCTCTGTTTTCTTCTCCCCCACTTCACGCTTGCCGTTTTATTCGCCTTCTTCCCGTATGCCTTTTTTTTGTGTTTCCACGTGCCTTCTATTTGCTTGCATCTTTGCTTGCTAAAAATCTATTGATATGGATCCACTTAAAGTGTTCTACTTGGATCATCTTTGATCCTTATGCGCTCGTGCTGAAACCCCAACTAGCCTAGTTGATGGGAAATCTTTATATGAGCATGCTCATTTTGTGCGGTAGCGTTTGTCTGAAAAAAGGAAACTCTTATGGAATAAAAGAAACAAATTGTTGTGTTATGCTTGGAATCTTTGTGAAATTTGTGATATTACTTGTTGCTCTAAGAACCCTAAAAAACACCTCCCCTACCTATGTGAGTTTAATGAAAATGAAATCTTATCTTCTTATGCAAAGGGTGTTTATAGCTACTATGATATTGAAAAAATTGAAGAATTTGTAACTTTTAAGGGTTCTTTTGAAGTTGCTTCTTTGCTTGAAAAGTATGATACTACTCTTTACGAATCTGAAAATCTTGATATACTTGAATATTGCTATGAAAACTATGCTCATAATGTCTATGTCAAAGAATTTATTGAAAGAATGACCGTTGCTTCTAAACAAAATAATGATATGCACGAACCTATAGATAATTATGATTCCGATGATTTGATTGAAATATCCCTTGATAAACATGATGCTTGCTATCCTTGTGGCCATGATGCCAATATTTATGAAGATGAATTTGCTATAGTTCCTTAGGTTAATCATGAGATCGTTGCTAATGCACCCATACTTGGTAGTTCCTTCGATGAAAAGCATGATTGCAATAATTTTACTATAAATTTTCTTAATGTCAATTGTGCTAATAATATTCAAAACCCTAAGCTTGGGTATGCTAGTTTTGCTATGTCTACTACTTGTTGCAATGATCATGATTGGGGTGCTTTTTCTTATGATCTTGAAAATTTATTTAAGCCCCATGATGAATATGAGATTGATAATAATGTTTGCATTAATATAGAAAGTGGGTTTGGAAGAGTGTCAAATTTAGATCCCACATATTTGGAGAATTTACAGTCTGATGAATTTTTTAATAAAAGTGGGTTTGGAGATGTTATGACTTTAGTTAATGTTAATCCCACTATTTTGGAAGAGTGTCAACTTCGCATGCATGTGGATCATATTGAAAATATTTTATGTGAGAGCTATATTGTTGAATTTGAATATGATCCCACATGTAATTATTATGAGAGAGGAAAATATGTTTGTAGAAATTTTCATCTTACTATACCTCTCGTCATGTTGATATTGCTATCGTCTCTTTCTTCTTCCTTGCATATGCTAATTTTTTCTTGCTATGATAATTTGTTTGCTTATAAAATGACTATTCATAGGAAGTATGTTAGACTTAGATGTGTTTGTCACGTGTTTTGTGATGCTCTCTTCGTGCTTCAATTCTTGTCTTTCATGTGAGCATCATTAAAATTATCAATGCCTAGCTAAAAGGCTTTAAAGAAAAGCGCTTGTTAGGAGGCAACCCAATTTTATTTTTAGTTTTTTTTGCTTTTTGCTTCTGTTTAGGAATAAATATTTGATCTAGCCTCTTGTTATATTTGTTTTTATGTTTTAATTAGTGTTTGTGCCAAGTTTAACCTATAGGATCTTCTTGGATGATAGTTATTTGATCTTGCTGAAAATTCCAGAAACTTTCTGTTCACGAAAATAATTGTTAAAAATCACCAGAACGTGATAAAATATTGACTCCAATTGCTGATGATCAACAAACAAATTTTCTAGGTCGTCCTATTTTTGCTGAAGTTTTGGAGTTCCAGAAGTTTGTGTTAGTTACAGATTACTACAGGCTGTTCTGTTTTTGACAGATTCTGTTTTTCGTGTGTTGTTTGCTTATTTTGATGAATCTATGGCTAATAAAATAGTTTATAAACCATATATAAGTTGGAATAAAGTATCTTTAACTCCAATATAAATAAATAATGAGTTCATTACAGTACCTTGAAGTGGTGTTTTGTTTTCTTTCGCTAACGGAGCTCACGAGATTTCCTGTTAAGTTTTGTGTTGTGAAGTTTTCAAGTTTTGGGTGAAAGATTTGATGGATTATGGAACAAGGAGTGGCCCATGGCACCCCAAGATAATCTAAGGACACCTAAAAGCCAAAGCTTGGGGATGCCCCGGAAGGCATCCCCTCTTTCGTCTACTTCCATCGGTAACTTTACTTGGAGCTATATTTTTATTCACCATATGATATGTGTTTTGCTTGGAGCGTCTTGTATTATTTGAGTCTTTATTTTTTTAGTTTAACCACAATCATACTTGCTGTACACACTTTTTGATAGAGACACACATGATACAAAAATTTATAGAATACTCTATGTGCTTCACTTATATCTTTTGAGCTATATAGTTTTGCTCTAGTGCTTCACTTATATCTTTTAGAGCACGACGGTGGATTTTTTTTATAGAAACTATTGAACTCTCATGCTTCACTTACATTATTTTGAGAGTCTTAAAATAGCATGGCAATTTGCTTTAGTTATAATATCATGAGAAATTTGATGCTTGATAATTGTTTTGAGATATAAAGGTGGTAATATCATAGTTGTGCTAGTTGACTAATTGTGGAATTGAAAAATACTTGTGTTGGAGTTTGTGATTCCCGTAGCATGCACGTATGGTGACCGTTATGTAACAAAGTCGGAGCATGAGGTATTTATTGATTATCATCCTTTTTGTGGCGGTCGGGATCGCGTGATGGTTAACTCCTACCAACCCTTTCCCTAGGAGCATGCGTAGTAGTACTTTGCTTCGAGGGCTAATAAATTTTTGCAATAAGTATATGAGTTCTTTATGACTAATGTGAGTCCATGGATTATACGCACACTTACCTTTCCGCAATTTTCTAGCCTCTTCGGTACCGTGCATTGCCCTTTCTCACCTTGAGAGTTGGTGCAAACTTCGCCGGTGCATCCAAACCTCGTGATATGATACGCTCTATCACACATAAACCTCCTTATATCTTCCTCAAAACAGCCACCATACCTACCTATTATGGCATTTCCATAGCCATTCCGAGATATATTGCCATGGAACTTTCCATCATTTCGTTTATCATGACACGCTCCATCATTGTCATATTGCCTTGCATGATCATGTAGTTGACATTGCATTGGTGGCAAAGCCACCATTCATAATTCTTTCATACATGTCGCTCTTGATTCAGTGCATATCCCGGTACACCGCCGTGTGACACCCCAAAATTTTAACCTTGTTTATTTAATTAAAATTTTGCCAGGAAATTAAATTAATTTATTTTTCTGGATTTATTCTTGATCTCAGAGCCTCTCTTTTCCCCTAAGTTGTGGAGTTTCCATCCCTAGTAAAAACTTTTCAATCACTGTTGGACTTATTTTCCCTCTCAAATAAGACAATTCTTTTATCAGTGGGATTATCTATATAATTATTTTCCCCTGAGCTTTATTTCTCTAAATTGGTTTTTCATAAGTTTTAGGGTTCCATTTGCACTGCAATCCTTTGATAAATTTATTTAAAAATCCCACCAAAATTTGGAGATGTCATGTGATGTTTCTAAATCACTTTTATGCAAAAAGATATTTCTTTCATTGAATATTTTGAGCTCTACACCAAATTTTCAAATCTGTTCCAGTGAGCAGTTTTACACTACAACCCATTTAAATATTTCTTTCTAGCTTCCACCAAAATTATGGGATGTTAGTAGCAGCATATGATTCAACTTTATGCAATAACCTAATGATGTTCTTTGGAAAATTTGAGTGAATCAACCTCTTTTCTATTCTGGTCCAACTTGAGGATTTGTACAGCAACCACACTTTTAGTTGCTCCTTTATCCTTGATTCTTTTTCCTACTTGTTGGCCTCCCTGCCAAACCCCTAAGTCCAGGAGCATGCACCCTTTAGATCATTTTTAGTCCATGTAATGATGCCATTTAACTCCTGTCCAGAATTGAAGTTTTGCAAAACTTGCACTAGCAAGTTTGTGCTTTGGACAAACTAACCTCACCACCCTCTTTTCCATCTAAAGAGACCCCACTCTGGGAGTTTTGGCCACACCAAGAACTACCTAGGTGCCTATGGCATTTTGTCAAACACCTTGAGAGCATGGACAGATTTGGCATGAGTTTTTGCTTGCATTGTGAACCTGATCACCTGACCAGACCAGCATGTCCCATGGATTTGCCCTAGCCTACAACCCCACCACCCTGCTAACTCTCTTGTGGTTTAGAGCTCCTTAGCATGCCTTAGCATTTCGTCAAACGCACGTTAAAAGTGCGTGCTCTGGGCTGGCGAGCACGCGTTTTACTGCGATGCCGCGCTCGAGCCGACGCGTTGCACCCTGATGTCTGCACGCCCTGCGGAGCCACGCCACTCACTAACCTTCTCCCCGCATCATGCCAAGCAGCCCCTGGTGCCATACAGCACCGCCGTCAGAGCCCTTGGCGGCACGCCCGGCGTCCGGCGATGTCTCGGCCAGGTCGGTGCCGTAAGCCGCCAGCGCCGCCACCTGCCTCGAGCAGCGCGAGCTCATCCACAAGCATGTCCTATAGCACACGTCGCCGCCGCCGCCCAAGCTACAGAAGGCGGTGCCGCGCGACCTTATCCATGACGTCAGAGAACCTCCTTGACTCGCCTATTTAAGGAAGCCCGAGCCCGTCCCCCTCAAGACGCAGCAACCTCGAGCCACCCCAATGGCGCTTCCCTAGCTCGCAATCGACCCGGGGAGGTCTTCTTCTCCATCCCCGGCAACCATAGCCGCCGCTACTGCCCGGGCCATTCCGGCGCCACCAGGACCTCCCCCTCTCCACTCTCTTCACCAGGAACTCCCTATCCCTCTCATGAGTCCAAACCCCCACTCAATTTTGCTCGGGACTCGCCGCAGGCAAGAACTCACTTTGCCCGACGGCCACCGCCTCACGAGAAGCCTGGGCCGGCAGCTCCATTCATCCCAGGGGCCATGCCGACCACCGGAGGGACCGCCTCGACCCCCTGAGCCCGCGGGTGGCCTCCGTTTCTCGAGAGGTGCCGCCAATCGCCGGCGACGACCGCTGGAGTCCCGCCTCCCGTTCGGCCAGAGGAAGTAGAGGGAAGGGGATCGGTCAAACCTGACCTGGGGCCTCGACCCACTGTCAGCCGACTCCACCCCGCCTCCACGTGCTTTTAGTGAAAGCGTAAACCACCCCAAAGACGCTTCCTCCGCTCAGAAAACGTATTCCTGTCTGAAGCATTTTCTATTATATTTCTTTTTAAAAACAGATTTTGACCAAATCTTTGACTGGCTATAACTTTTTAAATATAACTCCAAATGAATTGATTCTTTTTCCTACATCTCCCAAATATTGTCAAGTGTATTTTCATATTTATTTCAAAATTTTCCAAGCAACTTTTTTGTGCTGTTTTCAAACTATGTGCTAATTTAAATATTTTCAAAATAGGATTTTGGAGAGAGGCAGAAAACTTTCAAAAAGTTTTGGAGAGCACCCCCACCTCTCCACACCTTGGAGGCAAGCATCCTAAACCCTGGCATAATATTTTTGATGTGTTGGTTGACATGATTATAACACCACCTTATTTCGGAGAACTTGTTATTTTATGTGGTGACGCGATCATTTGCATGAATGCATATTGGAGATTTTCCTTGCTGTTGGAAACATATATACTCGTGATGATATTCACCCTCTAATGCCTTGCATGCATGCCGGAAAGAAACCCGGAAAAGCCTCTGCCTTGGGTAGGCATGATGCTTGTCTCCGGTCTCCGTCGGGACGGTTATGTCCGGTATGGTATGGTGAAGTATAATGAGTGGTGATTGTGTTAGTCGGAATATATATTGGTTACTCTTATCATGCAGGGAATTTATAAACCTCCTGAGTCGACCATAGATCGAGTCTTGTTCCAGTAACCCCCATACTTGTTTCGTACTACCACTCGTCCCTGCCGCAGGTAGGGTATGGTTCAGTAAGTTGTTAACCCTTGTCTTGGCACACACTGCATGAGAGGCCATGGTGGAAGATACCGGCTGCATCCGGTAGGCATGCCACCTGGTCCGGGAGCATGGGTGTATCCGGTTGGGACCGAGAGGGGGGCACCCCTTAGAGCGCGCGATAGAAATTTGATCCCATGCTACGCAAGGTTGTAGCCTCCCCACTTAGAGTTTTGCTTGACAGGTGTCGTGGGTGATTCCAGACACCGGTAAGTTAAGCTGGTGTGTGCAAGTCAGGTGTGTTTTCAATTAAAAGACCGTAGACGGAATTAGTCCCAATGGACTAAAGGAATCTGTTACTCGTGGGTAAAGAGTACACCCTCTGCAGAGCTTAAACCTATTAGAAAAGCCGTGTCCATGGTTAAGGGCTACAGTCTGGGTCGGGTCAAGTGTCGGTCTTAGTGTCGGTCTTCGGAGGAGAAACTGCTAAATCAGAACATGGATCGTGATTTGTGACTTGTGTTGATTATGATGATTATGATTATTTTTATCATGGACTAACTATTGCCATTACTTGATTATTTGAGTATCCCTGGGATGGTTCTACCTCCTGGATATTCACCATAATCGTTTTCTTTATAAGCCCTTTATGTGACGTCGCGCAGATGCCCGACTGTGGCATGTTTGATATTTATTTTATAAGCCCTTTATGTGGCGTCATACGCCTGATCGTGCGTAGCATGTTTGATATTTATTTTATAAGCCCTTTATGTGGCGCCGCATGACGCCTCGATCGTGGCATGCTTGTTATTTATTTACCATACAAGCCCTTTATGTGGTGTCGCTTAGACGCCCGACTGAGGCATGCTTCATATCATGGCCCTTTCGAGGCGTCGCTTCAGACACCCGATCGGTGCATGTTATTTCTACCCCATTATTGCATATCCATGTTGCATATAAATAACCTGCCTGCATGCACCAGAGATTTTATTTTATGACTGACGATGTGATCATAGAATGTTTCAGCGCATGATTATCATTTTATGTTATACCCGTGTTCATAATGTTTGCGAGTACATTCAAAGTACTCATTGGCTTGTCCCTGGCTATTGTCTTGGCCAGATTTCTTGCATGGAGAGGAGCGTTGCGATGACCGCCCCGGAACCTAAGCAATGGTGATAGCAGCCTCGCGAAGATAGGAGTTAACCTGGTCAGCTGTTCCTGTGGGAAATGGAGTCCCATAGACCGTGGTGAACCACAAACCGCTTCCACCATCAAACCACTAGAAACCATTTGTTGTACTCACAGGACAGAGTGGTCTTGTACTACATATTATGTATTTTTGCTTGGAATATCTGTATCAAGTTGGTGCCTCATTAGCTAACAGTAATCCTGGGGCTGGTGAGCACAACGGCCATTTTCTGGAAATTAATACCCGGAAAACCGGTCGCGACACGCCGGAGGCATTCACATAGAGTCATATTTTGTTCTAAGTATTGAGTTGTAATTGATGAGTTGTAAGTAAATAAAAGTGTGATGATCATCAATATTAAAGCATTGTCCCAAGTGAGGAAAGGATTATGGAGACTATGATTCCCCCACAAGTCGGGATGAGACTCCGGACTAAAAAAAGAGGCCATAAAAAAAGAGAAAAGGCCCAGATAAAAAAATGAGAGAAAAAGAGAGAAGGGACAATGTTACTATCCTTTTAGCACACTTGTGCTTCAAAGTAGCACCGTGATCTTCATGATAGAGAGTCTCTCATTTTGTCGCTTTCATATACTAGTGGGAAATTTCATTGTAGAACTTGGCTTGTATATTCCAATTGAAAGTGCTAGTTATCGACTAGAGGGGGGGTGAATAGGCAATTTTTAAGAAAGTCTTCAAAACATGGAAGTTTCGAAGACAAACACTTGAAATGACCTAATGGATATGCAGCTGAAGATAAACTACAACAAGCAAACCATAGTCAAGTATGCAATAACGTGAAAGTACAGGACTAATAGCAGCTTGGTAGTAAGGATCAAGATGGAAGATAGTATGAAGCCAATCAACAAAAGTAGTCAAGCAATGAAGTCAAACAGGTATGACAAATAGGCAATGACTTCACGAAGACAAACTCTAAGTAAGGAGAGGGAGAAGATAGAACCAGTCACTTGTTGAAGACACAGGATTTGTTGGACCAGCCAGCTTCTTGTGACAACTGTACATCTGGTTAGGGCGGCTGAGATTCAACTCAGAAGACCTCGTCTTCACCTTATTCCCCTAGAGCTAAGGACACATAGTCCTCTCCCAATCACTCTGGTAAGTCTTCAAGGTAGACTCCGAACCTTCACAGACTACGTTCACCGGCGATCCACAATGACTCCTGGATGCTCAGAACGCGACGCCTAACCGGGCCGGAGGATTCACAGTCCTCAAGTGTAATAAGTCTTCAGTCACACAGATGTAAAGACTTCAGTGATGCCTAACACTCTTTGGCTCTGGGTGTTTGGGCTTTGTCCTTGCAAGGATTTCTCTCTCTCAAAGGCTTCGAGATTGGTTGCTCTCAAACGACAACAGCCGTGCACTAACTCTGACCAGCCACCAATTTATGGTGTAGGGGGTGGGCTATTTATAGCCACTAGGCAACCCGACCTGTTATGTACTAAATGACCTTGGTTCACTAATGAAATTACACGTTTTACAACGTTCATATTTCAAACACACACGACAACTTTACTTGGGCTACAAACAAAGTCGACTCATCCAGCTGGATAAGATTTGCTCTCATTATCTTCAGTCGAAGACATAGGATTTGGGTTGAGCATCACTTCAGTCATTCCGACTTTGTTCACTTGGACCCCACTTAACAGTACGGTGGTTCCTATGACTCAACAAAGAAGAAAAGGAAACAACGAAACGACACAGTCTTCGCGCTCCATAGTCTTCACTTAATGTCTTCTTGTGTCATAGTCTTCAATGTGAATATCTTCACGTACCACCAATGTCGTCAATGTCTTCGTACATTTTTAGGGGTCATCTCCGGTAGGTAAACCAAATCAATGAGGGACACTACATGCGTTATCCTGCAATTCTCACAAACGCATTAGTCCCTCAACCACATTTGTCGTCAATACTCCAAAACCAACTAGGGGTGGCACTAGATGCACTTACAATCTCCCCCTTTTTGGTGATTGATGACAAACTGGTTGAAGTTTTCAACGGGGATAAAGTATGTCAAATTGTAAAGGATAGGGTATTATCTTCATAAGTGGCAAAAGCTCCCCCTGAAAATGTGCATATAAGTAGTTTGCTTTTGGAATGCAAATGCACATGACAGGTTGTACTTGTGGAGATCCTCTTCAACTTATGAAGATAATTCATCATGCATGATATGATATAACTAAGAGAATGACATGCATAATGAAAAATGGACGTCTGCAGGATGATCTAAGTGCGGTAGTTATCATCGCACATGCGGAATTTATCATCGCATGATAGTAAAGCAAATAAGTAGCAGACGACCATCGAGTTTAAGTGTTACAACTCAAAGAACCAAATGTATCAAAAGCGAGAGTTGTAAACACTAGGCAAAATATAATGCAACCGCCCTTATGAACCCGCTTGAAGACTATCAAACTCATATGCTTCTCCCCCTTTTGTCAGTAAGGACCAAAAAGGTTTGAAGATATAGAGCATCTACTCGTCCTCAGAAGAAATAGGTGAAGTAGCAGGGTTGTCGTTGTTGGTTGGCGGCGCAGACGAACTTGGTGCAGTGTCGATGCGGACAGAAGTAGGTGGCGGTGAAGTAGCATCGGCTTCATCATCGATCACTCTGGCATTGACTGTTGCCGCGGAGGAAGAATAGTCAGAGTCTTCAAGTGATGGAGTGCGACGTAGGACATCATTCCGTGGAGGAGTGGAGTCAAACTTGAAGCGTTCAGTGAAGCCATCGTCTTGAAGATCTGCTTCAACACTGAGCACGGTCAATCTCTTCCATGATCGCCGACAGGTCTCATGAGTGACAAAAGCATTCTTGGTGGCAAGATTTCGAATACGATTGACGTCCACTAAGAGGCTTTGCATCTGTCGCTTGAGCCAGTAGTGATGCTTATCTTGTTTCTGATGCAGTGCCACAAGAAGTTCGCGATCATTGAGGACGCGAGAGCGCTTCCTAGGTCTTTGGACAATTGTGCTCTCAGTAGCTTCAGTCTGCGCACGGTGAGGCAGACGAGTGTTCCCAGCCAGAGGATAGACACGAGTTACAGCTTGGACGCCTTCCATTGGTTGAGTGAAGCTATGGTGATCCGCATTTTGAAGACACAGAGGCTTTTTGGCAGCTCAGGGTATATGGCTTCAACTGACATATCAACCTCTGGTAAAAAGATCAGGTGATTGCGAGAAGAGGGCTGATAGTTGATAGCAGAGTTTAGCTTGATGAGGCGCATAACCCATGGAGCATAAAATTTCAGGCCAAAAAGGTCAGATCCAGACGCAGCCAGTTGCCGGATGAAGAATTTTTGTGCATTGAAGCTAATGCCATTGAGGATATAGAAGACCAATGTCTTCATGGCTCCTTCAAGTTTTGCTGATGATGAATGCCCTTTGATAGGCCATAGAGTACACCTGATGATGTGATATATGGTGCGAGGCTGATACTCAAGGTCTTCAACAAAGAATTCCTTAGGGTATTCAGCGTCATGTGGCAGAGGCTTCATCATGCTCAACATCTGACTCATGTTGGGCTCTGGCTTATGGAAGATGCTCTCCAGAGCATCAAGGTGGAGTTGACAACCAGGTTCAAAGAGTTCTCCGGGAGTGGGAAGACTTGTAAGCTCAATGACGTCAAGAGCTTTGGCTTCATGACGAACATTTCCTGTCATCCACTCGAGAACCCATGTCTTTATATCTCTGTAGTAGCCGCGGATGTGGAGGGTAGCATAGAATTGAAGCAAAAGTTCTTCATTCCAAAGGTTCTTTGTGCATTACGGGCCGAAAGGCATCAAAGATCACGAAAGCAGTCCAGTGCTTCTTCTAAGCACGGCAGTCCAGCAATGGCTTCAGTGTCGAGGCGCATATGAGGGAAAATACGCCCTTGATCATACAGAACGCAGGAGTAATAGCTTCGTTGCCGATAGCTCCAGAACCGGTCAGATGATATCCTTGGCCTTGAGTAAGGGTTCTTTGCACTGTCAAAGAAAGTGCTATGGGCTTTGAAGCCATTTGCATTGAAGGACCCTGTAGATGTGGCAGTGCCTGGGAACCTTGGCAGTCTTGGCTTTGGTTTCTGGACTTGAGGCCTATGCGCAATATGATAGTCAAACGGAGGACCAGAGGCATGAGGCGGAGGGACCAGAATGGGCCATCGGACAGTTATTAGCTGACCATAGTTGTATGCCTGCTCAATTGTATGAGGCCTCGGTGGCGGAACAGGAGCAGTGGCAACAATTGAGGCTTCAGGCTACACAGCAGATGCTTCAGGAGCAGTTGCCTCATGGGCTTCAGGCACATTTGCTTCATTGACTTCAAGAGCAGTTGGTGCAGGCTCCACATTTGCTTCTGCCATGACAACGTCATTGGCTTCATTGTTGTTGGTGGAGGCAGCCTCAGGATTTTCAACCTCCATTTGCTGAGCTGGAGGGTCAGGCACTGGCACGTTCACATCAGGAACAACTTCTTCAGTCACGGGGGGAGTAGGGACACGTTCTTCTTCTTCTTGGGTGTCATCGGCTGATGCAGCCGAATTGTCCTCAGCAGCTTTGGCTTCAGACTCGGAGACATTCACAGTTGGAGTGGCTTCTGAAAACACTTGACATGCAATAGGTTGGTGGTGCACTTCTCCTTCTGGAACGCTCGAAAGAGGTACTTGAGGCCTTTGTCCTTTGCGAAGCCTGCGTAACACTGGCGACGCCTTTGGAGATGGAGTTGGCTGGGCCTCAAAGTCTTCCTCTTCTTCTTGATGTTGTTGTTGGGGAGTGACTTGTTGTTGTTGGGGAGTACTTGGGGAGACTTCTGGTTGCTGTGGGTGATCAGCCCATGATGCATCCTGAGCAATTGGCGTCAGAGGACGACCATAGCTGATGAGTTCACTGTTCGTCAAAACAGGCGATGATACCAGGTTTGGTTCGATCTGAGGAAGAACTTTATCTTCTTCAACATTGTCATGGTGACCAATGTCTTCAGCAGCGATGGGATCAACTGCTGGAATGTCTTCAGCTTCATGAGCCTCTGTGGTAGCAGGCTCATGAACTATCATCCGTCATTCTTGGATTGCAGAGGCAGGGCGAACCATTGAGATAGGTTCAACAACCAAGGGCTCTGTGGGAGCAGCCCGATTCTTCTTGGTCTTGAGCTTCTTCTTGGAGGGAGCAACATCAGAGGCTTCAGGATTTTTCCTCTTTCTGGCTTCAGCCTCGGCAGCCCTCGTCTTCTTCTGTTCAGAAGAGGTTGACCTGACCTTTGGCTTCGAGCCAGTCATGCTACTTGGGAAGACTATGCGAGGTTCTTCCTGCCTTGAAGGTGCAGATTGGTCAGCTGATGTCTTCTTCCTTTTCGCAGCCATTCTGGGGTCAATGCCAGGACGGCCAAGAGCCTTGCGCTTCTCAACCTCATTGTAGGCTAGCACACACTTGTCAGCCAGACTCTTCATGCGCTCACGAGATCCTCTGGCTTCTTCGCGCTTCTTGAGAAAGGCTTCTTTGAGGTCGTGCAGCATGACCTTGAAGTTTTTGACATCTTGCACGCTGAGCGCAGCCATATGCTTCTTGAACTAGGCTTTCTCATAGTCGATCTTGTTCTTCAGTTCAACAATGCGCTGAGCAAGAGCTAGCTCAGAAGCAATGGCGCCGTTGAAGGAGACGCTGAGGCCAATAGGAAGCTGCAGATCTTCAAAGCTGATGTTTGGGGTGTCAAACCACTCATCAATGAAGTGATGGATGATTGCCACATCAAAGAGAGGCAAATTGTTGAAAATCTCTGCTTCTTCCTTGCTCTTGATCAGCTGCTCAAGGGCATCATCTGCAAGATCTTCATCGCTGGACAGATCAATGTGCTCTTCACACAAAATGGCAATAGGAGTCAATGTCAGATCAGTATTCTCGACAATTTTCTTTTTCTTCTCCGTCTTCTTGGAGATACGAGATTGATCTTCAGACTGCACACTAGCTTCAGGAGGTGCAGTGGCCAGTGGCTTCGCACGTGAAGCTTTTGGAGGAGCAGCTGATTTTGAAGCCTTGACTTTCTTTGGCTTCTGTGGCTTTGGAGCAGGAGCAGGAGCAGGGGCTTCATCAGAGTCAGCATCATCATCTGAACGATCCACATTGGCACCTTGGACCGCAATGTGAGTGATGAGGCCATCAAGGTTGTAGAAGGGACCGATGACATTGGGTTCGGAGTCACGTGAGCCGTCAGCACGGGGAGCAGAGGGACCAGGGTTGAAGTCTAATCCCAATGACCTCTTTTTTTCCTTGGCCGAAGCCTTTGCGTGCTGGAAGTTGCGCTTGAAGAGATTATCGTCACGACACCAGAGCAAAGACGTCGGGTCGGCGTTTTCAGGCTGAGGTCCATGGACCATACAGGGATAGAAACCCTGTGAGCTTCATCTCTGTTCTTGGGTGGAAGGCCTCGGAAGAGAATATCACCCCAAGGGCTTTTGATAGCATTCTTCTCAGCGTATTCTTGGGTCACAAACTTGTACTTAAACCACTATTCAGCCCAATATCGTCAAATCCATTGGATTCGTGTCTTGCGCTGATTATAATTCTCTTCAGGATCAGTTTTGTAAAGCTCTGTGAGGTCATCAGGCAGATCTTTTGAAGTTCCCTCACGACGCTGTCTGCCACCCTTCCTTACTGATTTCTCCGCAGCCATGAACTTCAAACTGAAAGGCTTCAATACGTTCAGAGGCTTCAAAGGCTTATGCTTCTTGGACAAACAGAACCGGCTTTGGGAGAGGTAAGTTGATGCTGTAAGAACTCTGCAAACAAATGCAGACTATGAGAACCAAGGGATTCTCCCACGGACATGTACTTGTGACAGCATTAGAGATGCGAGGGAAGGGGAAGCGGTCATTTTCATTCTCAGAAGATTTTGAAGATAAATCAGTTTGAAGACATTGACCTCATGATGCGAAGACATTCACTTATATGTTGAGAGTTGGTTCCAGATTTGTACGAATCCGTGAATAAGTACAAGTGAGGAATCAAACTAGATATGAAGCTTAAGTGAATATACTAGGCAGTATGAGATGCAGACAGAATAGATCTAACATTGTATAGATAGAAACCAATTTTGGTATACAGGATGAATCTTTGAGGATCAAAAAGATGGTAAAAATAGAGTTATATTTACCACACGAAGAACTGCTAGACGGGAAGAGTAGGAGGCCGAGCAGTTCAATCCACCGTGCCCTAACTTGGCGACGGAGGACACCTACGGCGGTGGCGAAGAGGAAGATGTCCGCGGCCGGCGTGAGGACGGCGTCGGAGAAGTCGCGGCAGCTAAGCGCTTCGTCGCCGGCGTCGTCGAGAGCTAGCGGTGGCGCTAGGGTTTTGACGAGGTGGAGAGGTGGAAGAAGGATTTCTTTATCGCAGGGGACATGTATTTATAAGGAGGTGTGCGGCACAGCGCAATTACGTAGGTGCCCCTGGCGGTTCACATCTGAGGGGCACGTGGCAAGCATGCAACATACTCTGAGCTGTCCCACGTTCCCACGCCCGCCAGGTTTGTCGGATGGTCGTTCCAGCTTCTCCGGATTTCAACAATAAGGATGGATCATTTAAAACAGACTTAATGTTTGTCTCTGTATCTTCTACTGACAAGGACGCGGAGAAGACATTCTACAATTTCAATAGAATGCATATGATTTGGACAGATAGAGCTTGAGATAGAAAGCATAGAGAGATTAGGTTCCGATCACATTCACTTAGTTCAAAGATTCAACAATGAAGACATAGCTATAAGTGAATGCTGTAGAGGACAGAACACTATATATATATATATATATTAGAAAGCAATCAAATCAACATAGTGAAGAAAATCACGAAGATAGGTTGAAGTTGAAGGCAAATCAAATGTGAAGTCATATCAAAAATAACGCCATGAGTGAAACACTTCAAATAGAGAAATTTGGTGGTGGCGTTACCCACCGTATAGGAAGTATTACACCTAGACACGGTGCACAACTATCGTGGCGCTCCGAAGTCAAATTCCAAGTTAATGTATTCACACTCAGAAAGAAAGTCTTCATTGATTGAAGATATACTTTACTTCTTGTGTTGCACATCTAAGTCATCAACATGCATAAGTGTTAGGATGTGCGCCTGATCACAGGACATTTGAGGATTCCAAGATATTCAGCTCACACCGTAACTTGCAAAACCTTTTCTCATCCAAGGGCTTTGTGAATATATTTGCCAGTTGCTCTTCAGTGTTGACGTGAATGATGTCAATATCTTTCTTCATGACATGATCCCTGAGAAAATGATGAAGAATTTCAATGTGCTTTGTCTTCGAGTGCTAGACTGGATTGTTGGCAATCTTGATGGCGCTTTCGTTGTCGCAGAAGAGAGGTACTTGTTTCAGATTGATGCCATAGTCCTTGAGAGTTTGCTTCATCCATAGAAGCTGAGCACAACAAGATCCAACAGCAATGTATTCAGATTCAGCAGTTGAGAGAGATACACAGTTCTGCTTCTTTGAAGACCAACAGACAAGTGATCGTCCCAGAAAGTGACATGTGCCTGATGTAGATTTGCGATCCACCTTGTCACCAGCATAATCAGCATCCGAGAATCCAACCAGATCAAATTTTGAGCCCTTTGGATACCATAATCCGAGTGTTGGGGTGTGAGCCAAATATCAAAGAATTCGCTTCACAGCTAAGTGATGCAATTCCTTTGGTGCCGCTTGGAATCGAGCACACATGCAAACACTAAGCATAATATCTGGCCTAGATGCACATAGATAAAGTAAGGAACCAATCATGGAGCGGTATACCTTTTGATCGAACTCTTTACCATTGTCGTCAGGACCCAGATGGTGTTTGGCTGGCATTGGCGTCGTGTAACTTTTGCAATATTGCATTCCAAACTTCTTCAGACAATCTTGGAGGTATTTTTCTTGAGATATGAAGATGCCATTCCTTTGTCGATTTAATTTGAAGACCAAGGAAAAACTTGAGCTCTCCCATCATGGACATCCGATATTGCTCTTGCATCATGTATCCAAATTCATCACTATACTTACGGTTGGTGCGGTAGAAGATAATGTCATCCACATATATTTGGCACACAAACAGTTCACCATCATATGTCTTCGTGAAGAGTGTGGGATCGAGGGATCCAGGTTTGAAGCCTTTGCTCTTCAGGAAGTCTTTGATCGTATCATACCAAGCGCGAGGAGCTTGTTTGAGGCCATATAGTGCTTTATTTAGCTTGTACACCATATCAGGATGTTTTGGATCTTCAAAGCCGGGTGGTTGAGCGACGTATACTTCTTCTTCAATCTTGCCGTTGAGAAATGCACTCTTCACATCCATTTGATATAGCAAGATGTTGTGGTGGTTGGCATAGGCTAGCAGTATGCGAATAGCTTCAAGCCTAGCCACATGAGCAAATGTTTCATCGAAGTCAATTCCTTCAACTTGAGTATATCCTTGAGCCACAAGACGTGCTTTGTTTCTGACGACTTGACCATGTTCATCTTGCTTGTTTTGATATATCCACTTTGTTCCAATAATGTTATGCTTGCGAGGGTCAGGACGCTTGACAAGTTCCCAAACATTGTTCAGCTTGAACTGTTGAAGTTCTTCTTGCATGGCTTGTATCCATTCAGGTTCCATAAAGGCTTCAGCAACTTTCTTGGGTTCTGATATTGACACAAAAGAAAAGTGCCCACATAAATTTTCTAACTGTGTTGCTCTTGAGCGAGTAAGTTGACTAGGTGCATTGATGCTATCAATTATCTTTTCAGTTTGTACTTCATTTGCAACTCGAGGATGAACTGGACGAAGACTTTGCTCTTGCTGATCATTGTCATCATTGGGAGGATTATCTTCGGTCTGAGCATTGTCTTCAGGTTGGTTAGGTGCAGAAATGATAAGTTCCTCTTCAGGTTGTGCTTCAGAGGGCATGATTTCACCAGTTCCCATCAGCTTGATAGATTCGCTGGGTGGAGCTTCGTCTAGTGTACTTGGCAGCAGCTCTCTTTGTGAACCATTGGTTTCATCAAATCGCACGTCCACAGTTTCGACAAATTTGTAGTGATAGAGGTTGAAGACTCTGTAAGAGTGCGAGTCCTTTCCGTAACCGAGCATGAAGCCTTCGTGAGCTTTGGGTTCAAATTTTGACTTGTGATGGGGATCCTTGATCCAGCATCTAGCTCCAAATACTCAAGTAGGCGACATTTGGCTTCTTGCGATGAAGGAGCTCATAGGATGTTTTGTTCGTAAGCTTATGGATGTAAAACGGTTGATGACGTGACATGTTGTATCAATAGCTTCGTGCAGAACTTTCTTGGTGTCTTGTACTCGTCGAGCATTGTTCTAGCCATCTCAATGAGGGTTCTGTTCTTGCGCTCCACGATGCCATTCTGCTGAGGTGTGTATGGAGCAGAGAACTCATGAGTGATTCCCATTGTATCCAGATAAAGATCAAGTCCGGTGTTCTTGAATTCAGTGCTGTTGTCACTTCTGATATGCTTGATCTTGACGCCATAATTGTTCATTGCTCGATTGGCGAAGCGTCTGAAGACATCTTGCACTTCAGTCTTGTAGAGAATTATGTGCACCCATGTGTATCTTGAGTAATCATCAACAATGACGAAGCCATAGAGACAAGCAGTTGTTGTGAGGGTAGAGTAGTGAGTAGGGCCAAATAAGTCCATGTGTAACAGCTCGAAGGGTTGAGATGTCGTCATGATTGTCTTCGAGGGTGCTTTGCCCTAGTCATCTTTCCAAATTTTCGCAGCACCACACAAGTGATCCTTTTGAACTTGACACCTTCGATGCCTATAACATGCTTCTTCTTGGCAGTGTGTGTAAGTTCCTCATGCCTGCATGCCCCAGCCTTCGATGCCGTGAGCCAAAGATTCTCAAGCTTTTGCAAGAAGACATACGGCAAGTCGTGGACCTGCTGAGAAATCTACCATGTATAGATCATCTTTCCTATACCCTTCAAAGACTAGAGACTTGTCGATTCCATTAGTACAAGGAAACGATATTTTCCAAATATCACAATCATGTTCAAGTCACAAAGCATTGAGGCAGGACATCAAGTTGAAACCAAGGGATTCAACAAGCATCACTTTATCCATGTGTTGATCCTTTGAGATTGCAACTCTACCTAGACCCAATACCTTGCTTTTACCAAAGGTCAGCAAATGTGATATGACTCTTGTCTGATGTACGTAAGGTTGAGTCCATGAGAAGACTTCGATCACCATTCATATGATTAGTGCATCCGCTGTCCATAATCCATTCTGAAGCATGAGGTGTCATACCCTACAGTACAGTTAGGGGGATAGGCTTCACCAAGAGTATTGTGAAGCATAAACATTTGACGGGCAAGAGGATTATTGAAGCTCGAGATCAAGATTAGGACTGATAGGATGAATGGCAAATGATCCAGAACAAAATACATAGTGAGACCATTTGGGCATTTGATCTTGCGCCCTACAAGATGTTTTAGGTCCCCAGCAATAGCATCAGACGCCTTTGATTTTCGGCTGGAGACCCTTTCCTGCAAAAGAGACTTAATTCTTCTTAACCACCCACATTTTCAGGGGTCGCTTAGAAGCAATGAGTCTAAGTGCAGCATCTGAGAACTTTGGCTTTGGAGCCCTAGCAAATAGCCTTGCAGGAGATGAATGATACTCATATGAATAAGCAGAAAAGTACTTAGTTCTATGAACATAGCGGTTTGAAGACACACGCTCATATTCACAAGATTGAGTACGGTTTCCCTGCAAAACATTGGCGTTAGGGTGACTCAGGTGAGTCCTCTGTTTGTATGAAGCTTTTGGACCATATGACGCCTTAGGTCTGGGGTTTGTCTTCTTCCCAGGTGGTGTCATGATGACATTCACTGGAAGATTATCAAGACAGCTTTTGGGAACCCAGATCTTCTTCACAGGTGGTCCATTCCTGCAGTTAGTACCAATTTACCTGGCAAACACTTCACCATTCTGGTTCTTGAACAGCTTGTAGTTTGCATCAAAGGATTCATCAATGATAATAGGGTTAGCACAGGTAAAGCCAGATAAGGTGGATGGATCCACTGAAGGTCCCTTTGCAAAGAACCCATGTGGTTTTGGAATCTTTGCTCGGGCTTCCGAGGAACCATCAACATTCATTTTCCTATCGAACCCAACACCCTCTTTCCTAGGGTTTCGGTTCAGAATATGCTTTTTGAGGACATCACAAAGTGTCTGATGCCCTTTCAGACTTTCATACATCCCTGTTTCAAGCAATGTCTTCAACCTAGCATTTTCATCAGCAATAGTAGTGGCATCCTCCGCAGAGGGGTTAGTTGCCACATCAGTAGTTGAAGACAGTGCAATAGGAGCAGTGGAACATTCAGCAACAGAGGTAGCGTTATCACGCTCAATGCATTTTAGACATGGTGGTTCAAATCCATCCTGAGCGGAATTGATCTGTTGAGCGCGAAGTGACTCATTCTCTTATTGAAGATCTTCATGAGCCGCTCTCAATTTCTCAAGCTCTTGCTTACTTTGAAGATAATCATAGGAGAGCTTTTCATGAGTAGTTGAGAGCGTTTCATGACGACTTTCAAGTTCTTGGTACTTAGCATGAAGATTTTTTATGTCTTCAACTAAGGACTGTGAACGTGTCATTTCCGCGTCCAACAGGTCATCGCTTTTGTCTAACAGTTTTTGAGTATGTTCCATAGCTCTTTGTTGTTCGGTTGCAATTTTAGCAAGTGTTTTGTAGCTGGGTTTGGATTCACAATCGAGTCATCTTCACTTGATGTTTGAAAGTAAGCATATCGTGATTTTACCTTGGCACCACGTGCGAGAAGCGAGAGGTGGGAGCAGGGTCGTCCTTGTCATCAGCTTGGCGTTGGTGTGGAAGTCATTGTCTTGATGTTGAAGATGGATGTCGGTGTCAAACCGGCGGATCTCGGGTAGGGGGTCCCGAACTGTGCGTCTAGGCGGATGGTAACAGGAGACAAGGGACACGATGTTTTTACCAGGTTCGGGCCTCTCGATGGAGGTAATACCCTACTCCGCTTGATTAATATTGATGATATGGGTAGTACAAGAGTAGATCTACCATGAGATCAAGGAGGCTAAACCCTAGAAGCTAGCCTATGATATGATTGTTGTTCGTCTCTACGGACTAAAACCCTACGGTTTATATAGACACCGGATAGGTTAGGGTTACACAGGTCGGTTACAATGGTAGGAGATCTACATATCCAGATCGCCAAGCTTGCCTTCCACGCCAAGGAAAGTCCCATTCGGACACGGACGAAGTCTTCAATCTTGTATCTTCATAGTCTTGGAGTCCGCCGTGGCGATAGTCCGCTATCCGGACACCCCTAGTCCGGACTCCTCGGTAGCCCCTGAACCAGGCTTTAATGACGACGAGTCCGTGGCGTTGATTGTCTTCGGCATTGCGAGGCGGGTTCCTCCTCGAATACTTCATAGAAGGTTTTGAACACAAGGATAGTGTCCGCTCGCAAAACAAGTTCCACATAACACCGTAGAGAGAATAATTTTGCACAGATCTGCTAACGTATTCCAAGCGTGACATCACACCACGGCCAGGCCTTTATACTGAATCGTTTTCTTGTTCCACCTCAAATAGCGTTTAGCGGCGGTTTCCTTGGCACGTCTTATCAAAGCATAGATCGTGCCCCCTTATTCTGGGATTCTCATCAATACGGACGTGGGTAACCCATCCGCGCCATTGATTACGGCGCTTGGGGAATAAGCGAGTTTTACCAGGCTGGTGGGGGATGCATAGCTTCGTCCGTCTATATAAGGGGATAAGGATCCACCTTTTCACCTACGCCTTCTTCCTCCTTTGCTTATCCATTTCCGCACACTCGAGCTCCAGCGCCCAAGTCCGCACATCCCACCTCAACCTTCTCCAACCATGTCAGGAGCGGGAGGCAGGTGGATGGCCTCCTCCGTCACGGAGGGGCACATCAAAAGACTGCGGGAGGCCGGATACTTGTCCGGCGACATTGCGCACAGGCTGCCCGAAGCGGGGCAGCTTATTCCAACCCCCGGGCCCCATGAGAGGGTAGTGTTTCTCCCCCACTTCCTCCGCGGACTAGGTTTTCCACTTCACCCATTTGTCCGGGGGCTCATGTTCTACTACGGCCTGGACATCCACGACCTGGCCCCGAATTTCATCCTCAACATCTCGGCGTTTATCGTTGTGTGCGAGGTTTTCCTCTGCATCCAGCCCCACTTCGGCTTATGGCTGAAGATTTTCAACGTCCGGCCGAATGTAGAGGGCGGCCGTCAAGCGGAGTGCGGAGGCGCCATGGTTGGCAAGATGGCCAAGGTCCTATGGCTCGAGGGCGCCTTTGTGGAGACCATAAAGGGGTGACAATCGGGGTGGTTCTACATCACCGAGCCACGCGACCCCGAATGGGTGGCAGCCCCCCGAATTCAGATCTGGCTTCCCCACACGGCTCTCGTCATGGAAGGAGACGGGCGACGGGGGATTCGGAAGAGCTATCCGGACTCCAAACATGCGTCCGAAACCTGGTGGACAAGAATCTCAGGCTTGTCGACGTAATCCAGGTGATGCTCATCCGCCGGATTCTCCCATGCCAACAACGGGCCTTCAATTTGTGGGAGTTCGATCCGGCACAGCACCGAACCTTGAGCTGGCTCTTCGACACTACGTACAAAGATGCCTGGAAGGTGCTGTTCAAGGGCGCTGAAGCCCCTGCATCCACTACCAAAGATCGTGGATACAGCTCGTGGCGTCCAGCCGGCGAGGTAAGTTATTTTACCCTTTACGGGACTCTTTTTTCATAGATTGACTCTACGCGGGATCTAAAACTCCCTAATCTTTGACAGGACTGGCTGAAGACGCCAGACAGATTAACTTGTCTGGTTCCTTTGCGGAAGATCCGGAGGACGCCTGATTGACGGGGCTGCTGGCTCCGGCGCCCCATGTGGTGCCGGAGAAGAAGGCCAAGAAGGAGGCCACGGGAACTCGAAGGAGCTCCCGACGCCAGGTGCTCTCAGATTCTGAAACAGAATCTTCTCCTGAGGACGCGGAGGAAGAAGAAGAAGTTCCTCCCCCAGTGGGGGAGGAGAAGAAAAGGAAGGCCGCCCCAACTGGGGAGGTCGGAGGGTCCAAGAAGGGAAGAACCCTTCCTCCGGACTTCTCCACGAACGTCGACGACGACGAGGAGGGTTGGCCTACAAGGGCCAAGCCCCTGGCGAGATCGTAAGTGTCCGGATACCCATGGATTTTTATTATTGCAGAGTGTTCTCTAATGTCGAACAACCATGCAGCCCACCCAAGGGCGAGTTCGCCGATTCATCGAGCGGGTCCCTGGGCTCGTCGGAAATGGAGAGTACTTCGCTTCCGACCGCCTCCTCGCCTCACACTGCAGACGACGCCACAGTGGGGCCCCAAGGGGGGCTTGGTCAAGAGGTGGTAGCGCCGGAGGTGCCACAAGGCAACCTCCCGAACTCCAGGCGCGCGGGGGGCAAGACCCCCAGGGGCTCTAAGCCCGACCCTCCGGACTCCATGCCGGAACCATCAGCGGTTCCGAAGTCCGGCCAGCGGATCCTTCGCAAGAAGGGTAAGACGCCGGTGTCCTCCGTCCAACCGGAGGCACCGGATAGCTCTGAGGCGCTTAACAGCGCTTCCATCAAGGAGGAACACCGCACTATTATGAGTGCGGTGATCCGGACAGTTCAGTCCGCCAAGAGCGAACTGACCGAAGCCTGTACCAGCCTTCTAACAGGCTTTGAGGTAAGTTTAGAATATGTAAGAATATTACCACATAGACAGTAGCCCCTGATGCTTAGTTCGGTGTTTGGAAAGAAAAGCCGGACTAAGGATCTAAAAAGATATACGCAGGAGTCTAACATAAGTATGTCAATATGGGAATGCAGGTTGCGCTGCTGACCTTTGCCGCACTGACTGCGGAGGTCAATGCATTGAAGCAGAACCTCGAGCGGTCCGAGAACAAGCTCGGACAAGCCAAGAAGCAGCTCAAGGACAGAGAAGGTAAGTAAGACCTTATTAAAGAAATACCTTATAGAAAAGGTTTTGGTTGCAAAAAATAACAGGAATAACTTGGGTACTACAGGGGCCACGAACGAGGTGGCGACCCTGAAGGAGGCGGTGTCCGTGGCCGAAAACAAAGCGGCCGGAGCGCACTGCAGCGAGAGAAGGGGAGGCGCAGCTGGCCAAAATGCCGGCAAGAGCTCCAAGCTCGTGGAAAAACACGAGGTTTGGAGCGTGACTCGAAGACTCGAGAGTCCGAGCTCGCCTCGGCTCTTGAAAGTGCCAAAGCTGCGAAGGCCGAGGCCCAAAAAGCCCTCCAAGAAATTGAGTCATTGAAGAAGATAGCGGCGGGTAAGGCATTCTTTATGCAAAGCAAGCATGTGAAAGTGAATTACCTATTACTTACCCGGATACGGAGCTCTCCAGGAGCATTCGCAGATTTGCCCCGTAGTGTGTCTGATGCTGCCGCATTCTACCGCGCCAAGGAGGGGTGCTCGATGGAAAAGGTGTTCTGGTCTCAGTATGCTGAGGCCGAACATTCGGTGCCCCTGAGCGACCAGCTGAAGCAGCTGGTCGAGCTCCACAAGGTCGCCGAACAGGCCATGGAGGGCCTTATAGCGCGGCTGTGGCCATTGGAGGCCATGCCTGGGAGCTACTTCGGCTTGGTGCAACGGCTGGTGGATGCCTATCCGCGGCTTGAAGTCATCAAGTGCTCCGTCTGCATTGAAGGTGTCCGTCGGGCCCTTGCCCGTGCTAAAGTGCACTGGGGCAAGCTGGATGCGGAGAAGCTTGTGACGGACGGGCCACCGAAGGGCCATGAGCATCGCACGCCCGAATGTACTACGAGGGCCTCTGAAGGGTGCTGCCGAATAGCGGATGAGTGCTCCAGAGATGTAATTTTGAATAGACTCGCATTTGTTATCACAGACGCTGAAAACTTGTTCATATGCGCTAAGCAACGCTTGTTAATTTAAAATATTACCTTCAGGCGGCCGCTTTATCCAATTTGAGAGATGGCAAGTCGTTGGCTTCAGACCCCATGCCACGAGTGCTTTGGGGTGTTCGGGATAAACTTGAGCACTCTTGTTCCCATTCTTGGGTCCATCTAGGAGGCGCTCAACACAACGTAACAAGGCAACCGGACTTATAATGCTTGAACACTCTCACTTAGCCATAGAATTCTAAATTTTAAATTTTGACGAAGCCCCTAGTATTCGGAAGATCGAAGTTCGGGCGCTATCCACGCCTTTGGCCGGACAATTCCGGTTCCTCGCTCTAAGCGGCATAAGTCTTTAGGGACCCGAAAAAACCTCTCGAACAGCGATCGGCTCTCGCCTTATCATGACGGTCAGTTTAGCTTTCTCCACTGAGGTGCTCGACCCAGCATAACTGGGGCACAATCGCAGTGGTTCTCCTAGTGCTACCTTAGCCGATATAGCGGAACGTAAGGTACCAAAACAAGGGAGCCGAGCAAACCCAACTATTGACCCAAGACATGATTCGGAGCCAATTCATATAATGCTATAAGTTCGGGGTGCCGCACTTGTGAAAGTGTTCGGACTTATCACACCATAATTTTGGGATACTTAAGCCCCTGGTGTATTGGCCGTACCAAAGTATACGGTTGCAACATGTCGTGAAATGAACATGTATATATAAAGGAAGTAGAGCAATAATAAGAAAAAGCTATGTATTGTTTATTCAAAAAGGTACTGCAATGGAAGCAGAGCGATACAAACAGTCACGATAAGCAAGGGATGGGACTATCTAACATGTCCCCTCCGAGGGGTAAGCTGCGGATGGTATGTAAAACAGTTATAATGCTCGTAATAGAGACCACCTGAACACTTGACGTGGCTTTCTGCTTCCCTGGCTGTTGAATCGTGAGTTCGGCGATTCTAGTGCCAGACAGGACTTCTCAAAGACGGAGTCCTGAAAGTAAAAAAAAGGAACAAGAAAAAAAGGAAAAAGAAAAAAGAAATGACACAAACGGGAGACCCTGGTGCGGTCGAGCCGCATTCTTGGCATGCCGTGGTTTTGTCCCTCCCCATATGCCCATGGTATCTCCAGAGCGTAATTATGTACGCGTAATACTAGCTTCGCAATTTCGCGAGGGCAGGGGTTGGGGCGGATTGCTACGCTGCGATGCTTGAATCGTGCCGCGGTCTTGTTGTAGGTTACTCCGGGCGCAGCGATGTGTCCGGACGCTTAGTGGCGGACTCGAGAATTGCTGTGAGAGGCTGCTTTGTACCTCCGCCCGCGAGGGCCGCCGTGTGCTCCTCCGCTCGAAAAGAGCGCTCGGTGTTTCCATTGACCGTGATTACTCCTCGAGGGCCCGGCATCTTGAGCTTGAGGTATGCGAGTGCGGCACCGCATTGAACTTTGCAAATGCGGGTTCGTCCGAGCAGTGCATGATAGCCGCTGCGGAATGGGACGATGTCGAAGATTAACTCTTCGCTTCGGAAGTTATCCGGGGATCCGAAGACCACTTCGAGTGTAACTGAGCCCGTACAACTGGCCTCTACACCCGGTATGATACCTTTAAAGGTCGTCTTTGTAGGTTTAATACTTGAGGGTTCAATGCCCATTTTGCGCACTGTATCCTGATAAAGCAGGTTCAGGCTGCTACCGCCGTCCATCAGGACTCTGGTGATATGAAATCCGTCGATAATTGGGTCAAGAACCTATGCGGCGAAGCCGCCATGAAGGATGCTAGTGGGGTGGTCCCTTCGATCGAAGGTGATCGGGCAGGAAGACCATGGCTTGAACTTCGGGGCGAATGGCTCCATCGCATATACGTCCCTTAGTGCACGCTTCCGCTCCCTTTTGGGTATGTGGGTTGCGTATATCATGTTCACCGTCCGCACTTGTGTAGGAAAACCCTTCTGTCCTCTATTGTTCAGCGGCCGGGGCTCTTCCTCGTCATCGCTATGCAGCCCCTTGTCATTGAGTTCGGCACTTCACTTGCCTGCTTGCTTGAACACCCAACAGTCCCTGTTGGTGTGATTGGCTGGTTTTTTGGGGGTGCCATGTATCTGGCACAAGCGATCGAGTATTCGGTAAAAGTTGGACGGGCCCTGGGTATTTCTTTTGAATGGCTTCTTTCGCTGACCGCATTTAGAGCCTCTGAATCCGGCATTGACGGCCGTATCTTCAATATTATCGCCGTTAATGCGGCGCTTGTTCTTGTTGTGTGTGACACCGCCATTGCTGTCCTTGGTATCCGGACTATCAGGATGTTTGGCCAAGTTGTTGCTTCGAGCTAGCCAGCCGTCCTCTCCCGCACAAATGCGAGTCATGAGGGTTGTGAGGGCTGCCATAGATTTCGGCTTTTCCTGTCCTAGGTGCCGGGCAAGCCACTCATCGCGGATGTTATGTTTGAAGGCTGCAAGGGCCTCTGCATCCGGACAGTCAACGATTTGATTTTTCTCTGTGAGGAACCGTGTCCAGAATTGCCTGGATGATTCTTCTGGCTGCTGAATTATGTGGCTAAGGTCATCGGCGTCTGGTGGTCGCACATATGTGCCCTGGAAGTTATCAAGGAATGCGGCTTCCAGGTCCTCCCAACAACCAATTGATTCTGCTGTTGGGGAACGTAGCAGAAATTCAAAATTTTCCTACGTGTCACCAAGATCTATCTATGGAGAAACTAGCAACGAGGGGAAGGAGAGTGCATCTACATACCCTTGTAGATCGCTAAGCGGAAGCGTTCAAGAGAACTGGGTTGAAGGAGTCGACTGCTCGTGATCCAAATCACCGGAGATCCTAGTGCCGAACGGACGACACCTCCGCGTTCAACACACGTACATCCCGGTGACATCTCCCATGCCTTGATCCAGCAAGGAGAGAGGGAGAGGTTGGGGAAGACTCCATCCAGCAGCAGCACGACGGTGTGGTGGTGATTGAAGAGCGTGGCAATCCTGCAGGGCTTCGCCAAGCACCGCGGAGAGGAGGAGGACTTGGGAGGGGGAGGGCTGCGCCAGGGCAAGGGTGTAGCTCCCATGCGCCTCCCCACTATATATAGGGGTGAAGGGGATTATTTCTTGCCCTCCAAGTCCATTGGGGCGTTGGCAAAGGTGGGAGGAAAGAAATCCCATCCTTTCCTTTCCCCATCGATTGTTATCCCCTTTTTAGGGATCTTGATCTTATCCCTTGGGATATGATCTTATTCCTTCTAAGGGGGATCTTGGTGCGCCTTGACCAGGGGTGTGGGGCCTTGCCCCCACTACCCACGTTCATGTGGGTCCCCCATGCAGGTGGGCCCCACTCCGTAACCTTCTAGAACCTTCCCGGTACAATACGAAAAATCCCGAACATTTTCCGGTGGCCAAAATAGGACTTCCCATATATAAATCTTTACCTCCGGACCATTCCGGAACTCCTCGTGACGTCCGGGTCTCATCCGGACTCGAACAACATTCGGTAACCACGTATATCTATTCCCTATAACCCTAGCGCCATCGAACCTTAAGTGTGTAGACCCTACGGGTTCGGGAACCATGCAGACATGACCGAGACGTTCTCCGGTCAATAACCAACAGCGGGATCTGGATACCCATGTTGGCTCCCACATGTTCCACGATGATCTCATCGGATGAACCACAATGTCAAGGACTCAATCAATCCCGTATACAATTCCCTTTGTCTAGCGGTATTGTACTTGCCCGAGATTCGATCGTCGGTTTGCCGATACCTTGTTCAATCTCGTTACCGGCAAGTCTCTTTACTCGTTCCGTAACACATCATCTCATGATCAACCCCTTGGTCACATTGTGCACATTATGATGATGTCCTACCGAGTGGGCCCAGAGATACCTCTCCGTTGCACGGAGTGACAAATCGATCTCGATTTGTGCCAACCCAATGAACACTTTCGGAGATACCAGAGTGCACCTTTATAGCCACCCGATTCGTTGTGACGTTTGGTACACCCAAAGCATTCCTACGGCATCCGGAGTTGCACAATCTCATGGTCTAAGGAAATGATACTTGACATTAGAAAAGCTTTAGCATACGAACAACGATCTTTGTGCTAGGCTTAGGATTGGGTCTTGTCCATCACATCATTCTCCAAATGATGTGATCCCGTTATCATCGACATCCAATGTCCATGGTCAGGAAACCGTAACCATCTGTTGATCAACGAGCTAGTCAACTAGAGGCTTACTAGGGACATGGTGTTGTTTATGTACCCACACATGTATCTGAGTTTCCTATCAATACAATTATAGCATGGGTAATAAACGATATCATGAAGAAGGAAATATAATAGTAACTAATTTATTATTGCCTCTAGGGCATATTTCCAACAGTCTCCCACTTGCACTAGAGTCAATAATCTAGTTCACATCGCCATGTGATTAACACTCACAGGTCACATCGCCATGTGACTAACATCCAAAGAGTTTACTAGTGTCACTAAACTAGTTAACATCATCATGTGATTAAGACTCAATGAGTTATGGGGTTTGATCATGTTTTGCTTGTGAGAGAGGTTTTAGTCAACGGGTCTACAACATTCAGATCCGTATGTACTTCGCAAATCTCTAGGTCATATTGTAAATGCTGCTTCCATGCTCCACTCGGAGCTATTCCAAATGGTTGCTCCACTATATGTATCCGGTTTGCTACTCAGAGTCATTCGGATAGGTGTTAAAGCTTGCATCGACGTAACCCTTTACGCCGAACTCTTTATCACCTCCATAATCGAGAAACATGTCCTTATTTACTCCAAGGACAATTTTGACCGCTGTCCAATGATCCATTCCTGGATAATTCTTGTACCCCTTGACTGACTCATGGCAGGCACACTTCTATGCGGTACACGATAGCATACTATAGAGCCTACGTCTGAAGCATAGGGGACGACCTTCGTCCTTTCTCTCTCTTCTGCCATGGTCGAGCTTTAACTCTTAACTTCCTACCTTACTACTCAGGCAAGAACTCCTTCTTTGACTGATCCATCTTGAACACCTTCAATATTATGTCAAGGTATGTGCTCATTTGAAAGTACCATTTAGCGTTTTTTGATCTATCCTCATAGATCTTGATGCTCAATGTTCTAGTAGCTTAATCCAGGTTTTCCATTGAAAAACACTTTTCAAACAACCCTATATGCTTTCTAGAAATTCTACATCATTTCTGATCAACAATATGTCTACAACATATACTCATCAGAAATTCTATAATGCTCCCACTCACTTCTTTGGAAAATACAAGTTTCTCATAAACTTTGTATAGACCCAAAATCTTTGATCATCTCATCAAAGCGTACATTCCAACTCCGAGATGCTTACTCCAGTCCTTAGAAGGATAGCCGGAGCTTTGCATACTTGTTAGCGTCTTCGGGATTGTCAAAACCTTACGTTGTATCACATACAACCTTTCCTCAAGAAAACTGTCAAGGAAACAATGTTTTGACATCTTATATGCAAGATTTCATAAATAATGCAAGAATCGCTAATCCAATTCAACAGACTCTTAGCATCGCTACTGGTGAGAAAGCCTCACCGTAGTCAACTCCTTGAACTTGTCGGAAAATATCTTTAACGACAAGTCGAGCTTTCTTAATGGTGATACTTACCATCATTGTGTGTCTTCCTTTTAAAATCCATCTTTACCCAACGCCCCACGACCATCAAGTATTTCTTCCAAAGTCATGGATCCTCTCTCGGATGTTATGGCCTCGAGCCATTAAATCGAAATCGGGCCCACCATCGCTTCTCCATAGCTCGAGGGTTCATTGTTGTCTAGCAACATGACCTCTAAGATGTGATTGCGTACCACTCAAGTAGTACGCATCCTTGTCGACCCACGAGGTCCGTAGTGACTTGATCCGAAGCATCATGATCACTATCATCAGCTTCCACTTCAATTGGTGTAGGTGCCACATGAACAACTTCACCGTGCCCTGCTACACACTGGTTGAAGTGATGGTTTAATAACCTCATTAAGTCTCCACCATCCTCCCACTCAATTCTTTCGAGAGAAACTTTTCCTCAAGAAAGGACCTGTTTCTAGAAACAATTACTTTTGCTTCTGGATCTGAGATAGGAGGTGTACCCAACTGTTTTGGGTGTCCTATGAAGATGCATTTTTATCCGCTTTGGGTTCGAGCTCATCAACCTGAAACTTCTTCACATAAGCATCGCAGCCCCAAACTTTTAAGAAATGACAACTTAGGTTTCTCCAAACCATAGTTCAAACAGTGTCGTCTCAACGGAATTACGTGGTGCCCTATTAAAGTGAGTGCGGTTGTCTCTAGTGCCTAACCCATGAACGATAGTGGTAATTCGATAAGAGACATCACGGTACGCACCATATTCAATAGGGTGCAACTATGATGTTCGGACACACCATCACACTATGGTGTTCCAGGCGGTATTTATTGTGAAACAATTTCCACAATGTCTTAATTGCGTGCCAAAGCTCATAACTCAGATACGCATCTCTATGATCATATCATAGACATTTTATCCTCTTGTCATGATGATCTTTAACTTCACTCTGAAATTACTTGAACCATTCAATAATTCAGATTTGTGTTTCATCAAGTAAATATACTCAACATCTACTTGAATCATATGTGAAGTAAGAACATAACGATATTCCTTTGCATGCCTCGGCACTCATTGGACTGCACACATCAAAATGTGTTACTTCCAACAAGTTGCTATCTTGTTCCATCTTCTTGAAAACGAGGCTTTTGGGTCATCTTGCCCATGTGGTATGATTTGCATATCTCAAGTGATTCAAAATCAAGTGAGTCCAAACGATCCATCTGCATGGAGTTTCTTCATGCGTATACACCAATAGAAATGGTTCGCATGTCTCAAACTTTTCAAAAGCGAGTGAGTCCAAAGATCCATCAACATGGAGCTTCTTCATGCTTTACACCAATATGACTTACATGGCGATTGCCACAAGTAAGTGGTACTATCATTACTATCTTATATCTTTTGGCATGAAAATGTGTATCACTATGATCGAGATTCAATAAACCATTCTTTTTAGGTGCAAGACCATTAAAGGTTTTATTCAAATAAATAGAGTAACCATTATTCTCCTTAAATGAATAACCGTATTGCGATAGACATAATCCAATCATGTCTATGCTCAACGCATAAACACCAAATAACAATTATTTAGGTTTAACACAAATCTCGATGGTAGAGGGAGCAGGCGATGCTTGATCACATCAACCTTTGGAAACACTTCCAACACATATCGTCAGCTCACCTTTAGCTAATCTCCGTTTATTCCGTAGCTTTTATTTCGAGTTACTAACACTTAGCAACCGAACCGGTATCTAATACCCTGGTGCTGCTAGGAGTACTAGTAAAGTACACATTAACATAATGTATATGCAATATACTTCTATCGACCTTGCCGACCTTCTCATCTACCAAGTATCTAGGGTAATCCTGCTTCAAAGGTCCGTTCCTCTCATTACGAAGCACTTAGTCTGGGTTTGGGTTCAACCCTAGGTTTCTTCACCGGGCGACAACCGATTTGCCGTTTCATGAAGTACCCCTTCTTGCCCTTGCCCTTCTTGAAACTAGTGGTTTCACTAACCATCAACAATTGATGCTCCTTCTTGATTTCTACATTCATGTGTCGAACATTGCGAATAGCTCAAGGATCATCATATCTATCCTCGATATGTTATAGTTCATCACGAAGCTTCTAGCAGCTTGGTGGCAATGACTTTGGAGAAACATCACTATCTCATCGGAAGATCAACTCCCTCGATTCAAGTGATTGTTGCGATCGGACAATCGAGCACAAGCTCAACGATTGAGCTTTTCTCCCTTAGTTTGCAGGCTAAGAAAATCGCCGGAGGTCTTATACCTCTTGACGTGGCACGAGCTTGAAATCCCAATTTCAGCCCTCGAAACATCTCATATATATGTTCATGACGTTTGAAATAGTCTTTGGTGCCTCAACTCTAAACCGCTTAACCGAACTATCACGTAGTTATCAAGACGTGTATGTCAGATTTTCGCAACATCCACAGGCGACGTTCGAGGTTCAGCACACCGAGCGGTGCATTAAGGACATAAGCCTTCTAATGTCCGCATAATTGCTACTGTCAACTTTCAACTATATTTTCTCTAGGAACATATCTAAAACAGTAGAACTAAAGCGCGAGCTATGACATAATTTGCAAAGGGTTTTTGACTATGTTCAGGATAATTAAGTTCATCTTATGAACTCCCACTCGAGATAGACATCCCTCTAGTCATCTAAGTGATTACATGATCCGAGTCAACTAGGCCGTGTCCGATCATCACGTGAGACGGACTAGTCATCATCGGTGAACATCTTCATGTTGATCGTATCTACCATACGACTCATGCTCGACTTTTCGATCTCTTGTGTTCCAAGGCCATGTCTGTACATGCTAGGCTCGTCAAGTCAACCTAAGTGTTCCGCGTGTGTAAATCTGGCTTACACCCGTTGTATGTGAACGTAAGAATCTATCACACCCGATCATCACGTGGTGCGTCGAAACGACAAACTTTCGCAACGGTGCACGCTTAGGGGAACACGTTCTTGAAATTTTAATGAGGGATCATCTTATTTACTACCGTCGTTCTAAGAAAATAAGATGCATAAACATGATAAACATCACATGCAATCAAATAGTGACATGATATGGCCAATATCATTTTGCTCCTTTTGATCTCCATCTTCGGGGCTCCATGATCATCATCGTCACCGGCATGACACCATGATCTCCATCATCATGATCTCCATCATCGTGTCTTCATGAAGTTGTCTTGCCAACTATTACTTCTACTACTATGGCTAACGGTTAGCAATAAAGTAAAGTAATTACATGGCGTTGTTCAATGACACGCGGGTCATACAATAAATAAGACAACTCCTATGGCTCCTACCGGTTGTCATACTCATCGACATGCAAGTCGTGATTCCAATTACAAGAACATGATCAATCTCATACATCACATATCATTCATCACATTCCTTTTTGGCCATATCACATCACATAGCACACCCTGCAAAAACAAGTTAGACGTCCTCTAATTGTTGTTTGCATGTTTTACGTGGCTGCTATGGGTTTCTAGCAAGAACGTTTCTTACCTACACAAAAGCCACAATGTGATATGTCAATTGCTATTTACCCTTCATAAGGACCCTTTTCATCGAATCCGATCCGACTAAAGTGGGAGAGGCTGGCACCCGCTAGCCACCTTATGCACCAAGTGCATGTCACCGGTGGAACCTGTCTCACGTAAGTGTACGCCTAAGGTCGGTCCGGCCGCTTCATCCCACAATACCGTCGAAAAAGATTGGACTAGTAACGGTAAGCATATTGAACAAAATCAACGCCCACAACTACTTTGTGTTCTACTCGTGCAAAGAATCTACTCAATAGACCTAGCTCTGATTCCACTGATGGGGAACGTAGCAGAAATTCAAAATTTACAAACGTGTCACCAAGATCTATATATGGAGAAACTAGCAACGAGGGAAGGAGAGTGCATCTACATACCCTTGTAGATCTCTTGCCGGAAGCGTTCAAGAGAACTGGGTTGAAGGAGTCGTACTCGTCGTGATCCAAATCACCGGAGATCCTAGTGCCGAACGGACGACACCTCCGCGTTCAACACACGTGACAGCCCGGTGGCGTCTCCCATGCCTTGATCCAGCAAGGAGAGAGGGAGAGGTTGGGGAAGACTCCATCCAGCAGCAGCACGACGGTGTGGTGGTGATGGAGGAGCATGGCAATCCTGCAGGGCTTCGCCAAGCACCGCGGGGAGGAGGAGGACTTGGGAGAGGGGAGGGCTGCGCCAGGGGCAAGGGTGTAGCTCCCATGCGCCTCCCCACTATATATAGGGGTGGAGGGGATTATTTCTTGCCCTCCAAGTCCATTGGGGCGTTGGCAAAGGTGGGAGGAAAGAAATCCCATCCTTTCCTTTCCCCACCGATTGTTATCCCCCTTTTTAGGGATCTTGATCTTATCCCTTCGTGATATGATCTTATTCCTTCTAAGGGGGGATCTTGGTGCGCCTTGACCAGGGGTGTGGGGCCTTGCCCCCACTACCCACGTTCATGTGGGTCCCCCCATGCAGGTGGGCCCCACTCCAGAACCTTCTAGAACCTTCCCGGTACAATACCGAAAAATCCCGAACATTTTCCTGTGGCCAAAATAGGACTTCCCATATATAAATCTTTACCTCCGGACCATTCCTAACTCCTCGTGACGTCCGGGATCTCATCCGGGACTCGAACAACATTCAGTAACCATGTATATCTATTCCTATAACCCTAAGCGCCATCGAACCTTAAGTGTGTAGACCCTACGGGTTCGGGAACCATCTGAACATGACCGAGACGTTCTCCGGTCAATAACCAACAGCTGGATCCGGATACCCATGTTGGCTCCCAAATGTTCCACGATGATCTCATCGGATGAACCACGATGTCAAGGACTCAATCAATCCCGTATACAATTCCCTTTGTCTAGCGGTATTGTACTTGCCCGCGATTCGATCGTCGGTATGCCGATACCTTGTTCAATCTCGTTACCGGCAAGTCTCTTTACTCGTTCCGTAACACATCCCGTGATCAACCCCTTGGTCACATTGTGCACATTATGATGATGTCCTACCGAGTGGGCCCAGAGATACCTCTCCGTTGCATGGAGTGACAAATCCCAGTCTCGATTCGTGCCAACCCAACAGACACTTTCGGAGATACACAGTAGTGCACCTTTATAGCCACCCGATTACGTTGTGACGTTTGGTACACCCAAAGCATTCCCTCGACATCCGGGAGTTGCACAATCTCATGGTCTAAGGAAATGATACTTGACATTAGAAAAGCTTTAGCATACGAACTACGATCTTTGTGCTAGGCTTAGGATTGGGTCTTGTCCATCACATCATTCTCCAAATGATGTGATCCCGTTATCAACGACATCCAATGTCCATGGTCAGGAAACCGTAACCATCTGTTGGTCAACGAGCTAGTCAACTAGAGGCTTACTAGGGACATGGTGTTGTTTATGTACCCACACATGTATTTGAGTTTCCTATCAATACAATTATAGCATGGGTAATAAACGATATCATGAAGAAGGAAATATAATGATAACTAATTTATTATTTCCTCTAGGGCAATATTTCCAACATCTGCTGGCAAGCTATTGAGCCAATGTCGAGCTGGTCCTTTAAGCTTGAGTGGGAGGTATTTGATGGCATGTAGATCATCACCGCGGGCCATGTGGATATGGAGGAGATAATCCTCGATCCAGACCGTAGGATCTGTGGTACCATCGTATGATTCGATGTTTACGGGCTTGAAGCCCTCGGGGATTTGATGATCCATTACTTCATCTGTGAAGCATAGTGGGTGTCTTGGCGCCTACTGTATTGGACTATATCACGACGTAGCTCGGATGAGCTTTGTTCACTGTGTTCGCCCGGCCGGGTTTCTTTGTATCCGACACGACGGTAATCATCCCGCGTCGTTGGGCGCCCACGCGATCCGTAGATCGATCTTGTATGTTTTTCCTTATCCTCCAATATATCTCGCAAGTTCGGCGCATTTTCCCGTGCCTTGGTACTTTTTGAGCGGCGTCGAGGTGTGGCTTGAGCAGAGGGTCGAGAGGCTTCTCTGTCGCGGCCACGGGGTGGTCGGTCTGCCATGTCGTGCGCTGGTGACTTGGGTGCTTCCTCCTCTAGTCGAGGCAACGGCCTGCGTTTGGGGTAGCTTTTGGAGGGGCGTTTGAGTTCATACTCTTCGGCTGCAAGGACTTGATCAATCTGTCGCCTAGCAGGTCTTGATCAGCTCTAAGCTGTTGCTGCTTTTCTTGAGGCTGCTTGCCGTGGCTATAAGCCCGCGTTTGAAACGCCCTGTTCGGCGGGATCCCGGGCACGACAAATTTGTCGTCGTCGAGGCTTGCCTCATCTTGGAGGGAGGCACATGATTATCGCCCTCGACCTCTCTTTACGCCAGACCGTCAGGCGGACTTGCTTCTCCCTCCTCTGCGATGAGTCCTGCTTTGGAGGGGTTCTCTTCAACCTTGTCTAGGGTGTTATTATCTCCGTGCGGAATCACCGCTTTTATTGTGGCGGGATTTAGAGCGGGCGCCATCGACGTCGGCGCTTTGGCTGTTTCTTGGAGGGTCATCCTCCGTTGTTCCTCGCCATTCCCATCTTTTGGGATGTCCACCATGTATATGTCATATGGTGAGGTGGCCTTCCGGTGCCACATGAAGCCTTTGGGTCTTGGTCGTCTCCGGCATCGTCGTCCATACCGTCGATGTCTTCCGAGTCGTAGTCTAGCATGTCGGTTAAATCATCGACAATAGCTACAAAGTGGGTGGTGGGTGGGCCTTAAATTTCTTCGTCGTCCGCATCCCAACCTTCCTGTCTGTAGTCCGTCCAGGGCTCTCCCGATAAAGAGAGAGACTTTAGTGAATTCAGGATGTCGCCAAAGGGCGAGTGCTGAAAGATGTCCGCGGCAGTGAACTCCATAACCGGCGCCCAATCGGATTCGATTGGTAGGGGCGCGGAGGGTTCGGAGTCCGGAGAGGAGTCCGGCACCCTGGAGTCAAGGTCTTTGCAAAGGACAGGGATAGAGTTCGGCTCCATCGCCGTAGAGATTGTAGCCCCCGAGGCGGTGTCCAACCACTCGTCCTCGATCGGGGAATCCGGCTCCGGATTAAGGGTCGGAGCGGATGTGGGTGCGGCCTCCAGGGCACTGTTCGGCTGCAGAGCTAGATCATGCCCATTGAGACAGTGCGGCATGCTTGGCTGCGGCTCGAATCCGTCGAAGATCAAGTCTCTGCGGATATCGGCCAGATAGTTCAAACTTCCAAATCTGACACGATGGCGGGGCGTAGCTTTCGATCTGCTCCAGATGGCCAAGCGAATTGGCCCGTAGTGCAAAGCCGCCGAACACGAAGATCTGTCCGGGGAGAAAAGTCTCACCCTGGACCATGTCGTTGTTGATGATCGAAGGAGCCATCGGGCCTATCGGCGACGACACATAGGAACTCTCAATGAAAGCACCAATGTCGGTGTCAAAACCGGCGGATCTCGGGTAGGGGGTCCCGAACTGTGCGTCTAGGCGGATGGTAACAGGAGACAAGGGACACCATGTTTTACCCAGTTCGGGCCCTCTCGATGGAGGTAATACCCTACTCCTGCTTGATTAATATTGATGATATGGGTAGTACAAGAGTAGATCTACCACGAGATCAAGGAGGCTAAACCCTAGAAGCTAGCCTATGGTATGATTGTTGTTCGATCCCACGGACTAAAACCCTCCAGCTTTATATAGACACCGGATAGGTTAGGGTTACATGGTCGGTTACAATGGTAGGAGATCTACATATCCAGACGCCAAGCTTGCCTTCCACGCCAAGGAAAGTCCCATCCGGACACGGGACGAAGTCTTCAATCTTGTATCTTCATAGTGTTGGAGTCCGGCCGTGACGATAGTCCGGCTATCCGGACACCCCCTAGTCCGGGACTCCCTCAATGGACTTGGCAACATAGGTTGTGGCTAAAGCCAGACTTGCAACGCCAGGGTCGGACTCCTCTTCAGATTCCACCTCCGCCTCCTCAGAAGCAGACTCCTCCTCTGAATCCATTTCCTTGCCAACAAAAGCACGAGCCTTGCGGATGAGTTCTTCTTATGAGATGAAGACTTTGATGAGGACTTGGAAGAAGACTTTGAAGATTTCTTCTTCTTCTTGTCATCAGAATCAGATTCCTTGCTCTTCTTCTTCTTCTTCTTCTCATTGTCCCACTGTGGACACTCAAAGATATAGTGTCCAGTTTTCTTGCACTTGTGACATGTTCTCTTCTTGTAGTCATGAGTGGAATCTTCATCATCTCTTGAGCTGGATCGTGAAGACTTTCTGAAGCCTTTCTTCCTAGTGAACTTCTGGAACTTCTTCACAAGCATAGCAAGTTCCTTTCCAATGTCTTGAGGATCATCGTAACCGCAATGATTCTTCTTGAGATGAGGAAACAGCTTTTGCCTTCAAAGCGCGAAGTTCGGCCATAGTTGGAACCATAGATATCTCTTTTCTCGGAAAATTTGGAACTCATGTGTGTTGAGCCTCTCAAGTATATCAGACGGATCGAGTGTCTTGAAGTCGTATGCGTTCTTGTATCATGAGGGAAAGGGTGTCAAAGGAGCTGTCAAGTGATCTCGATAGAGTGTCTTGACGATTTCATGCTTGGTGATCTCAGTGGCGCCGAGAGCATGAAGCTCATTTGTGATGTCAGTGAGGCGATCAAACGTGAGCTGAACATTTTCATTGTCATTTCTCTTGAAGCGGTTGAAGAGGTTGCGAAGAACACTGATCCTTTGATCTCTCTGGGTTGAGACGCGCCGTTGACCTTGGATAGCTTGATCCCAGACTAGCTTCGGCGCTTCAGAGCACTCACACGGCCATACTGTCCTTTGGTCGATGACCACAGATGATGTTCTTTGCAAGAGAGTCGATTGAATGAACTTCTTGACATCGCAGGGTGACACCTTCACCAGTTTTGGGAACGCCTGCTTTTTGACGACATACCGTAGGTCGACATCAATGGCTTCAAGATGCATGCGCATCTTATTCTTCCAAAGAGGGATAGTCAGTTCCATCGAACACGGGGCAAGCAACGGAGACTTTGATTATCCCTGCAGTCGACATAGCTAAATCTCCAGGTGGTTAAACCAAATAACACAGAACAAGGGAGTACATTGCTCTGATACCAATTGAAAGTGCTAGTTATCGACTAGAGGGGGTGAATAGGCGATTTTTAAGAAAGTCTTCAAAACATGGAAGTTTTGAAGACAAACACTTGAAATGACCTAATGGATATGCAGCGGAAGATAAACTACAACAAGCAAACCATAGTCAAGTATGCAATAACGTGAAAGTACAGGACTAATAGCAGCTTGGTAGTAAGGATCAAGATGGAAGATAGTATGAAGCCAATCAACAAAAGTAGTCAAGCAATGAAGTCAAACAGGTATGACAAATAGGCAATGACTTCACGAAGACAAACTCTAAGTAAGGAGAGGGAGAAGATAGAACCAGTCACTTGTTGAAGACACAAGATTTGTTGGACCAGTTCCAGTTGTTGTGACAACTGTACATCTGGTTAGGGAGGCTGAGATTCAACTCAGAAGACCGCATCTTCACCTTATTTCCCTTGAGCTAAGGACACATAGTCCTCGCCCAATCACTCTGGTAAGTCTTCAAGGAAGACTCCCGAACCTTCACAGACTTTGTTTACCGGCGATCCACAATGACTCTTGGATGCTCAGAACACGACGCCTAACAGGCTGGAGGATTCACAGTCCTAAAGTGTAATAAGTCTTGAGTCACTGCATGAAAGACTTGATGATGCCTAACACTCTTTGGCTCTGGGTGTTTGGGCTTTGTCCTCGCAAGGATTTCTCTTTCTCAAAGGCTTTGAGGTGGGTTGCTCTCAAACGACAAAAGCCGTGCACTAACTCTGAGCAGCCACCAATTTATGGTGTACGGGGTGGGCTATTTATAGCCACTAGGCAACCCGACCTGTTATGTCCGAAATGACCACAGGTCACTAAGGAACCGACACGTGTTCCAACGGTCGATTTCAAACACACACAAGAACTTTACTTGGGCTACAAGCAAAGCTGACTCATCAAGCTCTGGATAAGATTTGCTCTCATTGTCTTCGCTTGAAGACATAGGATTTGGGTTGAGCATCACTTCAGTCATTCCGAATTTGTTCACATGGACCCCACTTAATAGTACGGTGGTTCCTATGACTCAACAAAGAAGAAAAGGAAACAACGAAACGACACAGTCTTCGCGCTCTATAGTCTTCACTTAATGTCTTCTTGTGTCATTGTCTTCAATGTGAATATCTTCACATACCACCATTGTCGTCAATGTCTTCGTACATTTTTAGGGGTCATCTCCGGTAGGTAAACCAAATCAATGAGGGACACTACCTGCGTTATCCTGCAATTCTCACAAATGCATTAGTCCTCAACCAGATTTGTCGTCAATACTCCAAAACCAACTAGGGGTGGCACTAGATGCAGTTACACCAATGATGGGCTTTCTCAAATGCCCGAGGTCTTCTTGAGCAAGCAAGTTGGATGCACACCCACTTAGTTTCTTTTGTTTGAGCTTTCATACACTTATAGGTCTAGTGCATCCGTTGCATGGCAATCCCTACTCCTTGCATTGACATCAATTGATGGGCATCTCCATAGCCCGTTGATTAGCCTCGCTGATCTGAGACTTTCTCTTTTTTTGTCTTCCCACATAACCCCTACCATTATACTTATTCCACCATAGTGCTATATCCATGGCTTGCGCTCATGTATTGTGTAAGAGTTGAAAAGGCTGAAGCGCGTTAAAAAGTATGAACCAATTGCTTGGCTAAAACCGACGTTGTACATGATATGAATATTTTGTGTGGGGAAGATGGAGCATAGCCAGACTATATGATTTTGTAGGGATAACTTGCTTTGGCTATGTTATTTTGATAAGACATAATTGCTTGGTCAGCATGCTTGAAGTATTATTGTTTTTATGTCAACATTAAACTTTTATCTTGAATCATATTAAATCTAAACATTCGTGCCACAATAAGAAGAATTACATTGAAATTATGCTAAGTAGCATTCCACATCAAAAAATCTGTTTTATCATTTTATTTAAATTATGCTAAGTAGCACTCCAACGTATCTATATTTTTTTATTGTTCCATGCTATATTATATTCTGTTTTGGACATTGGGCTTTATTATACACTTTTATATTATTTTTGGGACTAACCTATTGACCGGAGGCCCAGCCCAGAATTGCTGTTTTTTGCCTATTTCAGAGTTTCGCAGAAAAAGAATATCAAACGGAGTCCAAACGGAATGAAACCTTCGGGAACGTGATTTTTGGAACGAACGTGATCTAGAGGACTTGGACCCTATGTCAAGAAAGCTACCAGGAAGGCACAAGGTAGGGGGCACGCCCTCCACCCTCGTGGGGCCCATGTTGCTCCACCGACGTACTTCTTCCTCATATATATACCTACGTACCCCCAAACTACCAGATACGGAGCCAAAAACCTAATTCCACCGCCGCAAACTTCTGTACCCATGAGATCCCATCTTGGGGCCTTTTTCCTGAGTCTCCGGAGGGGGCATCGATCACGGAGGGCTTCTACATCAACACCATAGCCTCTCCGATTATGTGTGAGTAGTTTACCTCAGACCTTCAGGTCCATAGTTATTAGCTAGATGGCTTCTTCTCTCTCTTTGGATCTCAATACAATGTTCTCCCCCTCTCTTGTGGAGATCTATTCGATGTAATCTTCTTTTGCGGTGTTTTTGTTGAGACCGATGAATTGTGGGTTTATGATCAAGTTTATCTATGAACAATATTTGAATCTTCTCTGAATTCTTTATGTATGATTGGTTATCTTTGCAAGTCTCTTCGAATTATCAGTTTGGTTTGGCCTACTAGATTGATCTTTCTTGCAATGGGAGAAGTGCTTAGCTTTGGGTTCAATCGATGCGGTGTCCTTTCCCAATGTGATGAGGGGGGCAGCAAGGCACGTATTGTATTGTTGCCATCGCGGATAACAAGATGGGGTTTATATCATATTGCATGAGTTTATCCCTCTACATCATGTCATCTTACTTAAAGCGTTACTCTGTTCTTTTGAACTTAATACTCTATATGCATGCTGGATAGCGGTCGATGTGTCGAGTAATAATAGTAGATGCAGGAAGAAGTCGGTCTACTTGTCTCGGACGTGATGCCTATATACATGATCATACCTAGATATTCTCATAACTATGCTCAATTCTGTCAATTGCTCAACAGTAATTTGTTTACCCACCGTAATACTTATGCTCTCGAGAGAAGCAACTAGTGAAACCTATGGCCCCTGGGTCTATTTTCCATCATATTAATCTTCCAACACTTAGCTATTTTTATTGCCTTTTATTTTACTTTGCATCTTTATCATAAAAATAGCAAAAATATTATCTTATCATATCTATCAGATCTCACTTTCGTAAGTGACCGTGAAGGGATTGACAACCCCTTTATTGTGTTGGTTGCGAGGATTTTATTTGTTTGTGTAGGTGCGAGGGACTCGTGCGTGGCCTCCTACTGGATTGATACCTTGGTTCTCAAAAACTGAGGGAAATACTTACGCTGCTTTACTGCATCACCCTTTCCTCTTCAAGGGAAAATCAACGCAGTCTTCAAGAGGTAGCATGGACCAGCCCCCACGGTGGTGAAGTCGTGTGTGAGGCGGTCCCTGCTGAAAGGAACTCCATTGAAATGCGACAACCATGGACCACGGGCATTGCAGCACCACGGAATTGAGGCACAAGGGCCCTCCTAGTGCCAAGCTTGGACTGACCAACAGAGTGTCTTAGCGCAATGTCATCCTCTTCCTCCCCAACATAGTCCTCATCATCCGGATCAGAGGCCGACGGACTTGGGAATGGTGCCCGATGCTTCTTCTTAGTGGTGGTCTTCTTCTTATTAGGTCAAGCATGTTCATTGGAGTCAGTGGAACCTTGCCGACGATCGACTGAAACAGATACATGATAAGGGTATCGATGAGAAGGAGTCAAAAAGTATGAACAAGGATAAAGCAAATTAAACAGTGGGATGAACATTTTTTAACATGACCATAGGACAAGTCCAAGTGGTAGATCAAAATATTGACATGCCCATGATTAAGTTGTTTAGCCAAGTACATAGAGAGGATTTTAGACTAGGCAAGTGACATCAAATGTCTAAAGAGACATATACATCAAGATAGTCATGAGAGATAATGAAAACCTAGGATGGTTGGGCCAAACACAAAAGAGGCAACAGTAGATAGTAGCCATACCCCTGGAAGAAGGAGGAGGCCCACATTGCTTGGTATGCGCCATGAAGAATTCCGGCGGTCGATCCACAAGTCAACACCCGAACTGGTCCCTCCCGAGTGATTCACACTGCAAAGCAAGGAATGGATTGGATGGAAACATAGATCAGGAGGAGATGAAGGCGTGGGCAGGAGATCGGGGACGGAGGACAGATGAGATGGCCGGGGCAGCGTCGGAGCACAACCTGGCGGCGGGGGCTGTTTTAGAATAGATTGGGAGATCAAGGGAGAGAAGGGGGGAAGTGCCCCCAAATCCGAGCCCTCCCCCGTTTTGTGTGTTTGCGGCCGACGGGCCGGACATCCGGGGTCCAAGACCGGATATCCGGCGAGTAGAAGTCAGAGAGCGAAATACAGGGCCCGGATGTCCGGCTAAGGCCCGGATGTCCGGCCACTGGTGGTGCTTGATGGGAGAGTTTAACAACAGAATCCTGCAAGGGCCCAGATGCCCGGTTGAGGAGTTGGATGTCCGGCAACTAGACAGAGATCCCAACTAGGGGAAGATTTTGTAAGGGGCCAACTAATATATATTGATATAGACTCCGCCAAGGAGATTTAGAGTTTGTAGGGATGAAAACTTGAGTAATCTATGGCCATACTAAGATGTGCAATAGTAACCCAGCAATATGAAGTAAAGAAAGGTTCCTATACGCAATCCATGAGCAGTGACCGAGGTCACCATGTTTGAGCATATGGGACATAGTACTGCAAAGATTGCGACTTTTGGGTACATAGTCACGACTCCATCATTTTAAAGCACCATAGTTCAAAAGAAACCATGATAGCTTTGAGAGTGTTGGTTCTATTTATGCATTAGTAGGGTGAGAGTACTCATGAATTGAGTGTCTCCCCCTAGATATATGCCTACATAAAGACAAGACATTAAGTACATGCATGGATGGGTACTAGATTTCACATAATGTTGTCAAGCTCCAAGATACCAAGTTCACGCCTAAGTTGACAAAACCTTGCTTCATCCAATGGCTTGGTGAAAATGTATGCAAGTTGCATATCTGTGCCAACATGAGAAATATCAATGTCACCTTTTTCCACATGATCTCTCAAGAAATGATACCTAATATCAATGTGCTTGGTGCGGGTATGATATTTGGGATTCTCAGCAATATTGATGGCACTTTCATTATCACATAGAAGAGGCACATTTCTATAGATGATACCGTAATCCTTCAAAGTTTGCCTCATCCATAGTAATTGAGTTGCACAACTGGCGGTTGCAATGTATTCGGCTTCGGCGGTGGAGAGGGCAACACAATTTTGTTTCTTCGAGGACCAACTTACCAAGGAGCATCCAAGAAATTGACATGCACCGGAGGTGGACTTACAATCCACTTTGTCTCCCGCCCAATCCACATCCGTGTACCCAATGAGATCAAACTTGGCATCCTTGGGGTACCATAGACCCAATTTTGGAGTGTGAACAAGGTATCTAAGAATATGCTTAACCGCCTTATGATGACTTTCCCTAGGGGAAGCTTGAAATCTAGCACACATGCATACACTGAACATGATGTCTGGTCTAGATGCACAAAGGTAGAGCAATGAACCAATCATAGAGCGGTAAGTAGATGGGTCGAAAGGGATACCGTTTGTGTCTTCAGTGAGTAAAATTTTTGTAGGCATGGGTGTCGTACATGGACTAGCATCAGACATTCCAAACTTCTCTAGAATATCCTTGAGATACTTTGCTTGAGATAAGAAAATTCCTTCTTGAAATTGTTGAATTTGGAAACCGAGAAAGAACTTCAAATCTGCATTGAGTGACATCTCAAAGTTCTTGGTCATGGAAGCCGCAAACTTCTTCGAAAGTCCTCTTTTGATCCCGAGCTCATATGCTCCTGCATGAACAGTAAAATCAAAAAAAATAGTAAAAAATTTCAAAAAAATCTATTTTTTTGTGATGAACATTGATGAATGTTCTAAGTGCGTGCAAAATTTCAGATTGAAATGACATTCGTAGAAGTCTGGGCAAAAATAACAAAATCGAGGCTCCAAAATGCTTCCAACAATAGTCTTTTTGGACCATCGATTTTATTTTTTTCGCCCAGACCTCCACGAATGTCATTTCGTCCTGAAATTTTGCACGCAGCTAGAAAATTTGTCAATGTTCATCACAAAAAAATTACAGATTTTTTTGAATTTTTTACTTTTTTTAGTATACTGTTCATGCGGGAGCATATGAGCTCAGGATCAAATACTCCATGTCCGGAAATTCTTACACAAATGAATGTTAGGAGAACCAAAAATGATATCATCTACATAATTTGGCATAAGATCAAATCACCTTTGTCCCTCTTAGTAAAAAGAGTGGGATCGATCACCCCTCTCACAAAACCATCATCGAGTAAAAACTTCTTAAGATGATCATACCAAGCACGAGGTGCTTGTTTAAGGCCATACAAAGCCTTATGAAGTTTATACACATAGTCTTTGTGATCGGGATCAACAAATCCAGGTGGTTGTGATACATATACTTCTTCTTGTAGAGGACCGTCAAGGAAAGCACTCTTCACATCCATTTGATGTAATGTAAAGCCATTGAAAGCAGCATAAGCAAGTAAGATGGGAATAGATTCAAGACGGCAGACAGGAGCAAAGGTCTCACCAAAGTCCAAACCTTCAACTTGTGAGTACCCTTGTGCCACTAACCTTGCCTTGTTGCGGATGATTACACCATTTTCATCTTGCTTGTTCTTGAAAATCCATTTTGTTCCAATGACATTGTGTTCCGTAGTTGGCCTCTTGACTAATGACCATACTTGGTTGCGTTCAAAACTGTTCGATTCTTCTTGCATAGCAACGAGCCAATCATTTTCCATCAATTCATCTTGTACCTTGAGAGGCTCAACACTAGACACAAAAGAGAAGTGAGCACAAAAGTTTGTCAAATGTTTACGAGTGACTCTACCTTCCGATATGCCGGTGAGAATTTTGTCAACATCAACACGATTGACCACTCGAGGCATGATGGAGGTTATGGTTTCGCGAGGTTCAACTTCATGTCCATCATCCACGTCCTCAACATATGGAACATTAATGCGTGGTGGAAGATCATCTTCTTCATATTGCATTTGTTGAGGTTCATCATCAATGATTGCACTTTCTTGTTCTTGCCCTTGATGATGATCTTGTTCTTGAAAATTATCATGAAGAGGAACTTGATCATCTTCTTGCACTTGAACTAAGGGCATTGGTTGAGCAATAGGAGCTTGTGATGGTATAGGTGTTGAAGTAGTTTGTTGATGTGTGAGGCTTCCATCTTGTTCTTCTTCATCATGAGGTTCTAGTTCCATTGGAAGAAGTGCACCAACACCCATGGTCAGAATATCTTGAGAAGAATCTTCTTGACCTACATCACTTAGATCAACTTGCTCTCCATGGGAGCCATTAAATTCATCAAACACCACGTCACAAGTTTCTACAACACATCCATTGGATTTATTGTAGACTCTGTGGGCGTGAGAGTTTGATCCATAGCCAACAAATATGCCCTCAACTGTTTGGATTGAAATTTTCCTAACCATTCTCTTTTGTTGAGGATGAAACATTTTCACCCAAATACACGAAAGTAATTGACATTTGGCTTGTTCCCAGCTAGGATGTAGCGCCCGACCTCAAACGGTCAAGTCTATGTGCTTCAGTGTCATCCCTGGATCGGTAATGCTGACACACACAGTACTCGAAGGATTTATAACAGAGTACCAATCACACACTTATCACATCGAATGTCTCCAAAAGAGAAGTTATTACAATAAATATGGCTTAAGGCCATCTAACACGATAACAGCGGATGGCTTTGAAGATAAAGTGAGTCCATCAACTCCAATGGCATAGCTGAGTGCACGACAACGACCTATCGCACCTTTACTCGTCGTCTGAAAAGTCTGCAACATAATACGTTGCAGCCCGAAAACGGGTCAGCACATGGAATATGCTGGCAATATAACACAGTAGAGCAATGAACAGATAATGCTATCACTATATGCATATATGGCTGGTGGAGGCTCTAAGGTTATATGATTTTTTGCGAAAATCCAAATTTTCCCTACAACAAAGGAATAAATTTTATTTAACTATCATGGTAGTTGTTAAACATTGAGAAGGTTCCTCCAACTCAACCCTAATTAAGCATCATCATTAAACCCAATCAAATTATATTAGGAGTGATGAGATCCACATGATAATCCAAGAACTAGATACTCAAGATGTCCATAACCGGGGACGCGGCTAACCATGATTAGTTTGTACACTCTGCAGAGGTTTGCACACTTTTCCCCACAAGACTCGATCGCCTCCGCTGGATTTCTCGCACACCATGGTGTTTGGGAAACGGATGACCGAGACACAGTCTTTCAGAAACACTAACTCTTTACCCTGGGTGGACAGTTACACCTACTTTCCCTCTACATCTGCTATCCCACCACTTAAAGAGGTCATGCAGCATACTCAACTATGCCAAAGCCCACAATGGCTTGTGGCCGCACACTGAAGTTTCTAGCATGAATAATCTTATGATCCCTTTGAGCCTGGGTGGCGGACCGTAGAATGATCACACAGGTACTCCGGGATATCCTAGGACAACACTGGATTCTCCAAGTGCCCAAACAAGCAATCCACACAGAGGTGTATTAAAGTTGCCACCTTAAGTTGAACCATTAATTAACAATCTCACATCTGTCATGGAATACACTCAAACCCAATCCACGTCTACGAGCATAGCATAGCAATATAAGCATAACATAGAAGTAACTCCCAAGGGTTTGATATTAAAACAAGTAATAGGTTCTACCTTATCATCTACTTCCCAAACCCACATGTTAAGAGATCCTACTCATGCAATGTGTGAGGGTTGTATCAAATGCATAAAAACTAGGTAATAAAGGGGTATGATCAATGTGTTACTTGCCTTGCTGACGATCCGCAAAACCTAGTGACTCGTAGTAGCACGCTTCGCACTCGGGGAATTCTATCGCAAACAAACAATAACATACATAAGCAATCAAGCAAAGATGCACAGGTAAAACTCAAATAAGAAGATCTAACCAGAAAGTTCAACTTAAGAACTCCGGTTTGCATAAAGAATCAAATCAAACGGAGCAACGAAACTCAAACGGCGAAAGAAACAAGATCCGTTTACTAATCTGGACTAAAGTCAAATTTTACGTTATCAAAATCTTGTTCAAGTTGGTTAACCAGAAAGAGGGCTTCGAGACGAAGATCTAGGCGCTTGAATCGCCTGATTCCGATAAACGAGCGAAAAGTTATACTAGAACGAAGATCGGATCAGAAATCACGATCGAAAATAATCATGAAAATCCCGAGAAAAAGAAAAACTGACGAACAGGCTAAAGAACGAACATTCGCTGTCTGTGAATAACGGGTGAATGGCGTTCGTTTTAAACATATGAACGGACAAACATCCGCAAAATAAATAAACCGGCGGAAAAACCGATCTAAGAAAATAATCCAAAAGAACCGGGGTTAACCGTAGAAAACCGACCGGTCAACGGAGGTCAACGGCAAGATCCGGTGCGGCGGCGGCGGCTCTGGCGATGGCGGGCGGCAAGGCGGCAACGGCGGGAGGAGGCGGCGTAGCCAGTGGTGGCACTGGCGGCGGGCGCAAGGGAGGCGGCGGGAGGCGGCGGCGCCAACGGGCGGCATCGCTAGGGTTTGGGGGCGCGGGTGGGCTGGGCGGCGGCGGTGGGCTGCGGGGCAGGGGGCCCCGGCTTATAAAGCCCCCCGGGCGGAGTCCCGGTCGGGTACGGCCCGGAGTCGGTTTCCTTTTTTTAATATATTCCGACGTGCAGAAAAAGAAAGAAAAGAAATACTAAACAGACTCCAAAAATCCCAAAATAAATTTTCCCCGTCCTCTAAAAATATGCCGGAGAAGGTGAACATTTATTTGGGCCTATAATGCAATTTTGAAAATGCATATTTTCCTAATTCAAATAAAATAGCAATAAAATCTGAATAACATCAAATATTTGATTTTAATATTTTTCCTCCAATATTTCATTTATTTTGGAGAAGTCATATTATCTCCTCTCATATACTTTAATATGAAATATTTTTGGAGAGAAAATAAATTAAAACCAACGTGATCCTTGTTTCAATATTTGATAAAAATCAAATATGAAAAACGTGAAATCCCCAACTCTCTCCGAGGGTCCTTGAGTTGCTTGGAATTTCGAGGATCGCGAAACGAAAATGCAATAAAATATGATATGCAAGAATGACCTATGTATAACATTCCAAATTGAAAATTTGGGATGTTACATAGGAGCTCATACGGAGTATTTTCCAATATTGTGCAGAGGAAGAGCCGATTTGATGCATGGCATGCGGTGTTGACAGCCTCGGCCCAAAAACTATGTGGCGACTTGTATTCATCCAACATGGACCTTGCCATCTCCACAAGTGTGCGATTCTTCCTTTCGGCTACACCATTTTGGTGAGGAGTGTATGGAGCTGAATATTGATGCTCAATCCCTTCATCACCAAGAAATTCTTCCAAGGTGTAGTTCTTGAACTCAGAGCCATTATCACTTCTTATTGCCAATATTTGTTTGTCAAACTTGTGTTGTGCTTGCTTGGCAAAATCAATGAAGGTGATCTTTGTCTCGTCCTTGGACTTGAGGAAGAACACCCATGTATATCTTGAGTAATCATCAACAATGATAAGCCCATACTTTTTCCCACCAAGACTATCCCATGAAGGAGGCCCAAAGAGATCCACATGAAGGAGCCCCAAAGGCCTTGAAGTAGACACAATATTCTTGGGTGGGTGCTTTGATTTATGTTGCTTCCTGGCTATGCATGCACTACACACACGATCTTTCTCAAAAGAGACATTGGTTAGTCCAAGGATGTGATTACTCTTTAAGAGATCTTGAAGATTGCTCATGCCGACATGGGCTAGCCGGCGATGCCATAGCCACCCCTTGTCGGCCTTGGCCATTAGACAAGTTGCATGGAATGTGCTCTCTTTCGAGAAATCAACCGTGTAAAGGTTGCCATCCAACTCCCCAACAAAGGCCACTTCGAGAGTATATCTCTTAAAGACTTTCACATCTGTTAGTCCAAAGAGTGTATCATAACCAATGAAGCCAATTGGTGAGCAGAAAGCAAATGATATTTAAGGGATTGAACAAGCATGACATTTGCTAGAGACATGTCATTTGTGATAGCCACCTTGCCCAACCCGAGTACTTGTCCTTTTGATCCTCCACCAGACATAATGCTCATAAACGGTTGAATAGCTTCCATGAAGTCGTAGAGCAATTTGCTATCACCGGTCATATGATTGGTACAACCACTATCAATCACCCATTTTACTCCACCAGAGAAAGCAACATACACACAATTATGACTTGGTTAGAGGCACCCATTTTGCAATGGGACCTCTCAAGTTAGTCACAATGGTCTTAGGGACCCAAATGGCATTGAATCGGAAAGCATTTTGAGGACCAACAAATTTTGCATAAACTTCTCTATCCGTAGTCTTACGAAGTACATAGGATGGAGGAATGAACTCTTTTGGCTTGTTGAGAGTGGGCATGCCCCTTTTGGCCTTCCCACTACCAACCTTACCTTTCTCCTTGTGCCCTTCTCGTACAAATGTTTCTTTTAGAGGGGTGGTGCACTTTTGAGAAGATGACTTCTTCTTGCTTGTGCTCGGGTCAAACCCGAGCCCCTCTTTGGCAAACACCTCATTGTGTTGGCTCAATACCTCATTAAGGTTCTTTTGTCCTTGAGAACATGTCATGAGTCCTTTCTAGATTTGAGCCTTGAGAAAGCGATTCTCCTAGATGCTAGATCACTAATAGAGTTAGTAGTACAAGCATCAACATTGATAATAGGAGAAGAGTAAGCCTTGCCTAGAGTTTCAAGATAAGTAAGCTTGAGCATCTCAAAACTCTTTGTAAGAAGGGTGAGCTCTTCTTCCTTAGTCTTGAGAGACACGAAAAGGAGCTCACAATCCTTAAGAGAGAGAAGCATGAGACTTAGCAAGCTTACTTTTATCATTCATCAACTCTTCGCAAGAGTCCTTAGCCTTTTTCAAGGAGGCAAGATCTTTAGCATGAACATCAATGTTTGCACCAATTTTCAAGAATAGTTCATAATTTCGTGCTTCCTCATATTAGACTTTCCGCTCAAGGATTTCATATTTTTCCTTTTCCTTGGTTACGAGGGTTTCGAGTTCCTTAATGGTGACGGTGTGCTTACCCACCATCTCCATAAGCATACGAAACATAGTGAGCTTCTTTCCTTTGAGGGAGCACATGATCTTATTTAATTTAGCAAACATGGGGTCATCTATATCATTATCATCATAATTATCCTCCGCATCAAGGTACTCATCACTAGGAGTATGAGGTGTGAAGAGAGGAGGATTTTATCGTGGAGTTATGTTGGCCTAGTCAGGAGAGTTTTGGTCCTCTCCATCTTCTACCACGGCCTTTGCCATTAGGCACCTGTGAGCGTTGCCCTTATAGTCTTTCATATAGTTGTAGGTGACAACATCACCACTCTTGTTGACTAGCTTCAAGGTGTTTTGAGAATCTTGAGAAACTCTGGCAACACCACGAACATCATCCGGATTGGATTCTTCATGAGCAACCATTGCTTTCCCATCTCTCTTCTTGATCTTTGAGTTCAAAGGGTTTGAGAACTTCTTCTTGGGAAAGGTCTTGTGAAACCTTGGTTTATCTTCTCTCTTATCATAGGGGCAATCATTGGAGAAGAGGTTGGCTTCTTCATAGTTGTAACATTTTATCACTTTCTTCTTTTGGAATTTTCCCTTGAATTTTCCCACACTAAACTTCTTGACAAAGAGGGCAATGTCTTCATATGAAGCACTCTCATCGGAGTCAATCTCATCACCGTCTTCATCCTCATCATCTTCTTCTTCACTTTGCTCTTCTTCATATACATGCTTGGCCTTCAAAGCAAGATTGATTTTTGATGTTGAGGTACCATGCATGGCAATATGTTTCGTAGCATTTGACTTTGACTCTTCAAATAGTTGCAAAGTGGATATGATGTCGTCTGGAGTCATTTCGTTGAATCCATGGTGTTGTCTTATGTCCCACACCATTTGGTGATGATATGGAGCAAGAGCATGGAGCAACTTATCCACAAGAAATCGCTTAGTCAAGTTGAATCCATCGTGTGTCTTGTCACACTCACATGACTCGATGTCAGCAGCAAGAGTCATGAGACGCTCAAGGAGTTGCTTGGGACATTCACCTTTCTCCATACAAAAGTTTTGCAGTTGTCCCTTGGCAATTTCATATTGAGCAAGCAGGAGAGTGGAGGTACCGGTCTTGGTCCTCACAATGCTATCCCATAATTCCTTCACACTTGTGATATGTATGTATGGTCTCCTTTGCTTGTCAGTCATACCTCTCCTTATGCACATGGTTGCTGTTACGTTGAGATTCTTGTCATATACCTCTCTTCGAGTAAGATTCTTTGAGTCAACCGCTTGGTAGTCATACCCACTACAAAAAAAATACACTTCCGTGATGATACGTGTGTCGGGGAGGCTGATCGGACCCACGAACACCTATGGGACCGGTGGACCGAGTCCCTTTTGGTTCGGAGGGGGGCGGAGATCGCACGAAGAGCGGATCGAGGCGAAGCACACGAGCAGTTTACCCAACCGGAGCTCTCGAAGAGATAATACCCCTACTGCTGCTTGTCTGATTTGTATTGTGTTCTTGCTAGGGAGCGCTGAGAGCTACAGTATACTCCAGCTGCTAACGAGACCTAGCATGAGAGTGTTCGAACCCCTCTCTACGTTGCGCATGGGCCTCCTTTTATATGCTCAAGGGGTCTCCAACAGGTGGCAACGTAGATGAGGGTACAAATGGAAAAGTAGAAGTTGGTACACCTACTTGTACAAAGGTCTGATGTACTCTACCTAACCACGACGGCAAGGGACAAAAGCATTAAATGCCCGTCCATGTCGCCTAAACAGTGCAACAGGGACCGTCAGGTGCGCCACCGCTCGCCACGATGGCAAGCTTGTCAGCGCCGCTTATCGCTGCTCCCCGCTGGCTGCACAACCTCTTGACACGCGTGCATGAAATGGTCTCATGGCGACACGTTGGTGGATGAGCTGGAGCGGAGATGAAGAGAGGTCGCCTGCCGCGTCAAGTGCCTTGCCGCGGCTGAATCCTTGTCGCGTCCGGCGGCTTGTCGCTCTCCGAGCCTTCCCAGCAAGCTCCTCTTGCCGGGGTCTTGGCTTCTGCTTGCCCCGAGTGGCCTTCCCGGCAAGCTCCTCTTGCCGGGGCCTTGTCTTCTTGGTTAAATACTTTGTTCTTGAATGGCTCCAAAAGAACCACGGAGGATCTTGGCGGTGACCAGGCAAGCCCTACTGCTGGTGTTGCAACTGCCTGCACGAGTTCGGGATACTAGGGTACCCCTACTCTAGTACACCGACAGGAGCCCCCGGGCCTGGGCCACACACGGTGCCGAGCGCTGTTGGGCCAGGCCCAAAACAATGCACGGTCACACGCGGCCTTGATCACGCCGTAACTTGCTCTGGACCCACCACGTCCCCCACGAATAGCACGCGTCGAACGTGGCGTCGTGGGAGAGATCGTGGGGGGTTTCTTTAATTGGAAAAGCGGAACGTCCGCCCCCTCTCCCTCCTTATAAACAGGGGAAACAGGGGCAGGTCGCCCACCTCACCATTCGCTGTCCCATCTCGAAAACCACCGCCGCTCCCCCCTTCTCCTCTAATGCGAAGAGAGCAGCGCTCCGCCCCCTTTCGCCACAGCGCCATCAACGCCGTCGGTCTCCTCCACCGCCTCCGCCATGGCTCCGAAAGCCGACAAGGGAAGAAGCGAGAAGTCGGCCCGGGGCGCAGCGGCTCAGCGGCGCTGCGAAAGGAGCGGGCCATCTTCTCCCCCCAGCTCGACGCAAAGGAGCTGAGGGAGGGCTACTACCTGTTCTGGTCGACGGAGACGCGTGCGCATCCGCGCACGAAGGTACTCCCTGCCACCGCTTTGGAACTAGCCCCAACTGGGTACCCTTTCTTTGCGCTTTTCTTCTATTGCGAGCTCTGCCCGCCCTTTTCTGAGTTCTTTTGTGATATCATGAACACATACGGTCTCCGCCTCCTTGATTTCACCCCCAACGCTGTCCTGACCATGGCAGTTTTCGCACACCTTTGCGAAAACTTTGTCGGAGTCCACCCAAACGTAGCACTCTTCCGCCACTTCTTCATGCCCCGTGTCGAGAGAGGAGAGCCGCTTGCCGGAGGGATAGCTTGGATCTCCAGGATCGGCAAGAAAGAAGCTTATCTGGAAGGAGAGCTCCGTAGCAAGTGGGAGGAGTGGAGAGCCGATTGGTGGTGGATCGTTGAGGAGAACCCACAGCCTTTTCAATCGCCCAAATACCAAACTCCCATAGTGCATGACAACGATTGGAGCAACTTGGCGCCGGAGGATGCTAGGTTGAAGATAGTTGTGACCCGGATTTTGCGCCTCGGGCTTGCCGGACTCACCGTGAGGCTAGTTGGCGCAGATTTCCTTCGCCGCCGCATCACTCCCTTGCAAGAGAGGAGGAGACCTGCTTGGGAGTTCCAAAATGCGGCGGACATCATGAGGCTGCGCCCGGGCCTCAACTGGAATTTCACTGTCTTGGAGTTGGATGCGATGCTGCTAGAGCTGTTCAAGCATGACCCCGATCACCCGAGTGGTTTAGGTTGCCGAGGGGTCGCCCCATTGTGCAACAACTCTTCGCTCGACCGCATCCGCGTAATGATGCCGTTATGCGATTCGCATGGGATCGTTCCAACTCGGCAAGAGCCTTCCGACGACATCGCGGCGGCAGTTCTTCGATAGCTTGGAAGAAGTGCCAATCCGCCCCGATGAGCAGAAGAGGCTCACCCGCGACACCACCGACGAAGAGATGGTGCGCATTGCCACAAGGTTGGAGGAGGCGGCAGTGAATCTTGCTTGGCTGGCGTATTTGGGTTCACCGTGGAGGAGGCAGAGGCAGCAGAGGCGGCAAGCCTTGCCGAGCGAATGGAGTTCGCCGGTGAGGAAGAGCTTGCCGAAGCCGAGGCCGAGTCGAGCGAACCAGCCGAGGGCGCTTCTTCCCGACCATCCAGCAGCTTGCCGCAAACGGAGCCCCCGGCTCCGCCAAAGAGGCGTCTCTGCAAGGCCGGAGACGAGACGGGGTGGCAGACGGGCCAACAGCAGGCGCCAGCGTGGACGCGCTCTACCGCGGCAAGCAATGTTGGCGCGGGAGCACCCCATACTGCTGCGACAACTGGGGCGGGATCCTCCCAGGCCACCGCCGACACCTCCGCCAAGCGGTCAAGAGAGCCCACTCCTCCGCCTCGTCATGCTGGAGGCGAGCCGGAGTTTGATCTCTCCGCGCTCAGCTCCGACGAGGAAGAAGAAGAGTAAGCTTCAATATTGTGCTTGTATTTCTTCAATTTTGTTGCTTCATCTTGAATCTGATTTGCTTCGTTCTGAACTCTTTCCTTTTTCAGGACGCTGGCTCAGAGGGAGTCGAAGAGAGCCAAGACGCCGGTGGTTGTCATCGAAGATGATCCCCCCGTGGCGACAGGAGGCGCGTCTGAGACCCCCTTGCCGGACCCGGCAACCCTTCTTCAAAGCAGCCCCCAGCACAGCCCCCAGCGTAAGTATACAGTTTATTTCTTTCTGTTGGGCGTGCATGAGTGCTTCTTCTTTGTTGATATCTGACTTTGACTTGTGTAGAAGCAGAGCAGCCTCCTTCTGCTTCGACTACGCCGCCAAGGGTGGATTCCCCGGCAAGGGAGCGCTCCCCGGCAAGGGAGCCTTCTCCGGCAAGGGTACCTTCTCCGGCAAGGGAGCCTTCTCCGGCAAGGGGCAGCTCTCCGGCAAGGGACGGCACCAGTGATCCCTTGGTGGCGGAGACCACGGCTGCAGCCCCCGGCGCAGGTAACCTTCTTGCCTGAGTATTTCCCTTGTGTTTTTCTTCTTCTGATTCTATCTTTGGATATTTGCTTGACTTTCTTCATCCGTCCGCCACAGAGCCAATGGAGACCGAGGTCGCTGGCGAGGAGGACGCGCGCGGCAACACTGACGAAGCCGCCGCCGTGGGAGAAGAAGCCGGCGCTGACGAGCCCGTCGGCGAAGAGGCCACAGAGGCTGCCGCGGCAGAAGCTGGCGAGGGGTCTGGCGATCGCACTGACGGCCCTGAGGCCGCAGGAGCGCCAGGCGCTACACCGACCGCCGATCCCTCCGCCATCGCTGCAGCTGCCAGTTCGAAGAGCCCCAGCCCGGCGCCTACTTGAAGGCCGGCGACGGCGTCTTCATCAAGCTACCATGGGAGTCGAGCTCTAGGGCGCCGGTCGAAGGAGAGACCTTCGACGGAGAGCTGCTCGCCTCCGCTGGGCTGACGCTGGTGGACGCGCCAAGCAGCAGCAGCGGCGAGTCTGAGGAGGAGCAGCTGCTGAAGAAGCTCTTTGTCGCTCTACCGGCGCCCGACAAGCCAAGTTGGAGTCGGGAAGCACTTGTCGTGAGGGCGGAGCAGACATGGAGAAGCGCAGAAGAGCTCCGGGCGCCAACCAAGAAACTCTCGTAACGAAGCGTAAGAGCGGAGCGACTTGCTGAAGAGCGCACAGCCTTCATCCTTGAGAAGGCTGGGGTCGAGGAGCAGCAAAGGCTTGCTGCCGAGAAGCTATCTGCGCAAGAAGGCGAGTTGGCGCAGCGGAAGATCAATCTTGACAGCTATGAGGAAGAGCTTGTCGCGCGCGAGGAGTCACTTGGCGGGGCTCTAAAGGAAGCGAAGGATGCTGCCACAGCCGCCGAGGCCGCCAAGAAAGAGTTGCAGACGAAGGTGACGCAGCTGGAGGCCAGTCTCCAGAAGAGCGGCGAGGAGCTTGCTGCGCTCAAGCACGAGCGCGAGAAGGACGCCTACACTCTTGGCGAGCTGCAGGGCCGTCTCGCCGATAGGAGCAAGGAGCTCGACGCCGCCAAGGATTCCAAGGCAGATCTTGAGCTGAAGCTGACCACCCTGATGCAGACGCTGGACGGCGCCAAGGAGCGGGAGGTGGGCCTGTTGGAGAAGATCAAGGCCAACGAGGAGCTGCTGGCGAATGCTGTTGCCACCCAGAGCGCCTTGAGGGAGAGTGCGGAGCCTTTGGACCAAGGTCTCGTGGATCTGCCGCCGCCATCCACAACGAAGTGATGGAGCTGGGGATGGTGGATCTTGGATACTCCTCGACGAGCACCTCCAACCCAGCGCCAAGCTTAGCTTATTCTTCAAGGGCGTGGTGGACGGCTCTCCAACGACTCCGGAAGAGATCCCAAAGCAGGTGGCCGAGGAATCGCGCCAGATCGTGCAGAGCCCTCCGGAAGGTGTTGATGAAGGTGGCCTTCCGCAATCCAGGCCTCAACCTCAACGGCGTCCTCGGATCCTTGCCGCCCGGATGCCGATGTGGAGGCGCTCAAAGCCCTTGTCGCACCCATTACGGACAAGGTGGGCAAGATCAAAGCGGGTTGATGGCGACCGCGTAGACTAGGCCGCCAATTTTATCTTTCCCTTGTCGCTGGCGATCATGTTTAGAACAATTTGTTAGATCTGCGACAAGCTATTTTGTAATATAACTCTATCTTAGGCGATGATTGCAATGTTATTTCCTTTACTTGATTCCTTCCTTTGTATGCGTTTTTGCCCCACGCTTTTAGGGAACTTGTCGGTGCAGCACCTTTGCCACGGCGCTAAGTGCGGAACATCAGAACTTCTTTGGCGGTGCCGCCTCCGACAAGCAACCTTGTCGCGGACTAGCCGCAGCTCACTTAAGTTGTTGAGCGGACTCGAAACAAAGTAAGGGCGCGACCAGTCATGATTTGGTTCCTCCGTGCACAGGTTTTCCATACAAAGTACTATCGTTCGAGGAAGATAACTTAAAAAATTTAAAAATTGATTGCTCAAACTTTGGCAACTTAGCTTTTCTGTCGTTTGCTTCCCGGTAAGGCGAAATTTCCTCGAGCGACGCTTGGTGGCCCACACCGTTATCTTCTCCTTCCGCCCTGGCTAACTTGTGCGCGAGGGAACCTTCCTTTCTTTGAGAAAGAGAAAGAAGAGAAAATAAAGTCATGGAGCCTAGCGGCTCGATATTGCTTACCGGGTGTGGGTGCTGCACAAAGTGTTAGCCAAAACATGCAATAAAAATATGAAAGCATGAATTTGACAAGTTGTGCGCAACACATGAGCTTTACTTATGCACGGGATCTGCGCCCGGCTTTGTACAAAGGATTACATGCAACATCGGCAAGACTTGTACAAAAGGTGGTTCTTAGGAACAGGTTCCGCAACGCGCCTTCTATGGGTAAAACTTACGAAGATGCTCAATGTTCCGGGAGTTTCTCACCGGAATGCCATCTTCGGTCTCAAGGCGAACGGCGCCGAGCCTAGTGACTCGTTTCACCCGATAAGGGCCTTCCCACTTCAAGGCGTCAACTTGTTTGAATTCTTGGCGGACTGAACGCTACCGAAGAACAAGGTCGCCTTCCTCGAGGCTTCTGGCACTAACTTTATGCGGCTATGGTAGCGACGCAAAGCTTGCTGGTAACGAGCAGCTCAGACAATGACACGAAGAGCGGTCCTCCTCAAGGAGCAGCGCGTCATCTTGTCGCATGATTGCTCTTGTTCAAGCTCATCATAAGCGAGTACTCGAGGTGACCCGTATACGAGTTCCGTGGGGAGAACTGCCTCTGCTCCATAGACTAGAGCAAAAGGTGTCTGGCCAGTGGGTCGATTTGGTGTCGTCCTGATGGACCAAAGAACCACCGGCAGCTCCTCAATCCAGTTTCTTCCGCACTTGTGCAGCCTGTCGAAAGTTCTGGTCTTGAGCCCGCACAGACTTGACATTTTCCTTCTCGCTTGACCGTTGCTTCTCGGATGAGCAATGTATAAAGCAGACCTTGGCGCCAAGATCTTGGACGTACTGCATGAAGGTGCGGCTCGTGAATTGTGTGCCATTGTCGGTGATGATCCTGTTAGGGATTCCGAAACGGCAAACAATCGACCTGAAGAACTTGATCTTGTCTTTGTCACCTTCCTCACCGCTTCCACTTCCGGCCACTTTGTGAACTTGTCGATTGCAGCGTACAAGTATCGAAGCCCCGACAGCTCGGGGAAGGGGCCGAGGATGTCGAGCCCCCAGACCGAAAATGGCCAGGATAAAGGGATCATCTGGAGAGCTTGAGCTGGCTGGTGTATCTGTTTGGAATGGAACTGGCACGCTTCACACTTGGTTACTTGTGCAGCCGCATCCTGGAGGGCTGTCGGTCAGAAGAAACCTTGCCGGAAAGCTTTGCCGGCAAGTGCTCTTGCGCCAATGTGATGACCACATATGCCTCAATGTATCTCTGCTAACAGCTTTTGTCCGTCTTCCCGATGAATACACTTCAATTTCACCCCGTTGAGTCTTCTTCTGTACAGTGTGCTGTCGACAAACTGGTACATACTTGAATGCCGGGCTACTCTTTCCGCTTCTTCTTGCTCTTCGGGAATTTCTCCTATCTGAAGGAAATGGACAATCTGCTTTGTGCCCATGCTTTGGAGCTTGCGGCTCGACAACAAGGACTAAAGGCACATTCGCTCTGCGGGAACATCAGCTTCCACGGCAAGAACTCGCGCGCATGGCCGAGCTTGATGTTCCCGGCAAGCTTGCCGGAGCAAAACTTGTCGGGAGCGCTCGCTTCAACGAAACAAACCACAGGGCTTGTCGGAGCAGATCGCCCCTCAAGATCGTTGGTGTTGATCACGGGGACCTTTTGGTGGCGGCTTGGGAAACTCTGCGGAAAATAGTCACCAGAAATCAACTTCCTCTTCTTGCTCTGTCCGAGTTGATGGTGTTACGGTTGGTTGAGTTAGCTTGAGCACAAAAATCCCTGGTTCCACAGTGCAACTTAAGTGCAGCGCACTTTGGCGAAGCCATCGGCAATATCATTACGAGCTCTTGGAACATGTTCCATTTGTAGGCCGTCAAAGTGTTCTTCTAGCTTTCTCACTTCATCAACGTAGGCTTCCATCAATGGACTACGATAATCTTTATTCACTTGGCGGACGACAAGCTGCGAATCACCCACGACAATAAGCTTCTTAATCCCAAGGTCTCATCGCAATCTCGAGACCGGCAAGCAAACCTTCATACTCTGCGGTATTGTTTGTTGCTTGCTCCTTGGGAAAGTGCATCTGGACTATGTACTTGAGGTGCTCTCCGGTGGGTGCTATAAGCAGCACGCTCAAGACCGGGCGCCTTTGCAGCGAGAAGGCACCATCAAAGTACATCAGCCACTCTTTGCTCGCTTCCTTAACGGGGATGCTCGTCTCGGAATTTCTTCATCTTGCGTTGGGGTCCATTCCGCTATGAACTACGCCAATGCTCGCTTTGGATAGTTGATGTGCTTTCAAACTTGAGGCCAAAGCTTGAAGTTCCGGTGCCCACTCGACAATCCTGCCTATCGCCCGGCTTTTGGCAGTATCCTCTTCACGGAAAGCGAGTGACAAGCTGTTATCTCATGTGCTTGGAAGTAATGGCGCAGCTTTCTCGAGGCCATGAGGAGGCCAAAAGCAATTTACGTACACAGTACCTTGACCTAGCCCCTGCGAGAAGGGAACCGACAAAGTAAATTGGGCGCTGCACCATCCTTTTACATGCACTGCTCATGCGTCTGCCTTGAGATCCGTCCTTATCGGGACCAGAGCTTGCCGGGCGAAGCCCCCCGCTTGTCGCTGGATGTGTGCGCCGTGGTTGCTAGCTCATCATCCGCCTCCCTCTCCGCTACTAACGCAGGCACTAACCACTTGATTGGTTGCCGCTATATATAGCAGCAACTTCTCTTGTGGCCTAGGTGCAACAAGTGTTGGAGTGGAGGACAGGTATCTCTTCAGGTCCTGCAGCGCAGCCTCCGCTTCTGGAGTCCATTGCATCGGACCTGCCTTTTTCAAAATTTTGAAAAACGGCAGGGCGCGCTCAGCAGACCTAGAGATAAACCTGCTGAGAGCAGCCACGCAACCGGCAAGTCTTCGTACATCCTTGACGCGCTTTGGTGCTTCAATCTGCTCAATGGCCTTGATCTTGTCGGGATTAGCTTCAATCCCTCACGAGACACGAAGAACCCGAGAAGCTTGCGGAAGGGACTCGAACACGCACTTCGGGGTTGAGCTTGAGGTTGATCTTGCGCAGATTTGCAAAGGTCTCATCCAAATCTTGAACCAGAGTTGCTTTGTCCTTGCTCTTGACCACTATGTCATCCATGTAGGCTTCTACATTTCTGTGCATTTGCGGCTCAAAAGCGTCATGGACTACTCTTGCAAACGTTGAACCAGCATTCTTCAAACCGAAAGGCATCCGTATGAAACAAAGATGTGCCACATGGAGTAATGAATGCGGTTTTCTCCTCATCCTCTTCTCGCCATGAAGATCCGATGATATCTCGAGTAGGCATCAAGAAATGAAAGCAAATCACATCCAGCCGTGGAGTCAACAATCGGCCGATGCGCGGCAAGGAAACGGGTCTTTGGGAAAAGCTTTATTAACATCCGTGAAGTCAATACAAAGTCTCCATTTCCCATTTGCCTTGCGCAGAACTACAGGATTGGCCAACCACGTAGGATGGAGCACTCCTCTGACAAGGCCTGCTGCTTCCAATTTCTTGATCTCTTCTGCGAAGAATTCTTGGCGCTCGATGCACTGCTTCGACTTTCGCTTGACCGAATTGGCGCATGAGGACAGACAGCTAAGTGATGCTCAATTACTTTCACAGGAACACCGGGGATGTCGACGGTTGCCATGCAAACACGTCGGCGTTACGCTTCTGCAGGAAAGCAACGAGCGTGCCTTCCTATTTAGGGTCGAGAGTGGCACTGATGGTGAAGGTACCACCAGTGCCGTCCTCCTTGGCGGACACCTTCTTGGTCTTTGGCGGAGCTGCCATCGTCCTCTTGCACTTGCCGGTGGAGCTTGATGGTGCGTCCTCGACGGTAGCGCAGCATTCCGAAGAGGTGCGCTTGCCGGAGTGGGCATCAGAGCTCTTGCTGGACTTGGTCTTCTTCCCCCCGGGAGCTTCAGCGGCAAGTGTTTTGCTTTCGCTGTTGCAGCTGCTGCTTCCGGTAGATCTTGTCGGCACAGATAAGAGCATCCTTCTTGTCGCCATGGACAGAGATGATGCTTATCGGGCCTGGCATCTTCAAAGAGTTGTATGCATAATGAGAGGCTGCCATGAACTTAGCGAGTCTTTGGGCGGCCAAGTATCCCATTGTAAGGCAATGGGAAATCAGCAACGCCGAATGTGACCCTCTCGGTCCTAAAGTTCAGCTCACGCCAAATGTTACCGGCAAACAGCGTGATCTTCCCCTTGGCTTGCTCCTTCCGGATTGATTCCTTGGAATGTGCGGTCTCTTGAGCTCATTGTCGAGGATCTGAAGCTTACGGAGCACCGCGGAGGAGATCAGGTTTAAGCCGCCCCGCCCGTCAACTAGCATCTTGGTGACCTTGAGGTTGCGGATAGTTGGTGATACCAACATCGGCAAGCACCCGACCGCAGATTATGCGATCGTGGTGGTCCTCAATATCAAAGATGATAGGCGTCTGGACCACTTCAGAGGCTTGCGTGACTCTACAGATGGTTCAATTGCATTAACTTCCCGTATCCACTTTGCTTGAGTTGGCGGTGGGAAGTATGCGAGGAAGCACCTCCGTCAACACAGAGGACCTCTCAGCTTCAAACTCCCGCTCATCGGTCTCGCTGCGTCTTCCATATCTTCGTCGTCGTCGTCATCTTCATCCTTTTGGCGGCCCGCGGGGAGGTCATCTCCTTGCATTGCTGCTTGGCCTTGCCAGCGGCGTCCTCCCGGCCGGGACATTTCTTGCCGACTCCCGGCACCTTCTGGGCCTTCTCCTTGTCGCGGCTCGTACTCAGCCTTCATTGTTCAACAAGCTGCTCGACCTTCTTGCAGACTCTGGAGGTCATGGCCCTTGGTGCGGTGGATCTTGCAAGATCGCTTGCCGGAGCCGTCACGCTTGTCCGGCGGCCGCCACAGATCGGTGGTTGGCGTCGTGGCAACCTCCTTGCCGGAGCCACCAGCCTTGGCGTTCTTGTCGCCACCTCCGTTGTCGGACTGCTCAACAGCTAGCACTTCTCCGCCTTTCTTTTTCTGTTGCCTGCCGCCACGGCTCTTCTTTGCCGTAGCGGTTTCCTCACTGCCGATCCTGCTTCCGCATTCTCTCACAGGAGTCTCCTCCCTTCCTCGACGCGGCGCACTTGTCGGCCAAGGCATACAGCTCACCGACGTCCTTGACTTTGCACATCGCCATCCCTCCCTCATCCTGCGGTTCCACACGTTACGATGAAACGTCTTTGATCACCTTGGCGGGGTGGACATCTAGGATGTTGTAGTGCACACGGCTGAATCTATGAATGAACTTGCGCAGGACTCTCCTTCCTTACGGGCGGCGCAGATGAAGGTCACTTTCTTGGCCATGAGGCTTGTGGCCGCCTGTGAAGGCGCCAACAAACTGATGGCATAGATCTGCCCAAGAGGATATGGAGCTGTCCGGCAAGTGCATGAGCCAAGATCTGGCATTGGACTTGAGTACCAGCGGGAAGTAGTTGGCGAGGATCTTGTCGTCTCGTCCCCCCGCAGCTTGCACCACGATGGTGTAGATCTTTGAGGAACTCCGACGGATGCGTCCCGCCATCGTACTTCTCTCGCACATCGGCTTGAAATTCTTCTTCTTGGGCCACCGGACTTGCCGCAGCTCATGAGTGAACGCAGGGCAACCTCCAGCGTCTGACAAGTCGCTGGTTCCCTGGCGCATGCATATCGACAGAAGGCCCAGCGCGCTGGTCTGACTGACGCCGCGCTTCTCTTCGGCGTTCGATGCGAGTTCGAGCGTCTTCTTGTTGTCGTTCATGTAGCACTTGGCGCTGATCGCGGCGAGCTCGTGGATCTGATGATGCAGTGGAGTCGCTGTCGAGGTGGATCCGGCGAGTCGGCGATCTTGGCCTTTGGGATGGAGAGTGCATGGTGGTTGCACCTCCACAAGTCTCGTCGCCACCGGCTCGTGTCTTGTCGTCTTGCCGCGGCAATGATGCACTCGGTTGCCGCGGAGCGTCGCCGTTGGCAAAGCCGATGAGACTCTGGATGGTGGCCCTCTATTCGTCAACCTTGTCGGCTGTTGGAGGGTAGTCGAGGAGCAGTTGGGCTCTCGCCAAGGCTTCTGCTGGAGTAGTGGGTGGCAATGGTGAACGGTGCGAGGAGCGGGATATGCTCGGACTTCTAACTATGTTAGAAGGAGCAGCATCCGCCCAGCGATCGTATACCTCGCTTGTGCCGGCATGTTGGCGTGCACGCTGGTCTTGAGGGCCTCGAGATCCTCCGGCTCGGTCTTGATCCAACGAGCGTATGGTAATGCTGTGAATACCATGACGCTGTTGGTCCCGCTGCTCTGAGATGGGCGCGGGGCATGTGCGGACGCCGAGGTTTGCGCGGCCTTGTCCTTGGACTTGGCAGCGTCACGAACTCCTTCGCCGGCGCCCGTTCTTCCGCCAGCGTCTGCTCCACCACCCGTTTGCTCCGGTGATGGTGGGTTCGACGCGGACGGCTCCGCCGCCGCCGAAGCCTTCTTCTTCAGTGGCATGTTGATGAAGATGTTGAAGATGTTGCTCGTGTGAACGCCGGATCAGGTTCACACAGCATCGACGCCTTACCCGGGCGCGCCAAAGATGTCGGGAGGCTGATCGGACCCACGAACACCTATGGGACCGGCGGACCGAGCCCCTTTAGGTTCGGCGGGGGGGGTGGAGATCGAACCAAGAGCGGATCGAGGCGAATCACACGAGCGGTTTACCCGGCATCGAGCTCTCCGGAGAGATAATACCCCTGCTGCTTGTCCGATTTGTATTGTGTTCTTGCTAGGGAGCGCCGAGAGCTACAAGATACTCCAGCTGCTAACGAGACCTAGCATGAGAGTGTTCGAACCCCTCTCTACGTTGCGCATGGGCCTCCTTTTATATGCTCAAGGGGTCTCCAACAGGTGGCAACGTAGATGAGGGTACAAATGGAAAAGTAGAAGTTGGTACACCTACTTGTACAGTGTACAGTGTACTCTACCTAACCCTGACGGCAAGGGACAAAAGCATTAAATGCCCGTCCATGTCGCCTAAACAGTGCAACAGGGACCGTCAGGTGCGCCACCGCCGCCACGATGGCAAGCTTGTCGGCCGCTTATCGCTGCTCCCGCTGGCTGCACAGCCTCTTGACGCGTGCATGAAATGGTCTCATGGCGACACGTTGGTGGATGAGCTGGAAGCGGAGATGAAGAGAGTCGCCTTCAGCGGCAAGTGCCTTGCCGCTGGTGAATCCTTGTCGCGTCCGGAGGCTTGTCGCTCTCCGAGCCTTCCCGGCAAGCTCCTCTTGCCAGGGTCTTGTCTTCTGCGTGCCCTGAGTGGCCTTCCCGGCAAGCTCCTCTTGCCGAGGCCTTGTCTTCTTGGTTAAATACTTTGTTCTTGAATGGCTCCAAAAGAACCACGGAGGATCTTGGCGGTGACCAGGCAAGCCCTGCCGCGGGGTGCTACAACTGCCCGTGCACGAGTTCGGGATACTAGGGTACCCCTACTCTAGTACACCGACAACGTGTTTGTCACAGTACGTCGCGTTTTTTGTCATGCATGTACATCCATGAAAAATTTATGACAGAATCAAGATAGTCATATATGTGTTGTCGTAGAAGTGTTCCATGACATTACCAAAATTATCATCACGGAAGTGTCCACTTCCATGACGATAAATCGCGGCGTCCGCAGAAGTGCTTTTCGTCAAGGGTGACCGACACGTGGCATCCACCATAACGAACGCCGTTAAGCTATCGGGTCGGGTTTTGGATCCGATAACCCGTTAACGGCCCGACCAATGGGGATTTTCCACGTAAAATCATCATTGGCCGGAGGAGACACGTGTCAGGTCCGCGTTGGCACATGTGTCACTCATCCAATGGGCGAGACGCGCCTATGATATGTTGACACGTGGACCGGCCCATCAAGTTTAAATGGGCCGGCCCAACTGAAGGCCCACAAGATTTTGCGGACCATAATGGGCCGGCCCAGCTAAAGGCCCACGAGATTTTGTGGACCATAATGCGCTGGCCCAGCTAAAGGCCCACAAGATTTTGCGGGCCCTAATGGGCCGGCCCAGGTAAAGGCCCACAAGATTTTTGTGTGCCATAATGGGCCAGCCCAGGTAAAGGCCCACAAGATTCTTGCGGATCATAATGGGCCGGCCCAGCTAAAGGCCCACGATATTTCACCGACATTAATGGGTCGGCCGGTATGAAGCCCACAAGATTTTGAGGACCCTAGTAGGCGGCCCATTAACTTGGTTGCCATGTTTTGGGCCAAATGCCGCCCATATTTGATCCGGGTCCATTAATGGCACCTTGCCACGCCCGGCCTAATAGTGGCCCATATGAGATCCGGCCCGTTAAAAGCCTACCATGTTCTGGGCCAAATTACGGCCCAGATCAGGTCTGGCCCTCTAAGAGGCTTTGGGCTCAATTATGGCCCATATCAGATTCGGCCCGTCAATTGGACACTACGCTTTTGGGCCCACTTGCTAAAGGCCCACTTAGTAATTTGGCCTGATATTAGTTTTGGCCTGTTAAGGGCCCGTTTAACATTTTGGCCCTATATTAATTTCGGCCTGTTAAAAGCCCGTCATATAGTTGGGCCTAACTACGGCGGTTTGCATTCGCCCGCTTTCATGACCGATATCTGATTGGGCCAAACAAGGACCGAGACAATTATGGCCTTTAAAAGCCCGTGATTTGATTCGCACAATCATAGGCCGGGGTTCACTTCGGGCTGCCGCCGTTCCATGAGCTGTTCGGCACGTTTTAGGCCCAACCTACATCGTGATTGCATGACAGACCGATTATGTACCGTAATTATACGGTTTGGTCGGTTTACTGCGAAGACAGGATATATATACAGTAAAATAACTGCAGCATTGTGAATAAGAAAAAACCTAGACTATACAATAAAGAAATTACAGCATATTACATCCACTGGGCATCAAAGTTCGCCACTATGATAATAAAGCACAAGTAGAATGATTACATACCTTTGGGCATCAAAGATCGCCACCTGTGCAAATAAACACGCCAACAAAATAATATACAAAACCGACATCACTTCAATAGTGTTCAAGAAAGGTTAGCCCTGCTGGGGAGCTGCAGCACGAGCAGCTGAGCAAGATGATGAGACTGCGCTTGTTCAACACTTATATCTTCCTCACTCTGAAAGATAAACAAGCAGACAGATGACAGGTTTTGCACATAAAAGTATCAAGGTTGACAATTCATCACATTTCTTCTTGTCGAATAAAGTGACACAGTTTAAAATTGCATTAACACAATATAGTATTGTTCAGGTCAAGACATGGCAGGAAATGACATTGTGAAGGAGTTGGCAGCTTCACGACACCCTTTGGATTACAGATCAAGAACTCATAAGTATCAATGGTTAGTGTTCTGTCAATTTATACCATTTGAGATTAGCAAATAAAGAGACGGTTTAAATAATAGTAGAATGATATGACATTGTTCATAGTTAAGACATTGCAGAATATGACATTGTGTTGTAGTGGGTAGGTTCACCACACCTTTGGATTCTGAGATGAAGAAACGAGAAGCATACATGCAGTGCAAAAGAAGATCACTTGCTCTGTATAGTTTAATTTACATGGTGTGAAGAAGGAACTTAGCTGTACAACTGAAAACTTAAATTGAGAAAGGACAAACTTTTGTTTATGAACTACATAATAAACTTTAAACAAGCAATTTGATGCAAACACCAAAAATAAACAGCTATTGCAGTCATGCCTAACCAAATATATACAACACAGTTTGAAGGCTTGAGATGGACAAACTTACATTATTGGTGAAGACAGGCTCTATAAAGGCCTTGTCCATGCTGATGGGGGGGTGGCAATTCAAGAAGTTTACCACAAAATCTTCTTCAAAAGCATTGCCTTTATTCTACATTTTGTTAAGAGTAAATATAGATGTGATAATATACGAAAAAATGGAGAATATTTAAGATAAGATGAAGAGTGATGCTACATAACCAAGTAGCTATAAATGTAAGTCTTGATGATCTGAGCAAAAGGTACAGCCAAGAGCAATGCACAACTAAACTTCTTCAAGACCAACCTTATGGTAAGAGTAAATATAGATCGATGTGTAGAAAATGGAGGGCAAAGGAAAATAAGCTGCAGAGTGATGGTACATGAACAACTACTGTCATTATAAGTACATCGATAAAGGACATGACGTACTTACAAGAACAATGCGAGCTAAAAACATTGGCATTGGATATATTCTACACAAATGTAACCATTCATACAGATCGATAATTCGAATGAACAATTGATAAGCAAGCTATCATGCATACTGCTGTCACATAATGAACCAGGTATGTATGCAAAATGCGGTGATACAGGACAACAGGTACTAACAAGAGCAAAGCAGCGGGCAGCATATTTGCGATATCCTCGTTGTTCTTGTCAAACCGAATTCTTCTTGAGCAGATTTCCTGCAAAAAGATCCGTAAAGGCACATGCGAAAAAGTAGAAGTTCAGATTGTCATGTGATTTCATAGACAGTACCTCATCATGGGAACGAGACTAGTGCATAACAAGGTTTTTCCATTCAATGTCTTCTAAATTTAGCACAGGAGACTTCACCGGAAATTCGTTTATAGACTTGCCATCGAAGTGTGATTTCCTCAGGTAACATCGATACTGCTGCAATGCTTCCTTGAAAAGCGCAAGCAAGCTTTGCTCGTCATGACTATCCAGATTGACCCTCACCTACTTACAACAATGTAATGTAAATCACTGATGTGTTCAATCAGCAGAAAATAGGAAAATAATCACCATGAATTATAGCAGTTACACGTAAGTGGGACAGGAAGATGTGAAAATGGTGTTTGTCTTCACTATAATCTTCCCATGATGGGAATATATGCACGTAGTCCCTAACAACATTGAAAGCATTGTATTTTAACTGGGAATAACTGGAATGGGGTTCCAATCTGCAGGAATTGGTTGTCTCTGCAGTTGGGATAGGTCTTCGGCCGGTGGACTTGCTATACTTTTTGCTGGAGTGGGATTTTTCTATGGTACGGCTGGTGCTATGGCAACTGAAATCGGCATAGCTTTTGCTGGAGTGTAGGTCCTATGTGGTGGGGCTAGTGGTGTAGCTAGTGAAGTATGGGTACAGTCTGCTAGAGTCGGTCCTACGTTTTGTGTCACTAGTTGTAGAGCCAATATAAGTGGGGTGCCGTCTGATTTCTCCGGCACCACCACGTTTTTCAAGGACTTTCTTTGGTGCTCCTTCAGGTTCGGCAATCACCCTCTTCCTTTCTGATGTCTGATGCACAAGAACAACATTTGAGTGAAAAACATGGTATGATGACAGATGGAATATGTATTGATAATGGATGGGCATGGTATCTTGACATATATGATGAGTAAACTAAGAAAATTGCGGTGCTACAAAGTAGAGGAAATGCAAGACAACTTATGCAAGATACGCGCAATCAATAAAACCTTGCCAAATTAGAACATGCACCTTGATGGGTGAACATGACAGGCCATCTGCCTTTGACTCCTCGAGGTTAGAATAGTCATTAGGATCATATTCTGAACAAGAATCTACAGGTGGGGAGCGTATGAGTTTCATTGCATCCAGAATGGCACTCAATGCCTTGGTGCCAATTTTGTAAGTCGTTGCAGTGTTCCACAATATTCTTCTGATGCGCGGATTCTGATATTCACTATGATTACGTATAATATCTGAGAAGCATGAAAACATAAACAGTAGTGAGATTATCTTTGTAATGCAAAGGATATTCTAATATAGGGCGCCCAGAAACCCTTGTGTGCTATCACGGATTACGATGAGAGAGCCCATGTGTGGTGTAATATGGTGTGTGCATTAATATAATCTGGCATAAGTACAAGAAAATAGGCTCCAGAAGTAAGGATAGTTGGCAGATGATAGGTTCATAATATACTATATAGGGAGTTTATTGCCAAACCATGATAACAAGAGCACACAACAACTAGGCAGATCATAGTGTACATAAAAGGGGTACACCATAACCAGGATATATAAATCGGGAAAGTGGAACTGGCTGGAAATTACAGTGTTGTATTGCCGCTACTAATTGAAAGCCTATCGATCACGTACAAGACAGCTCTATCAGCTGTTGACTGCAGATGTCCCTGCTCCCCTTCCTGACAAGGAACATACTATGCTTCCCATACAGAACACCGCATGTGCCGCCGGCCGAACCACCGGCCCCACCGCCTGTGTTCCTCCGCCACCCCCACCCCCGCCCCCACCCGCGTCGAGTTTTCTTCGTTCGAAGAGGCCCCACCACCGCCCCCCACAACCACCGTCCCCACCTGAGCCCCTTCCTTCGCACCGGCGAACTCCGGCGAGCTCTCAAAAATCGACTGACCCAATTTTTAAATTTAGTCTACTGTGATTTAACTAGTGTGGAATATAAAAGGGGAAAACCATAAGCATTGCGAGTATAGTGTTGAGCGTGCCATGGCGGATCTGAAGGTGCAAACCGGACAAAGGCAACTTCGCAACCAAGACAAGAAATCAGAGTAAAGCAGTGGCGATCTATTTTCTTGTTGCGATAAATAAGTTGAGCAGATACGAAAGACTACCACCTCTGGTGCGGCGCCGTGTACGCATCTGCTGAGAATTTGACGGTGCTACGGTAGCGATGGCTGTCGGCAGCGTGGAAGTAGATCTAGGAGGGTGGACGATGGCGGCGTGGCGCGGTGGACGAGACGGTCCTAGGAGCGGCACCGGCAAGGTGGACGACGGTGGGGATGAAGCGAGAGGACGGGATGCAAGGATCCCGGTCCGAAGCCGTCGATGAGAGAGGTCTATATCTTGTAATGGACGACGGCGTCAGGGTATCAGCTCCGGCATGGTGGAGGAGGACGGCGGTGGATGGGGTGGCGTACGACAGCGGACGGAGGAGGGTGGGGTGGAGAGGGTGTTTTGGTGCCCACGGAGTACGAATGGAGAAAAGGGAGGTAGAGAGGAAGGGGGGAACCATGTATTCAGGGCGCGCTTGTCTCAAATGCGAGGAAATTTACAAACTTACCCCCCTTTCAAATTTCTACTACATCATAGCAACATTAGTCGGTTGGGGATAGGACGGTAATCTCGCATACATCGAATATTTGCCTGTGGGAGTTTGTTTTTGGCGCCCACCGTGTATGAATATGAATCGGGGAGGGAGTCGATTTCGGCCAAGGACACACTGTGTTTTCGCGCCGACCGTGTATGAATCCGGGTGAGAGGCGGTTACGCCACGTTTGGGTGAAATTACAAACCTACCCCTATCGAAACCTATAGAAATCCAGCAGATAGGCTTTGCGTGGCAGGGATAGGCAGTAGTGATTTCCATCTCGCAGATTTTGGTTTCGGGCGGTTACCGCGACTTTCCCCGCTTCGTTCAAATTTTGGAGAGTGCACGTTTACCGTGCCAACTCAATTCGAATCCTGTTTGTATTCTATTTTTTTCGAGCGGGATCCATTTTCAATTGGAATTACATTCTATATACATCATTTTTTTATATATACTTTCAAAAGCACAACAAAGAATTATGCTCGTTTATATGTATAATATGATTTACAAAGACAACGATCTCGAAATCTTAAGGTTGAATTCGAATTTTTTTAACCAAATTATGTTCTACTAAAATGTATGGATCAGTAATATCTACATATTAAATAACATAGATGTGCGTGAATTCATATGAGTATGCATGTTTGATAGATCAATTTTGGTTCGAGTATGGTTTACATGTATCATCATCTCGAATTCAAATATTTGAATCCCTTGTTTGTTCACTCCTTTCACGCCCATCTCTCTCGCATGCATGCTCCTTCAGGTAGCTATCACTCTCTTTTCTCCAGCTCACCCGCACGCTCACTTCATGTTTCTCCTATCCTCGCAAACATGGTCTCTCGATGTCTCCCTTGAGAAGTGTCACACTCTCCCTATCATTATACATTACACGGTTTTAATTATCTCTCACATCTCTACTGTTCTCTGGTATCACTTGGTACCTAAGCTTTCTTTTTCACCGCCACACACACAGTCTCCACTCGTCTTTCACTTTGTCTTTCTCTCTATGGGATTCTCTCACACACCCTGTATGTCTCTACATATGACTCATACCACTAAAATTACTCTCTCTCTCTCCTGTAGACACAACATTTGTTGCGGTCTCCTTTTCATCTCCATCCCAGACTGACATTATTCATTTGTTTACAGATCAGACAACCCCGACTACCGTCTCCTCTCTCTCTCTCTCTCTCTCTCACAGACACACACACAACTCCTGCTTCCACTCCCCTTCCCGACTACCGTCTCTCTCTCACACACACAAAACTCTCGCTTCGCTTTCCCGACTCGTATTTCTCTCACAAACATTTATCGACTAGCTAGCCTCTAGATAGGTTTATACACCCGCTCACTCGTGCTTCCACCATCGCATACATGTCTCTCTCCCGCTCCTTGTATCTATGTAGATTTTTCTTCCCTTCTTGAGAGACGCCCTCTCGATCGTGCACACACACACTATCGCCTCATTTTAAGCTGATACCTACCGCACACACACTCCTTGTGTCTTTGTCACACATGCACTCCGTCCTCCTCCACTCTCCCTCTCTCTCACACACACATGGGCTTTTTGCAACAACTAGCAAGATGCCCATGCTGTACCTGAACATCAAGATTCATTTGTATGAGTAGTTTATCTTGTGGGGAAAAGGATGAGCGAGGAAGGCCTTATTTGCAAATGTGGAGAGGGGTGGGTATCTTTTGCAAAATTACCATAGTTTCCTTCCTATCCATCAGATATAGATCGGGCGGCCTATATTGCAGTATGGCAGGCACACGATCATCACCGACAATGCTTTTTATAAGAGTAGGGAGAGTTGGTGATGATGGTGGGCCTGCCATCCTACAATGTAGGTTGTCCGATTTATATCTGACAGATAGGAAGGAAAATATGGCAATTTACCCGCACTCTTCACCACATTTGCAGATAAGGCCTTCCCTCGTTCATCCTTTTCTCCCACAAGATCTTGATGTTCCATGCAACACATGGGCATCTTGCTAGTAAGAGTAGAAAATTAGACATATACCACTTCTCGAATCTTGAAACCAACAACATTCCTCCCTTATCTCATCAAAACCGCCAAAGGAATATATTTTGAGTGAAACATAACATATTTTTAGTGATATACGTATTTCAAAACTAGACTTTTTTCTATCAAATCGGTGAATATGTATTAATCTACTTTGATCGTGTGGCAACGCATTGGCACATTGCTAGTAGTTATTATAATTTTTTGGACACCAGACAAACGGTGGAGTACATGTACGAAGAGAAGAGGCGCCGCACGCTTGATCGGCCTCTCGCTGTCTCGCACACATGAGTGTTACGTAAAGGCGGCGTTAACAAATAAACACTAAAACCCTAGGTGCACGATTGCTGCATTTGCGGGTGCAGTGCGTGGTGGAGCACCTTTGTAGGAATAGTCAGCTCGGCGTGATAATTTGATCCGTAGGAGTTGATGGTCGGGACCACGGTGAACGACTTGGAGCGGTGGCTCGCCGATTGCCATAAATCGAGTAGCCACGTTTAAAATATTGTTTTTTAGCAGGGTTAAGAGTTCCGATTTTCAATGGCGCGTTATAAGTAGTAAGTAGTTTTCAGAACGATTGGTATGGAGCGAAAATGGAATTCATAGTACTACGTACCTCCTTGGCGTATGGTTGTATGGTTTTTTTTGCGATGGAGGTTGTATGGGTTTATGTTGCGAGATGTTGAACCTGGTAGTTCTAGGGAAAATACTATGGTTTAGATTTAGATGCTGGTTTTCAGTAATGAAAATCGGAAGGGGAAACCCTTCTTTGATTAAAAAAAGCTACTACCTCCATTCTGCTTTACTAGTCCCTATCATACTTTGGGTCAAAGTTTGTCCACGAATTTTACTTGTGAAATGTGAATGGAAAACGAGATTTTGTTATACCCAAACAAAAAAGGACTGGAGGGAGTGATTGCTCTGACACAGACGCGACCTCTCATAGCGCAGGCATTGAACCGGCGCGCCGACCAAGAGGGTCGCACTTTTCGCTGCGAGCCCAGTGAGCACGCCTCCTCGCCGCGCGTGCAACCAGCTTAAGACTGCCCCGCCTGCCTTCATTGAATCCAGCAGCGTGTCAAACACGATCCCTTTTCATGAGGCCGGGCATTTTAGAACACAAAAATGACTAAAATATAATTAATTTACGCATGGTCTTGACTTGTTGTGCTCGTGACCTTGGTAGCGGGAACTAGTAGAGGATTTTCTTTATTTATAACTCTCCTCACATTTTTTTGGCTTTGAAGTGAATCATGGTTGTGGACATTATGTATGAATGTGCAGATATCTGTGAACATGAGTTTGATGTGGAAGTTGAACTTGGAATGTCGGGCTTGTGCGTGAACTATACCATGTCCATTGCTTAAATGCATTATTGTTTGGAAAGTAATTGCTGTTATTACATGACCCAAAAAAAACATTTTGTGCCACATCAGTAGATGCACGGACATCACAATAGGCATAATGACTGGATAAACATTTGAACCTAGCTATTATGAAGGAAATTTTGTATTGACAACAGTTTTAGATAGCAGGAGACGCCTAGCCTGCTCTGCCTCTACTAGCTTATTTCTGGTTTCTTCCATCTCTTCTTTGGCTTGGGTGAAGAGAGCACCTGATTGCTCTTTTCGCTTCTTCTGGAACTCAGCTACATTCTCAAGGGTTGTTGCACGCTTTCTTTCAGCCTTTACTAATGCCACGAGGACACGAACAACTGATGACTCCACCTGGCTTGTGTGTAATCCAACATCAACTGGGAATTTGCACCTTGTGTCTAATCTAGCATCATTAGGGAACTGGCACCTTGTGTGTAATCCAGCCTCATTTTGGAAACATGATCTCGAGGTTGACCATACTTCCCTCCTCGCAGAACTGCATCGACATGAAGTTACTTCTTTTTAGATCAGTACTCGGAGCAACCTAGATCCATTTAGTAGAAGCCAGATAAACAGAACTCGGAGAAGTGAATTCAAAAGGAAAAAAGAAATAAAAACAGACTACAAGGTGAGAACACCCACTTCCTACATCAAGCTAAAAATGAAAGCATTAGGACGATAAAGACTCTTCTTATTACACATCGTAGAACACCACGCTTAAGAGAAACAGAAACTACAACATATACACATCGAAGAACACGAGGCTACACGAAAGTAATTGAAAGGGTGTTACTTACCAAAGCTCGTTTTACGTGTTCGTGCAGCTCCTCTTTAACTTGCCCCACGCTCCTTGAAGATGTCCCGAATATTCCGTGTTTGGTCTTCATTGCTCCTCTGCATGTTCTCACTCGTGGTTTTAAAATCTCAACATGGCAAGAAAAATATACTACTAGTAATACTCGCGCATCTTGTGGGCAACATCAAAGCACTCGTCTGCGATGTTAGAGCATCTCCAACAGAATCGCAACGCGCGGCGCTTTAAAAAAGTGTTTACAGTGCTGAGATCGAGAAGTAGATACTAGAGAGTAGAGGATAGTTCTCAGCATAGATAGATAAAAAAAAGATAATTCAACTACTCCTCGTCGTCCGACTCCTCCTCGGTGATGTCCTCCTCCGACGCCCGATCAGAGGCGTGAAGATACCGATCGTCGTCGGATTCCCAGGGCGACGCTGCTCCTAGCCTCATGTTGAATTGAGCATTCGCTTTTCACCTACGCTTGTCCTCGCGATAGATGGCTCGCTCCGCCCTCCTCTTATCCCTCTCCGCCCTCCTTTGCACGTAGAACTCGCGCTCGTTGATGATGTCCTGCGAGAAGTGTTGGCGCCACAGCGCAATGGCTTCCTCGTCCATCTCGGCGATGCCAAGACGGTGCTCCCGCCTCCGTTTGTCGCGAAGATCCTCGTCGGTGCTAAGCAGCGGCAGAGGCGCGAGCTCCTGCGCCCGCTCCCGCGTCGGCATGTTGGGGAAGTTTAATGTTCTTTGAGGCCACCGGAGGCGCCACACCGCCGCGTCGTACGCGTGGGAGGCCTCGTTGGCGGTGTCGAAATTGCCGAGGCCGAGGATCATCCCGCGAAACCGGATCTCGGCGGAGAAGCCGCCGGAGGGGCGCGCGCGGACGCCGTGGTATCCCCAAGTTTCCCGGCGACGCGGCGATGTAGCGCCCCGGATACAACTTTCCATATTCGTAACTCCAACTCTTGCCTTTTCCGGAGATGCGATATGTTATTTCCTCCACGGTTGGGTTTTTGTCTTTTGTTTTGCATTTTGTTCATGTCATGCATCTCATCTCATTGCATCATTTGCATTGCATCATGTCTTCATGCAACCCTTTTATAACTCAGTTAAATAAATTGCATAGATCGTTGATCTATTTAAATCGAGGGAATTCACATGGTGATTTCTCTTTATAACATATCCTCCTAATATTTATGGAGCTATTATAAATATTCCATTAGTTTGATATTTACCACAACACACGTGCATGTTAAATCCCTTGGACTTTTCTTCTTTATGTTTTGACTCTCTAACCTTGTCTATATTTCTTTCTTCATCTATTGAAGCCCCACGAAAATTCTCAACATTTTTGGACCTTCCCAACCGTCACTTCCTATTCAAACCATTTGAATTTATATCAAATGAGTTTGAATTTAAACTTCCATTCATGCCCACTTCTATTTTACCTGGATCAAGATCATTTTAGGAGTCCGGGAAAATTAACCCTATCTTGTATATTCTTTCCCTAACCCCTCTTTCATTTTCCTTCTCTCTAATGCTTTTCTGTTTTGGAAAATAAGAGAGAGGGAGAAGAGAGCACAGCAGTCCAGCCAGGCCTCCAGCCAGGCCTCTGGCCACTTCCTTCTCTACCGGGCCGGCCTCTAAGGCCCAGCTACACCCCTCTAACCCTACCTGCAGGGGAGAGCTCTGCTCGATCCCATCTCCTCCTCGCGTTCCCTCTGCCCGCCGCCACACACCCATCGCTCGATCCCATCGCCCCTCCTCTCGATCCCCTCTCCCCATCGTCCTCCTCCTCCCCTGCCACACGCAGAGAGGAGTACAGCCCCGCGCCTCGGCCTGCAACACCTCCGGGCGGCCAACTCCGCGGCCCTCCGTCGCTGCGCCCGTGCCCTCCTCCGCCTCGCCCGGCCGTGCGTCCTCAAGCTCGTCCAATGACCTACTTTCTTCTCCTCGCGCCCGCCGCCGTCTTCATCTGCGCCCAGAGGATCCCGCAGCCTCCACGCTGCCTTCGACCTCGTCCTCGGCCCCGAGATTCTGCGCCATGGCGTCCCGAGCTCCGCCACACCTCTGCTCCTGCTTCCCCTTCAGACACCTGCCGACCACCGCTGCACGAGCCCCGTGACCGCTTCCTGCCGCTGACCACCACCATCACTTCCTCCTGCTGTCCGTCCAACACGAGCACGACGCAGCGCTGTTGCTCTTGGCGCCTCCACTGGGCCCGGTAGCCCCACCTTTGCTCGTGGTTTGCCGCTGCCTAGACCATCTCCGGCCAGGGCTCCTTCGCCTCCTTGCTGCTGCCACTCGAGGCCCTGGTGTTGCTTCGTTTTGGATCGTCAAGACCGACTATACAAAACTGCCAGTACCTCTACGCACGGATACACCAATATCGTCTTAGATAACATCAAGTACCACGACAACCATGTCCCGTCAAGGTCGTCTACGGAATGAGTACCACTACGGGGGAAAATTTCGTGTTTTGACCCTTTTTGGAAAGTATTTCAGGATCTGACCCCTGTTTGAATTTTTTTTCGAGATTTGACCCTTTTGCCTACCGCCAGGGCCTCTGGCGGTAGGGTTAGATAGCCTACCGCCACGGCTCATGGCGGTAGGAAACTTATCCACGTCAGCGCGCGGAGACGGCCGTCCCCCTCCGTCGCACCCTACCGTCAGGGGCCTTGGCGGTAGGCTGTCTAACCATACTGCCAGGGCCCCTGGCGGTAGGGTCCGGGCAGTTATTTGCCCCGGAGCCCCCGCGCCCCTTCCCTTCTCCCCACCCCTCCCCCTCCCCCCCGTCGGCAGTTCTTGTTTTTCTCCCCCAAGTCGCCCCTCTCTCCCTCTCTCATCTCCTCCACTCCCCCCCTTGGATCTTCACCGATTCTTCACCGTTTTGGCGGATCGAGATGGCCCCGAGGAAAGAACCATAAGCTCCTCCGATCCCTCCAATTAGTTTTTGCAAACTTGCTACCGATTCGACGCATTATTTGCTTGAAATCCCTCATGTTTTTGAACTAAGATTGATATTTTTTTCACCTAAGATTGATTTTAGTTGTAGTTCTTAGTTCTTTAGTAAGTAGTGGTATTGGATATGTACTCTAATCAATAGTTCATATGTTAGTGTGAAGATGAACCCTAGCTTATATTTTTTTTTTGTTAAAAAAATTATGATGTAATGTTGATAAAGGGATGAACCCTAGTTGATGATGCATGTGATATGATGATATGATCTAGTGTGAAGATGAACCCTAGTTTGATGATGCATGTTGATATGATGATATGAAGATGTTGTTTGGAAAATTTTGTTTAAAAATATGAAGCTATGATGTATGTTGGAGGTTTTTTTGATATGATGCATGTTGATATGATTTGATCCATCATGTGTAGTAGATGTTGTTGGAGGAATATGCTTAAAATTTTATCTTGATATGATTTGAGTTCATTGTTTGTTTATGTATGCTTATGCTTATGGTGCTTTTGTTTATGAAACTCTATTAAGGCGGCCCCTTCTTGCGGACAACATCGGCCCACGGTACTGCATGCTGGACTGGGCATTCGACAAGGGTCATCGTGCATGTTTCATAGAGAACGGAGAGGTAAGTGATATGAAAGAAATTTTGATCAAAGTTCTCGGATTGATGAAAATGATTTCCTAAATTTTTGGCGTTCACTTTTTGACAGACGCTCCGACCACTTCGCGCATGCGGGGTCACGGGTTCATGGGCATATGGACTAGGACGGCGCCACGCTACCGTTCTTCAAGAGTGCCCGTCTGTTGGGTTTCGTCTTTGCAGTTCAAGCGTCAGCCGCCGACGCTTGTCCACACGGCTCTCACAGCTCAGATTGACCGTTGGAGACCGGAGACCCATTCTTTCCATCTGCCATGCGGGGAGATGACGGTGACCCTAGAGGACTGGGGGATGATTACTGCAATGTCGATCGAGGGTCATGCACTCAACGGTCGAGTGGAGAGGGCCAACTGGCAGGAGAGGGTCACCACCCTCATCGGCGACTACCCCGGTGCCAAGAGTAACCGTACATCCGGTGTGCCGTCGATCTGGCTCTCGGAGCACCGGAGGACATGCCCCCAAGGCGCAGATGAGGCGACTGTGGAGTTGTACGCGAGGGCCTATCTGTGGTATATTCTCTCGAGGTCGTGTTTCCAGACAGCTCAGGAACTCGCTTAGCCCAGGCGTATCTGTTCTTCCTAGCGGACTGGGATGCAGGGTACAGTTGGGGGACGGCATCTCTCGCCTACCTATACCGTTCGGTAAGAGAGTGTCTAATTGCGTACCTACCTACGAAAGTGTGTCCATAACATTTTCTTATATCTGATCCTCATTTGATGTTTTGCAGCTTGACGACGCAACGCAGAGGACGGGAGACAAGTCCAATATGGGTGGCTTTGTCTGGGCCTTCTCCATTTGGATGTGGGAGCGGCTGCGGTGGGCGTCCGGAGAAGTTGCCAAGACGCCCATGGGAAGACTATGGCGAAGAAGGCGACGAGACTCGAAACCCCACCGTAGCTTACGAGTGGGACGTTGTCAAACTCTACACGGGCCTAAACAAGACTTCATACAAGACCTACACTAACGAGTTGGATGCTTTGACGCATACGCAGGTATATGAACTCGCCCAACACCTTTCTCTTTGATTCCACTATTGACCGAGAGTGCGAACTTACCAAGGTATATGTAATAGGTAATCTAGTGGCCGTATCGACAAGAACGAGAGTGGGACTTTGATCTGAACGTGATGTGCATAGCGGATCGTGGTCTCTGGCGGTGCATCGTGCCCATGATCTGTGTGTACGCCGTCGAGTGGCATTTGCCACAACGCGTGGCCACACAGTTTGGGATTTATCAGCATACCCCACCGGGCCAGCCCACCGATACCGGCGGCCACGCGCTCCACCTGTGAGCTCTTTGTTCTTCGTGAGATTATCATGTTTCTTGTTGCTTATGATGATCTCATTGTGCTTATGATGATTCTTGTTGCTTATGCCTTGCAGCATGAGCCGGCAGAAGAATCAGTCGATCGCAGACTGGGGAGAGGAGCATAAGACTCATGTGACGGAGTGGAACCGACGGAGGTGGCGTAAATACGTGGAGAGGAGAGTGACTAACTGGGATGATTACCTGGGCCGACACATGAGGTGGTACGATGATGGCTAGAAGCACCGTCTTCGTCTCAGACCTCGATGGACGGCGGAAGACATCACGGAGCTGGAGTGGGCTGACCCCGATGAACAGGCATACCAGACCGGCATCAGAGACATGCATAGTGGATTTAGGGAGTTTGCACCTCATCAACAGAGTGGTACGTTTGAACCGACGGTCGTATTTAAAATATTTTATTAAATCAACGTGATCGACTTATGCCGTTGCAGTCCGGTGAGCTTAACAGATGCATCTTTGAAGCCTCGGATGCACTAGGTCATCTTCCCGGAGCGCATAATCTGAGACGAGTCGGGGACGATGAAGGTACAATATCAGCCTCCTCGAACAGATGCATCTTGTTCACTTGCGGTCGGTCGATCTGATACTTATTATGACCTTGCTTCATTATGAGTGCAGAAGTTCGATGCAGCGTTGTCGCATGGTGGTAGGGCTGCTTGGGTGTCTTTGGAGCAGGGTCTGTTGAAGCTCATCAGCCTGTAGCCACACAGGGTATCATCGGCTCATCGAGCCATGCTCCCTCGTCGTCTAGGTTGGTTGGGGAGGAGGAGGATGAGGATGAGGAGGAGGAGGAGGAGGAGGAGGCCACATATGAAGAAGGGGAGGAGGAGTACGATGAAGATTATGGACCTCCAGCAACTCAAACGTCTCAAGCATCTCAAATTTGCCGAAGAAGAGGAATCCGAAGGCGAAGGATTTGCAGAGTCGGAACCTTTCCAGAGACCGGTTCCTCGACGGCCCAAGAAGAAGACCGAAGAGAATCGCTCAAAGAGCAACGAGGACCGTACCTTCAAGAGGGGAAGGAGCAACTGATTATGCTCTTCGATAGTTGGCTCTTTTAGTTTGGTTGAACTTCGTTTGATTGAACTTTTCTAGTGATTATGAAGCTACGTGGAACTATGTGTTTGCTATTTGTGGATCTATGTGTTTGCTATTTTTGAAACTATGTGGAACTCTGTTTACTAATTAGTTGAAGTTCGTTTGAAATGTTCTATGCACTTCAAATTTGTTAATGTGTATGTGATGCCCAAGTTTAATTGTTTGAGATCTGTGATATTGTTGTCATATTTGTGAAACTTGCTATAATATTACTGTCATATTGAATTTGAAAAGAAGCAAGCAAATGAACTTAAATTCATAAAACACAGGACCCAATCACATGAAGGACCTGGCGGTAGGGTCGACAACCTACCGCCAGTGGCACTTCGATTCTTCGTTCTGAGAATCATTACACTTTGAAAACAGGACCCTACCTCCATGGGCTCTGGCGGTAGGGTCGCATTACCACCGCCAGGCCCTTCAATTCTTCGTTACGTAAATATTACACTAAACAGGACCCTACCGCCATGGGCTCTGGCGGTGAGGGTCGCCTGACTCCGCCAGGGCTCCTGGCGGTAGGTGCTTAACCACGTTCACCGCAGTCAAACGGCCGCCGTCCCCCTCCGTCGCACCACTACCGCCATGGGCCGTGGCGGTAGGCTATCTAACCCTACCGCCAGAGGCCCTGGCGGTAGCAAACGGGTCAAATCTCGAAAAATTTCAAACAGGGGTCAGATCCTGAAATACTATCCAAAAAGGGTCAAAACACGAAATTCGGCCCCACTACGCCCGAATACCGTGGATGCACCAAGTTCCACTACGAGATGTACCACTACCGTCTCCAAGATCGCGAGTACCTCTACCGTCGCCATGAACGACTACTTCCACTACGACCCGTGAACGACTACTTCCCTCGACTTTTGAACCGCCTCGAAATGCACGCTTCAAAGGTATAACCCCGAGATGACCGCCCGTGTACGAATGCATGCTGTAAGAGATGCTCATGTTCAAACCGTGTCCAAATTGGTCCTTGCACATTCCTCCTTGTTTGCCATGCCGTCGACCCGTGGGAACCAGGTAACCGGGATCACCCCACCATCTTTTGCATGTTCCGCACATCCGCACACTTGCTCTTTTACATCGGTATCTCAATGAGTTATTGGATCATCGATATGTTGTCGTGGCATCATTTTCGAATTCATTGCTGTGGCACCCTTTCTTTCCACCACGGTGACAAATGTTTCATATCTTGCTCATGGCAACTTTTCCACAAAATTGCATATAACTTGCATATGTCATCCGCATCATGATAACAACATTTAAATGCTTAAGATTGTTGTTGCATTAAATTGCTAATTGACATGTGGGGATTTACTGGAATTGTTGTTTCTTGTTTCCGGCTTCACTTAAACTTGCCTAAATAGTTAGCTCATTTATGTTTCACCTTTTGCCATGTTTAACAACATTTAATATTGTTTGGCAGCTTAAACAAGATTAAACTAAATATGTCAATGTGGTGTTTTGTCCACTTAACTTGTAGTATTGTTTGTTGCACTTTGCCTTGCCATGCTCATTAAACCGGACATGCATCATATTTGTTTGTGCACCATGCCATGTTTATGCTTGTGCATTTACCATGTTGTTTGTTTCTTTCGGTGTTGCTTCTTAGTTCCGGTAATGTTGCGATTGTGAGGATTCGTTCGACTACTCCCGTTCGTGTTCTTCATGGACTCGTTCTTCTTCCTAGCGGGATTTCAGGCAAGATGACCTTCACCTTGGATCTCATTACTATCTTAGCTATGCTAGTTGCTTCGTTCTACCGCTATGCTGCGTTACCTACCACTTGCTTATCAAGCCTCCTAAATTGCCATGAACCTCTAACCTTTGTCACCCTTCCTAGCAAATCGTTGTTTGGCTATGTTACCGCTTTTGCTCAGCCCCTCTTATAGCGTTGCTAGTTGCAGGTGAAGATGAAGATTGCTCCATGTTGGATTACATTTATGTTGGGATATCACAATATCTCTTATATTATTAATGCATCTATATACTTGGTAAAGGGTGGAAGGCTCGGCCTTATGCCTGGTGTTTTGTTCCACTCTTGCCGCCCTAGTTTCCGTCATATCGGTATTATGTTCCCGGATTTTTGCGTCCCTAACGCGGTTGGGTGATTTATGGGACCCCCTTGACAGTTCGCTTTGAATAAAACTCCTCCAGCAAGGCCCAACATTGGTTTTACCATTTGCCTCACATATGCCCTTCTTTTCCCTTGGGTTTCCGGAGCCCAAGGGTCATCTTTATTTTAGCCCCCCCGGGCCAGTGCTCCTTCGAGTGTTGGTCCGAACCGAGCAACCTGCGGGTCCACCTCGGGGAAACTCGAAGCCTGGTTTTACTCGTAGCTTGACTTATCAGGTGTGCCCTGAGAACGAGGTACGTGCGACTCCTATCGGGATGTGTCGGCACATCCGGGCGGCTTTGCTGGTCTTGTTTTACCATTGTCGAAATGTCTTGTAACTGGGATTCCGAGACTGATCGGGTCTTCCCGGAGAAGGAATATCCTTCGTTGATTGCGAGAGCTTATCATGGGCTAAGTTGGGACACCCTGCAGGGTTTGAACTTTTGAGAGCCGTGTCTGCGGTTATGTGGCAGATGGGAATTTGTTAATATCCGGTTGTAGTAAACTTGAAGTAAACTCTTCTAAAATACACCAGCAGGTAATGCGTAACCGTGAGTGTCTCTTTTCGGGCTGATCGAGAGGAGAACACGGTTTCTGTGTTATGTCTGACGTAAGTAGGAGTTTAGGATCACTTCTTGATCATTACTAGTTGACGACCGCTTGCTTTGCTTCCCTTCTCGCTCTTATTTGCGTAAGTTAGCCACCATACATGCTTAGTCGCTGCTGCAACCTCACCACTTTACCCCTTTCCTACCCTTTAAGCTTTGCTAGTCTTGATACCCATGGTAATGGGATTGCTGAGTCCTCGTGGCTCACAGATTACTACAACAACAGTTGCAGGTTCAGGTTTTGTGATGATCATGACGCGAGAGCGATGTTTGCTTGTTTTGGAGTTCTCCTTCTGCTTCTTCTTCGATCAGGGATAGGTTCCAGGTCGGCAGCCTGGGCTAGCAGGGTGGATGTCGTTTGATTTTCTGTTTATGTTTCATCCGTAGGTGGATAGTGCTCTTATGTAAGATGATGTTGTATTCGTGTGGCATTGTATGCCTTTTGTATGTATCCCCGCCTATTATGTAATGTTGATGTAATGATATCCACCTTACAAAAGCGTCTTCAAGATGCGCTTCTATCCTTAGTGGGACCTTCAAGTTCCTTTAGGATAGGGTCGCATCTTGGGCGTGACAAGTTGGTATCAGAGCCTCGACCGACCATACGAGCCCCCTTGTTTGTTGGCCGTTGTTGAGTCTAGAAGAAAACTATTTTGAGTCTTAGGATTATATATATCGGAGGGTAGGATTCTTTTTACTCCTCACTCCCTTCATCGCTCTGGTGAGGCCTCCTGACGTAGATGTTTTGTCTTTCCTCTCCTCAAATTTCACAAAAAAAAATTTAGGATCATGCGGGTATCTTGGGATCGTTCTGATATTCTTGTGACGAGAACATTGTTCTTGGTGCCTTCTGACATTTAGGGGTTGTGTCAGTGTCCCGGGGAGTTGAGCTCCGAGGTGTTGTCGTCACAATTTTATCGTTGCAGTTCTAGAATACTTGAGTTTTGCCGACATTGAAAATCTCTTTTATGCAGTTGTTGGTGAGATAACCTCGACGCCACCCATTACTGGGGAGTTCGGGAGTATTGCCATAGCTTGTATAACGGATGCTTTTTGAAGGTTGAGGTACACGATTTCTGAAGTTTTCTTGGTTATGTGTTGAAGGATGGATACAATTTGGATCTAGGTATTGTTAGTTTGGGTGATATATTTTGTGTCCCCTGTATCCCCAACACCAGATTGCATAACCAGAAAGTTTCGGGAGTTTATAGGTGGGAATTCAAGTAGCTCCTAGAATATCTTTCCAACAGATGCATGATATGGGATTGGGTAAATCTCTATCATATGTATTTTTTCCGGCTTATTCTGCAAGCCAAATCCTTTGTTTTGTTTTTATTTGTGGTATTCGAGTTGCTTCGAAGTCAAATGTTGAATCCATACCTTTCCTAAACGGTGTTCTCATATTGCCATGTGAATACTAATCCTTCTTGATCATCGAGGTCGTCATGTTAATTCTTTTCCCAACCGGCGTGCTTCTCTTCAAGTGGATCCCATCATTTTCAACATCCGCAAGATCAACTCTAAGTTTTCTCACCGGTGTTTGTTTCATCCATCCCAAGTTGTCCTTGCTTTCCCGCCCTCCCACCCCTTTTTCTTCAAGGACTCAGATTCTTAATCATGTATCCTTTTATTTGTGGGAAGTCTCTTCATTCTTTTCTTTCAATGTTCTTATCCGGTGATTTCCCATGAAGATGCTCAACAGTTTCAAGTTCATCATCCTTCTTTGTTGTTTCTTCTTTGGTGGATCCAATTCAAGCTTTCGATATTCATCATATTCCTTTCCTCGTTTCTAATGCTTTCTCATGCCGATGCACCTCTTAATCATTCACTTCTTCCTATTCATTTGTTCTGGAGTGCTGAAAATATCTCACAAGACTTGTGTTTCCATTCTCAATCCGTTCAAGATATTTCAAGGTTGTTATCTCATTCAAGCCATTTAATTCAACCGGTGCAACCTCTCTTTAAAATCCTTCAACGATGTTTCTTTTGAGTGGGCCCTAACCAACAGGTCTTTTCCCAGGATCTTACCTGACTCTTCTAATTTTCCCGGAACTATTCTCAAATTCATTTCAAAGTTTGACGTAAGAATGAATTTTCATCGATCCACATGCCTTCTCCTAGGCCGCTTTCAAAATCTTTTCATCTCTGGATCAACCTTTCCTCTTTTAATCCTTCCGGAGTTTCTCAACAATTTGGTGGTGTTTCTCCTCGACATTCTTAGCATGTGAAGACCGAAGAAGAGTTCCTCTTAAATCCTTACCCGTTCTTCCAAAGATGCGTAGTTTAAGTTTGATGCCATACCCTCATAATTTGTTTTCGATTGTGGAAATTCTTTTCACCCATCCGGGACATGTCATGAGTTGTTTCCGTTTCTTTCCTCCGAAGGCCATCATGTCATAATTCTTCATTCTCAACGTGTAGCTATCATTCTCCAAATCTTACCGGTGAATAGTTCAAATATCCTCTAATCAGTTCATGATCTCTTCATTCTCTTGTATCTAAATTCTCTCAAGCATCTTCATTCGTTTCCAATTCTTCCGGTGAATTGTGCCTTTGCTACGTTCATTTTCAATTCTTATGGTGGTTCGTTCAATATTTCACTTCCTTCGTTATAATATTAATTCATTCGTTGTTTCCAAATTCCACCGGTGGTTCCATCAATACCTTCTCAAGTTTGCGCTATATCTCTCTTAATCCTTTCTACGGGAATAAGTAGTATGCCAAATCCATTGCTTGTCATCAATTTAATTTGATGAAGGATAAGCATACAATAAATCTTATTCTTATTTCCTCGAGGTGATTCAATTCTTTTCTTCCGGAGATTGTTCATGATGAAGTAATTCTCGGTTCGAGTTGATTCACCTTTCTTTCCTGGAGTTCCAAGTTTTCGGCATTATCTCATCGTGAAGCTCCTTATAAATAATTTCTAGGCTTGGATCCTATTCTTTTCATCCTTTTGCTTACTGGAGGCTCTACATGGTGGTTCATCAAGGACTCCTTTCATTCTTCAATTGTTCTTCAAGTTTTTCTCTCGGAGTCATGATCCGCCAAGCTACACTCTAAAATAAACATGGTGTTCAACACATGTTTTGTTTTGAGGAGTTCAAGCATTCTTCATCTTGCATTCTGAAGTGCAATTCTTTCTACCTTATCTTTTGAGATGGTGTTATGTCATCCTTGGCAATTCCTCCTCGTGCTTCATGATTCACATGTTGTCAAGAATGAGGTATTTAAATCCATCAATCTCTTCATTGGAGTTATCTTGGGTTATAGTTCACCTAAAGCTTTCCCTAAGGATTGTTGCTATTTATGGTGCTTATAAATGACCCAAGTTCTTCATTTGTCCTCCTGGTGAAATAAGTTTCTCGTCTCCTTGTTGATATCAATCCAATCAATTGTTTACATTAATGGCGGGTTGTCACCTCATCATTTTGAGATGTTTGCCATAAGCCCATAACAAGCTTGTGCTTTTCGTTGTTGATTTTCCAACAACTCCGTTCTAACCTTCTTGCAAGGAGGCTTTCCTAGTTCATTTGTGGCAGAAGTTGTCATTTTCTTCTCCGTTCTCTTATTCCGACGATCTAGCTTCTATTCGTTCGTTCTGGAGGCATTGTGATGTTGCTCTCTTCAAACCATCATGTTGTCATATCAAGATCAAGTTATTTTCCTTTCTGGTCCAGTTAACAAGAGTGTCATGTCCTCCATTCAAGTTCTTTTCATCTTATCAAGTCTTGCATCTCTTTTCAACCGGAGTGTTGTCCGAATTTGTTCTTCCTTATTCCTTGTTTATCTCGTTTCAACCAGAGTGGTTCCGATTCCTTCTTGTCCATTGTACTCATCATTGATAGCTTTGCAACCTCCAAGGTTCAAATGGTTTTCCTTGTTTCTATTTTCTACCGCAGTGCTCTTAATTGTGTTCAACTCCGTTGTGTTCTTTCTTTCAACTTTTCAACCTCTCAAGGTTCTTTGGTTTCACTCATTGGTCGAAGAAGCAACTTAGTTTTACCTCCTCTCTTCCTCTTCCGTTTTCTCTCCGGCGCCATCCTAGATCTCGGGACGAGATCCTCTCGTAGTGGTGGAGTGTTGTAACACCCCGGAGACAACTTTCCATATTCGTAACTCCAACTCTTGCCTTTTCCGGTGATGCGATATGTTATTTCCTCCGTGGTTGGGTTTTTGTCTTTTGTTTTGCATTTTGTTCATGTCATGCATCTCATCTCATTGCATCATTTGCATTGCATCATGCCTTCATGCAACCCTTTTATAACTCAGTTAAATAAATTGCATAGATCGTTGATCTATTTAAATCGAGGGAATTCACATGGCGATTTCTCTTTATAACATATCCTCCTAATATTTATGGAGCTATTATAAATATTCCATTAGTTTGGAATTTACCACAACACACGTGCATGTTAAATCCCTTGGCCTTTTATTCTTCATGTTTTGACTCTCTAACCTTGTCTATAATTCTTTCTTCATCTATCGAAGCCCCACCAAAATTCTCAACATTTTTGGACCTTCCCAACCATCACTTCCTATTCAAACCATTTGAATTTATATCAAATGAGTTTGAATTTAAACTTCCATTCATGCCCACTTCTATTTTACCTAGATCAAGATCATTTTAGGAGTCCGGGAAAATTAACCTATGCGCATATTCTTTCCCTAACCCCTCTTTCATTTTCCTTCTCTCTAATGCTTTTCTGTTTTGGAAAATAAGAGAGAGGGACAAGAGAGCCCAGCAGTCCAGCTAGGCCTCCAGCCAGGCCTCTGGCCACTTCCTTCTCTACCGGGCCGGCCTCTAAGGCCCAGTGTCGGTGTCAAAACCGGCGGATCTCGGGTAGGGGGTCCCGAACTGTGCGTCTAGGCGGATGGTAACAGGAGACAAGGGACACGATGTTTACCCAGGTTCGGGCCCTCTTGATGGAGGTAAAACCCTACGTCCTACTTGATTGATATTGATATTGTGGATGTTTACAAGAGTGGATCTACCACGAGATCAAGGAGGCTAAACCCTAGAAGCTAGCCTATGGTATGATTGTAAGGGTTGTTGTGATTGTTGTCCCACGGACTAGAGCCATCCGGTTTATATAGACACCGGAGAGGGCTAGGGTTACATAGAGTCGGTTACAATGGTAGGAGATCTACATATCCGTATCGCCAAGTTTGCCTTCCACGCCAAGGAAAGTCCCATCCGGACACGGGGTGAAGTATTCAATCTTCTATCTTCATAGTCTTGGAGTCCGGTCGATGATGATAGTCCGGCAAACGATAGTCCGGCCGATGATGGTAGTCCGGCTATCCGGACACCCCCTAATTCGGGACTCCCTCAGTAGCCCCCGAACCAGGCTTCAATGACGATAAGTCCAGCATGCGTGTAGTCTTCGGCGTTGCAAGGCGGGTTCTCCTTTAAGTTCCATGTACCTGCCGAACAGTGTTCGGCTTCCTTATTAATGTTGCGCGTCTGGGCTTCCACGCCCAACAGTGGCCTTCTTCCACGCGTCGTGCGAATGTGAAAAGCCAGGGTGTCTTTCATGTTTTACCCCCTGGTTGTGCGAACAATCTGCCTATAAGGGAGGCAAGAATCTAGATCCAAATCACCATCTTCCTCTCGCAAATACTCATCGAAGCGCTTTCGACCAAGAATCCATTCCATCATGGATCGTCAACGCGGCTCCTCTTCTCGCGCTCCCAGCCCTTTGCCAGGAGATTGGAGGAGATGCTCATCACGCACAACGAGGTGGTGAAGCTCCAAATGGGGATATCTCCTCCGGCCTTCATGGTTCCGGTTCGAGCCGGGCTTGCCACCTACAAAGGCGGGAAGCAAGCAGAGGTTACCCCTAATTCCAACAAAGGGGAGCGGGTATGCTTCGTCCCCTATCTGATAAGGGGGCTCGGATTTCCTGTACATCCATTCCTCCGCGGGCTCCCCGGAGTTCTCACGGACTCCAGCTCCATCACCTCACGCCCGCCTCAATCCTGCATATTGCGGGTTACGTAGCTCTTCTTGCGAGCTTTTCTGGCGTCGAGCCCCACTTCATGTTGTGGAAGAGGTTGTTTTGCACAGTACCCGCTCTCATGAGGGGTCCATATATCAAGTGGGCGGCGCGAAATATGGCGCATTGCGGGACGGATATCCATCCGGAACCCCTAAGAAGGCGCCCAAGACTGGCCTTAGGAATGGTTTTATATAGAAGACGGCTCCTTTGCTGGACCTGTTCGGATCGACCTCCCGAAGTTCAGCAATGCTCCTCTGCAGAAACGCCTTAGTTGGCGTCCGCGGAGCCCCCGACTGGAGGAAGACAAGAGCGTCCATTATCTGATGGGCCGAATAAGGTTACTGGCCCATGCCCGATTGACCATGATTGGAGTCATGGCAACGTGCATTACGCTGGGGTGCATCCTTTGCAATATGAGGCCACCCCATGTGGGATTTCAACGGGGAGGACGATGCCACCCGTCATGGCCGCAATGGGCCGGAATCGGCCGAAGATTTGGCGACGATTTTGTCCGGCCTGTACAAGGGGGAGAAGGAGGATTTCCTTCGGACGAACCCGTTAAATGGGTTTTCCATGAACAATCCCCGGCCTTGGGTAAGTGAACACTCAGCGTGTCCGACCCGTGCCTTCCGAAACTTAAGTTTCTTATATCGTGTTCTTCTTTTGACGTAGGAACTGCGCCGGACTGTGGAGGGAATGCTGAGTCCGGCTCCGCAGCCTGAGGATCCAGAGAGATCCCGGGATCCGGCCTCCGAAGAGGATCCGGACATAAAGGTGGAGCTAATCGACGGGGTGTTCCACCAGCTCAGCATGGACAATGCTTTAGTCGCCATCACGGCCGACTATCCCGGACTAAATCCGGCTCCCGGTGATTGCGGCGAAGCCACGACACCGTCATTCCTTCCTTGCTTATTTCGACCACCGTACATGATGGCACTGCAGGTGAGGCGCCCCTAGGGCGAGAAGCCGAGCCAGCGGCTGACCAACAAGGGCGATTCGGACCGGTAGACGGAAGAGGAGCGCGGTGGATCAAACGTCGCCGCAACGGTGTAGCTCACAATTCATTATCTTCAGAGCAACGTTCCTAGGAAGCGTTTGAGTGCTCATGACTTTTATAGGGAAAAAAGCGTCCGCCGGACTGCGGGCGTGGGGGTTGTCCATCCGACCTCTACCAGCCGGGATCCCGCACCAGGCCAGGAGGGGGAGGCGAGCGCAAGGCGCGAGCCGGACGTTCCTTCGACGGAAGGTGCCGAAAGACTGTCCGCCACCAAGTCTGAGGTGGAGAGTGCCCTGAATCACAGACGCCGCCAGACAGTATTTCGTGACGCGTGCTTCTCCCCCGAGGCGTTGAATGCCTTTAACACGGGGGACGCGCACCTTCGTGCCGCTCAGGATAGTTTTACCAGAGCCACGGAGCAGTATGTAAAAGACATACGGGTAAGAGAATTTAATAGTTGTATATGCCAGTAGCCCCCGAGACTTAAAGTAGTTATATTAGCTGATTTAAGGATAATATTAAATGCAGGATCTTACCGAGAAGAATACCCAACTATCTCAGGAGTTGCAAGAGTGCAAGGCCCAACTTGAGGCCGCATTTTCTGGCGCAGGAGGAAACGCAAGGACCTCTCCTGGTAACGTATTATTTTTAGAAAGATAAGTAGCGCTTGGCCATTGCGCAAGTCTGAAAAATGACATTGCGGTGCTGCGGACAAGATCCGGACAGGCAAGAACCTGCGCCAACTAAAGGCGGCGAGAGGGTGCTACATAAGGTGCAGCATGAAAGGAACAAGCTCCAGGATGCCCATGCCCAGCTTGGAGAAGAGCTAAAAGGCGTTCGGGCCGAGCTGTCCGGGCTCCGTTAAGGAGAATCAACGGCTTGCCGCATATATAGTAAGTGCTTGAGCGAACTCCTTTGAAAAGAAGAGTTCGGCGAGGAAGTCAATTTGACAGAATATATCTGTAGGCATGCTCACAGGTCGCCCTGCGGAGGAGATGCCTGTAACAACGGGTGATCAACTTCTCGAATTGTTACAACTGATCGAACGAGTTCGGCAGGCTATGAGTGGCGTCGTCCAGGCGTTATGGCGGCCTTCTCCGCACTCCGAGGGTCTTGGGGAGCTTGCGGAGAAGCTGCAGGGAGTGCGGCAGCGCTTCCATGTATGGAAGATTTCGGCCTGCCGCCAAGGTGCCAGGGAGGCCCGGGCCATGGTAAAGACGCGGTACAAGAAGGCGGATCCTAACCACATGGCCGAAGTCGGACCTGTGGGGCCCGATGGGAAGGAGATCCCTGTGAGTTTAGTATGCGGCCAAGTGGAGTTGGCATAAAATTTTCCCAACAGGACTGTAAATTGGACAACCTGTTAGACGGGATTGAGGAAGAATACAATCAGTCGATTTGACAATGTATTATAAAATGACATACAAAATGCCTTCTAGCCGGATTGTAGATCGTTTGTCTTTGCCGACCTTTTTGCTTCGACCTCGGGACCCTAGAGTCCGGAGTGTGTCCCAATACATTCTCGGTTATGAAACAACCGGGGTATGCATGGAGACCAGGTGTAGGTGTCATCAGTGCTTTATCAGACAAGTGCCCAACTAGTTATGTTATATTACATGGTTAGTAAGAAACATCTTCCAGGGAGAATAGTTCCGTTAAGGGTTCCTTTATACTGGGGTGGCATGCCCTAAAATGAATGTCCGGACTGCGAAAAAAGCAGAAAAAAACATCTGGGGCAGATAAATAAGTGGATAAAAAATCATCTTTTAAGTCACCGACCGAATATTCCCTTAAGAACGCTTAGCTTCGGCTTCACCTACCGAGGTACACATCCGGCTGACCCGCGATAATAATCGCAGAGGTGCTCCTTTACCTCCTAGCCGAACAATCGGGAACGTGAGGGTAAGCACAGGAGCCAGCAACCCATCTTGGCGAAACTTAAGTCATATCGATGCATATAATGGTGAATAAAAGGTACATGTGGAGGCTTGACACATGTGCTGGGCATGAAGCCCGTATAATTAAGCTTACGGTAAAGAAGCCCCAGTATAATGAGTGCGGTAGCACATCAATTCTTGTGAGCGTTGCGCAGGTGAAGCCCTTTAAGGCTTGGATGAATAAGGTTGAGAAGAAAAAGATAAACAAAAGGGAGCTGAAGTAAAAAAAAATTTGGACTGGGGAAAGGGACGAACTCTTAGTCCGGCGCTAGGCATAGAATCATCGGAGGCGGGCTGTGTTCCATGGGTTCGGCTCGAGTCGGTTATCCGATGCATTTAAGAGCTGATGCGCTCCGCCGGTCAGGACTTGATCAATGATGAAGGGGCCTTCCCATTTGGGCTTAAGCTTGTCCTTTTTCTTGTCCGGCAGGCGTAGAACCAGTTCGCCAACGTTGTAAGTCTTGGCACGTACTTCTCTGCTTTGATATCTTCGAGCCTGCTGTTGATAGAATGCGGAACGAGCCTTGGCGACATCGCGCTCTTCCTCCAATGTGTCCAAGCTATCCTGCCGATCCAACTCGGCTTCTCTTTCTTCGTACATGCGCACGCGAGGTGCATGAATGATGTCGCAGGGCAAAACTGCTTCTGCGCCGTATACCATAAAAAATGGTGTGAATCCGGTAGTACGGTTAGGCGTTGTCCGCAGCCCCCAGAGTACGGAGTCGAGCTCCTCTACCTAGTGCGTGTCAGATTTCATAAGGGACCGCACTAGTCTGGGTTTGATGCCGCTCATTATTAGACCATTTGCTCGTTCCACTTGACCGTTGGTTTGAGGGTGATAGACTGCGTAATCGAGCTTGATGCCCATATTTTTGCACCATGATTTAACCTCATCGGCGGTGAAGTTCGTGCCGTTATCGGTGATGATGCTGTGGGGACACCGTAACGGTGTACTACCGGATATAAAGTCTATCACTGGTCCGGACTCTGCCGCTTTAAGCGGCTTGGCCTCTATCCATTTGGTGAATTTATCCACCATGACCAATAGGTACCTTTGCTTGTGGGTTCCCCCTTTAAGTGGTCCAACCATGTCAAGCCCCAGACATGAATGGCCAGGTAATGGGTATAGTTTTGAGGGCGGTAGGTGGCATATGGCTCTGATTAGCAAAGAGCTGACAACCGACGCATCTTTGGACTAGGTCCTGTGCATCTGCTCGGGCCATCGGCCAGTAGAATCCTGTACGGAATGCCTTTCCTACAAGGGCCCGAGCTGCGGCGTGATGTCCGCCTAGTCCGGCATGAATTTCAGCCAGGAGATTTCGCCCTTCCTCTTCGGAGATACACCTTTGAAGGACTCCGGTTGTGCTTTTCTTATAAAGTTCTCCCTTATAGACCTTGTAGGCTTTAGATCGCCGGACAATGCAGTGGGCCTCATTTTGGTCTTCGGGAAGCTCCTGCCTAAGCAAGGAGGCAAGGAATGGTTCTGTCCACGGGGCGATTACTGCCATTATGTCGTGGGCGGAAGGTGTTATGTCATCGGCTGGATCGCCGGTTGGTGTTGCTTGTTCCGGATTGTTAGTTCTGGACTCCTCTTCCCATAGTTCGGGTGGCTTGAAGAGCCGTTCCAGGAAGATGTTAGGAGGGACAGCGTCGCGTTTTGCGCCAATGCGTGCCAATACGTCGGCTGCTTGGTTATTGTCTCGGGCTACGTGATGGAATTCAAGTCCTTCGAACCGAGCTGACATTTTTAGGACAGCGTTGCGATATGCTGCCATTTTCGGATCTTTGGCGTCAAAGTCTCCGTTTATTTGGGATATTGCGAGGTTTGAGTCCCCGCGCACCTCTAGGCGTTGAATGCCCATGGAGATTGCCATCCGGAGACCGTGTAAAAGGGCCTCGTATTCGGCTGCGTTGTTGGAGTCCGTGTACATTATCTGAAGTACGTATTGGACTGTGTCTCCGGTCAGGGACGTCAATACGACGCCAGCCCCCAGCCCGGCTAACATTTTAGAGCCGTCGAAGTGCATAATCCAATTGGAGTATGCACCGTATTCTTTAGGGAGTTCGGCTTCGGTCCATTCAGCGACGAAGTCAGCCAAGACTTGTGACTTTATAGCTCGCTGAGGTTTGTAAGATATATCAAATGGTAAGAGCTCAATGGCCCATTTTGCAATCCTGCCCGTCGCGTCATGTTGTTTATAATGTCGTTAAGTGGTACTTCAGAGGCCACTGTTATCGAACACTCTTGAAAGTAGTGTCGGAGCTTCCGGGATGCCATGAACACCGCGTATGCTATCTTCTGAGTGCGGGTAACGGGACTTGCAGGGGGTTAACACAGTGGATACGTAGTATACTGGTTTTTGAAGAGGGAATTTGTGCCCTTCTGTTTCTCGTTCGATGACGAGTACCGCGCTGACAACTTGATGCGTAGCTGCGATGTATAACAACATTGGTTCGCCCAGGTTGGGCGCAGCCAGGACCGGATTTGTTGCCAATATGGCTTTTATTTCTTCGAGTCCGGCGTTGGCGGAATCCGTCCACTCAAAGTGTTCGGTGCGCCTGAGGAGGCGATAGAGGGGTAATGCCTTTTCTCCTAGACGGGAGATAAAGCGGCTTAGGGCCGCTACGCATCCGGTCAATTTTTGTATTTGCTTGAGGTCTCTTGGGATATCTAGCTGTGACAGAGCTCGGATCTTGGCTGGGTTTGCTTCAATTCCTCTACCGGATACGATGAAGCCCAGCAGCTTTCCGGTGATGCGCCGAAAACACATTTTTCCGGATTCAGCTTGATGTCATATGCTCGAGGCTGTCGAATGTGAGCCTCAAGTCGTCTACTAGAGTTTCGGCGTGTTTAGTTTTGGCGACTACGTCGTCCACGTATGCCTCTACTGTTTTGCCGATCCGGGTAGCGGACATATACGAATCATGCGCTGATATGTTGCGCCGGCGTTTTTAAGTCTGAAGGGCATCGTGTTGAAGCATAATGGTCCATATGGAGTGATGAATGCCGTTGCGGCTTGATCCGCTTCTGCCATCTTGATTTGATGATAGCCGGAGTATGCGTCCAGGAAGCCTGATGAATCGTGCCTGCGGTGGCATCGATGATTTGGTCGATGCGGGGAGGAAGGGATCCTTTGGGCAGACCTTATTTAGGTCTTTGAAATCGACACATAGGCGCCAGGATTTGTCCTTCTTTGGTACCATTACCAAGTTTGCTAGCCAATCCGGGTGCTTGATGTCTCTGATGAATCCGGCTTCTAATAGCTTGGCTAGCTCTTCTCCCATTGCCTGTCTTTTGGGTTCGGAAAATCGTCGAAGAGCCTGTTTGACTGGCTTGAATCCTTTTAGGATGTTTAGGCTGTGTTCTGCCAATCTGCGTGGGATTCCGGGCATATCCGAGGGGTGCCAGGCAAAAATGTCCCAATTTTCCCGAAGGAATTCTCGCAGTGCGGCATCTACATCAGGGTTTAATTGTGCCCCGATGGAGGCCGTCTTCGTGGAGTCCGTTGGGTGGATCTGGAATTTGACTATTTCATCCGCTGGTTTAAAAGAGGTGGACTTGGATCTTTTATCAAGTATCACATCGTCCCTTTTTACCGTGGAGCGCATCGCGGTGAGTTCCTCGGCCGCTAGGGCTTCGGATAGTGCCTCGAGGGCTAGTGCGGCTGTCTTATTTTCGGCGCGGAGTGCTATGTTCGGATCACTAGCGAGAGTGATAATTCCGTTGGGACCGGGCATTTTAAGCTTCATGTACCCATAATGGGGTATAGCTTGAAAAATTGTGAATGCCTCTCGTCCTAATAAAGCATGATATCCGCTGCTGAATGGAGCCACTTGAAATGTGACCTCCTCGGACCTGTAATTGTCCGGTGAGCCGAACACTACGTCCAGCGTGATTTTTCCTGTGCAGCATGCTTCCCGGCTGGGGATTATTCCTCTAAAGGTTGTGCTGCTTCGCTCAATGAGGTTCCAGTCTATTTCCATTTTTCGGAGGGTTTCCTCATAGATGAGGTTTAGTCCGCTGCCGGCATCCATGAGTACCTTAGTAAGGCGAAAGCCGTCTACTATCGGGCTGAGGACCAATGCGGCTGGTGCTCGGGCAGTTCGGAATTTAGGTTCGTCACTGGCATTGAAGGTAATAGCCGTGTCACTCCATGGATTTATTGTTGCTACTTGGTAGACTTCGGCAAGGTTATGGAGTTGTCGTTTTCGCATGTTATTGGATGCGAAAGTCTCAAGACTATTAACACCGTCTTGGTGTTGCCGGGCTGGGATTCGAAGCTAGAAGCTCTTCGCCACTTTTGGCCACCTGCCGTAGTATCCAACATGCTCGAAGGCTATGAGTTGGAGTGGCGCCCTACGTGCTATGAATTTTGCGAGGTCCGTTTAGCCAGCCCTCCAAGACGGTTCCATTACCCTTTAGGGGTTTTGGTTTTGGTATTCAACCCGGTCTGGATGATGATGCACCCTTTGGTTCCGGACTAGGGATGTATTCGGGCGGATTATCCCAAAATTTACTTTTCGGTTTTCGAGCGCTCTCCATCGCACAAGACTTTTATGCGATGGTCACCAAGTCAGCAAAGCGTGTAATTTCGCGACGACTTATGGCGTTTAGGATACCCTTGTCCGTGCAATTATTGCAGAAGATTGAGATTGCGTTTTCCTCTCGGTAGTCCTTTATCCTGTCCATAACCAGGAGGAATCTGGCCCAGTAGTGATGTACTGTCTCGGCGGGCTCTTGCCGGATTAGAGTTAGATCGCATATGTCTGGGCGGGTGGGTGGAACTAAGTCCGGAACCCTGCCCATCTCAAGGCTCGAAGGCCGAGAAGTTTCCAATTTTGGAAGCTTGGCTTTACGGGCGTTGTCCAACGAGTCTGGTCCGATGCCTGACTTTAAGTTCAGTGTTTGATCGAAGCCCGTCCCTCCGCGGGAATCCGGCATGGGGGGTTCGGGGATCCGGACATGACTAGTTTTCAATACAGGAGAAGCATCGCCGCATTGCTCCTCTACCACTGCAACGTGGTGGGTGACCTGGGGAGAGTTAATCTCTCTCAGATCGGTTTTAAGCCCAACCTGATCGTAGTCCGTAGCGACTCCCAGGGCGGCGATGCGATCCAAGAGCTCGTTCTGGATGAGAGCTCTATTGGATCCAGCCGCTCGGCCTCGAGCTGACGTGAAGATTGCTTTTGATGACTTAAGAGGTCATTGTCGAAGCGATGGCCGGACATGCGGTCATAAGAAAACCACCTAGCCGGATTGTTTGGCCGGCGTCCAAGGCTCCGTTGGCGAAAATACCGTCCTTGAAGACAGGAGGTGGCATCCTTCCTATCGGTGACGGCACAGAGGAACTCTCAATGAAAGTACCAATGTCGGTGTCAAAACTGGCGGATCTCGGGTAGGGGGTCCCGAATTGTGCGTCTAGGCGGATGGTAACAGGAGACAAGGGACACGATGTTTACCCAGGTTCGGGCCCTCTTGATGGAGGTAAAACCCTACGTCCTGCTTGATTGATATTGATATTGTGGATGTTTACAAGAGTGGATCTACCACGAGATCAAGGAGGCTAAACCCTAGAAGCTAGCCTATGGTATGATTGTAAGGGTTGTTGTGATTGTTGTCCTACGGACTAGAGCCATCCGGTTTATATAGACACCAGAGAGGGCTAGGGTTACATAGAGTCGGTTAAAATGGTAGGAGATCTACATATCTGTATCGCCAAGCTTGCCTTCCACGCCAAGGAAAGTCCCATCCGGACACGGGGTGAAGTCTTCAATCTTCTATCTTAATAGTCTTGGAGTCCGGTCGATGATGATAGTCTGGCAAACGATAGTCCGGCCAATGATGGTAGTCCGGCTATCCGGACACCCCCTAATCCGGGACTCCCTCACCCAGCTACACCCCTCTAACCCTAGCCGCAGGGAAGAGCTCTACTCGATCCCATCTCCTCCTCTCGTTCCCTCTGCCCGCCGCCACACACCCATCGCTCGATCCCATCGCCCCTCCTCTCGATCCCCTCTCCCCATCGTCCTCCTCCTCCCCTGCCACACGCAGAGAGGAGTACAGCCCAGCCTGCCTCTGCAACACCTCCGGCGGCCAACTCCGGCGGCCTTCCGTCGCTTGCACTCGTGCCCCTCCTGCCTCGCCGGCCGTCGTCCTCAAGCTCGTCCAGCCTCCTTTCTTCTGCTTTCGCGCCCGCCGCCGTCTTCATCTGCGCCAGAGGAGCCCGCAGCCTCCACGCCTGCTCGACCTCATCCTCGACCCGAGATTCTGCTGCCATGGCGCCCCGAGCTCCGCCACACCTCTCGCTTCCTGCTTCCCCTTCGTGCACTCGCCGACCACCGCTGCACCGAGCCCCGTGACCGCTTCCTCGCGTGACCACCACCATCACTTCCTCCTGCTGTCCGTCCAACACGAGCATGCACGCGCCTGCTTCTCTTCGCGCCTCCACCTGGGCCCGATAGCCCCACCTTTGCTCGTGGTTTGCCGCTGCCTAGACCATCTCCGGCCAGGGCTCCTACGCCTCCTTGTTGCTGCCACTCGAGGCCCTGGTGTTGCTTCGTTTTGGATCATCAAGACTGACTACACAAAACTGCCAGTACCTCTATGCACGGATACACCAATACCGTCTTGGATAACGTCAAGTACCACGACAACCATGTCCCGTCAAGGTCGTCTACGGAATGAGTACCACTACGCCCAAATACCGTGGATGCACCAAGTTCCACTACGAGATGTACCACTACCGTCGCCAAGATCGTGAGTACCTCTACCGTTGCCATGAACGACTACTTCCACTACGACCCGTGAACGACTACTTCCCTCGACACTTTTGAACCGCCTCGAAATGCACGCTTCGAAGGTATAACCCCGAGATGACCGCCCGTGTACGAATGCACGCTGTATGAGATGCTCATGTTCAAACCGTGTCCAAATTGGTCCTTGCACGTTCCTCCTCATTTGCCATGCCGTCAACCCGTGGGAACCCGGTAACCGGGATCACCCCACCATCTTTTGCATGTTCCGCACATCCGCACACTTGCTCTTTTACACCGGTATCTCAATGAGTTATTGGATCACCGATATGTTGCCGTGGCATCATTTTCGAATTCATTGCCGTGGCACCCTTTCTTTCCACCACGGTGACAAATGTTTCATGTCTTGCCTATGGCCACTTTTCCATAAAATTGCATATAACTTGCATATGTCATCCGCATCATGATAACAACATTTAAATGCTTAAAATTGTTGTTGCATTAAATTGCTAATTGACATGTGGGTATTTACCGGGATTGTTGTTTCTTGTTTCCGGCCTCACTTAAACTTGCCTAAATAGTTAGCTCATTTATGTTTCACATTTTGCCATGTTTAACAACATTTAATATTGTTTGGTAGCTTAAACGAGATTAAACTAAATATGTCAATGTGGTGTTTTGTCCACTTAACTTTTAGTATTGTTTGTTGCACTTTGCCTTGCCATGCTCATTAAACCGGACATGCATCATATTTGTTTGTGCACCATGCCATGTTTATGCTTGTGCATTTACCATGTTGTTTGTTTCTTTCGGGTGTTGCTTCTTAGTTCCGGTAATGTTGCGATTGTGAGGATTCGTTCGACTACTCCCGTTCGTCTTCTTCATGGACTTGTTCTTCTTCCTAGCGGGATTTCAGGCAAGATGACCGTCACCTTGGATCTCATTACTATCATTGCTATGCTAGTTGCTTCGTTCTACCGCTATGCTGCGTTACCTACCACTTGCTTATCAAGCCTCCTAAATTGCCATGAACCTCTAACCTTTGTCACCCTTCCTAGCAAACCGTTGTTTGGCTATGTTACCTCTTTTGCTCAGCCCCTCTTATAGTGTTGCTAGTTGCAAGTGAAGATGAAGATTGCTCCATGTTAGATTCTGTTTATGTTGGGATATCACAATATCTCTTATATTATTAATGCATCTATATACTTGGTAAAGGGTGGAAGGCTCAGCCTTATGCCTGGCGTTTTGTTCCACTCTTGCCGCCCTAGTTTCCGTCATATCGGTATTATGTTCCCGGATTTTGTGTCCCTAACGCGGTTGGGTGATTTATGGGACCCCCTTGACAGTTTGCTTTGAATAAAACTCCTCCAGCAAGGCCCTACATTGGTTTTACCATTTGCCTCACCTATGCCCTTCTTTTCCCTTGGGTTTCCGGAGCCCAAGGGTCATCTTTATTTTAGCCCCCCCGGGCCAGTGCTCCTTCGAGTGTTGGTCCGAACCGAGCAACCTGCGGGGCCACCTCGAGGAAACTCGAAGCCTGGTTTTACTCGTAGCTTGACTTATCCGGTGTGCCCTGAGAACAAGGTACGTGCGACTCCTATCGTGATTTGTCGGAACATCCGGGCGGCTTTGCTGGTCTTGTTTTACCATTGTTGAAATGTCTTGTAACTGGGATTCCGAGACTGGTCAGGTCTTCCCGGGAGAAGGAATATCCTTCGTTGATCGCAAGAGCTTATCATGGGCTCAGTTGGGACACCCCTGCAGGGTTTGAACTTTTGTGAGCCATGCCCGCGGTTATGTGGCAGATGGGAATTTGTTAATATCCGGTTGTAGTAAACTTGAAGTAAACTCTTCTAAAATACACCAACCGTGTGCGTAACCGTGAGTGTCTCTTTTCGGGGCTGATCGAGAGGAGAACACGATTTCTGTGTTATGTCTGACGTAAGTAGGAGTTTAGGATCACTTCTTGATCATTACTAGTTGACGACCGCTTGCTTTGCTTCCCTTCTCGCTCTTATTTGCGTAAGTTAGCCACCATACATGCTTAGTCGCTGCTCCATCATCACCACTTATCCCCCTTTCCTACCCTTTAAGCTTTGCTAGTATTGATACCCATGGTAATGGGATTGCTTTGAGTCCTCGTGGCTCATGAGATAACTACAACAACGATTGCAGGTTCAGGTTTTTGCGATGATCATGGCGCGAGAGGCGATGTTTGCTTGTTTTGGAGTTCTCATACGCTTCTTCTACGATCGGGGATAGGTTCCGGTCGGCAGCTGGGCTAGGGTGGTGGATGTCGTTTGATTTTCTGTTTATGTTTCATCCGTAGGCGGATAGTGCTCTTATGTAAGATGATGTTGTATTCGTGTGGCATTGTATGCCTTTTGTATGTATCCCCGTCTATTATGTAATGTTGATGTAATGATATCCACCTTGCAAAAGCGTCTACAAGATGCGCTTCTATCCTTGGTGGGACCTTCGAGTTCCTTTAGGATAGGGTCACATCTTTGGCGTGACAGGCGACATGGTGGCGCAGCGGCGGCGAGGCGAAAAAGAGTGGGGAGAGAGCGGTGGTGAGGCCCAGAGCGGGGAGAGAGCGGTGGCAAGGCACAGTTCGGTGGGAGGGCGTTGGATTATATAAAGCGCACTGGACGCCGCGCGCCAAAACTAGCGCAGGCCCGACCGCTTTTTCCCGCGCGCGCGATCCTTTCCCGACGTCTCTGCTATCTCTACTCTCTTCTCTACTGTTATATTTATTTTATATTTAATATTTCATATTTATCTCTACTTCCTTTACTGTCTATTTTTTTTCCTCTATACTTTTTTTCTTGCAATATAGGCCGACAGATAGGAAGGAAACAAATGGGAATTTTGCAAAAAGATACCCATACCCCTCTCCAGATTTGCAAATAAGGCCTTCCCTCGTTCATCCTTTTCTCCCACAAGATAAACTACTCATACAAATGCATCTTGATGCGTGCAGCATATGGGCATCTTGCTAGTTCTAAAACCTTTCCATCATTTGCCACACTTTGGATGCAGATGAAAAACCTACCCAAGCACAGCGCAATATAGGAGCGACGCACAATTACAAGCTGATATTCTGTTGGACAATGGAGGCTATAACCAATTACTTTTACGGGAACAATAGCACCCAGGAAATTTGAAGGGTAGGTATGAACAAAATTGGAACTGCACATGTCTTGCTAAGTGATTCAATACACACATTACCAATCGAGGAGGAGAATGATGGTCGCGGCGGCCTCATGAGTCATGGTCGGCAAAGGAGTCGATTCATTGTCCACGATGGTGGTACTTCCGCGCTTAGCGTCGGCTTCCGGAAGCAGATCCGAGACCGTGGAAGACGATGCGGGGAAGAGGCTTCGTGCACGGCAGCGACGGTGGACCCGGCTCGGTCTGACATATGAGGTCGTCGATGAGGCAGATGTGATGCGGTGGACGAGTGCGCCGATGTAAAGGGGAGGAGCACGAAGGCTGCGGTGCCGTGGAGAAGTCTATTTTGCTGTGGGGATAGAAAATGGGGAGTATTCAGGTGTACTACTCTGAGTGCCGGGTGGGCTTGGCTGGGTAGGGTGAACCTGAAGTTACGAAAATAGCCCCCTACCAAGCGTCATCTGTAGGCCTGTTCCGAAGGCTATGATGGTAACTTCCCACTGCTCGAATTAGGGTCGCGGGAGATTTTCCCGCCGACCTCAAAATTTTGTGACACTAGACTCCCCGTGTGGCATGTTGAGTGATTCGGCTAAGCAACTAGCGAGTAGTAGTAGTGCATATTGGGTTTGACCGAAGTCAAACATCCTAAAGTTTGACCAAGTTTATAGAAAAATATAAACATTTAGCATAACAAATATGTATGATGTGAAAGTACATTCAATAATGAATCTAATGGTATTTATTTGTTATTGTATATGTTAATATTTTTTGTTATAATCTTTCTGAGAGTTTACAAAACTTGACTTTGACCAATGATAATACGCGGACTTAAATAAAAACGGAGGGAGTAAACATTTGTTTTCTTAGTTTGTAGTGAACTAATCATTTGTTGAAATTGTGAAATAAATATATTAGGCTATTGACTTCGAATGTAATGGTCTATACAATTCAATAGTTACAATCATTGTCGAATCCCAAGATGTATACAAGGTCTATAGTACTTCACAACATGCTCAAACTCACATAATCCCAGTCAAATGAGAATCTAAATGCATTTCATAGTTATTACTTTGTAGGATGCAACAAAAACAACCATAACTCTACATCAGCCATTATAGAAGCAACATTTTGACATATCCCAATGTGTGAATGAAACGTGCAGAGAGAGCTTTTGAAGATGGAGTAGATAGGGCGGGAAAGATTGTATGTATGTGGACGAGAGAGTAGGAGACAAACCTAACGAGACAGAGAGAGAGAGATAGGGAGAGAAAGAGAGAGGAAGAAGTTAGGTCTGTGAGAAAGATGGATACATGTAATATACATGATATGCGTGTGCATCTGGATTCTGTATACGTGGAAGGAGAAGAGACAACATGTTTGATGAGAGAGCTAGAAAAACATGGACGAGAGGGGAAGGATCTCGTGGGTTGAGGGATTGGTAATTTTGTGCAAGAGAGAGAGAGAGAGAGGGTGGGGGAGGAGTCAGTCAGCCGTCGTCACATCACCCTGCTTCAAAATCACCCCGCATTCTCTATCGCGGAGTGGTCGACGTCTACGATCTGCTCGATGCCCTCTTTGAAGATGGAGGTGTTGTGCATGTTGTGGTGCAAAGAAGCACAAGTGAGAGTGGTCGCCGTATAACCTTGGATGGGGATGAATTGTGTGCTCGGGGGAGTGTGTGTGTGTGTGTTTGCTGCGTGTCTCTCTCTCTCACTGTGTGTGTGTGTCAGATATTGAGAGAAAACAAACCTAAGGAGAGAAATGGGTATTCACGAAGAGATTGTGCGGGCCTTGAGGTGGGCAGGGGCCGGGTGAGGGTGTCAAAATGTGCCCGTTGATGCATGTGTTGCATGCGACCGTGCGAGGGACGGACGAATCGAGAGAGATGGTTGTTGTTTTACGGATGCTCCTCTCTCTGTCTCTCTCTCCCTCTCTCTCTCTCTCTGACACACACACACAAGTAAACTAGAAGACCGTTCTCTCATGTATACACAACGTATCGGCATCTGTCTATGTATCACTCATGCATGATCATTTGCACATTCACACCTCTCTATGTCTGTATCACACGCACACCGTCTCCACATTCCCCTTCATACAACACACATATGGACACATACACACGTTCTCTCTCAGTCACACACACAAAATCAGTATTAAAAAACTAGGGCGCACCTAAAACGTCCAAATCCAAATAAACACGAACTGGAGCTAAATTCAAATATATGGAAATATTGCAGCGTCAAGAACTTTCACAGGAAAAAAAAGTTGAGTAATATTCGAGGATTGTTTTTGTCGGCGTTCTGGGAACGGGGGTCCCCAGACTTGCCTGCGTGCGGCCTGCGGCGTGGCTCAAAGGAGGCCCAAGACAACCCATCTTCATCAACACAAGCTCAAGACCCTCGCGAGGGGCCAAGCCTCGCGGGGCGGACGACAAGGAGCTTCCTCAGGCACGTCCTCGTCAGGCTGGCTCACGAGGAGGTGGAGAGTTCAAGGCAGGGTACCTCGCGAGGTGCTAGGTTCCTTAGGATTATGCTCTCGTTCCACCATGCTTGTTATTTGGTGCCTTCTCCTGGGTGGCGAAATCTTGCACGTTAAAGGGGGGGGTGCCTGAGCATCACGACCCAGGGCTCCTACCGGCTCTCCGGCCCTCACCCTCTGGTCTTGTCCATGGCATCGCGACCTGGCTTGCCAGCGACGGCTGAGACCAGCCCGAGAGCCGGGACCCAAGGACGTAGAATTTCGTCATCCAATCCAGCTTGCGCGTTAAAGGGGGGGTGCCTGAGCATCACGACTCGGGGCTCCTACCGGCTCTCCGGCCCTCACCATCTGGTCTTGTCCATGGCATCGCGACCTGGCTTGCCAGCGATGGCTGAGACCAGCCCGAGAGCTGAGACCCGAGGACGTAGAGTTGCTGCGTCTGACCCAGCTTGCGCGTCAAAGGGGGGTGCCTGAGCATCGCGACTCAGGGCTCCTACCGGCTCTCCGGCCCTCACCCTCTGGTCTTGTCCATGGCATCGCGAGACCAGCCCGAGAGCCGGGACCCGAGGACGTAGAGTTGCGTCATCTAACCTAGCTTGCGCGTTAAAGGGGGGTGCCTGAGCATCGCGACTCAGGGCTCCTACCGGCTCTCCGGCCCTCACCCTCTGGTCTTGTCCATGGCATCGCGACCTGGCTTGCCAGCGAGGGTAGATACCAGCCCGAGAGCCGGGACCCGAAGACGTAGAGCACCGGCATCTGGCCAAACTTGCAGGAACACACTCGAAGACAAGTCCCAGAGCCAGGCGCAACCCGCCTTGAGGTAGGGCCTCGTGAGTCCCGCGCTGGCTCACAGGTGCCCCAGCACACCTCGCGAGGCCTCTCGCGCCACTCCAAAGCAATTAACGGCAGGACTAACAATCGCCGCGGCGAGCTCTTGTTCCTTTTGTGGTGAACCTGCAGGGTCCCTTCGAGGAGCACGGAACAACGTCGCCACGCAATCTCTCGCCGCCCAGGGCCCGGACCTGGCGCCGCGCCAGGAAGCATTGTCCTAATCCTCGAGATAAGTCACCCTCCGGACACACTAGTCATCGCAACACCATCCCCACACTCAATGCAACTCCGTGTTAGCAACGTCGCTCTCCTTTCTCATCGAATGATGCCTGCTTGTGCGCCAAAGGGGGACCCCCTGAGCATCACGACTCAGAGGCTCTTACTGGACCTCGGGCCGCTCACCTCCTGGCCTTGACCACGGCATCGCGACCTGGCATACCAATGACGGCTGAAGCCGCCTTGGGGCTGGGACACATCGACGTAGAGCACCAAGCCCTCCACGAGGTGCGAAAGGAAGAAAGCGAGCTAGAACGGAATGAGCATCCGCATTGCCTCATAACAAGGATCATATTGACAAGCGAAGCTACAAATATCTTACAAGCCCCCGCTGGGTACATTCTTGGCTCCTCGCAGGAACAAAAGACGCGAATCCTAAGGAGTCCTATCTACGAGGGACCACCGCGGTAGACGCCATCATCAACGATGGGCCACCCGGTCCGGAGCCAACCCCATCCAGATCGGGGCGGTGGCGACTGACGAGCTCGCCCTGCTCGGAGCGGCGCCAGGCTCGAGGGCTCGTAGCTGCTGCCGCTTTCGTCTCCGGGCGTCCAAGAGCACGGCGGAGTCGCTGGATCCTCCGGCGCCTTCGCCGCCTGAGAAGCTGCCAAGGGAGTGGTTGGTCGGCCTCCGTCTCACCACAGCAAGACCCCGACCACCTCTCCCCGGGCAGCACTCCAGCCGACGACCCTCCGCGTCGAAGAGCTTGAAGGACATAACCGAAGCACCGCCGTACTCCAGGTGGACCGTGAGGGCACCCCTCGTCCTGTAGACCCGGGCGACCTCGTCCCAGCCTTGGGTCATGAAGACCTCGCCCGGGGCAACTACCGCAACCTCGGCCCCGGTCGCGAGGGTGCCACAGCCGGTGTACTGCAGCCAGAGTCCCAGGGGCTCCCCCTGCCGGACGACGGAAGCGAAGAAAGAAGGAAGACGAATCCAAGACTTGGGAAGCGCGGCGACGTGAAGCACAAACTCCCGGCAGGATCCCTCGGCGTAAACTCCAGGGGGGGAAGACGCACACCTTCGTGACCCGCCAGCGTCGGCGGCGGCGCCGCGCGTGGCGCCTAGCGTCACCTCCTTCGGGGCCACCAACCTGCGCGTACAAGGGAAGAGGAAACCCTGGTGGCGGCCGCACGCACCAAGGCACGGGCGCCTCCTCGTGCGCGCTCCTGCCCTGACACCAGAGAGCAAGCCGCTTCTTTGGGGGGACCGGGTCAGGATCCTCTTGAGGAGCCTTTCCCTTCTCTTCCCTGGAGAACCGACGGATCGGATCGGAGCCATGGCAACCAGACGAAACGAGGAAGAGGAGAAGCAGAAGGATAGACTGGAAGGGCGCACGTCGTTCCGTACTTATAGCCGGCGGAGGCCAACCGTCGGCCTCCATGATCACCGGTCATCATGCCCAGCTCTGCATGCAGGGACCTGTCGAATCCGAGCGGTTACCAAGGCGTCGTGGGGGAGCAGGCGCCCACGTCCAATTAACCGCCACGCGGCACCCAAGGCCACAGGCTGTTAGGGCCCACGACGCTTCGCACTTGCCCTTTCGCCTCTCTGACGGCCAAGTTGAGGCGCCCGTGGCCGGGGCTACTTGTCGGCGTGCAGGAGCAGGGGTCCCCAGACTTGCCTACCTGCGGCCTGCGGCGTGGCTCAAAGGAGGCCCAAGACAGCCCATCTTCATCAACACAAGCTCAAGACCCTCGCGAGGGGCCAAGCCTCGCGGGGCGGACGACAAGGAGCTTCCACAAGCACGGCCTCGTCAGGCTGGCTCACGAGGAGGCGGAGAGTTCAAGGCAGGGTACCTCGCGAGGTGCCCATGACATAAGCCATGACGACCAACGGCGCCCGGTCGAGGCGCCCGGCCAGCTGGCGTCCTCCTTTCCTCTTTGGTGCAAAGGGAGCAAGCGCAGGCAAGAGCATCAAGCAAAGGCATCCGTTTCGGTGCAACAAGACCAAAGACCAGGAGCAGCCCCAACGGTTGGAATGCAGTCATCGTGGAGCCCAAGCAGGCGTCATCACCAGAGCCTTTGGCAGGCGAGGACCAACTTTATTCAGGATAAGTGTACCCGTTGTTCCCCTTCAAATGGCCAATTGTTGGCGCCCTTCCCGCTCAATATTTGGGAAGAGGCCTAGGGCCTTCGCCTATATAAGTAGAGCTAGCCACCATAGGATGGGGAGACATTGAGAGACTCCCCCGGGTAGGCATTTTAGAATCCAGGGAGAGAGAGAGAGACCCGATCCTCAGACTAGAGCGACGGGATACCACTTAGCAGTTCATCACACCCACCAAGAACAGACCCTCGCGAGGCTGTTCTTCCCTGTACTGTTTCTCATCAGCCCAAGAGGCAATCCACACACCACACACTGGAGTAGGGTATTACACCACGATGGTGGCCTGAACCAGTATAAATCTTGTGTCTCTTGTGTTGTTATTCTTAGTAGTTTAGGTCCCTGCGATTCGGCGAGGTACGAGACGGTGCAGAGTTGGATCTCCTTGCACCCCGGAGTTGAACCTTAAGGGTCTGCTGGAACCCGAAATCCGACATTTGGCGCGCCAGGTAGGGGTGCGCCGGAATTTGCCTTTCGTCGCCTTGTTCTTCCCCGACCACCGCAACCATGTCTGACGCTCGTCAGGCCCGCGCCGAGCGCGGAGCCGCCCTCGCCTCCCATGTCGCACAGACGGCTCCCGTCGGTGGGCGTCCTCGTCGTTCCCCGTCACCTGCTGTCAACGTCGCCACCGGCCCGGCGGGGAATGAGCAGCAAGCGTCGTCCCAGCACCCGTCCATGAGGCGGGACGGCCGCACCGCCACGCCTTTGGTCACCCCCGTTGGTTCTTCGTTGCGCGCGCCCCGCGCGGCCATGGAGGCCCGAGCTGCACTCATCGTGGCCAACGAGCTCCTGCGCTACCGCCCCATCGACGACGTCTATGAAGAATGGCTCGACCGAGTCGCCGAGCTCGTCCGCGCTGCAGAGGCGACCCCGCGCCGTCTCGTCTGCACCGCACCGCCCCGCTGGCGATGAAACTCCCGGGCGCCTCAGCCGCCTCCTCCTCAAGACGGCGCCAGCCCCAAAGGCGCGCGGCCTGGCGGAACCCGTTCCGCCAGGCCGGGCGCTGCAAGAGCAGAAACTGCCAAGAAGTTCCTCCCCGCAGAAGAAGCTGCCCGGCGCTCCCGCTCGAAAGCACGTCAAGACTCTGCGCTGCCCCAGTCGTGGCAGGGGGAGGCCCACAAGACCAAGCTCGCCCGTGAGGCCCCAGCTGCCACGGCGGGCTGCCGCCTTCACCACCGAGCTGCGCAGCGTCGCGTAGCCCGCCAAGTTCAAGCCGGACCTGCCTCCACGCTGGCAGCACGGTGACCATCTGGAGTTCCTCCAGCTCTGAGCTGGGCATCGAGGCTGCCAACGGGGACGAAAGGGTCATGGGGAACTGGTTTCCCATGGCGCTCAAGGACGGAGCCCGCACTGGCTCTGAATCCGCCCCGGCACGATCTCTTCTGGGCGAGATGCGTACCCGCTTCATTGCCAACTTCCGTGGTACTCGCAACGGCCACCCGCCGTGGCGACACGCGTCGAATCAAGCAGTAGCTGAGGAAACCCGGCAAAAAGTACATCCAGCGCTTCAACAACGCGGCGCCTCAAGATCCCTGTGGTAACGGAGGAGGCCATCATCTCTGCCTTCTCCGACGGCGTCTGTGACGTCAAGATGAAGGAGGAGCTGGCGATGCATGAAGATCTGTGCACCTCCACAGGTTGTTCAACTTAGCGACCAAGTGCGCCAGGGCTGAGGAAGGCGCCTCTCCTCCTCGAGCTGCCTGCGCGCATCCCGAAGAGAAGAAGTCCAAGGCCAAGGATGTGAAGCGCAAAGGGGCTGCCGTCTTTGGCGGCAACCACACCAAGCGAGGCGTAGATCAGCCCGAGTCCTCTAAGGGCAGCGATCTTTGCGTGTACCACGACCTCCACAGCCACAACACCAATGAATGTCAAGAGCTCGGGCGTGCGGCGAAGGAAGGGTCGGCAGACGCCCGAGCGCAATGACCGGGCTCTGAACGAGGAGGAGGAAGGAATGCGGACGCTGGGAAGACCAGCGGCCAGCGCCAAGGGTGGCGCGACCAACCTCGCGAGGACGCTGGCAAGACCCACCTCATGAGGGGCTAGAGGGATCAGCCCGTGAGGATCGCCCGCAAGGGAACGCTGGCCTCCCTCCGCTGCCGCCGCCACCAAGGAGAATCGAAGACCGTCATCGGGGCGAGGGGGCTGGGGCTTCCGTGAAGCGCGTGCGATCTCACGCATCGAGCGGAGCTCAAGCCCTGACCTCTCACCGCATCTTCAAGCAGTTCGCCCGTGAAGTGAATGCAGTCCTTACCAAGCTTCGAGTCCACGCGCCCTCTCGGTGGTCGGCGTGCGCCATCATGTTCAGCTCAGCGGATCAGCTCAAGTGCGCAGCCACGTAGGAGTTCTCCCGATGCTTTGCTCCCCAATCATCGACAACGTGCTTTGGTCACCAAGACCCTCATCGACGGTGGAGTAGGGCTCAACGTCCCCGTCTGCATGGAGACATTCAACAATCTTCAAGTGCCTTACTGGTCGGCCTTCACCGACCAAGCCCTTCTTCGGAGTCACCGACGGCTCCACGGTCCCGATCGGGCAGGTCCGCCTTCTGTCACCTTCGGGGCCCGCGACAACTACCACACCGAGCTCATCGACTTGACGCCATCGCCCACATTCGCTGCCGTACAACGCCATCCTCGGGTACCCAGCGTTGGCCAAATTCATGGCCGTAACCCACCATGGCTACAACATCCTCAAGATGCCGAAAGCGGCGGGGTCATCACGGTGCCACGTGAAGAGAGGGATGCGATGTGCTCCACAGCGAGCTTGCAGCCGCATCGCGGAAGACCTGCAGACCACGGCAGGGATGCCTCCCGAGGCAGCACCCAAGAAGAAGAAGACATCAACCGGCCCGACTCTTCAAGAGACAGGCCCCTCAGGGCCCGCACCGGGCCAGGAGGAGCCTCCTTCCATCGCATAGGAAAGCGCGCCCGACGCCCTCCTCAGGTAGGGCTCGGGGGCTCTCCCCTGGAGGGCCGCCGACCTCGCCAAGGTCTCGAGGGAGGCGCTTGGGCACCACGTGGAGGCGTGTTTCGAAGCACGTTTCCCGCAAGCAAGAGCAAGACCAGGAGGACAGAACCCTCAAGAGTTCATCAGCAAGGCCATTCGGGAGTTACAGGAGTCAAGGGTCATGAGGGGCAGCCGCCACCTACACTTTGTGGCCCCCATCCAGAGCAAGGATGGTGGGCTGGCGTCTGCATCGACATACCAGGGCTCAACCGAGCCGCATCTCAAGAGCGCCTCTGGCCTCGCGAGTGGGGCGTTGCGAGGTCCGCCCACACCACGTCACGCATGCCTCATGGCATGCCAATCGCCGCTGCGCACCAGCGTCTCATGAGGACCATCTGGAGGCTCAAGAGGTCGCACGCCTGCAGCCTGGCGGAGATGGAGATGGCCCATGAGGAGCCGCCCGGCGCCTCCGGAGCCTCCCGAGGCCCCTGGGCACAGGGGCTCGTGAGGATCGGCTCCCGCAGCCCACCGAGTCTGCTACATCAACAACCCTTCATCCCCAACATCACCAGGTGACATCTTTAAGTTTTATTTCCAACTGGGAGCGCCTTCAGGGCCCCATTATTCCCAGGCCGCGTGGGTCCGTCCCTGCGGCATTTATCCCTTTTTTTCATGCCTTTAACTTATCCTATTGGGGGCGCCCCTCGGGCTGCATCATCCCCAAGCCGCTCGGTCCAGTCCCAGCGGCATGTATCCTTCATGCGTTTTCCTTAGGATTATGCTCTCGTTCCACCATGCTTGTTATTTGGTGCCTTCTCACAGGTGGCGAAATCTTGCACGTTAAAGGGGGTGCACGAGCATCGCAACTCAGGGCTCCTACCGGCTCTCCGCCCTCACCCTCTGGTCTTGTCCATGGCATCGCGACTGGCTTGCCGGCTGATTTGAGACCAGCCCGAGCCGGGACCCGAGGACGTAGAGTTGCGTCATCTAACCTAGCTTGCGCGTTAAAGGGGGGTGCCTGAGCATCGCGACTCAGGGCTCCTACCGGCTCTCCGGCCCTCACCCTCTGGTCTTGTCCATGGCATCACGACCTGGCTTGCCAGCGACGGTAGAGACCAGCCCGAGAGCCGGGACCCGAAGACGTAGAGCACCCGCATCTGGCCAAACTTGCAGGAACACACTCGAAGACAAGGCCCAGAGCCAGGCGCAACCCGCCTTGAGGTAGGGCCTCGTGAGTCCCGCGCTGGCTCACGGGTGCCCCAGCACACCTCACGAGGCCTCTCGCGCCACTCCAAAGCAACTAACGGCAGGACTAACAATCGCCACGGCGAGCTCTTGTTCCTTTTGTGGTGAACCTGCAGGGTCCCTCCGAGGAGCACGGAACGACCTCGCCACGCAATCTCTCGCCGCCCAGGGCACGGACCTGGCGCCGCGCTAGGAAGCATCGTCCTAACCCTCGAGATAAGTCACCCTCCGGACACACTAGTCATCGCAACACCATCCCCACACTCAATGCAACTCCGTGTTAGCAACGTCGCTCTCCTTTCTCACCGAATGATGGCTGCTTGGCGCCAAGGGGACCCCGAGCATCGCGACTCGGAGGCTCTTCTGGGACCTCGGGCCGCTCACCTCCTGGCCTTGACCACGGCATCGCGACACAGCATACCGGTGACGGCTGAAGCCGCCTTGGGACTGGGACACGACGTGAGCGCCAAGCCCTCACGAGGTGCGAAAGGAAGAAAGCGAGCTAGAACGGAATGAGCATCCCGCATTGCCTCATAACAAGGATCATATTGACAAACGAAGCTACAAATATCTTACAAGCCCAGCTGGGTCTACATTCTTGGCTCCTCGCAGGAACAAAAGACGTGAATCCTAAGGAGTCCTATCTACAGGGACCACCGCGGCAGACGCCATCATCAACAGTGGGCCACCCGATCCGGAGCCAACCACATCAAAATCAGGGGCGGCGACGACCTGACGAGCTTCGCCTGCTCCGGGGCGGCCTTGAGCTCGGGGGCTCGTAGCTGTCGTCGCTCGTCTCCGGCGTCACGAAGAGCTCGACGGAGTCGCTGGATCCTCCAGCGCCTTCGCTGCTTGAGAAGCTGCCAAGGGAGTGGTTGGTCGGCCTCCGTCTCACCACAGCAAGACCCCGACCACCTCTGCCGTGGCAGCACTCCAGCCGACGACCCTCCGCGTCGAAGAGCTTGAAGGACATCACCGAAGCACCGTCATACTCGGTGGATCGTGAGGGCGCCCTAAATCCTGCAGACCAGGCGACCTCGTCCCAGCCTCGGGTCATGAAGACCTCGCCTGGGCAACTACCGCCAACCTCGGCCCGATCGCGAGGGTGCCTCAGCCGGGTGCTACAGCCGAGTCCCGAGGCTCCCCACGGACGGCGGAAGTGAAGAAAGAAGGAAGACGAATCCAAGACTTGGGAGGCGCGGCGACGTGAAGCACGAACTCCCGGCAGGAGCCCTCGGCGTGAACTCCAGGGGGGAAGACGCACACCTTCGTGACCCGCCGGCGTCGTTGGTGGTGCCGTTCGTGGCGCCCGGCATCACCTCCTTCGGGGCCACCAACCTGCGCGTACAAGGGAAGAGGAAACCCTGGTGGCGGCCGCACGCACCAAGGCACGGGCGCCTCCTCGCGCGCGCTCCTGCCCTGACACCAGAGAGCAAGCCGCTTCTTTGGGGGGAGCGGGTCAGGATCCTCTTGAGGAGCCTTTCCCTTCTCTTCCTTGGAGAACCGGCGGATCGGAGCCATGGCAACCAGACGAGACGAGGAAGAGGAGAAGCGAAGGATAGGCTGGAAGGCGCGACGCTGTTCGTGCCTTATAGCCCGGCGGAGGCCAACCGTCGGCCTCCACGATCACCGGTCATCATGCCCAGCTCTGCATGCAGGGACCTGTCGAATCCGAGTGGTTACCAAGGCGTCGTGGGGGAGCAGGCGCCCACGTCCAATCAACTGCCACGCGGTGCCCAAGGCCGCAGGCTGTTAGGGCCCACGATGCTTCGCACTTGCCCTTTCGCCTCTCTGCACGACCAAGTTCAGGCGCGCCGTGGCCGGGGGCTCTTGCCGGCGTTGCAGGGAGCAGGGGTCCCAGGACTTGCTGCACTGCGGCTGCGGGCGTGGCTCAAAGGAGGCCCAAGACAGCCCATCTTCATCAACACAAGCTCAAGACCCTCGCGAGGGGCCAAGCCTCGTGGGGGCGGACGACAAGGAGCTTCCTCGAGCACGGCCTCGTCGGTGGCTCACGAGGAGGCGGAGAGTTCAAGGCAGGGTACCTCACGAGGTGCCCATGACGTAAGCCATGATGACCAAGGGCGCGATCCGGGCGCCCGACCGTCTGGCGTCCTCCTTTCCTCTTTGGTGCAAGGGGAGCAAGCGCGAGCAAGAGCATCAAGCAAAGGCATCCGTTTGGTGCAACAAGACCAAGACCAGCCCCCAGCGGCTGGAATGCGATCATCGTGGAGCCCAAGCAAAGGCGTCATCACGAGCCTTTGGCGGCGAGGACCAACTTTAGTCAGGATAAGTGTACCCGTTGTTCCCCTTCAAAATGGCCAATTGTTGGCGCCCTTCCCGCTCAATATTTGGGAAGAGGCCCAGGGCCTTCGCCTATATAAGTAGGGCTAGCCACCATAGGATGGGGAGACATTGAGAGACTCCCCCGGGCAGGCATTTTGGAATCCAGGGAGAGAGAGAGAGACCCGATCCTCAGGCTAGAGCGACGGGATACCACTTAGCAGTTCATCACACCCACCAAGAACAGACCCTCGTGAGGCTGTTCTTCCCTGTACTGTTTCCCATCAGCCCAAGAGGCAATCCACACACCACACACTGGAGTAGGGTATTACACCACGATGGTGGCCTGAACCTGTATAAATCCTGTGTCTCTTGTGTTGTTCTTCTTAGTAGTTTAGGTCCCTGCGGTTCGGCGAGGTACGAGACGGTGGAGGGTTGGATCTCCGCGCGCACCCCAGAGTTAGAACCTTAAGGGTCTGCCGGAACCCGAAATCCGACATTTGGCGCGCCAGGTAGGGGTGCTTGAAATTTTACCTTCGTCGCCTCGTTCTTCCACGACCACATAACCATGTCGGCGCTTTCGTCGGGCCAGCGTCGGCGCCGAGCCGCCCTTCGCCTCCCATGTCGCCCGAACGGCTCCGTCGGCGGGCGTCCTCGTCGTTCCGTCACTCGCTTTGTTAAGCGCCGCCACCGGCCCGGCGGGGAACGAGCAGCAAGCGTCATCCCAGCACGCGTCCATGAGGCGGGGCGGCCGCACCGCCATGCCTTCGCTCACCCCCGCTGGTTCTTCGTCGCGCTTACGCTGCCATGGAGGCCCGAGCTGCACTCATCGCGACCAGCGAGCTCTGCGCTACCGCCCCATCGACGACAGCTACGAAGAATGGCTTCGACCGAAGTCGCCGAGCTTCGTCGCGCTGTAGGAGGCGACGCGTCGTCCGTCTCGCTGCACCGCACCCGCCCAGCTGGCGATGAAGCTCGGGCGCCTCGGCGCCTCCTCCTCAAGACGGCGCCCAGCCCCAAAGCGCGGCCTGGGCGGAACCCGTTCCGCCCGGCGCTCAGCAGCAACAAGAGCGTAGCTGCCAAGAAGTTCCTCGCCCGCAAGAAGCTGCCCGGCGCTCCCGCTCCAACACGTCAAGACCTGCGCTGCCCCAACCGTGGGCGCAGGAGGCCCATAAGACCAAGCTCTCTGCCGTCCGAGACCCCCCGCGGCCACGGCGGGCTGCCGCGCCTTCACCACCGAGCTGCGTAGCGTCGCGTGGCCCGCCAAGTTCAAGCCGGACCTGCCTCCACGCTACGACGGCACGGCTGACCCTACCGAGTTCCTCCAGCTCTACGAGCTGGGCATCGAGGCTGCCAACGGGGACGAAAGGGTCATGGCGAACTGGTTTCCCATGGCGCTCAAGGACGGAGCCCGCGCACAGCTCTGAATCTGGCCCCGGCACGCGATCTCTTCTGGGCGAGATGCGTGCTCCGCTTCATCGCCAACTTCCGTGGTACTCGCAACCGCCACCGCCCGTGGCGACATCACGCGTCGAATCAAGCGGCAGCGGGGAAACCACGCAAAGTACATCCAGCGCTTCAACAACACGCGCCTCAAGATCCCCGGGGAGTAGCGGAGGAGGCCATCATCTCTGCCTTCTCCGGACGGCGTCTTGTGACGTCAAGATGAAGGAGGAGCTGGCAATGCATGAAGATCTGTGCACCTCCCTGGAGCTGTTCAACTTGGCGACCAAGTGCGCCAGGGCTGAGGAAGGGTGCCTCTCCCTCCTCGAGCTGCCTGCCGCGCATCCCGAAGAGAAGAAGTCCAAGGCCAAGGACGTGAAGCGCAAGGGGGCTGCCGTGCTCGTAGCCGAACCAGACACCAAGCGAGGCAGACATTAGCCCGCGTCCTCTGAGGGCAGCCGGTACTGCGTGTACCACGACCTCCACACCCACAACACCAATGTATGTCAAGAGCTCCGGCCAGGCGTCTTGAAGGAAGGGTCGGCAGATGCCCCAGCGCAGCACCGGATCTGACGAAGAGGAGGAAGGAATGCAGACGCTGGGAAGACCACGGCCCGCGCCAAGGGTGGCGCGACCAACCTCGCGAGGACCGCTGGCAAGACCCACCTCGCGAGGGGGGGCTGGAGGATCGACCCTCGTGAGGATCGCCTGCAAGGGAACGCAGCCTCCCTCCACCGCCGCCACCAAGGAGAATCGAAGACCGTCATCAAGGCGAAGGGCCTGGGGCTTCCGAGGAAGCGCGTGCGATCGCTTTGCATCTGGGCGGAGCTCAAGCTGACCTCTCACCGCATCTTCAAGCAGTTCGCCCGTGAAGTGAATGCAGTCCTTCCAAGCTCGAGTCCACGCGCCCTCTCAGGTGGTCAGCGTGCGCCATCACGTTCAGCTCAGCGGATCAACTCAAGTGCGCAGCCACAGCCGGAGTTCTCCCGATGCTTTGCTCCCCAATCATCAGCAACGTGCTGGTCACCAAGACCCTCATCGACGGCAGAGTAGGGCTCAACGTCATGTCCGTGGAGACATTCAACAATCTTCAAGAGCCTTACAGTCAGCTTCAGCCGACCAAGCCCTTCTCCGGAGTCACTGACGGCTCCACGGTCGCGATCGGGCAGGTCCGCCTTCCTGTCACCTTCGGGGCCCGCGACAACTACCACACCGAGCTCATCGACTTCGACGTCGCCCACATTCGCCTGGCGTACAACGCCATCCTCAGTACCAGCGTTGGCCAAATTCATGGCCGTAACCCACCATGGCTACAACATCCTCAAGATGCCGAAGCGGCGGGGTCATCACGGTGCCACGTGAAGAGAGAGATGCACGATGTGCTCCACAGGCGAGCTTTTCGAGCCGCATCATTTGGAAGACCCAGACCACGACAGCGAGGATGCCTCCGAGGCAGCACCCAAGGAGAAGAAGACATCGACCGGCCCGGCTCTTCAAGAGACAGGCCCCTCGAACCCGCACCCGGGCAGGGAGAACCTCCTTCCATCGCATAGGAAAGCGCGCCCGACGCCCTCCTCGAGGCGGGGCTTGGGGCTCTCCCCTGGAGGGCAGCCGACCTCACCAAGGTCTCGAGGAGGCGCTTGGGCACCACGTGGGCGTGTTTGAAGCACGTTTCCATAAGCAGGAGCAAGACCGGGGAGGGCCAGAACCCTCAAGAGTTCATCAGCCAAGGCCATTCGGGAGTTACTGAGGAGTCAAGGGTCATGAGGGCAGCCGCCACCTACCAGCTGTGGCCCCCATCCAGGCAAGGATGGTGGGCTGCAGCGTCTGCATCGACATACCGAGGCTCAACCGAGCCGCATCTCAAGAGCGCCTCTGGCCCTCGCGAGTGGGGCGTTGCGAGGTCCGCCCACGACTCTGACGCATGCCTCATGGCCTGCCAAGCGCGGCCGCTGCGCTGGCGTCTCATGAGGACCATCTGGAGGCTCAAGAGGTCGAGCACGCCCGCAGCCTGGCGGAGATGGAGATGGCCCATGAGGAGCCGCTAAGCGCCTCCGAGCCTCCCGAGGCCCCTGGGCACAGGGGCTCGTGAGGATCGCTCCCGCAGCCCACGGAGTCTGCTACATCAACAACCCTTCATCCCCAACATCACCGGGTGACATCTTTAAGTTTTATTTCCGACTGAGGCGCCTTGAGGCGCATTATTCCCGAGCAGCGTGGAGTCCGTCCTGCGGCATGTATCCCTTTTATTTCATGCCTTTAACTTATCCTGTTGGAGGCGCCCCTCGGGCTGCATCATCCCCAAGCAGCTCGGGCCAGTCCCAGCGGCATGTATCCTTCATGCGTTTTCCTTAGGATTATGCTCTCGTTCGACCATGCTTGTTATTTGGTGCCTTCTCCTGGGTGGAGAAATCTTGCACGTTAAAGGGGGGGGGGTGCCTGAACATCGCGACTCAGGGCTCCTACCGGCTCTCCGGCCATCACCCTCTGGTCTTGTCCATGGCATCGCGACACAGCTTGCCCGGTGACGGTGAGACCAGCCCGAGAGCCGGGACCGAGGGCGTAGAGTTGCTGCGTCGACCCAGCTGCGAAGTTAAAGGCGGGGGCCTGAGCATCGCGACTCAGGGCTCCTACCGGCTCTCCGGCCCTCACCCTCTGGTCTTGTCCATGGCATTGCGACCTGGCTTGCCAGCGACGCCTGACACCAGCCCGAGAGCCGGGACCCGAGGACGTAAAGTTGTTTCATCTAACCTAGCTTGCGCGTTAAAGGGGGGTGCCTGAGCATCACGACTCAGGGCTCCTACCGGCTCTCCGGCCCTCACCCTATGGTCTTGTCCATGGCATCGCGACCTGGCTTGCCAGCGAGGGTAGAGACCAGCCCGAGAGCCAGGACCCGAAGACGTAGAGCACCGGCATCTGGCCAAACTTGCAGGAACACACTCGAAGACAAGGCCCAGAGCCAGGCGCAACCCGCCTTGAGGTAGGGCCTCGTGAGTCCCGTGCTGGCTCACGGGTTCCCCGGCACACCTCGCAATGCCTCTCGCGCCACTCCAAAGCAACTAACTGTAGGGCTAACAATCGCCGCGGCGAGCTCTTGTTCCTTTTGTGGTGAAGCTGCAGGGTCCCTCCGAGGAGCACGGAACGACCTCGCCACGCAATCTCTCGCCGCCTAGGGCACGGACCTGGCGCCGCGCCAGGAAGCATCGTCCTAACCCTCGAGATAAGTCACCCTTCGGACATACTAGTCATCGCAACACCATCCCCACACTCAATGCAACTCCGTGTTAGCAACGCCGCTCTCCTTTCTCACGAATGATGGCTGCTTGGCGCCAAGGGGACCCTCCCAACATCGCGACTCGAGGCTCTTACGGACCTCGGGCGCTCACCTCCTGGCCTTGACCACGGCATCGCGACACAGCATACCCGGCTGACGGCTAAAGCCGCCTTGGGACTGGGACCTGTCGATGCAGAGCGCCAAGCCCTCACGAGGTCTGAAGGGAAGAAACTGAGCTAGAACGGAATGAGCATCCCGCATTGCCTCATAACAAGGATCATATTGACAAACGAAGCTACAAATATCTTACAAGCCCTCATGGGTACATTCTTGGCTCCTCGCCAAGAACAAAAGGCGTGAATCCTAAGGAGTCCTATCTGCTGAGGACCACCGCGGCGGGCATCATCATCAACAGTGGGCCACCCGGTCCAGAGCCAACCCATCCAGATTAGGGGCGGCGACGACCTGACGAGCTCGCCCTGCTCCGGGAGCAGCGCTGGCTCGGGGGCTCGTAGCTGTCGTCGCTCGTCTCCGGCGTCGCGAAGAGCTCGGCGGAGTCGCTGGATCCTCTGGCGCCTCCGCCGCCTGAGAAGCTGCCAAGGGATTGGTTGGTCGGCCTCCGTCTCACCACAGCAAGACCCCGACCACCTCTCCCGGGGCAGCACTCCAGCCGACGACCCTCCGCGTCGAAGAGCTTGAAGGACATCACCGAAGCACCGTCATACTCCAGGTGGATCGTGAGGGCGCCCCTCGTCCTGCAGACCCGGGCGACCTCGTCCCAGCCTCGGGTCATGAAGACCTCGCCCGGGGCAACTACCGCAACCTCGGCCCCGGTCGCGAGGGTGCCGCAGCCGACGTGCTGCAGCCATAGTCCCAGGGGCTCCCCCTGCCGGACGACGGAAGCGAATAAAGAAGGAAGATGAATCCAAGACTTGGGAGGCGCAGCGACGTGAAGCACGAACTCCCGGCAGGAGCCCTCAGCGTGAACTCCAGGGGGAAGACGCACACCTTCGTGACCCGCCGGCGTCGTTGGCGGCGCCGCTCGTGGCGCCCGGTGTCACCTCCTTCGGGGCCACCAACCTACGCGTACAAGGGAAGAGGAAACCCTGGTGGCGGCCGCACGCACCAAGGCACGGGCGCCTCGCCTTGGCGCTCCTGCCACGACACCGAGAGCAAGCCGCTTCTTTGGGGGGAGCGGGTCAGGATCCTCTTGAGGAGCCTTTCCCTTCTCTTCCCTGGAGAACCAGCGGATCGGAGCCATGGCAACCAGACGAGACGAGGAAGAGGAGAAGCAGAACGACAGACTGGAAGGGCGCACGACGTTCCGTACTTATAGCCAGCGGAGGCCAACCGTCGGCCTCCACGATCACCGGTTATCATGCCCAGCTCTGCATGCAGGGACCTGTCGAATCTGAGCGGTTACCAAGGCGTCGTGGGGGAGCAGGCGCCCACGTCCAATCAACCGCCACGCGGCGCCCAAGACCATGAGCTGTTAGGGGCCTGACGACGCCAGCACTTGCCCTTTCGCCTTTCTACGCACGGCCAAGTTGGCGCGCCGTGGCCAGGGGCTCTTGTCGGTGTTCTGGGAACGGGGTCCCCAGACTTGCACTACTGCGGCCTGCGGCGTGGCTCAAAGGAGGCCCAAGACAGCCCATCTTCATCAACACAAGCTCAAGACCCTCGTGAGGGGCCAAGCCTCGCGGGGCGGACGACAAGGAGCTTCCTCACGCATGGCCTCGTCAGGCTGGCTCACGAGGAGGCGGAGAGTTCAAGGCAGGGTACCTCGCGAGGTGCCCATGACGTAAGCCATGACGACCAAAGCGCCCGATCGGCGCCCGACCCGGCCTGGCGTCCTCCTTTCCTCTTTGGTGCAAAGGGAGCAAGCGCAGCAAGAGCATCAAGCAAAGGCATCCGTTTCGGTGCAACAAGACCAAGACCAGCCCCAACGGCTGGAATGCGATCATCATGGAGCCCAAGCAGGCGTCATCACGAGCCTTTGGCGGCGAGGACCAACTTTAGTCAGGATAAGTGTACCCGTTGTTCCCCTTCAAATGGCCAATTTTTGGCGCCCTTCCCGCTCAATATTTGGGAAGAGGCCCAGGGCCTTCGCCTATATAAGTAGAGCTAGCCACCATAGGATGGGGAGACATTGAGAGACTCCCCCGGGCAGGCATTTTGGAATCCAGGGAGAGAGAGAGAGAGAGAGAGAGAGACCCGATCCTCAGGCTAGAGCGACGGGATACCACTTAGCAGTTCATCACACCCACCAAGAACTGACCCTCGCGAGGTTGTTCTTCCCTGTACTATTTCTCATCAGCCCAAGAGGCAATCCACACACCACACACTGGAGTAGGGTATTACACCACGATGGTGGCCTGAACCAGTATAAATCTTGTGTCTCTTGTGTTGTTCTTCTTAGTAGTTTAGGTCCCTGCGATTGGTAGGTGCGAGGAGCAGGTGGAGGGTTCGATCTCCGCGCGCACCCCAGAGTTCGAACCTTAAGGGTCTGCCGGAACCCGAAATCCGACAGTTTTTACACACACAAAAAGGTTCGGTGGATGTCCTTCGAGCGCGACACGGTGACGCACCGTTCGATCGACCGCGTGGCCGCGGTTCACGCGCTTGCACAGGATTATCGTGGCTGTGGTACTAACTAATAAAAGCGCTGCCTAAGTCTAATGTTTACATGTACTAGTATGGTTTTCTTTTAAGTTTGACCAACCTTACATATAAAACTAAAGTAAGCTCCCACATGCGCACTCATCAATATGCTGCCGCCGCCGTTGCGCATGCCGGGCGCCTTTACCGCTTCACTCGCCAACAATTTCGCCCATCACCGCCGTGTCGCCGCCATCCCTGTGCCATGAAGCCAAAGGCTCGCCCGCTCACGTCGTCTGCAGTCCCCTCCTCGCGATGCGCCCGCGTTGCCAAGCTGCGCAACGAGCACCGGTGGAGCAGCGTCTATGCACGCAGCGTCACGAAGAGGAGAGACGGCGCGTGCTCAAAGACGCCCGGGCGAGGAGGAACTAGCGTGTCATTGTCGTCTCTGCCCGCATGGAGGAGGCGCGCATGGTGGATGCCGTGGTGGAAGCCGGTCACGCACGCGTCGAGCCCGCAAACCGGGTGCAGACGCGGAATCTACCTTCGAGACCTTGAATGTCACGTGGATCCTGCAATCTGAAGGAGCAATTTGGGTCAGTTGACTCATGTGAGCCGTTTGATGCAACATGGATGGCTAGAAGGGCTTCTTCCACCTCTTACGCCGTCTTCTTCCTTCACTCCATCGAACTTCTTTCACAAATCAATGACCCAAATTATACTACTAGTAATACGAGCGTATTAAATGCAGTAGGAACACGAAGATCTGACGATAGTACCAACTGCAAGAAGAACGATAGTAAGACATAGTACTAGTACTACTATGCATTACTAAAGAGTTCAAATAACGAGAAAGAACATAAACATAGTTCTGCTGGGGCCTCAACACAACACACCCTTGAAAATAAACTAAGAAACTAGTCCGCTTGACACTGCAGTAGAACCAGCATGAGCGACGGCACTGCCACCTACTCGGAATCCGAGTCCTCGTCCTCGACTTCGTCCTCGTCCCTCTTCCTCTTCACCGACGCTTCTTTGCTTGAACCGGACACTGGGCTCTGCTTCCTCATCCAACACTTGTAGATATTTAAACAAAGGTAGGCATCCATTGCTGCGTACAGGATGTGATCTTCATCTAATGTCTTCGACTCCCATGCATGATGAAACTTCGTGGCCGAGGTTTCTTGATTATAGCATATGAAGGATCAATCATGGCTGCTGCCGAGTCAACATTGAAGGTTGAGAGGAGGACACCAGGCTTGCCTTACGGAGATCGAAGGGCTGGCCTACAACGAGACCTATCCGATCTGAGGACATCCTGTCGTTCTTAAAGCCTACGATGTGAATTTCACTCTTTTGTCCTTGAGGAAGTTATTAAAATCCTGGCACTCAACATCGGCATGGCATATGTGGTAGACCAAGCAAAGCGTTATGTACGCAAACACGGATCACGGTGGGCTTCTTCCTCTCTTAGTCCTTTAGATCCTTCTCTCGTCCCAGGACTGTGGTGTACTCAACATCTAGCCCAGCGACCCACTCATCCGTTGAACTGTTGAACATGCGTAGGAAGCGAGCAAGCCATGCTTTCACCGTCTCGGATCCATGTGTGTAGATGACGATGAATTGATCACCGGTGATGGCTCTAACCTGGTACTCAGCGGTGACCATGGAGATTTGGGAGGCCATGGATTTTGGAGGAGGGTTAGGAGAAGTTGAACTGTTGTACCCTGCAAAAAAGCGGGAGGCGAACTAATGTGAAAGGACGGACGACTGTTGAGGAATGAACTGTTGTAAGGTAGAAGACGAGCAGAGTAGAGGCGTCTGAACGGCATGGGGATCTTGGCTTGCCCGGTGGATAAGCGGCTGCAAGGCCCCAAAGAGTTCTCGAGAACTATGCGGGACCCACTAGATGTCATGTCTACTAGACCCATATCGTAGGCACAGACGGTATAGCTTCGCTCGTTACGCTTGCGCCATGCGTGGCGTGGATGTAACTTCACTTAATTCTATCAAGCGTCGCGCCTCCCGACCTTTGCCTCCCTCATGGCGGTCGCGCCCTTTGAGACTTCGACCGGCTATAAATGAGCAATTTTTTTGCCTTTTTTAGACAAGCAATTTTTTTGCCTACTCCGCATGCTTGATACTCCCTCTGGTCCTTTTTACTCCCGTCAACCATTTGCAAAGTGTTTGACCAAATTTATACTTTTTTTGAACACCACCTTATATTAACTAACCAGCCACACCAGTACACTCATTCGATACAATATTCACCACACTGGGCGGTACGTTATTTACAAGAATACCATCTAATCTATTGTCAAAGCCATACTTAGCAATTAAGTGTGCCACCTTATTAGCAATTAAGTGTGCCACCTTATTGGCCGAACGGCTAATCTTTGACAATTGAAGATTGTTGATCAACTTCGAGATGCTCAACGCTTTCATCTTCAGGTCACGCATAGCAGACCTTTCATAGTCCCCCGATGCAAGAGACGCTACCACAAAAGCGCTATCAGTCTCTAAAATTACAGGATTATGAAGAGAAATACCTATGTAGAGACCGGCAATGCAAGCCCTAAGCTCCGCTTCCTCCACGCTTTGACAGGCATCAATGAAATCCCACCACCAAATTTATACTAAAAATATCAATATCTACAATACTGATTATAATGAGTATAAGAACTACGTTTTATAATGAGTGTAAAAATATTGATTTGACATTGTGAATGTTGACACATTTTTCTATAAGTGCGGTGAAAGTAGAGGTACATTGACTTGGACAAAACTTAAATGCACAATGCTTGAGACTAGTTCCTCTGTCCAGGTGTGTGCCATGTCCTATCTTGTCATCACAACAAGGTTAGCTATTAGAGTACCACTACCTCCCTTCTAGTTTAAAGGGCTCGATTAAAAAATTTCACCTACTCTTAGCAAGATAGTAGAGGCGGTGGAATAGTTTTTGAAGTCTGCAAAAGTACTCAACTTGTGTTGTCATTCTTCACAAAAAAATGTGTTTACCAATGCATGCATGAACACTAGTTACTCTAACCCCCCTCTCTTCTTTAATTCTTTGCCACGTCAGCATGTTTGTTATTCCCGTGTGCATGATACCAGCTAAGATACCACCATTATGGCCAGCCTTAATCATCACATGCAATAATTTAGTGCACCTTGAAATATGAACATGTGTGGGGCGTGTATGTTTTTAATGACTTGAGACTATACCTAGCCTGGCATGCAAGATGACTTATTATGCACCGTCCCCATACCTGCAGGAAGCCCGTTCGTCTCCAAATATTTTCCTCTCCATGTGTGGAAACAATATGCCTACCAAACTCTCCTTCTCCCTCCGGCGGTCCCACCGCTCCACTGCATGCATGACTCTCCTTCCCCTACGCTCGTCCAATCAGTTGTGACCAGCAATATTTCCACCCCTTTGCTCCCCCGTAATTTACTCCAACAAATATGCCCACGTAGCTGTTACTTAACTGCAGGTGCATTGGGTCACTGACATATGGGCCCCAGCGAGTGCAGCCCACATGTCGGTGGCTTAACTGAACTTCTTTGTTAAGTCGATGCAACTTCGATCCATATCTTACGTAGGTGTGCCATTGCTCGCTATAAATACTGCGCCTCCCACAACATCGCTATCTCCTCCCCCTCATGTTCACGTTCATCGCTATCTCCTCCCCCTTCCTCTCACGTCGACCACCATGGCGCCGCCTCCCAAGCCCTAGGGCCCCTCGCTGCACCGCCAGCGGGCCAGTCCTGTGTCGCCGCTCCGTTCCTCGCCGCCACTAGTCGAGGAGGCCGCGTCGGTGTTCCGCTCCTCGCCGCTACGCGACGCGTCTCCGTTCCATTCCTTGCCGCCACTAGTCGAGGAGGACGCGTCGGTGTTCCGCTCCTCGCCGCGCCGTGACGCGTCGCCGTTTCGTTCCTCGCCGCCACTAGTCGAGGAGGACGTGTCGATGTTCCGCTCCTCGCCGTGATGCGTCGAGGTGGACACGTCGGTGTTCCCAATCTCGCCCGGCACCGCGCGGAGGGCGATGTCGTCTCCCTTCTGAGGAGAAACGCGCGCCGCCCGTCGAGCCCCCCAGCCTTGAGGAGCTTTGGAAAGAAATGGATGTCGCCTTGTGGAAGGCTTTGCCTCCAGCAGAGCGCGCCAAAATAGAGGCGGAGAAGAAGGTCGAGGAAGAGAAGCACACCGTGGAACAAGCTGCCTGGGAGGCCTATGTCGCGTCCGAGAGAGTCAGGCAATTGGATCTTTCGCAGGAGGCTCGTGCGAGGGCCGTGAGGGTGGCGGAGGACGCCGTGCCCGGCATACGAGTGCGATCGGGCCCAAAGCGCCTCATCTACGCTTGGCGGTATGTGGACGGGTGCACGCTTCCGGCAGGAGGAGTACTGTTGGCGCGGATCACCACACGGTGAGATCGCGCTCGCCCGGCAAGCCGCCAATCGATAACTTCGCGAGTTGCGAGGCTGAGGAAGAGGCATTGTGTCGGTCTTGTTGGGAAAGCGCCGCGCACGGGGCACTCGTGGCGTGCATAAGCGCTCCTGCGAAAGCGTCGTGGCTTTTAGGAGGAGTATATTTTTTTGTTTAAAAGGCGATCTCATTAGTTTTGGGACGCAAATTATAAATCCCGAACGTTCAGGAATTTTTAGCGTCCTTAATTAAGTATGTCAAAGGGAAAGTTTGTAAACCTTGTGTATTCGTACACATTTTGCAAGTACGTGCATATAGCACAAACTTTACTATATATTATCGGACTACACGTCTCTCTCGATATATGCTTGCAGGTATTGCTACTCCCTCCATCCGGTCAATAAGTCATCTTTGGTTGTGCACCGTGACCAAGAAGGAGGAAGACTTATACACCTAGACGGAGGGAGTACTACTATTACTTATGTACGTGCAAATGCATGTTTTAACATTACGATGCGGTTTTTGTAAAAGTAGAAAAACAACACTAGTCAAGCTTGTGAAACAATTCAATGCAAAACAAATGCAAAAATGCTCGTTTGATTGTTTACTTTTAGCTTCCTTCTCTGTGGTTATTTCTCTGTCGTACTTTGTATGGAGTATCTCACTGGTTGGAAAGGCATGAAAATTTCCAAACCGCTTCCTACACCATGTATCGAATTTTTTGCCTAACAAGTTGTGCCGTGCAATTGGAATTCCAACTTGAGTACTACTACTAGTAGGAGTACGAGGGGCGATTCTTTTAGGCTTCTAGATTAGTAATCCCATAACTACTACCTCCGTCCTGGTTTATTGGTCCCCATTGTAATCTGTGTCAAATTTTGATCATAAATTTAACTAATGAAATGTTAGTGCATGTCACATGCACTACTCCATCCGTCTAGGTGAGTAAGTCATCTTAGGTACATGCACCGTGACCAAGGAGGAGGAGAAAGCGAGAAAGCGTTAATGTTTATTTGCTAATTAATAGTATTGCATGCAATGAACTAACCACTGCATGTCCTGTTTGATATCTCAAGTCATTAAAAGCATGCACACTCTTTTTCTCTTATTGGTTGATATGTCAAGAAACAAGAAACAAGGTAGAAGTTAATGCACCGCGCCTAAGTGTTTTGGGATTATTTGGTTTTTGTAAGAAGACTTACACACCTAGACGGAGGGATTACAATGGTGAGGAATAAACCAGTTAAATCTTTGGTCAAAATTTAGCACAAATTACAATGGTGAGGAATAAACCAGGACGGAATAGTAGTTTAGAAGCCCAGATAAATGAGTGAGGCGCCTTATTGTTACTCTCCACTGTGACTAGTCTTGTGGGAAAAGCTGGGGAAGCCGCCAAAAGAACTAGCCCTAGGAGTAGTAGCTAGGGATCTAGTGTGTGAGATGAACCGGAGAAAGTAAATGCAGAGAGATGAAATGCAAAAAATATGGAGGGATGTGATGGTTGCTTGTCTGTTTATTTTACCAGGCCACTTATTACTGGGAGTGGTTGGGTTTTGTGATATGACGGCTTTACTACCGCGCCATGAGCGGGGTGAGAGGTGAGACTCCCTTGCAGCGCCGCCCTCTACACTAGTACTACTACATCGGTCGTGGTTTATCCCCCATTGAATTTGATAGAAGATTTAACTGACAAAATGTTAGTGCATGTCAACATAAACAATATCGTTGGATTCGTATTTGAACATAGTTTTCAATGATATAATTTTAGGTGACATGCATCATCATTTATCGTACTATATATAACGTTAGTTCAATTTTTGGTCGTACTAATCTATAGTAAGGTGCCCGTGCGTTGCACAGAAGAGTGAAATGCATTGATCGGGGAGTTGTTTATTTTGACAAAGGATGTGGGGGTCATCTCATGTGTAACGAGTATCAATAGGTTTGTTCGGATATTATTTCATCTCTAGAGCTCACAAACATCTGGGTCAAACAGATAAAAAGTATCTTTTGCAAACAAAAGCGTTCAACTGTTCAACCTGCATCCAAAACTTGTGAAGAAATAACTGTTATTGTGCTTTGCAGGAAATGATCTTCAAGAATTAGTTTTTGAGTATCCATTGTTATACATGTTAGCTACAAATGACATGGCACTTTCTTATGGCCAACAGTTGGCTATACTATTTAAGTATTAACCATGCCCTTATACACCTAGACGGAGGGATTAAATCAGGATGACTTGGGAGGGGGCAGAGGATATGTAAGAAATGGTTCATCATAAGTCTTTCACTAGTACTGTAGTAAAAATTCATACATGGAAGATTCTAGACTAAACCATAAAAGGATACACTTTTATTCATGCGCGATACTCCAATAGAGCAAGATCATGCATGGAAGTCTCCACATGCTTAGACAGCGGATTACATTGAGTGAAGACTAATGATCAACATTTAACTTGAAAATGCAGATGTCCAGGTGAACCTCCTTGGAGTCCCGTGCACATTGTTGGAGTTCAAATAACACCATGGGTTTTCCATGTCGGCGTCGGCGGGAAGGTCCCAGCTCGGCGGAGTCCAAAGTATGCTTGGCGTGCCGATGTCGCCCGCCACGTACCTCCGAGGGGTAGTAATAGTGACCACGCTTGCGTGTACATAGGCCTCGTATCGATGTCGGTGTCGTGGCGTGGCCTGACGCTTTACTACAAAAGATGTGGCGGCGGCTGCCGCGAGGCCTCGCCCGGTGGCCACGATCAAGAGGAAGGCGATGCCGTCCTCCTCCGAGACTAGTAAGCGGTCTTGATCCTCCGGCGACTCCGGCACGGTGAGCAGGTAGCACGTCTCGTACTTGATGTTCTTCGCCAAGGGCGGTAGTGATTGTCGCCGCGCCTGCGTCGGTGATTCACGATGTCGCTGCGAGCCCCAAAATGGCTCGGGCACTCATAGCGATGAGCGAAGGGCTCCTTGGAGGCATCGACCGGGCCGTCCATGAAAGCAGGGAGTGGGTTGTAGGGGGCGTTCCGCGATTGAATATATGAGCAAGTTACTACGATATTTACTACAAAATAAATCATAGCGGCTATAATAGAGATTAAACTAATCATGCGGACTAGCATAGTAGATGAACAGGTCGAATCTAGGACACAGACTAGAAACATGAATTCTACCACGATTTCAAGCAGGAAGGATGAAACACATACGGTTGCAGCAGGGAGCGGCACCATTGGCGTTGAGGTTGTCGCCCATGTCGTTGAGGAAGAGGTTGCGAGGTCGGGGAAGAAGTCGTCGCTGCTAGCGATCGTGAGTGCGCTCCCCAAATTTCAACGGCGCCTTGAATGGAGCGAGGAGGGAGTGGCTGTAGGGGACGTTGTGGCCACCGAATGGAGCGCAAGAGTAGCCCACAAAGCAGTAGATGGTGCTCCTCCCTAGTCTCTATTCTTATCTCTACCTCTACTACTCTTCTTTGTTTTTATAATATACTGGTTGTAGTTGTCAAATCGAATAGTATTGCGCCGTCCACTGCACGCCCGGCTGAACACACCTCCTTGCCTCCATCAAACCCCTCCGTTAAACCCGCATGCAAACCGAGAAACCTACTCCGGCCCGCGGGAGGAAATTTGCCGGTTGCCGTTGGAGAATAATAGAGTCACGTCCAATCCATTTGAGCTAATTGCGTGTATGATTCTCCCTCTATAAAAAGTTAATTGCATCCTTAATCTTTTATTCTAAGTACTCTGTGGGTTCCACTGTCAGTACAATGTACATGACTTGCAGGCTGGCTACAGATTCGTACAAAAAGTTAAAAAGAAACAAATCCATGACTTGCAGGATTGGAGTTAGCAACGATGGCGGTTCGTAGTCGTTCCATGCTCGGGCATTGAAGATTGTAACTATTTTAGATTAGAACATACTACTCCTCCGGTGCTAGTAGTAGAGCAGAGTCCTACTCCACTACTACTCTACTCAAGCAAGTTAGGGCATAGTAGCAGTCTTGTAGGGAATTACCCGATCTTGTGATCGATCAAGCAAGTTGTCGACTTTGATATGACCCTCGCTTTCTGGTATGTGTCTCGTAAGTCAAGCGGCGTGATGTAGTCATCATCACATCCACTTCCTGACACATATTCGCTTCTCCATCTTTGTCCGCTCTTCCATCCCCGCTAAGGCGCCTCCCCCCTCGTCCGAAACCCAAGCACTAACAATGGCAGAATCGAGCAGCGTCCGCCGAAAGAGTGGCTGGAATTTGCTCCCCATAGAGGTAATCAAGCTCATTGTTTCACGTGTGGACAATCTCAGTACCATGCCGCTCGCCGCGTGCTCATCGGGGCTGTACCGTTTACTCAAAGCCCTCAGGCCGGAGCTTTTTAAGCCAGCTCCTTGCTTGCTGATGCCGCCTGATCTTCAGAAATGGCGTATCATGCAGCATAACTATCGTAGCGTGGCGAGCATCAACCCCCTTGACTGCGATCCGATCCCCGTCAGCCTCAACTACATTAACGGTATGTACTGGGTCGGCATGAACATGTCTTGGATGGTGCTCATGGACGGTCGCTGCAGCTGGATGCTCGTGGAGGTCTACACCCAGCGGTTGATCCCCCTTCCTTTGATTAACCTTTGCCTTTGCTTTGGCACATGACCCCGAATACTCGGAATCTTACGGTAGCCAACATGATACCAAGTTTGATTTGCTCAAGGTTGTAATCTGCCAAGTGCCCACAAGATCTGCGAATTATAAAGACTTGAGGCTAATTGCATTCTTCAACCCTTGATCCTCGCCTATCGGACAGTCACTGCGGTAAGTGGATAAATCTGCACGTCCATCGCGGGATCATACATCCTCCATGGTTCTCTGATGCCATTGAACACAAGGACTTCATTTCTGTTATCGACTCCTTCTATGGCTGGGCGTATTGCTTTGGCCTACTCTAGTCATCGCTACAAGCGGTTATTCTGACGGTATGTTACTTTCCTATGATATCATGATGGCTTGCTTATATTATTGTTAACATTTGCTGAAAAAATATTCATGCTCATAACATGTTGTTCTTAAGATTGACTAAATCAAGAGCCCTTTTTTATTTGACTCCAACTTGATATGATGTTGTAGGCGCTGGTGTCCCTACCCTTCCTAATCCCAAAACCTTTCAAAGAAAAGTGGCATGGCGATTGCGGTGGTTCTGGCTCGATCGGGGCGACGGCGAAAGATTGATGATCGTTCGCACGTGCGAACGTGTTGTTTTGCGGAATACAATCACGATCAACTGCAAGGTCTTTGAGCGGGATCCCAGCTTCTACGGGCCTTGAGAATTTTTATTTGGAGGCTGGTAAGTAACCTTAGTACACGCTCTCTATTTGTCGGACTGAATTATCGATTAACGAGGAGATAGCAAGCGGCAAGGGTCATGATGGCAGCGGTTTTCGTTCATCGAGGCAAAACTGTGTGTACCACGATTGTACCATGTATCTCTGCATGCACCATACCACGATATGTGCCGCCACGCTCTGTAGCCCAAAGTAGGAGAGAGGGTCATGAAATGTCGGACTTGACCTGCTTTGTTTGGAGTTTCCCCGTCGAGGCACCCATCTGGTTCAAGCCGTCGACCAATCTCCACGACTTAATAAATAGTAACGTCTAAGCGGGCAGTTAGTTAGATGCGTACACTTGGTGTAGTAGGATCTTTATTTAGTTTGATGCATACACTTGTTATTTTTTGGTAGCCCTTTTGTAATGATGGCTGATGTTTGGTTTGGAAGAGCAATGCGTCTTCACTCTTTTAGCACCTTCTTATACATTGCACCCCCAGCCCTAATTCTTTGCTTCTTCTTTCTTGTTTTCAATGTACAATCAGTAGTATATTTAAAATACATTGGTTGAATAAATGTGTAGTTAGAACGACAAACACAATGTTTTGGAAGACGATGCAAGGTTCGATCCTTTAGTGCCCGTGCCGTGCGTGGCGCATACTATTTTTACATACGGAACACATTTTCCACTTGTTGATAACATGCAGCCTTGATGAAGGCCCAATAGAGAAGCCCATAATTAAGCTGGAAGGGAGGCTCTCCACGGGAATCCGACCAGTACATGCTCATGGTCCCTAAACATAAATAAGTAAATAAATAAATAAATAAAGCTAAATGCTCATGCACCAGTTCTTTGGGAAAATAGGTAGCCCAATATTTCTTTACGAAGAATACCCAAGCTAGGCCTATTTGTTTCTCACGAATTCTTGGGCTGCAAATCTTTCAAGACGAGGAGGGATGCATTCGGCCTGGCTAAAGTATAGTCAATGTCTGTTAAAAGTAATATCAAAAGGGGTTTACATTCCAAAAAAAATTATATCAAATGGGATATTAGCTTCTTTTTTGTTTTTGTTCTTCACTGATATCTTATACGTATTTCATTGGATTTAACATGACATAGTACTAATTTATTTTTAAATTTGTTTTAGTATGACTATTAATTTTAGGATTAAGAATATTTCGTTCCCTAGCAAAACTTTGCGAATTTTCAAAATTTCCCACATATTTAGTTAATTTTTTGACCACATGCTGACGAGAAAATTGCCGACAATTCTAAAAATGGAAAAGCGGGCTGCAATAAATTCCATATGAATTAGAAAATGAGTAAAAATTATAAAAATAATAGCAAATGGGCCGTACCGCCCGATTTCGAGTGACTTGTTTACATAAGGCTTTGTCGGTGAACACCACGATTCTAGCAGCGATTAGTGTTGGATGTCCATCCAAAGGCCGGCGTGCTTCTTCAATCTATGATCTTCTGCTCCGGCCGCCTAAACTAAGCGCCAGTGACACTGCTCCCTCCTCTTGTGGCCCATTTGTGATGCATGAAGGCTTCCCGACCCACGCTACTCCCTCCGCTGGCACGGCCGCACGCAATCAAGCTGCCTCCTTATTACAGCGAAAAAAATGATTCCTCCTTGACATGCAGGGGCGCACCGGTTGGGAGGCTAACACATGGGCCTACTTAGTTAATGCGTCTGTGAGCTTGTCAACTTAGTCAACAAGCGGTTCTAGCAGCGATAACCGTTGGATTTGAATCGAGCAGTCCTCTTGCTTCTTCAATCGCTGCTCTTCTTGCACCAGCCGCCCAAACCAGCGTCGGGAGACCGCTGCTCACGCCTCCGGTGGTTGGCTGTCTGCCCGATCTTGACCTCATCGCCCCTACTATTACCACCGCTAGCGGGCCACTGTGGCGACGGCAGCCTCACACCGCAGCCGAACCAGTGAACCCTTGTACTCCTCTCCGCGTGGGCATCCACTGCCGCGTCTTCCCCAGCTCCGCATCGTCCCCTTCCTAGGCCTCGCCGTCGTCCCCTTCCTAGGCCTCGCCGTCGTCCACCGCCTTGGTGCTCTCGGCGCGGCGTGGTCAACGTGGTCAATGACATTCCATCGGAAGAATCTTTGTCACGTGGAAAGGCTGACGGTGGGTCCACAGCCACGCCCGATTTTTATGATTTGCCAACTAAGTCGCTTTGTCAGGCCTGTTGGGCTGCAAACCTTTCAAGACGAGGAGAGCTTTCATTCGGCTGGCCGAGAAAATGGCCCATCAGTAATGAGAAAAGAGATGTACATTTTTAAAACACATCAGACCGGCAATTAGTTTCAAATATCTTTTTTTTTCATTTCAAGATTTTAAACTACATTAATTTTTATGCATGGAGAATTTGTTGGATTTTATATTGATATACATTTATTTTTAAAATCAGTTTGAAGGTGAGTCAAAAGTTCAGGATTAAAAACAGTTCGGACCGCTTTTGAAATATGCAAAATTTCGTATAATTTTTTAACCGTGGACACAATATGGGTTGTAATGCTAACAAAAGAATATGGGCTCCAAAAAATCCTTAATAATTAGCAAATGGGCTGTAAATTATTAGAAATAATGGCAGATAGAATTTGTATCTTTATTTTTCCCTAGATTTGAGGCTTTCCTAAAAAAGGTTGATGCACAGAAGTGTTGTTGGATGGCCATCCAACGGCCGTCGTCTTCTTGATCTCTGCTCTTCTGCTCGGCCGCTCAAACAAGCGCCCGGTGGGACTGCTCGCTCCCTCCTCCCATGCCGGCTCTGCTGCCATGCAGCCTCCTCACCCCATCGTACTCCCATCGCTGGCCTAGCCATCCCTCTACTCACCCACACATGATGTTATTCTCCGTGATGGTAGAGCGAACGGTAAACCCTAAATGCAGTCGTACTCCCCTCCACGTGGAAACAACACTTGAGTCTTCCACCGCCTCCGTGTCGTTCCTTCCTAGGCCTCGCCGTCGTCCACCTGGTGCTGTCGGTAGCGGCCTGGTCAACGTGGTCAACGACCGACATGCATCTGAAGTGGGTAATGCGTCGTGGAGAGGCAGACAGCTGGGTCCACGGCCGCACACAATGAACTGCCTCCTTATTACGCGCAAAATAATGATTACTCCACGACATCGAGGGACCCACCGAAAGGGCCTCGTATTTCGCGAAAAAAAAAACATTACCTTGTGACAGCTCGGACCCACCGGCTATATCTTCGCACGCAAGGAAGTGCCTCCTTATTACGCACAAAAAATGAATACTCCCACATAGGCTGGGACCCAGTATAGTGGCAGGCTGACTTGTGGGCCTACTAAGTTGACGGGGACGGAGGGCTTTGTCAACTTAGTCAATATGCACGATTCTAGCTCCAGTGACCGTGCGATGTCCATCCAGCGGCCGTAGTGCTTCTTCAACCTCTGGTCTTCTTGCTCCAGCCGCCCAAAACAGTGTCGGTCATGCCTCGCGCTCCCGCCTCCCGTGGCCGGCTACGATGTAGCGGAGGCCTCACCGCCCCCTACTCCTCCCCCCGCTGGCCAGGCCATCCCTCTACTCACCCACACCCCCTGTTATGCGGCGGCCAGCGGCCTCACACCCGGCGGTGAACGGTGAACCCTCATTACTCCTCTCTGGCGTGGGCATCCTTTGTCGCGTCTTCCCGGCTCCGCGTCGTCCCCTTCCTAGGCCTCGCCGCCGTCCACCGCCACGGTGCTCTCGGCGTGGCGTGGTCAACGTGGTCAACGAACGGCTTCCATCGGACGTGGTATGCACGTGGAGAAGGCGGCAATTTGGGTCCTGGCTGTAGCAAGGAAGTGCCTCCTTATTACGTGCAAAATAATTATTCCTCCACGGCAGCGGGGACCCATCGGACGGGCCCACCGTGTATTTAAATGAAACGTTTCCCCGACGGTTGGGACCCACCGGCTACATCTTCGCATGCAAGGAAGTGCTTGCGGTCGGGACCCACACGGTGAAGCGTGCGTAGCGTTGTCATTCTGGTGTGACGTGTATGTACATATATACTTGTGGATGTAGAGGCGTGCACGCGTCGTAGTAGAGGCGCGCGTACGTAGCATGTACACGCACGTCGTCTGCGAGGGTGCAAGAAAGAAAATCTGACCGCGTGTATGTGTACATCTGGTGAGGTCTCAACGCCTACTCTCGGCGCGCTCACGTCTGGCGGGCTCGTGTACATGGCTGGGTCGAACGGAGAAACAAGCGTCGTCGTCGTGTTCATGGGGAGAGCAACGAAATGCGTCGTGTTCATGGGGAGGCAACGGAATGCGTCGTGTTCATCGGGAGGCAACGAACGCGTGGAGCCAACCGGCTGGGTCGGAACGGAATGCGTGGTCGTGTTCATCGGGAGGGCTTGGGCGGAACAGGCGATGGAAGCGAGGCTGGCGTCTTGCACTGGCGGAGGAAGCGGACCTCCTACATTCGGAGCAGGGTCCTGTTGATCGGGAGGGTGTGGCGTGCCGCCAAAAGCGGAGGAAGCGGACCTCCTACGGTCGAAGCAGGGGTCATGTTGATCGGGAGGGTGTGGCGTGCCGCCAAAAGCAGACCAAGCGGACCTCCTACGGTCAAGCAGGGGTCTGTTGATCGGGAGAGTGTGGCGTCTGCATAAAAGCAGACCAAGCGGACCTCCCTACGGTCAAAGCAGGGGTCCTGTTCGCCGGGAGGGTGTGGCGTACCGCAAAAGCAGGACTCCACGGGATCTGTTCATCTCCACCGTCGACCTACCTCCTCCAGCCTCCACGAGATACCGTCGACCTCCTCCGGCCTCCACGGGCTCCTGTTCATCCAGCCTCCTCCGCGCGCTACTCCACCGTCTTATGTTCAACCACCCCTCCTCGGGCTCCCCTCCACCTTCTACTGTTCATCCAGCCCTCCACACCACGGGGGCCTGTTCAACCACCCCTCCACGGGCACCCCTCCACCGTCTACTGTTCATCCAGCCCTCCACACCACGGGGTCCTGTTCATCCAGAGGCAACGCCACCGCTCACTGTTCATCCAACCCCCCCCCCCACAATGCTCACTGTTCATCCAATCGATCGGCTTCAGTTAGCATCAGTAGCGAATGAATCGCTTGATCACGTTCAGTTAACAGCCATCGATCGATCGCTCGTGTTCGATGCTTAGCGTAACCTGCGGTGCTGTCGCTCGGGTTCGATTAGAGCCCAACGCTCGCTCGAGTTCGATTAGAATAACGCCTCGCACACAGCAGCGTCACGTTAATACGAGAAAGCAGCGCATCGCTTCGGCCCCGATCCTCCCACCGTAACCGGAACTCCACGAAATTTTCCTCGCCCTCGCTTCTACCACAATTTTTTACATCATGGACAGCCCAAAGAATGTCATGCAGGCTGCGTCTCCGGCCCGCCCGGGGCCGAAAAGCCCATTTTCGTCATGATTTTTGTCATAAGTAGGAGCCCACCACATCTATGATGATACCGGGTTTTGTCACAATTATCTTCATAGAAGTGTCATATGTATGACAGAAAAAAATTTCGTTCGGCCCAAAATGTCACAGATGTGTCTTTTTTTTGTAGTGACTCCAAGATCTCCAACATCTCATCATTTCCATATCAAAGATGATCTTGCATAGCAACTCTCCACAAAGCAAAATCGATAGTGTCATCAAGTAAAGGAGGTTTGCGTTGAGGGTTATACTTTGGTTTCTCTATTTGGGGTCTTGCATAAAGCCAAGGAACATTGGAGTGTTCATTACTAGGAGGTTCTTGGCCAAGTGAAGGAGTAGGCACGGCTGGCCTCGAGGCCGCACCACCAGAAAGTGGTTCAAGCATCGTGGTTAGTGTGGCTAGTCTCACTTGGACCAAGGCCTCAAGAGAAGCATCATGCTCCTCCTTTTGCTTATCAAGCGCCCGTTCCAGATCCTCAGAAGTGAAGGACTTGACTTCCGTGGAAGCCGCGCCCGTATTCTTTGGATCCTCAACAAGGGGAGTTCCATCGGGGTTCATCTCGCTCTAGGATGGTTAAGCCACAAGAATAGAGCACGGGGCTCTAATACCAATTGAAAGGATCGAGATGGACCTAGAGGGGGAGTGAATAGGTACAATTACAAATTTTAAATATTGCTAAGCAATTTTAGGCAATAATGCGGAATATGAAAGTGAGCCTAACAATTGCAAGTATGATGTCAAGAGCTAAGAAAGACAAACAAGTAACACAAATATGTGAGCAAGCATGCACAATATGATATAAGTAAGTGCTTGATACGCTTCGGTCGTATCTACTTTTCCAAACACTTATGCCCTTGTTTTGGACTCTAACTTGCATGATTTAAATGGAACTAACCCGGACTGACGTTGTTTTCAGTAGAATTGCCATGGCGTTATTTATATGCAGAAACAAAAGTCCTCGGAATGACCTGAAACTCCACGGAGATTATTTTTGGAAATAATAAAAAATATTGGCGAAAGAATCAAGGTCAGGGGGCCCACACCCTGGGCACGAGGGTGGGGGGCACGCCTACCCCCCTGGGCGCGCCCCCTCCCACATGGGCCCCCTGGAGCTCCACCGACCTCAACTCCAACTCTATATATTCACGTTCGGGGAGAAAAAAATCAGAGAGAAAGATTCATCGCGTTTTACGATACGGAGCCGCCGCCAAGCCCTAAACTCTCTCGGGAGGGCTGATCTGGAGTCCGTTCGGGGATCCGGAGAGGGGAATCCGTCGCTATCGTCTTCATCAACCATCCTCCATCACCAATTTCATGATGCTCACTGCCGTGCGTGATTAATTCCATCGTAGGCTTGCTGGACGGTGATGGGTTGGATGAGATTTATCATGTGATCGAGTTAGTTTTGTTAGGGTTTGATCCCTAGTATCCACTATGTTCTGAGATTGATGTTGCTATGAATTTGCTATGCTTAATGCTTGTCACTAGGGTCTGAGTGCCATGATTCCAGATCTGAACCTATTATGTTTTCATGAATATATGTGAGTTCTTGATCCTATCTTGCAAGTCTATAGTCACCTACTATGTGTTATGATCCGGCAACCCCGAAGTGACAATAATCGGGACCACTCCTGGTGATGACCATAGTTTGAGAAGTTCATGTATTCACTATGTGTTAATGCTTTGGTAGGTACTCTATTAAAGGAGGCCTTAATATCCCTTAGTTTCCATTAGGACCCGCTGCCACGGGGAGGGTAGGGCAAAAGATGGCATGCAAGTTCTTTTCCATAAGCACGTATGACTATATTCAGAATACATGCCTACATTACATTGATGGATTGGAGCTAGTTCTGTGTCACCCTATGTTATGATTGTTACATGATGAACCGCATCCGGCATAATTCTCCATCACCGATCCAATGCCTACGAGCTTATCACAAATTGTTCTCCGCTTAGTTACTTTTTCGTTTACTCTTGTTACAATTACTACAAAACCCAAAATATTACTTTTGCTACCGTTCTTGTTACTTCCATACTACTTTGCTACTAAATACTTTGCTTTGCAGATACTAAGTTATCCGGTGTGGTTGAATTGACAACTCAACTACTAATACTTGAGAATATTCTTTGGCTCCCCTTGTGTCGAATCAATAAATTTGGGTTGAATACTCTACCCTTGAAAACTGTTGCGATCCCCTATACTTGTGGGTTATCAGTGCTAAGAGACAAGTAACCACAAGTAGAGAGTTAGGGTTAGGAATAACCGCAACTCCAGGAGACGAGGATGTATGCCGATGTTCACTTCCTTGGAGGGAAGCTACGTCACCATTAGAGAGGTGGATGTTACCACGAAGGCACACCAATGCCATGAAGGCTCACCCTATTCTCCCTTTGAGACAACACCACGAAGGCGTTTCTCAACCACTAGTGGTAGACCTTGGGGTGGTCTCCAAACCCTCACAAACTTTTCCGGGGTAATCACAATGGTCGATTCCTCTCCGAAAGACTCCGACCGCCTAGGAGTCTCCAACCTCCAAGAGTAACAAGAACGATGGGGAAAAGCTCAAGACTTGCTCAAATAACGAATTCCTTTGGTGCAAAGAAGGGGAAGGAGTGGGTCTATCACTTGGTCGGACAACTTCTCTCAAATGCTCTCAAATCCCTTAGGGATCTAAGATTTGGTGTGGAGGAGTGAGAGAGAGAGAGTGAAATGTGTTCTAGGGTTTGCTCAAAGTGAATGGTCAACCCTCTCCTGTGGGGGAGGAGGGCTATATATAGTGTGAGCACAAATGTGGCCGTTGTAGTGCAAGTGAACGGGCAGGCCGGACATCCGAGAAAGGGGCCGGACATTCGGCCTGGCAAGGCACTTGAAGAACAGAGCAGAAGCAGAGGTAAAAACAGAGGGGCTGGACATCCGGGGCCAAGCCCAGATATCCGGCATATCAGGAAAGCCCGGACATCCGGCACATGGCCAGACATCCGGCAAGTTCACCAAATTGAATAGCCCTCTGGATAGCACAAGCCAGACGTCTGGCAAGGAAGCCCGGAAATCCGGGGTGCATGGAGAGCCCGGACATCCTGCATAGAGGGACGGACATCCGGAAGACAGCACCAGCAAAAAGTGCTCTCTGGATAGCTGGGTCCGGATATATTGCGAGCAGGCTGGATATCCGGCGTGCGGCCCAGACATCCGGCGCGAAGCCCGGAAATCCGGCAGGGCTAGAGACAGAACATGCCAGAGAATATAGTGATATATCTAAAGAATTTTTGGGAAGGAGTTTTGTGGAAAGAGCAAGTCTTTTACTAACCCTATCAATCCCCTCTTAATAGTGCGGGATCCTATACTCAAGAAAACAAATATGTAGTCATTCTGATACTTCATCCTTGAGTAAAATCACTTCGTATGTTTACGATCCACACACTTTTGATGAACCGGGGACTAACACCTGAGATTCACTTGACAAACATAGTTAGTCCCCTACATGTAAACTGTCATCAACATCAAACAATGATGTAAGGGCATGATTGCACTTTCAGCCGCCCACCCGACGACCTCCTCCAACTCCGGTCGTTGCTCCATGTAGGCAGCAGTGGGTTCTAGTGCCCGCTCCATCGGCATCTGATGACCCACAAGGAAAGGGGATCTATCGTAGTCCTTTCGATAAGTAAAAGTGTCGAACCCAACGAGGAGCAGAAGGAAATGACAAGCGGTTTTCAGTAAGGTATTCTCTGCAAGCACTGAAATTATCCGTAACAGATAGTTTAGTGATAAGGTAATTTGTAACGGGTAACAAGTAATGAAAGTAAATAAGGTGCAGCAAGATGGCCAAATCCTTTTTGTAGCAAAGGACAAGCCTGGACAAACTCTTATATGAAGGAAAACGCTCCCGAGGATACATGGGAATTATCGTCAAGCTAGTTTTCATCACGCTCATATGATACCCGTTCGTTACTGTGATAATTTGGTACGTGGGTGGACCGGTGCTTGGGTGCTGCCCTTTCTTGTACAAGCATCCCACTTATGATTAACCCCTATTGCAAGCATCCGCAACTACAAAAGAAGTATTAAGGTAAACCTAACCATAGCATGAAACATATGGATCCAAATCAGCCCCTTATGAAGAAACTCATAAACTAGGGTTTAAGCTTACATCACTCTAGCAACCCATCATCTACTTATTACTTCCCAATGCCTTCCTCTCAGGCCCAAACAATGGTGAAGTGTCATGTAGTCGACGTTCACATAACACCACTAGAGGAGAGACAACATACATCTCATCAAAATATTGAACGAATACCAAATTCACATGACTACTTATAGCAAGACTTCTCCCATGTCCTCAGGAACAAATGTAACTACTCACAAATCATATTCATGTTCATAATCAGAGGGGTATTAATATGCATTAAGGATCCGAACATATGATCTTCCACCAAATAAACCAACTAGCATCAACTACAAGGAGTAATCAACACTACTAGCAATCCACTGGTACCAATCTGAGGTTTTGGAACAAAGATTGGATACAGGAGATGAACTAGGGTTTTAGAGGAGATGGTGCTGGTGAAGATGTTAATGGAGATTGACCACCTCCCGATGAGAGGATCGTTGGTGATGACGATGGCGATGATTTCCCCCTCCCGGAGGGATGTTTCCCAGCAGAACAGCTCACGGAGCCCTAGATTGGTTCCGCCAAGGTTCCGCCGTGGCGTGCAAGAGCCATCCTAAAAGCTTGCTTATAATTTTTTCGGTAAAAGACTCCATATAGCGGAAGATGGGCATCGGAGGCTGCCGAGGCCCACGATGCAGGCGCGCCAGGGGGTAGGGCGCGCCCACCCTCGTGTGGTGTGGGCCCCCACTAGTTGATTCTTTCGCCAATATTTTTTATTAATTCCAAAACTTGCCTCCGTGAAGTTTCAGGACTTTTGGATTTGTGCAGAATAGGTCTCTAATATTTGCTTCTTTTCTAGCCCAGAATTCCAGCTGCCCGCATTCTCCCTCTTCATGTAAACCTTGTAAAATAAGAGAGAAAAGGCATAAGTATTGTGACATAACGTGTAATAACAGCCCATAATGCAATAATAATCGATATAAAAGCATGATGCAAAATGGACGTATCAACTCCCCCAAGCTTAGACCTCGCTTGTCCTCAAGAGGAAGCCGACAACGAAAATATGTCCACATGTCTAGAGATAGAGGCGTCGATAAAATAAAATACGGACATGAGGGCATCATTATCATTCTTATAACAACAACAAACATATATATTGTCATATGATTTCTTATGCTCAAGTAACAATCTATTCACAATGTAAAGTATGAATTAGAAACTTCATTGGGAACTAACAAACTATGATCTCGGTCATTGAAGCAATTGCAATTTATCATAACATCGGAAAGAGTCAATATAAGAGCTTTTCAGCAAGTCCACATACTCAACTATCATTTAGTTTTTCACAATTGCTAACACTCACGCAATACTTATGGGTATGGAGTTTTAATCGGACACAGAGAAAGATAGGGGCTTATAGTGTTGCCTCCCAACCTTTTACCTCAAGGGTAATGTCAACAATAATAATTCATGCTAACTTACATCCAATTGGATATATATATCAAGATCTTTCCAACACAATGTGCTTGCCAAAGGATAAAATGTAAAAAAGGAAAGGTGAAGATCACCGCGACTCTTGCATAAGGTATAAGACAAAAGTAAAAGATAGGCCCTTCGCAGAGGGAAGCAGAGGTTGTCATGTGCTTTTATGGTTGGATGCATGAAATCTTAATGCAAAAGAACGTCACATTATATTGCCACTTGTGATATGGACCTTTATTATGCAGTCCGTCACTTTTATTGCTTCCATATCACAAGATCGTATAAAGCTTATTTTCTCCACACTAATAAATCATACATATTTAGAGAGCATTTTTATTGCATACAACAATGACAACTTACTTGAAGGATCTTACTCAATCCACAGGTAGGTATGGTGTACTCTCATGGCAAAACCGGGTGTCGGCGTTGCAGGAGCAGGGGTCCCAGAACTTGCCTTGCGGCCTGGCGTGCTAAGCGGCGGGTCGTGCGACCTATCTTCATCAACAAGGCATCCAAGACCCTCGCGAGGGTCCAAGCCTCATTGGTGAGGCTGACATAAAGACCTCCTCTGGAGTGGCCTAGCCAGGAAGGCTCACGAGGAGCGAAGATATCAAGGCGGGGCGAACCTCACGAGACTCTCATGACGTGAGCCATGACGAACGGTGCCAGGCGGGGGCCAGTGCGCGCAGCATCCCCATTTCCTCTTTGGTGCTAAGGAGGCAAGCGCACACGAAGAGTATCGAGGCATCAGGGAAAGGTTGCCATATTGGTGCAATGAGACCAAGACCAGGAGGACGGCAAGGCAGAGGTCATTGTGGAGCCCAAGACGGCGTCACCCCAGAGCTTTTCGCAGGCGAAGACCGCTTTTGTCAGGATAGCTTGTACTAGCTATCCCCTTCAAATTTGCCCGCCATTGTTGGCTCCCTTCCCGCTCGATATTTGGGAAGAGGACCAAGGCCTATATAAGTAGAGCTAGCCACCACAGTAGGGGACGGATCCGAAAACGGAGGGATTCACGCCACAAGTTCATACGCACAAGAACACCTCAACCTCAGGAGGCTGTTCTTCCCTTGTACTGTTCATCACCAGCCCGAGAGGCAATCCACCACCACCACCTTTGGGTAGGGTATTACACCACATCGGTGGCCCGAACGATATAAACCAATATGTCTCTGTGTTGTGAGTTCGTCCGGTTCATCCGCAAGATCCTAGCGAGCTAGGCGTGGGTCGGTAGGAGAGGAAAAGAGCAGCGCGCGCAGTGTTCGATCCTTAAGGGTTTGCCGGAACCCCACATCCGACATTTGGCGCGCCAGGTAGGGGTGCGCCGTGGTTTTCCCTTCCATCAGTTCGTTGCTCCATCGCTCCGTCGTTCCCATGGAGGGGCCTTCGCCGTGCTTTCGGTGGCGTCGGGCTGCCCTCTCCGCCCGCGTCGCTCAGACGGCTCCTGTAGGCGGGCCACCTCGTCATTCTCCGTCCCCCGTCGCCAACGCTTCCACTGGCCCGGCGGGGAACGAGCATCAGGCGTCCTCACTCCATCCTTCGGTGCGGCAGACCGGCTGCACCGCTACTCCGTCACTCACCCCTGCTGGTTCTTCGTCTCACGCGCGCCGCGCTCCCATGGAGGCACGGGCCGCGCTCCTCGCGGCGAACAAGCTCCTGCGTTACCACCCTGTCGACGACCTCTACGAGGAGTGGCTCGACCGCGTCACCGAGCTCGTCCGCGTCGCAGGGGGCTCTCCGGCGCAGTCCCACTCTCTACCTCCCCCTCAACCAGCCGCGGGCGACGGGGCTCATGGCATGCCTCCACTGCCTCAACCCCAAGATGGTGCCTTGGCACCAAGGCCCGCGCCTCCGCGGCGTGATCCACCGCGCCCAGCGCCTGTGCGTGAAGAAAGAAGCTTCCAAGAAATCCCGCGGCCGCGAGAAGCTGCACCGGCGCTCCCGCGCCGCCTCGTCAAGACCGCATGCCGCCTGCGGTGGCACAGCGTGCACCTCGCCATGATCAAGCTTCGCCTCAGAAGCGGCCCCGGCGACCACGGCTGGCTGCCGTGCCTTCACCCCCGAGCTGCGTAGCGTCACCTGGCCAGGCATGTTCAAGCCAGACCTGCCTCCTCGCTACGACGGCATCGCCGACCCCGCGGAGTTCCTGTAGCTCTATGAGCTGAGCATCGAAGTGGCCAACGGCGATGAAAAAGTCATGACGAACTGGTTTCCCATGGCTCTCAAGGATGGGACCCGTTCCTGGCTCCTGAACCTGCAGCACGGCTCGATCTCCTCCTAGGAGGAGATGCGCGACCGCTTCGTCGCCAACTTCCAGGGCACTAGCGACCGCCCACCGGCCGCGGGTGACCTGTGCCGCATCAAGCAACAGCCAGGAGAAACCCTCCAGAAGTACATCCAGCGCTTCAACAACACCCGCCTCAAGATCCCCAAGGTCACGGACAAAGCCATCATCTCCGCGTTCTCAGACGGCATCTGTGACGTCAAGATGAAGGCAGAGATTGCTATCCACGAGGAGCTTTGCACATCTCAGGAGCTGTTCAACTTTGGCGACCAAGTGCGCAAGAGGCGAGGAGGCGCCTCTCTCTCCTTGAGCTGCCGCAGCGGAGCGGAGGAGAAGAAGGCCAAGGCCAGGGCGTGAAGCGCAAAGAAGCGATGGTGCTCGCGGCGGAGCCCGACACCAGCGAGGCAGAGATCGGTGCGAGTCGTCCAAGAGCGGCCCGACCGTTCTGCGCCTTCCACAACCTGAACACCCACAACACCAGCGGCGCCAAGAGCTCGAGCCATATGGGAAGGGCGCTATGGTCGGCGCCTGGCGCCAGCGACCGGGGCTACGGCCGTGGAGGAGGGCAGCGGCGGGCGCTAAGAAGACCGTGGCCCGCGCCAGAGTGGCGCGACCGACCTCGGGAGGACCGCTGGCAGGACCAACCTCGCGAGGGCGCCTGGAGGGACCCGCCTCATGAGGATCGCCCCCAGGGCAACGCCGGCCTTCCTCCGTTGCCGCCACCAAGAAGGAACAACGACCACCACCAGGACAAGGGGGCTGGGGGCTTTCAGGAGCCGCGTGCGATCGCTTGCATCTTGGGCGGCGCACATGCCCCAGCCTCTTAGCACATGTTCAAACAGTTTGTTCGCGAGGTGAACGTGGTGCTCCCCAAGCTCGAGGCCACGTGCCTGCTCAGGTGGTCCCAATGCGCCATCACCTTCAACTCCGCAGACCAGCTCAAGTGCGCAGCCACCGCTGGCGCGCTCCCTATGCTGTGCTCCCCAGTCATCAACAATGTGCAGGTCACCAAGACTCTCATCGATGGCGGTGCAGGGCTCAACGTCCTATCCGTCGACACGTTCGACAACCTCCAAGTGCCCTATGAGCAGCTCCAGCTGACCAAGCCTTTCTCAGGAGTGGTAGCGGTTCCACCACCGCGATAGGGCAAGTCCGCTTACTGTCACCTTCGGGGAGCACAAGAACTACCGCACTGAGCTCATCGACTTCGACGTTGCGCACATCCGCCTGCCGTACAATGCCATCCTCGGGTACCCAGCCCTGGCCAAGTTCATGGCAGTCACTCACCACGGCTACAACGTTCTCAAGATGCCAGGAAGCGAGGGAATCATCACGGTCCCATGTGAAGAGAGGGATGCGGTGTGCTCCCTTGAGAGCGCCTTCCAAGCCGCAGCGATTGACGACCCCGACAGCAGAAGTGAAGGCCCTCCGGAGACCATCCCCAAGATGAAGCTGCCGCGCCATCCAGGACCCCAAGGAGATGGCGTCACGTCAGGAGCCTCGTCAGGATCAGCGCCCGCTCCAAGGGCGCCTCCCTCCACCGCATAGGAAAGCGCGCCCGGTGCCCTCCTCGAGGCGAGGCTTGGGGCTCTCTCTGAGAGCCTCGGACCTTGCCAACCTCACGAGGGAGGCGCTTGGGCACCACTTGGAGGTGTGCTTCATGGCACACCTTCCTCGGGGAAAACAGGGCAAGGAGTGCCCAACACCCAGGAGTTCATCACCAAGACCACTCAGGAACTGCAAGAAGCAAGAGCCATGCGCGGCCACAGCCGCTCACAAGGCGCAGCCCCACATCCAGGCGAGGATGCCGGGCTGCGCGTCTGCATCAACGTCCCAGGGCTCAACAGGGCCGCATCTCAAGAGCGCTTCTGGCTATCACGTGCAGGCTGCTATGAGGGCCCACCACACAGCTACGTTTGCATGCCCTTAGGCTTGCCGAGCGTGGTGTCAGCCTATCAGCGCAGCATGCGGCAAGTCCTGGTGTCTCAAGAGGCCACGACCCACGCCGTTCTGGAGGAGATGGAGGCGGTCTTCAAGGAACCTCCTGAGCCCCCAGGGCCTCCCGAGGCTCAGGGTCCGGGTGGCTCATGAGGAGCCATTTCTTCAGCGCACGGCTTCAGTTGCACCAACTCTACTTCGTCTACAGAACCAGGTGACATCTTCCAAGTTCGTTTAAGCTGGGAGCGCCCCTCGGGATGCATTATTCCCAGGCCACACGGGTCCGTCCCTGTGGCATGTATCCCTTTTGTTTAAGTCTTAGCTTACCTTGCCAGGGGCGCCCCTCGGGCTACATCATCCCCAAGCCGCTCGGGCCAGACCCAGTGGCATGTATCTTTCTGCATTTATCCAAGTCAATCTACTCTTTATGCTTAACCTGCAAACGGCTATCGCTTGCTCGATTGCCGCCCGCCGCGGGCCTGTTCACCCTATGCAATCCGCTTGCACGTTAAAAGGGGGGCTCCTGAGCATTGCGACGCAGGAGATCTTACTGGCTCTCCAGCCCTCACCCCCTTGCCTTGACCACGGCATCGCGACCTGGCATACCAGCGATGGCTGAGCTCGCTCGAGGGTCGGGACCTGAGGACATAGAGTGATTGCATCTAACCGCCTTGCAGGAACATACAGTCACCAAGACTCAAGACCAGGCGCAACCTGCCTTGAGGTAGGGCCTCGTGAGTCCCGCGCTGGCTCACGAGTGCCCAGATACACCTCGTAGCCCTGCCGTGCAAGCCACGTGTCAGGGCGGGGCTGTACACACCCCGGGGGCTCCTCGGGGGGCCCCCGTCCACGTCCAAGTGGAAGCACCATGCTCCGTCTTGGTGGCGACCTTTGCCGAGGAGCGGCTATGCCCATGCACAAGCGGAAGCACTATGCTCCGCGCTGGTGATAAACAACTGAGGGCGACCCCACTGTCGTGCCAACCTCAGGGAGCCCAGAGCTCAGCGCCCAGCCTTACCGCAACGCCTCCCCTACGCGAAAGCCGCGCATGGGGGCTGGGCACGAGGGCTGCGCATGGGTCACACCCAAGCGCACGCCACCCAGCCAGGTCCTCCGGACCTGGGCATCGCGCGCCCCTCCCGAGGCCTCGGCGAGGGAAGGTACGGGATTGTTTGCACGTCAAGAGGGACTCATGAGCATCGCGACTCAGGAGCCTAACTGGTCACGTAGCCCCTCACTCCTTGGTCCGTCCTGGTCTCCGGTCGGCCCAATGGCGGTTGAGGTATGTGCGGGGCCGGGCTCTGCCGACATAGAACAATAATCTATCATGAGCTCTCCCTATATATATATGTTGTTTGCTCGTCAAGTGGGACTCCTGAGCATCGCGACTCAGGAGCCTAACTGGTCACGTAGCCCCTCACTCCTTGGTCCGTCCTGGTCTCCGGTCGGACAGGCTCTGCCGACGTAGAACAATAATCTATCCCCGCGAACTCTCCCTATATGTTGTTTGCGTGTCAAAGGGGACTCCTGAGCATCGCGACTCAGTATCCTAACTGGTCACGTAGCCCCTCACTCCTTGGTCCGTCCTGGTCTCCGGTCGGCCCAATGGTGGTTGAGGTATGAGCAGGGCAGACTCTGTAAGCCTTGAGCATAAAGCAAATAGGAAGGAAATCACAAAATCTCGAAGCAAATATTACAAGCATATTGTCCTCACAATATTAAATAAGTCTAAACGCCTCCACGAGGCCTGTTACATGTCGCAGGAACGGAATGGGAAGAATGGCTGCAGGTCACCTCTAGACGTCGCCAACGCCTGTGGAAGGCGCTCACTCATGATCGGCATTGTCTTCACCACCAGCCGCAAGGTCGACGACGCCGGACAGGGGAGCGAAGACAAAGCCACGGAACCTCCTCAGCAAGGCCCCCACTTGATCCCGCACAGCCGCGGCAGCTGCCTCGTATTGATCTTCAGCCACGGGGCTCTAGCAGCTCGTCAAGGCGGCGTTGGGAGTCGTGGAGCTGCGAGATGTTGAAGACCAGTCGGTGTGTTGAAGACAGGACGCGAGCTTCTACCTCTGCCATGGGAGCGAGGCCGTCGACGACCTCCTAAAGCACCTTCACCACGACAGGAAGCAGCTGGGCGGGGCCGTCCTCGTCGATGTCCAGAGGCCTCTCCAGGACGTGCTCGTAGAGCGTCTTCAACGCCGTGCGAGGCCTCTTCTCGAGATCAGCGAAGGTCACGCGGTCTTCGGCCAGGACTCGCGCCTTGGCGTCAAGATCGGCCTCCCTCGCCCCCATCTTCTGCTCCAACTCTTCCTACCGGTTGCGCTCGGCAGCCTGCTTCTTCCCAGATCGCCAAATTTCGGCATCGCCAGCGGTTCTTGACGGCTTCCTCCCGGGCCTTCATCTCCTCCTCCTTCGCCTGGCGGCAGCGCACCTCTTCAGCGTGCTTGTCGCGCAGGCTCTGCAACTCGCCCTCTAGCTCTTGGCAGCGGTCATGGGCAGCCTTGGCGTCAGCGCTGCCTCACGATCGGCTGCAGCGCTGGCGGCGCCTTGCTTCTCCTTCTCGAAAGCTGCAGCAGCTTGGCCCAGCGCCACGCGAACTGCCAGATCAGAGTGAAGCCAGCCAGAGGCTAGTTCCAGACGCCCGGCCACTAGGCGCGGGTCAGCGCTCAGGAGATCCGCCTGCAGCTAGGTCATCTCCGAAAGGGCACGCTACAAGATAGCAGCAGGAGCAGAAGGACCAGGAAGTGGAGATGCAGTAGTAGGAGGAAGCGACATCATCACCAGGGCTTGGGAGACTGCGGGTTCCGGAGCAGCTGGGACCTCGTCAGTCGCGCCAAGTACTGGCGCCTCCGGAGCCAGGGAGGCCATGGGGGCTGACTCCACGCGGCAGTGCTCTTCTTGGCCTCGCGAGGACGATTGGGCCGGGGAGATGCGGGCGTTGTTGCCTCCTTTCTCTGCGGGAGGCACGGCCGCTGCGTCTTCTTTCCTCTTCTTCTCCGAGGATGTCGGCCTGATCAACCAAGGGCAAGCATCAGGAAGCGACGAGTACAAGCAAGGACAAAGCAAAGCATAAGACACATACCAATCCACTGCGACGTATTCCACTAACCGCTTGAGAAGCTAGAGGCCTGACACCTTCGGGACCTGAGGGGCAGGCATTCTAGCACCGGCGGCTCCGGGCGGAGCGGAGGCAGAACCGGATCTAGCCCCAGGAGAAATCGGGTCGGAGGCGGCACCTCGGGTCACCAGCGATGACCTACCCCTCGTCGGGACGGGAGGTTGCTCCCTCTCCCCTTGGTGGGCGATGGCATCGGCGTCATCGGGAAGGGCACGGAGAATCTCGGCCTTGCTCAGGGGGAAAGTCTCCCCCACCTCTTCCAGGTCCTCTCTGAGTCCTCCTCCCCTTCTCCCTCTCCGTGGGACAAACCAAAAGACACCTCCACCGGGTTCTGCGCCATAGGGGCTTCCGGAAGCGCCGGTGGCACCAGCCCACGCGCATCAAAAGTCGTCACAGGCGGCGAATTCCTCCGATCCTGGCGCTTGAACAGTGGAAGGAAGGCGCTAGCCGGGTACTCCTGGTTGTCCCCGACTATGAGGCACAAGACGGCGTCCAATTCATCGTTGGGCAAGTCCCCCGGCCTCAAGCGGGTCTTTGTTTCCTTTTCGTCAAGCTCCCAGAGGCGGCAGCGCTGGGCGGGGCAACCCGCAGCATCAAGAACTCCCTCAGGAGCATCGCCCCCGTTACCTTGGCCGTCCTCGCGTTGCCCGGCCTCAGGTCGGTCATCATCTGCCCCAACACCAGCGATGCCCGCTCGTCGACAAGCTCCGCCTTGGGCCACCCCCCGTTGGGAGGAGGCGCCGCTGTGGGCAACTCCAGACAGAGGTCGGCGCGCTGAGCATCCATCATGACCCATTTGGATCGGAAGTTGTCGGCCCTCTTCCCGGTGCTCGAAATCGAGTTGTCCTTGCCGCAGGCGACGAAATTAGCGCATCCGGTGATATGCTCGCCGGTGACACGGAGGAAGAAGAAATGGTGCAAGAGCACCATGGACGGCATGACGCCCAGGTATGCCTCACAGTAGTAGGCGAAGATGGATAGGAGGAGGACAGAGTTGGGATGGAGATGCAACGCCTGCAGCCCGTAGTGGTCGAGGACTTCGTAAAAGAAATCAGAGAAGGGAGGAACCAACCCGATGTAGCGCTGCTTTCGAAAAGAAGGGAAGAAGGTGCTCCCCTCGGGCTCCGGCTCGTCGGAGGCGAGCAGCTTCGTCTTCCCCACTCATTGACCGCTGCTTTGTCGGTAGTGAACGGAGGCAAGGCTCTTCTCCGTGACGGTGGGCGCCACGAGGGCCGGCTCATACCAAGCCAGTGTTGAGGAAGTCCTGATCTTGTGCGGCGCCATGGGCGGCAGGAGTAGAGCAACGGTGGAGCAGATCTGGAGATAGCAGCGGCGAAGAGCGAGAAAGGGGATCTGGAGCGAGGCAAGGAAGAAGCAATGAAGGAGAGAACTGCCCGCGCCAGCCTTTTGTCAGGTCAAGCAGTTGCCGAGGCAGCGTGTAGAAGCGGAGACGCCCACGTCCAATCAACTGCCACGCGTCGATCGTGGCCGCAGGCTTTTGGGACCTGCGGTGCTCCGAACTTGACCCTTGGCTTCGTCGCGAAGCCAAGCCCAAGCGCACCTTGGGCCCGAGGGCTACTGTCGACGTTTTGGGAACGGGGGTCCCCAGACTTGCCTGCCTGCGGCCCACAGCGTGGCTAAGCAGCAGGCCGTATGGCCCATCTTCATCAACAAGGCATCCAAGACCCTCACGAGGCGGAAGACGCAAGACCTCCTCTGGAGTGGCCTAGCCAGGCAGGCTCACGAGGAGCGGAGATATCAAGGCAGGGCGAACCTCACGAGACTCTCGTGACGTGAGCCATGATGAAACAGTGCAGGCCGGGTGCCGGTCTTGCCAGCGTCCCCATTTCCTCTTTGGTGCTAAGGAGGCAAGCACAGACGAAGAGTACCGAGGCATCAGGCAAAGGTTGCCATATTGGTGGAACGAGACCAAGACCAGGAGGATGGCAAGGCGGAGGTCATCGTGGAGCCCAAGACGGCGTCACCCTAGAGCTTTTCGCAGCGAACCGCTTTTGTCAGGATAGCTTGTACTAGCTGTCCCCCTTCAAATTTGCCCGCCGTTGTTGGCTCCCTTCCCGCTCGATATTTGGGAAGAGGACCAGGGCCTATATAAGTAGAGCTAGCCACCCCTGTAGGGGACAGATCCGAAAACGGAGGAATTCACGCCACAAGTTCATACGCACAAGAACACCTCAACCTTAGGAGGCTGTTCTTCCCTTGTACTGTTCATCACCAGCCCGAGAGGCAATCCACCACCACCACACTGGAGTAGGGTATTACACCACATCGGTGGCCCAAACCAGTATAAACCCTGTATCTCTCTGTGTTGTGAGTTCGTCCAGTTCGTCCGCAAGATCCTAGCGAGCTAGAGCGTAGATCGGTAGGAGGGAAAGACTTCAGCGCACCCGGTGTTCGCACCTTAAGGGTTCTTGGAACCCCACATCCGACAGGGTTTATGGATATTTGGAAGCACAAGTAGTATCTCTACTTGGTGAAAAGAATTTGGCTAGCATGAGGGGGAAAGGCAAGCTCAACATGTTGGATGATCCATGACAATATACTTTATTTCAGATTTAAGAAAACAACCCATTACGTTGTCTTCCCTGTCCAACATCAACTCTTTAGCATGTCATATTTTAATGAGTGCTCACAATCATAAAAGATGTCCAAGATAGTGTATTTATATGTGAAAACCTCTCTTTCTTTATTACTTCCTATTAATTACAACGATGACCAAAACTATGTTTGTCAACTCTCAACAACTTTTATTCATCATACTCTTTATATGTGAAGTCATTACTCTCCATAATATCAATATGATCTCTTTACTTCTTTTTATTCTTTTATTCCCTCAAGATCATAGCAAGATAATCAAGCCCTTGACTCAACACTAATCTTTATTATATATAGCTCACGGACTCAATTACATAGAAGGCTCATAAAGCAAAACTCAAAACTAAATCATACTAAAATTTTATTATACTAGATCGAGATATTACCAAAAGGATCGAACTAAGAAAAACGGTAAAGATAGGAGTGTGATGGTGATACGATACCGGGGCACCTCCCCCAAGCTTGGTAGCTGCCAAGGGGAGTGCCCATACCGGATACTCAGTTTTCCTTCCTCGGAGGTGGTGATGATGGAGTTGTTGATGATGTAGGCTTGTCGCCCCTCTTCCAAGGCATAGGCTCACCATCATAGAAAGATGATTGAGTCTCCGGGATCCTCAAATCTGCAGCCAAACTCATCCTCTTGAATCTATATTCATATTCACAGTTTTGATTTTGCAGGTCATAGATCTAGGCTTGGAGGTCCTCGATTTTCTCGTGAAGCTTGAAGATGGCCTCCCCAATGTTCTTGGCATCCAGCTTGTGTTTGTTGGTGAACTCCGGGATCATCATGTGGTTGGTGTCGATTCCGCGTTCCACCATCCCTTGGCACTTGGAAACTTGCTGCTCCATTACTTTGAGTCTTGTCTCCACGCTTCCGGTCCTCCCGGGTCCCTCAACATCATGGATGTGCAACACCCCCTCATGCATCTCAATGGTTTGAGGATGTTGCAGCACCTCCGCGAGGTAGGGGTTGATAACCTTCTCGAAGAACTTGTCCTTGGGGGCACTCGAAGACGTCATGGTGATCTAGATCTGTCAGAAAAACAGCTCGAAACCAAAACAGAGGATATTTGCATGGTACGGTGGTCAAAACCTTCGGGAGATTATATAATGAATTTTTACCGACCAAAAGAAGTATCGTGCAAGCAAACGGAGTCCGGAGGGCACACGAGGTGCCCACGAGGTGGGCGCGCCGGGGGTAGGGCGCGCCCTCCACCCTCGTGGACGCCTCGTGTCCTTCCCGGACTACTTCTTATTTTCCTATTTTCTTAAATATTCCAAAACGGAGAAAAAATGGCATTAGAACTGTTTTGGAGTCGGTTTACTTACCTTACCACATACCTATTCCTTTTCGGAGTCTGAAGCATTCTGGAAAGTGTCCCTTATGTATTCCTCCGGGGTCACAGTTTCAATAACATTAGTTCCAACATTTATAGGATTACCTGAGATATAATGTTTGATTCTTTGACCGTTCACCACCTTTGGATTTGTGCCTTCAAAATTGTTGATTTTCATGGCACCGGAACGATAGACCTCCTCGATAACGTAAGGACCTTCCCATTTAGACAGAAGTTTTCCTGCAAAAAATCTTAAACGAGAGTTGAACAGCAACACATAATCACCTACATTAAACTCACGCTTTTGTATCCTTTTGTCATGCCATCTTTTAACTTTTCCTTTAAACAGTTTGGCATTCTCATAAGCCTTGGTTCTCCACTCATCAAGTGAGCTTATGTCAAATAACCTCTTCTCACCGACAAGTTTGAAATCATAATTGAGCTCTTTAATGGCCCAATATGCCTTATGTTCTAGTTCGAGAGGTAAGTGACATGCCTTTCCATAGACCATCTTAAACGGAGACATACCCATAGGATTTTTATATGCAGTTCTATAGGCCCACAATGCATCATAAAGTTTCTTGGACCAATTCTTTCTAGATCTATTAACAGTCTTCTGCAAAACTAATTTGAGCTCTCTATTACTAAGTTCTACTTGACCACTAGACTGTGGGTGATATGGAGATAAAATTCTATGATTAACATCATACTTAGCAAGCATTTTATGAAAAGCACCATGAATAAAAGGTGAACCACCATCAGTCATCAAATATATAGGGACTCCAAACCTCGGTAAAATAACTTCTTTAAGCATCTTAATAGAGGTGTTATGATCAGCACTACTAGTTGGAATAGCTTCTACCCACTTAGTAACGTAATCAACAGCAACTAAAATATGTGTATACCCATTAGAGGAAGGAAACGGTCCCATATAATCAAAGCCCCAAACATAAAATGGTTCAATAACAAGTGAATAATTCATAGGCATTTCTTGACGTCTAGTAATATTACCAATTCTTTGACATTCATCACAAGACAAGACAAACTTACGGGCATCTTTGAAGAGAGTAGGCCAATAAAAATTGGATTGCAATACCTTATGCGCCATTCTATCTCCAGCATGGTGTCCTCCATAAGCTTCGGAGTGACACTTGCGTAGGATCTGTTTCTGTTCATGCTCAGGTACACAACGCCTAATAACACCATCTACTCCTTCTTTATAAAGGTGTGGGTCATCCCAAAAGTAATGTCTTAGATCATAGAAACACTTTTTCTTTTGTTGGTATGTGAAACTAGGTGGTATAAATTTAGCAACAATATAATTAGCTTATCAGCATACCATGGAGTAGTACGAGAAGCATTTAAGACAGCTAATTGTTCATCAGGAAAGTTATCATCAATAGGTAGTGGGTCATCAAGAACATTTTCTAACCTAGACAAGTTGTCTGCAACGGGGTTCTCAGCTCCTTTTCTATCAATAATATGCAAATCAAATTCTTGTAGCAAGAGAACCCATCTAATAAGTCTAGGTTTAGCATCTTTCTTTTCCATAAGGTATTTAATAGCAGCATGATCAATGTGAACAGTTACTTTAGAATCAACAATATAAGGTCTGAACTTATCACAAGCAAATACAACTTCTAAAAATTCTTTTTCAGTAGTAGCATAATTTCTCTGGGCGCTGTCTAGAGTCTTACTAGCATATTGGATAACGTTTAATTTCTTATCAACTCTTTGTCCTAGAACAGCACCTACAGCATAATCACTAGCATCACACATAATTTCAAAGGGTAAATCCCAATCAGGTGGCTGAACAATAGGTGCAGAAATCAAGGCTTTCTTAAGTATTTAAAATGCTTCTACAAAACCATCATCAAGACAAAAGGAACATCTTTTTGTAAGAGATTAGTCAGAGGCCTAGAAATTTTTTAGAAGTCTTTAATGAACCTCCTATAAAAACCGGCCTGACCAAGGAAACTTCTTATACCTTTAATGTCCTTAGGACACGACATCTTTTCAATAGCATCAACTTTAGCTTTATCAACTTCAATACCTCTTTCAAAAAATTTATGCCCCAAGACAATACCTTCATTTACCATAAAGTGGCACTTCTCCCAATTCAAGACAAGATTAGTTTCTTCAGATCTCTACAAAACTTGATCAAGGTTGCTTAAGCAATCATCAAAAGAAGTTCCATATACGGAGAAATAATCCATGAAAACCTCAACAATCTTTTCACAAAAGTCAGAGAATATAGCAGTCATACATCTTTGAAAGATAGCAGGTGCATTACATAAGCCAATAGGCATACGTCTATGAGCAAAGGTACTGAAAGGGCAAGTAAAAGTGGTCTTTTCTTGATCCTCTTTTGACACAGGTATTTGAGAGAAACCACAATAACCATCTAGAAAGCAAAAATATGTATGTTTAGATAAACTTTCTAGCATTTGATCAATAAAAGGTAAAGGGTAATGATCCTTTTTAGTAGCTTTATTTAATTTGCAGAAATCAATTACCATTCTATAGCCTGTAATAATTCTTTGTGGGATCAATTCATCTTTATCATTAGAAACAACGGTAATACCTCCCTTCTTAGGGACACAATGGACATGACTTACCCACTGACTATTCGCAATGGGATAAATTATACCTGCCTCCAGAAGCTTTAGTATTTCTTTTCTTACCTCTTCTTTCATCTTAGGATTTAACCGTCGTTGGTGATCAACAACCGGTCTAGCGTCTTTCTCCAATTTTATTTTGTGTTGGCATAGAGTGAGACTAATTCCCTTAAGATCATCAAGAGTATATCCAATAGCAGCACAGTGCTTCTTCAGAGTTTTCAATAATTTCTTTTCTTCATGCTCTGAAAGGTTAGCACTAATAATAACAGGATATATCTTTTTCTCATCAAGATAAGCATATTTAAGAGTATCAGGTAATGGTTTAAGCTCAAACACGGGATCACCCTTGGGTGGAGGAGGATCCCCTAGGATTTCAACAGGCAAGTTGTGTTTCAAAATAGGACCTTGTTTAAAGAATACTTCATCTATTTCCCTTCTTTCATTCATAAACATATCATTTTCATGGTCGAGCAAATATTGTTCTAAAGGATCATTAGGAGGCACGGAAATAGAAGCAAGACCAATAGTGATGCGGAGCATCCTACGATCATCCCCATGTCCACTTCGACCACTCCCCATGACCCAAGGGTACATAAGATGAGACCTCGATTATACGCCATTGGACACAAGGTGAACTCGCTCCTCTCTGAACCGTCACTTTCCACATGTGAGACATGGTTACTACCTCAAATATATGTGATATGCATGATCAGGAACAAGGAGGAAGACCATGGACAAGACGGCGAGGACACCGACCGTGAAGTACAAGAAGAAGAGTTGCCGAAGAAACTCCAGCCTCCGGACGACCGGTCGGGACCGGACGTCCGGCACCTGAAGCAAACTTGTGCCAAGTACCAGGCTACAGCGAGCGGACGTCCGTCCAGGACCGGACGACCGGCCACACCTTCCAGCGAGCGGACAATCGGCCCCACCGGACGATCGGTGCCACGACACCCGAGCCGAATTAGCAGAAGTCCGGAGACTACCGGACGTCCGGACGCCCACGAGCCACCGGACGACCGGCCCCCAGCGGACGTCTGGTACCTGTCTGCGCACAGTGTTCGGGCCCGAGGCCCGTGTATCCTCTCTCTCACTTACCCCTTCGTGGACCTAGACTATATATACTCCTCCACCTCCTCCTAGCTAGGGTTAGCATTGGTTTAGCTCATATTAGAGATTGAGCTTTGCTCATCCATTAGGATCTACTCCACGAGAGAGACCGCGGCCCCTCTACGGAGAAGATCCACCTTGTATTCAAGACCCCCTCTTGGGTGGCCCCATCAAGACCTCCTCACGGAGAAGAACCGGTTTCCCTTTGTATCGTCCTTTGTTGATCGTGGATCTTGTATCTCCTCTTGTGTTCCGAGGATCTAGCACATGTGTGATTGTTCTTATTGGTTTGAGTGATTCTCTCGTGTTTTCCCTCGTGTTTCCCCTCGTGTTCTTCGTGTTCTTACTTGGCATCCGCTCCTTTCGTGAAACATCGACCATCTAGGGTTCCACCCTACATCAAATAGTTTCATCTTTACTAGGCAATTCTTTATCATGGGGTTGTCTACGAAATTTAGCAAAATTAAACTCATCAGACATATCCCCCAAACCAATAGTAATAGCATCCTTTTTGCAGTCTATCCTAGCATTAACAGTATTCAAGAAGGTTCTACCAAATATAATGGGACAAAAGTTATCTTGTGGGGAACCAAGAACAAGAAAATCAGCAGGATATTTAACTTTCCCACACAAGACTTCAACATCTCTAACAATCCCCACTGGTGAAATAATGTCTCTATTGGCAAGCTTAATTGTGACATCAATTTCCTCTAACTCAGCAGGTGCAATATCGTGCATAATTTCTTTGTATAAGGAATGAGGTATTGCACTTGCACTAGCACCCATATCACATAAGCCATGATAACAATGATCTCCTATTTTAACAGAAATAACAGGCATGCCTACAACAGGTCTATGTTTATTTTTAGTATCGGGTTTAGCAATTCTAGCAACTTCATCACAGAAGTAAATAGCATGCCCATAAATATTATCAGCCAAGAGATCTTTAACCATAGCAATACTAGGTTCAACTTAAATTGTTCAGGGGGTGTAGGTGTTCTAGTATTACTCTTACGAACCACAGTTGAAGCTTTAGCATGATCCTTTATTCTAACAGGGAAAGGTGGTTTCTCAATATAAGCAGTAGGAACAATAGGATCAACATTATAAGTGATAGTATTTTCTTCAACTTTAATAGGTGCTACTAATTTTACTTCAATGGGAGGATTATATTTAAACCACTTCTCCTTAGGGAGATCAACATGACTAGCAAAGGATTCATAGAAAGAAGCTACTATCTCAGAGTCAAGTCCATATTTAGTGCTAAATTCACGGAAAACATCGGTATCCATAAAAGATTTAACACAATCAAACTTAGGTGTTATACCTGACTCCTTACCTTCGTCGAGGTCCCAATCTTCAGAGTTGCGTTTAATTCTTTCCAATAAATCCCATTTGAATTCAGTCTTCATCATAAAATATCCAGTACAAGAAGTATCGAGCATGGAGCGATTGTTGAGAGAAAGCCGAGCATCAAAATTTTGAATAATAATTTCTCTTGAGAGCTCATGATTGGGGCATGAATATAACATTGACTTAAGCCTCCCCCAAGCTTGAGCGATGCTTTCTCCTTCGCGAGGCCAAAAATTATATATATAATTACGATCATGATGAACAAGTTGCATAGGATAAAACTTCTGATGAAATTCCAATTTCAATCGGTTGTAGTTCCATGATCCCATATCATTGCATAGCCTAAACCATGTCAATGCCTTTACCTTCAAAGATAAAGGGAATACCTTCTTCTTGATAACATCCTCGGGCATACCTGCAAGCTTAAATAATCCACAAACTTCATCCACATAGATTAGGTGCAAATCGAGATGTAATGTTCCATCACCTGTGAAAGGATTAGCTAGCAGTTTCTCTATCATACCCGAAGGAATTTCAAAGTAAACATTTTCAGTAGGTTCAGTAAGTTGAGGAGCAACTCTTTTCTCTACTGGTCGGGGTGAAGATACCCCGAACAAGCCCCTCAAAGGATTATGTTCCATAGTAACAAGTGACAGTAAATTTCAGCACACTATATAAATTTGTCCTTACCAAATTCCACCTACCAAAGGTGCTTCACTCCCTGGCAACGGTGCCAGAAAAGAGTCTTGATGACCCACAAGTATAGGGGATCTATCGTAGTCCTTTAGATAAGTAAGAGTGTCAAACCCAACAAGGAGCAGAAGGAAATGACAAGCGGTTTTCAGTAAGGTATTCTCTGCAAACACTGAAATTATCGGTAACAGATAGTATTGTGATAAGGTAATTTGTAACGGGTAACAAGTAATGAAAGTAAATAAGGTGCAACAAGATGGCCTAATCCTTTTTGTAGCAAAGGACAAGCCTGGACAAACTCTTATATGAAGGAAAAAGCTCCCGAGGTCACATGGGAATTATCGTCAAGCTAGTTTTCATCACGCTCATATGATTCGCGTTCGTTACTGTGATACTTTGGTATGTGGGTGGACCGGTGCTTGGGTGCTGCCCTTTCTTGTACAAGCATCCCACTTATGATTAACCCCTATTGCAAGCATCCGCAACTACAAAAGAAGTATTAAGGTAAACCTAACCATTGCATGAAACATATGAATCCAAATCAGCCCCTTACGAAGCAACTCATAAACTAGGGTTTAAGCTTCTGTCACTCTAGCAACCCATCATCTACTTATTACTTCCCAATGCCTTCCTCTAGGCCCAAACAATGGTGAAGTGTCATGTAGTCGACATTCACATAACACCACTAGAGGAGAGACAACATACATATCAACAAAATATCGAACGAATACCAAATTCACATGACTACTTATAGCAAGACTTCTCCCATGTCCTCAGGAACAAACATAACTACTCACAAAGCATATTCATGTTCATAATCAGAGGGGTATTGATATGCATTAAGGATCTGAACATATGATCTTCCACCAAATAAACCAACTAGCATCAACTACAAGGAGTAATCAACACTACTAGCAACCCACAGGTACCAATCTGAGGTTTTGGAACAAAGATTGGATACAAGAGATGAACTAGGGTTTTAGAGGAGATGGTGCTGGTGAAGATGATGATGGAGATTGAGCCCCTCCCGATGAGAGGATCGTTGGTGATGATGATGGCGATGGTTTCCCCCTCCCGGAGGGATGTTTCCCCGGCAGAACAGCTCCCCCGGAGCCCTAGATTGGTTCCGCCTCGTGGCGGCGGTGTTTCATCCCGAAAGCTTGCTTATGATTTTTTCCAGGGTAAAAGACTTCATATAGCAGAAGATGGGCATCGGAGGCCTGCCAGGGGGCCCACGAGGCAGGGGGCGCGCCCAGGGGGTAGGGCGCGCCCCCATCCTTGTGGCCAGGGTGTGGGCTCCCTCTGGTGGATTCTTTTGCCAGTATTTTTTATTAATTCCAAAACATGCCTCCGTGAAGTTTCAGGACTTTTGGAGTTGTGCAAAATAGGTCTCTAATATTTGCTCCTTTTCCAGCCCAGAATTCCAGCTGCCGGCATTCTCCCTCTTCATGTAAACCTTGTAAAATAAGAGAGAAAAGGCATAAGTATTGTGACATAACGTGTAATAACAGCCCATAATGCAATAAATATCAATATAAAAGCATGATGCAAAATGGACGTATCAGCATAGCAGATGCGGACTCCGGAATCAAAGGCATGCGCCACCCGCCACAAGAGGCAGAGGGCAAGGGAGCACAGTCTACCTGCCGCCACCGCGTGATGCCGGAGCCCAACGAGGATGAGTGTCTCCTCCAGTGGGTGTACGGTCGATCACTTACACGATGGAGATGGACGCCTGACAGCTCCGGAGCATCATCGCCAAGCAGCTCCGGCTCAACATTGAGTAGTCCGAGCGGTAGGCGGCGAGGGTGGCCAAGCTCAAGCGCAAGCGGGAACGTGATAACCCACAAGTATACGGGATCACAATAGTTTTTGAGGGTAGAGTATTCAACCCAAATTTATAGATTCGGCACAAGGGGAGCCAAAGAATATTTGCAAGTATTAGCAGCTGAGTTGTCAATTCAACCACACCTAGAGATTTAATATCTGCAACAAAGTGATCAGTAGCAAAGCAGTATGATAGTTTTGATAATAGTGGTAATAGTAATAGTAACGGTAGCAGTGGTAGTAATGATTTTGTAGCAAGTGTATCAATAACAACAGCAGTAGTAACTTAACAAAAGCAATATTTAGGAAATTTGTAGGCATTGGATCGGTGAATTCGTTGGATGATATTCATCATATAACAGTCATAACCTAGGGAGATACAAAACTATCTCCAATTCATAAATATAATGTACGCATGTATTTGTAAGTCATGCGTGCGTATGGAAAGAACTTACATGACATCTTTTGTTCTACCTTCCCATGGCAGCGGTGTCCATACGAAAACTAAAGGATATTAAGGCCTCCTTTTAATAAAGAACCGGATCAAAGCATTATCTCATAGTGAATGCATGAACTCCTCAAATTACAGTCATCGCCGGAAAGTATCCCGACTATTGCCACTCCAGGGTTTACGGATCATAACACGTAATAGGTGAATATGACTTGCAAGGTCGAATCTAGAACATAGATATAATAGTGAAAACATAAACGGTTCAGACCTGAAATCATGGCACTCGGGCCCTGGCAAAGTCATAACAACATCAATCTCAGAACATAGTGGACACTAGGGATCATGCCCTAACAAAACTAACTCGATTACATGATGAATCTCATCCAACTCCTCACCGAACAGCGAGCCTACAAAGGAATTACTCACTCCTGGTGGGGAGCATCATGGAATTGGCGATGAAGGAGGGTTGGTGATGACGAAGATCGAAGATCCCCCTCTGCGGAGCCCTGAACGAACTCCAAATCTGGCCTCCCGATGAAGAACACGAGGTGGCGGTGGCTCCGTATCGTGAAACGAGATAATTATTCCTCCCTGATTTTTTCCTCCAAATATGGGTATTTAAGGAGTTGGAGATAGGGTCTGGAGGACCAGGTGGGCACAACCCACCTAGGCACGCCTGGAGAGGGGGGGCGCGCCCTGGTGGGTAGTGCTCACCCAGGGCCCCCCTCCGGTGGTTCTTGGCTCCAGTATTTTTCTTTTATTCTAAAATAATTCTCCAAAGAGTCTTGTTCCGTTCCGAGAACTTTTATTTCTGCACAAAAACAACACCATGGTAGTTCTGCTGAAAATAGGGTCAGTCCGGATTAGTTTCATTCAACATGCAAATTAGAGTCCAAAACAAGAGGAAAAGCGTTAGGAAAAGTAGATACGATGGAGACGTATTAGACTGCATCGTCCAGCGCTTGAAGGGGTACATCGTCGTCTCCGATTCCTCCTCCGACAGCTCCGACATCGACCCACCACATGCCGCGGACGCCTAAAGCATCGCCAGCGACCGGAAGGGCAAAGGGCCGATGATTAAGTGGTGAAGCTCTGCCCTCTCATATCTAGCTCGTAGTATCTACCTCCTAGTATCTAGTTAGCATTTGCCGGACAGTTTGAACCGCGTGAACTATGACCGGTCTTTTGGTGATGTTTATATGTGATTGTATGCCCGTTTGCTATCGGTTTAGAGTCTGTTTCTTATCCATTTGCCCTTTTGGTGATCTATGTACTATGTTGCATGATTTTGTATGGATATAGAGTGCCGGATATGAAATACGCGGTTGTGAACGCGCGGATTTAGGAAGTGCCCGGTCACTGTCCGCCGGCGTGTCCGGGCGCATATAGGGTGCCGGATTTGGCAAGTCCGGCTGTAGATGCATGCCGCGCCACTTTATTATCCATAGCATATTTTTTTTGGTAGTGCTATCTGGCTGACATTCCCTTTGCGGAAATAAAGCCCGGGGAAAGAGCGAACTTGGGGTTGGCTATACTGTCGGTGGTGAACTCCAGGCTAGTAATCTAAAGCGCATGGATACCTGTTAGCGCTTTAATTCAATTCTTTATTCTTACAGGTCGTTTGCTGGCAGTTTAGTTTTAGTTGTGACGCAAGACCAAACGATGACAATTCTGCTAGTTTTTTGCCTCAAACTTTCTTTTTCCCAGAAACTGTCATGCCACCCTGAAGAAACTATTATGCCTACCCAACTAAAACTAACATTTAAACATTGACAAATGTCACCTCCCAGTGGACTTTCACAAGATAAGAGTGTCCATTCTTGTGTTTTTTACTGTCATGAGATGATGAATCGGAAGTTTCCTCGCAAAAAAGGGTTCCATTTTTGGGCGAGCTAGCATAGCTCCGCCCGGTCTTGCTTCTCATATTTTGTTTTGAATTTTTTTAAAAGGACGCACACACTCCTAAATATTTTTTATAAGCAAGTAACCAAATATACAACACAAGGGTCACAAAATATAGGACAACACACACACGCCCATACACACACGTACACATACACAAGAAAGATCAATGAAAAAAACAAGGGGCCCGGAAACGAGTTATACTAGCAACACCCCCAAGACTTAACACCCAACATCATGTGAGAAGAGCAAGGAGTGATGTTCGCCGATCTAAGAGAAGAAGGTTGGGAACCTCTCATAGAGGAGGCTAAGTCCTTTTCGATGAACAACAAAGTTGACATCCTTATATGAGTTGCAAGTATGTCCCTTTTCCTCTATATAAAACAATAATATTATTCACAATTGCTTTATCCTAACACATATATCGTAATTGTAATTTGTAGGTATGTTGATGTGACCAAGTCTCAAAATAAACATGATAACATCACGGTGCTTCACTATACAAAGCAAATGTGTTCAATGTGCCATAGATCAGCAGCTGATTGAGCTAAATGACCGTTTTACCGTCGATTAGATGTTCACAACCATCCGGAACTGAAATCTTTGTCATCACTTGCTGATCTAATAATTGGATTACATAAAACATGTAAATCTTATATGTATCCAATTGTTAATAGATTATTGCAATTGGTCATCACTCTCTCGGGTGTCAATTGCAACTACCGAGCGAGCTTTTTCAGCAATGAGCCTTATCAAGACGCGTCTCCGAAATAAAATCGGTGAAGATTAACATAGTAGTAAACATTGAGAAGGAAAAAATTGCAAAGTTTGACAATGAATTGATCACGCCTGACATCTGCTAGGAAGCATTTCCCAGGAGTGTCCAAGGAAAAGAAGACTAGCCAATGCTTCTATGGCATTTTTTTCATGTCAATGCTTGAAAGTAGGCTATTACTCTAGTTTCAGAGTTAAAACGGGCTAAAGCATTTCACAAAAGTAGCGGTTTCTCCAGATGGCAATAGGGATGAAACCCACTGGGTTTTTCTTGCTAAACCTGTCCTCGCGAGGAAACTATAAATCCGTCACCGTCTCGTGCACGGAACAGTTTTTTGCCCATCCCCTAAACCCATCGGGTTTTCTGAACCCGCGGGGAACTCGTCCCACGAGCAGTCAGGAAGACAACAAGTTTTCAAAGAAAAACACGGACATATAAGAGCAATAGCAGCAACAAAAATCAGCATACTTAAGCAGCAAAACATGAGATAAATAGTAGCTTGGGCCCTCGGCCGATCATCTTCGTGTAGTTGAGGGCTTGAGGCTAGATCAGTGGAGTGGATGGAAATCGGTGGATCAATTGATGCTACTAGGTATTTTGACGAGTATGGCAGGTTTCGGATTCGGATACTGCTAAAACGGGTTCGGACATGCCAAACATGCCGGATTTTATAATTACCAAGCAGAAGCCTCACATGGTTAGAAAGACGCCATCCCCGTTTCCTAATAGGGTAAAAATCTGCAGGGACGCGGGTTTCAGTGCCCATCGCCATCTTGAGCGGTTTCTGCTATTTGAACACAATTATAGTCATTTCGTGCAATTTATTTACTCCAAGAAAACATGTGTGAAGTGCAATGCTACGATGAAATACATTTGATAATTTCCTCGTGCCCCTCCCCTCCCCTCCCTGGCCGCTCCCGCGAGCGCCGCCGGGGGGGAAACCCTAGCGCGTGGGCTCGGCCCTCCTCCTTGTTCCTCCCTCCCCTTGCCGCCGCCCCCGCTTGCTGGCGGGCAAAGCCCGGCCAGCTCGGCGGCGGGGTTTCTTCCTCCCCAAGACGGCTGGATGGCGCAGCCATCTGGCTGGGCGGCGCGGGCGGGCGGGCGGTGGCGACGGGCGCAGCTGCAGCGGCGGTGTGGAGTGGCTGGTGCGGGCTGGGGCGTTCTCTGCTCGGCGGGCGGCTTTGGGTGTAGCTCAGATCTGACGAAGCTGTGGCACGGGTGGCCTGGGCCTCAATGGTGGCGGGGCTCCGGCTCGCTACAGGTGGTGGCCGGCTCCGGTGACCGCCCCCTGCTGCTGCGCGGCGCTCCCTGGTGGTGGCGGGCCTGCCGGCCCCCGGCCGATCCGGCAATGGCAGGTGCCGCGGGTTGTGCTCGGCGTGGATGGGGCTGCTACGGCGTGGTGGTGGCCCTTAGCGGTGGTCAGGTTCATCTCACGGCGGCGGTTGTACCTCTTCGGCGTCGGCCCGTCGGTGAGCGGCTTGTGCAGGCCTTCGACCCCTCTTCTCGGTGCCCGGGCGCAATCTTCGTCGGAGAGTTGGCTCATCCCCAGCTTTGGTCCATCGCTCGTCTCGCGCCCGAGCTGCAGGACCGATCTCTTCTCGCGCCTGGCAGCAAGACCAAGCCTGTCTCATGCACGGCTGCAGGACCGAGCTCGTCTCGCACCTGGCAATAGGACCGGGCTCGTCTCGCGCACGGTTCAGCGGGAAGAGTCGATGGTGGCCAGATGCTAGGGGCCGCTCAGTCTTTTTGGTTCGGGTAGCGGCGGGTCTCGAGTGAGGTGGTGTTTAGGCCTTGGATGCCGGGGCGGCGGCCCTGGTGGTGGTTGCGCGGTGCTCATTGACGAGGACATGTATTGGGGGTAGGGTAACAGGCCTGACCTAAAGACCCTACCCATGGACACCGTACACTTTGTACTGGGCCCCTGGGCCAGATCGCCGTCCAGATGTACCGCAACTTGAAAGTCACTCGGACGGCAACAACCACTCGGAGCACGACACTCCACTCGACGACCTCATTCCACTCGGTCGGGTAACTCACTCGGATATGCGAAGACCAATAGTCAGCATAACGGTGTTGCAGTGGACAGGTATTACGGCATTGATACTCCACTTTGTAACATAGGAGGTGAGGGGGTGGCGCACTCTATATAAGCCACCCCCCACCACTAGACAAAGGGGGTTCTTTTCTTCCACCTCTCGCTCTTTTCACCATTAGTCTCAGGACTTAGCTCAGGCATGGGGATCCGTTCCTCTCTCTCACACACACATTGTAATCTCCGGATATATACTCAAATAAAACAAAACTTCTCCGGAGCACGAGACGTAGGGTTGTTATCTCCACTGTGAGAGGCCCGAACTCGTTAAAACCACCGTGTCACCCATATGCATCTCGATAGATCATGCTCCGTTATCCTACCCCTATTCTACTGTCAGACCTAGAACCACGACAGTTGGCGCCCACCATGGGGCATGGCGTCTATTGAGCCATGATGCAAATGGTTTTATTTCTTCGATCTTCATCCGTCGATCAATAATCATCAATGGAGGGTTTGATCCAGGATGTTTCGGACATCACTCCATTTACAAGAGGATAAAATAATCCTAATCATACAAAAGGATCAGGGAGTTGCTCATCTCAACTTATCCTCTTTACAATCAAACATTACAATGATCTAACAATGGTTTATTCTTCTTATGTATGCACACGAGCTTATACAAAAGGATGCCTCCTTTTGTTTCGATTGGTGGCTCGGCTCCTGGACGATAAAGCATCATCGTCCGCCCATCATCATCTGCGAACTCATCCGCGACGCCGTCGCCGAGTGCCCGCACACGCACAGCCGCTAAAGCTCGGCCTGGTTCCCCGACCGGCTGAGCACGACGGCCGGCGGTCGACCCAGTTCCTCGGGCGACAAGGCGCTGCTGCCGGCAATCCGCCAAATTCCGCGGATGTCGAAGCGCGACATCGACCGGCGCACGGCTCCGGCTCCCCGAGCAGTGAAGCACGATCACCAGCGCTCGTGTCAGCCTCGCCCTTGGCTGCGCCGACCCGCGACTCCCACGCCTGGACTGCGGCCAGCTGCTCATCCTCCCTCGTCAGCTTCTACAGTGTGGTCGCTGTGGCACGCGCGCGGATCCGCTCGTCGCTCCTCCGGGTGCGCGATTCTTCGCTCCATCGCCGTTTGCTGGCCATGGTTTTCCTTTCTCCTTTAACCGTGCAAGGTGAGTGGGCCATCTCCTCCTTGATTACCTGCATGCAGGTTAATGCGGAGTCTGCAACGGAAGGGCGTGGTGATCTCCAACGTCAAATTAATTGGCAGCCTCATTAAGCGGCCAATAGATGGATTACTAACGCCACTTATCTGATTACTAGGCCACGGACCCTAGTTAATTCGTGCATGCATGCATGTTTGACTGACAATCAGGCCTTGAACTTCCTGGCCGTGCTTGCTACTAACTTGCAGGGTCACCCGATGAATCTTCCACTCGCATAGCGATGTAACCCGATTCGTCCGTAGTTCACACAGATGAATCCAATCGGATGCAGACTCAAGTTCACTAGGCCATGGACCCTAGTTCACTCGTCCGCCACGCTGCCGTCAGCTGGACACGTCTTTCATCGCCAGCTGCCCGTGCACCGTTGCTCAGCCGACGCATCTTCATCACTCAGCCGCCCCCGTGATCGCCATTCTGCGGTGTCCCTCGTCAACCACGCGGCGACGACCGCGGCGGTGGGTGCACGGACCGGACGCAGCACCAACGTCGAGGCTGCCCACGTCTCTGATCACAACATGACGGGAGCCACCGGGTCTCCGCCCGCACGCGGCCTTGCACGAGAACGTCGTCCCGCACTCTGATTCATCTCGTCCGCCTCACCTTGCGATGGATCCCGCCAAAAACCGCCGCCGCCATGGCTGATCAGGGAGCTCTGTGCCCTGCCTTCCACTTTCCTTCTAATCTTAATTCCATCCCATTTATATCATGCATGCAGGAGATAAATGGCCGTGGGAAACGTCCATTGCATGCACGAATGGCTTTGACTCTCACTTAATTAGCGTTAAACCACTTGCATGCAGATTAATTCGGCGCTAGATGTGGACAACTTCCCCCACGCGCTTTGGATCCGGTCTGCCTGCAAGCGATCAAGCCGCCCGCCTCCATCAAATGGGATAGTGCTTGTGGGCATATCCATGCCGAACCTCACCAAGGCCTCCAAGCCTAGCACTCCACGTCGGCCTGCCCAGCCAGCTCCACACCGACCAGATCGCAGCACAGTTGTGATTCCCTCGGACCAGCGGGTGCACTCGGATGAGGAGTCCACTCGGACTGCACTCACTCGACTGTGAAGCCCATGGGGTTCACTCGGCCGGTTCGCATGGTACTACTTGGTCGGCTAACATCCAGAACATCATCGACAACAACAGCGGCAGTTACGGCGGCCGGTCCGCGTCACCTTTGTTCCAATGAACGGCTCGGCTCTCGAACGGTGAAGCACCGTAATCAACTGCTCGACAAGCCATCATCACTCGACCGCCCCATGCGTCGCCACTCGGTTGGTCACCTCATAACCACTCGGCCGTCCCGCGCGTCGCCATCGGTTGGTCACCTCATAACCACTCGGCCGCCCTGCGCGTCGCCACTCGGTTGGTCACCTCATCACCACTCGGCCGCCCCGCGCGTCGCCATCGGTTGGTCACCTCATAACCACTCGGCCGCCCCGTGCGTCGCCACTCAGTTTGTCACCTCATAACCACTCGGCCGCCCCGCGCGTCGCCATCTGTTGGTCACCTCATCACCACATAGATTTTAACAGTTTTTTTTAATAATTGTTGTTGCTTATACTTGTAACCAAAATCCCCAAGTGGGTGACTTAGCTGCGAATCTGTTTCGCCTAAGTTCAAGAAATCCTACCGAGTGATGAGTCAGCCTCTCACTCGAGGGCTTAGCTGCGAATCTGCTTCGCCTAAGTTCGAAAAATCCTACCAAGTGGAGAGCAAACCTCCCACTCGGGGGCTTAGCTGCGGTCCAGTTGTCACAGCCCTAGATTAGCCTTGTTGTCTTTGCTTGATATTCATGTCATCATGTCTAAATTTAAATGAAATTTGAATTGAGGAATTTTCAAAGCCTCAGAAACCTTCTAAAAATGATCAACATTAAAATCTTCTCAAAGAAGTCCAAGAAAATGTTCCTCTTAGTCTCTAAAAATATTGCAAAGAGGTAAAACTCAAAACAATATTTTTGGTATCTCAGAGTTAATTATTTTGGGCCTTTGAATTAAATAAATAACTATTTGCATTGGATATATATTTGTTAATTAATTAATATATGTCCAATAAATTCTGATCTTTGATGAAGGGCTTTGGAATAATCCAACTAGTCCCTACCATAATTATCAGAAAGCAATAAAAATGATTTAGTGTCTAAATCTAAATCAAAACAAACTACGTAAAATAGAAAACAGAATTAAATAGAAATAAGAGAGAGAGAGAAGCCACTTGGGCCAGCTTACCTGGCGCTCACCTATAGCAGAGCCGGCCCAGCTTCCGTTCTGGCCCAGCCCACCACCGCAAACCCCCTCGCCGCTCGTCGTCTTCCTCCTGCCAGGAGGACAGGCAGGTGTGTGGCGAGCGCGCCGACGACGCCTTGCCACCTCCTGCTACAGCCGCACGACCCCGACCCCTCCAGACGACGCCACGCGCCCCCCCTGACCTCTCTCTCTCACTCCCGCAGCTCCTCCCCTCCTCTGTCTCGCCTTCCTCCCCACAGCCGAACGCTGCCGTCGCCGCCGCTCACTGCCGCTGCGCCCACCGCCGTTCCCTTGCACCGTGGCCGTGACCCCGAGCTCCGCCCGGACCCCAAGCCCCTCTATGTCGACCCACTGAAGCCCGGATGCCCCAAGACGATGCCACGGCTTCTTCCCCGACCACGGCCGCCGTTGCTCGATTCACCGGCCACAGAGCATCCCCGGCCTCGCCCTCGCGCTCGTTGGACGCGCGGTGAGCCGCTGAACCGTTCCCCTCTTCTTCCCATGTCGATTGGCCGCTCTAGCCGTTGTTTCCGCCGGACCCGAGAGCTTGCCGCCGTGCCATGTCGTTGTCGTGGCCACAGTCGCCCTCGCCCATTTTTGAGCATGCCTCCGTGCTCACCGAGATCCCAGGAGGCCGTAGCACCAGGCCGTTCGCCCCGCCGTGCCCCGTAGCACCAAAATCGTGAGCACCCGAACTCCGGCCGCCGCCGATTTGGTCGCCGCCGTCGATCCCGACCACCGCAGCTTGCCGCCACCACCACTAGATGCGCGAGTCTTCCCATTTCATTGTAGCATAAACCCCGAGCAAAATGGTGCACCGTAGGCGAAACCCGAGCCCCTCCAGAGTGCCTCCGCCGCGTTTTGGTCACCGCCGGCGCAACTCCGGCGACTGCCGACGTGGCACCATCATTAGCGCCTAACTAATCAACCCTAGAGCCACTGACTAGTGGGCCCCATGCCTTAACTAACCCCAGAATTATTTTTTGTTTAGTTTAGATTAACACGGCCGGCCCCACACATCAGTTGACCATGCCACGTCAACGTTGACCTAGGCCCCACTGTCAGATTTGACCAGGATAGCACCCGTTGACTTGCTGACATCACCGTGAGGTCATGCTGACGCAGTAATAGGTTTTTCTGGATTTATTTTAATACAGGAAATTCCAGAAAATAGTGCTAACTTCTAAAAATCATAGAAAATCAACCGTAACTCCAAATCAAATAATTTATATATGAAAAATTATCAGAAAAATCCAATCTATCTATCTGTACCATTTTAATGCATGTTTGATCAAGTTAACTTCACTATTTAGGATGAAACATGAATAGGGCAACTTTGATAATAGCTTTGGAGTTGGGATTTGATATAGTGTTGAATTCCACTTCAATCAAAATGACTTGCTGTTGCATTAGCCCAAATCATAGCATATTGCCATGTCATGATCATGCATCATATTGCTGCATTGCATTGATTGTGTTTCTTCCTTGTTTGCGGTGCTTGTTCCTCTCGATAGGCGTGGTTTCGACGATGAGATCGATGACACCGATGAAGAGCTATATTATCTTCGGAAGTGCTGTGCAAGCAAAACCCCTTGTTCATTCCGATATAATCCCACTCTCTCGCTCCTGCTCTATTTTCTTGCATTAGGACAACAACGATTCATACATTTACTTGCTGCGGTAGCTGAACCCCTTTATCCTCTTGCATGACCTGTCATTCCACGGTAATTAGATGAAACCCACTAGCATGAGTAGGAGTTGCTTGAGCCATGTTGTGCCTACTCATTCATGCTTGTTTGTCATGCCTGCTACTGCTTAGAGTTGAGTCATGTCTGATTCATCGGAGGTGTGTGAACATGTCCTACTGTATGTGAGTTAAGTGTGTGAACACGATTTGGTAAAGGTAGCGGTGAGAGGCCATGTAGGAGTACATGGTGGGTTGTCTCATTGCAGCTGTCCTCGAGGCTGAGTTACGTGTTTGTGATCCATGAACAGTTACTACCACACATTGGGCTCCTTAATTGACTCTCTCGGCTTCTTAACCACCCTTGTCCTCATCCGGTGAGTTGCAACTAGTTTACGGTGTTTGTAGGATATGTGTTGGAGGCCGTGCGTGGCGCTGACCCTAGGGGTGGGCTATGATGCGGTAGATACACCGTGGCCCGGTGTACCGAATGCCCGTTTGGTATCTCGGGAACCCTGCACACATCGTTCGGGGCCGTTAGTGGAAACCTCGGCCGGACTCCCTGATAAACCTGGACTAGGGACTTGAGTGTTTAGGTAGGCCGTGGCCGACACCCTCGCTGGGCTTCCGCTTGAAGGTTGTCGAGTACATGTCGTGTAAACGGCGATAAGTGGTGAGAGCGTGTGTGAAGAAGTACCCCCTGCAGGGTTAATATGATCTATTCGAATAGCCGTGTCCACGGAGAAGGACTTCTGGGTTGCCTATATCAGTTCATAGACAAGTGAAAGTGGATACTCTAAAATGCGCAAGGTAAGCGTGAGTGCTATGGATGGCGTTCTCGTAGGAAGACGGGATCGGATCCATAGTGGTGTATTGATATGGTGAATATGTGGACTCGTGTAGCCACCTCAAAAGAGTTACTTGCGTCGTAGTTCAGGATAGCCACCGAGTCAAAGCTAGCTTACTGCAGTCAAACTCCACCACCCCCTTTTGATAATGATGCATATGTAGTTAGTTCTGATGTAAGTCTTGCTGAGTACAATTGTACTCACGTTTGCTTATTTTATGTTTTGCAGAGAGACTTCAGTCTCGCTAGTAGTTCCACTTGGTCTTCAACGTTTAGCTTGTTACCTCAGCTACGATCTTGTGCCTCGGCAGGATGTGGTAGATAGTCAGGCTTCTCAGCCTTTTTCATTTATAGTTATGCGTGCTCGGACATGTTTAGCTTCCGCTTGTGCTTTGACTTGTATGTTTCTGAATGTTGGGTCATGAGACCCATGTTTGTAATATCTCGCTCCTCGGAGCCTAATGAATAAATATTTGAGTCGTAGAGTTATGTTGTGATGCCATGTTGGATTTACACATATTGAGCATATTGTGTGTATGTTTGAAATGCTTGGTATGTGTGGGATCCGACAATCTAGTTGTTTATCCTTGGCAGCCTCTCATATGGGGAAATGTAGTCCAGTGCTTCTGGCGATAGTAGTCCGCTATAGCCCGGTTCACCGAGTCACGCTAGCTTGACACTCTTGCTTGGACACTTGATCGGCCGGCATGTGTTTCACTTCGTTCCTATATACATCCTTCGGGAAATGTCACGCGGTGATATTTGAAGTCCTGCCTAGCTCCTGACCGGGATACCGGAGTCCTGTTAGCCCAAAGGTTACAGCCAATTCATACGTTGATGACCGACATGTTCGATGTGATTCATGTATGCCTGTCCCCATGGGTTAGTGCCGCTTTGGGTTCACGACTAGCCATGTCGGCCCGGGTTCTTTGTCATATGGATGCTAGCGACACTTTGTCATATCGTGAGCCAAAAGGCGTAAACGGTCCCGGGCCATGGTAAGGCGACACCCGTGGGAATACCGTGCGTGAGGCCGCAAAGTGATATGAGGTGTTACCGGCTAGGTCGATGTGACTTAGAATCGGGGTCCTGACAGCGTTGGTATCAGGGCCTGACTGCCTGTAGGATTACCAAGCCAAACTGGTGGAAGTTGTGTCTAGAAATGCTTTAGTTATGTAAGGGAATTGATTGTGGAAGGGAACGTAAGGCTCTTTTTACTCCTTATACCTCATGGCCTTCTGATCTGAGTCATCCTCTTCTCTTCTACGGGGTTTAAGAACTAGGCTTCTCATCTATCTATCCGGATGACGTGTTACTAATCCATAGACCTTTAAGATTGTTGGGTTTAAGCCCGGTTCAGTTCCTACTATTTACGTATGATAAATGTTGATCTCGGAACCTTGATATTGTGATGTTGAGTGGTTATGCCACCCTTTTTGCAGGATGTCTCAAATCATTTTGAGCATTTACAGCCGTTATGCTGTCCGAGTCATCCCAGGTCTCTAAATAGTCTGATGCGTTCGCAACTCCCTTCCCTCCATTTCTAATGTTCATCTGGGCCAGATTAATCACACAAATTAGTAAGTTGAGGTACTTTGTTGCCTCGGCGTAGATGTTGGAGCTATTATTATGACCCTAGGTGTTTAGGAAGTCACCTAGTAATTTAGCAATGTTTGTGTTCCCAGTGTGATGATTCTGGCCATTATTCTAGAAAGCATCCCACGATGTTATTAGTTAGTAGGCATTCTATTCCTGGGTTCTTGAACCCGAGATTCACCCTACCTCATGTTGTTAGTATTTGCTAGTTCCTTTAGGATATTAGTAACCTTCGCATTAGTCCTCGAGGTCCGTGGTATTTCCTTCTTCCAAATACTATGAACTAGTTATGGCAGAAGTTCTTTTGAACCAAAAGATCACAACCAGAGTGCTCTTGAGGAGTTCTCCATTCATAATTGTGAATCTGCCAATTCTACCTCTCCGCATGGGTTATCCGGGAGAAACGTTGAGCTTTGCTCGATATACTAATCCATGCCTCCACAACTCGAAAAGTTATATGTTCCTCGATGTTGTTCCTCCTTAGTTGTATTCTGATCCCCGCTCATCGCTTGATAGTCGAGTAGTCGTGCTTTCGTCCTCATCGATGCCCATTTTTCTTGTGGTCCGTCAAGCCATTCTATTCCGGAATGACTAGGAGAAACAAACTCGATACCTCATCCATATCCAGGATTGGGTCAAAGCGATTGTATTCCGCAGATCAAAATGCCAATTCAGCTTTTGTTACTGTTCTACCTGAAAGTATTACCATCTTTATGTCAAGAATGTCATGAGAATTGCACCTTCTCTTATGAATTCTTGATGCAGTGATACTCTCGCCATCATCCTTCATTCCTCGGTTACGTGTTGTTGTAACCGGAATGCCGACAAGTGAATCGTGATGTGTGAAATCTATACTCCTAGCAACCTCGTTGCTTGGTAGTTAATGGACAATATCCTCATTCTTAGCGTGTTGGTTATTAAATCATCATCCTAAGACTGATCGTGCTACCTAGTCCTTATTTCTGGTGCACCCTTCGATCAATGAGTTAGGATTATTCAATCCCTTGCTTATTTGATCATATCGTCCTGCCCTGAAAAGCAAGATTGCTCTCGAGCTTAGTAATATATCGGTGGTTCGTGACTTTCCAAATATCTTCTTGGAAGTGTTACCAGGTTGTCACCTGACCGCTATGTTGAGCTCGTGATCAAGTTGTTTCCTTGTGAACCACCTTTTTTCCAAGAATCTGTGTTGGATACCCCTGAGCTAGTTGGTTAGGCTAGACAACAACTTGGAGAGTTGGAAGATAAAAGCCTGCCTAACTCAGTTCGTTCCAAAGGGATATTCTTGTGTAGTGTGTGTTGAAGAAAGATGATATCTTCATTGATTGGTCCTCGTGATCAGTTCTTTGGACCTATTGTCTTATCAATCCTTTGATTTGAGTATGGGCTATCATCAAGTCAAATCAGAACCAACGATATTCGTGATGTTGTCTTACTCGTGGTTGATCCTCGAGCATACACCATTACATCTTTGGTCCGACCAATGCTATCACCGTGTTCACATGATGGTGGAAGTCGGTGATATGGAAACTCCGATGAGTTCTGTTGAGCCCATCAGTAGCATTTTGTCTCCCCCGTGATTCATGTTGAACATCAACCTAGTGTTGAAAACTTTGTAAGCAATGCCTTCGTGTCCCGTTCATGAAGCCTATGCTTGGATGGGAAAAGTGACTTCCTCGAATTCATGTGCTTTAGGTGTAAGTTGCCGCCATGAATTTGAGAAAGGTTTGTTTTGTTTCCTTTGGAATCATTCCAAGTCAGTCATGCATGTGCGAAGTATTCTGTGGTTTGATAGGTGATCATCTTCAATTCCATATGCAATTCCTAGCACACCAAGCCACTGATTGATTTGTTCAAGGAAAAGGAGTTGAGGTGCGGATACTAGTTCATGCACACGACTTCGATATCCTCGTTGATGGTTCCCCACCTAAACTCGGTAGTGTTTTATGATAAGACTACTATGTGGTCATTCTTGTCTTGGACAACATGTTCACATGTTAGTAGCAGAACCAGCTCATGTTTTGGAGCTTGGTATCATAGTTCATTCCCGAGAATCTCGCAACATCTTCTCGTCGATTTGTGTTGCAAACTTTCATTTTTCTTTCTAGACTCGATGAGTCTGGAATATCCTAACACCAACCAGATCTGAATCTCAGGCAGATATGATGGTTGGAACCTTCCCAACATTTGCATTTTGTTCCCAGCTTGCATCCCATCGTGCCAATTTTCCATGGGCTGCCCTTCTCAGTAATTGATGTCTAGGATCATTCTCAAAAGTGAACTTACCATGGGTCCCCTCCACCTCCGATGATAAGCAAATCATCCATTGCATTGTCTTCAACAAGGTAGTCCACATCATCCATTCTAATCTGAGTATGTCATCCTTTCGAACTCCTTCAAATGATCGATTGTGATTGCCTTAGGCTGGTATGAAGGGTTCCAATGATCTATGGATCAAAAGTAATTCTTTTTGCCACCTAAGGGCATAGCTCAACGAGTCACCTTTCTCGAGGTGCCCCGTTACGGGATCTTGGTAAATATTTCCTCGCCACCTTGACACCATCCACCATCTTTCTAAGCGTGGAATTGTTTCCCACCAATAAAACCCCGTCGTTTGTTCTTCCATCCCTCTCGATGTGTTTTGTGTCTCAACTCGAGATGTTTCAACATCTCATTCCATGAGTTGATCTTGAGTGCTCGATCTTGAGGAGATCGTTTCCTATAGAGTTTCTTTCCGTCGCCATCATGTTGGATGAAGTTCTCGAAAGCAAAGACGTCAAGATCAATATGAAGCAATGAGTCAACATCTTGAGAAGGACAGTTGGATCGTGAAGATCGTGTTAGCTTGTGACCCCTTTGACTTCTTACCTCACGTATTGAATCTCGGGACGAGATTCTTGTTTAGTAGGGGTGAGTTGTCACAGCCCTAGATTAGCCTTGTTGTCTTTGCTTGATATTCATGTCATCATGTCTAAATTTAAATGAAATTTGAATTGAGGAATTTTCAAAGCCTCAGAAACCTTCTAAAAATGATCAAGATTAAAATCTTCTCAAAGAAGTCCAAGAAAATGTTCTTCTTAGTCTCTGAAAATATTGCAAAGAGGTAAAACTCAAAACAATATTTTTGGTATCTCAGAGTTAATTATTTTGGGCCTTTGAATTAAATAAATAACTATTTGCATTGGATATATATTTGTTAGTTAATTAATATATGTCCAATAAATAATGATCTTTGATGAAGGGCTTTGGAATAATCCAACTAGTCCCTACCATAATTATCAGAAGCAATAAAAATGATTTAGTGTCTAAAACTAAATCAAAACAAACTACAGAAAATAGAAAAGCAATTAAATAGAAATAAGAGAGAGAGAGAGCCACTTGGGCCAGCTTACAAGGCGCTCACTGCAGCAGAGCCGGCCCGGCCTGCTCGCCAGCCCACCACCGCAAACCCCTCGGCTCGTCGTCTTCCTCCTGCCAGAGGAGGGCAGTGTGTGTGGCGAGCGCTTGACGACGCCTTGCCACCTCCTCGCCATGTACAGCCAGACGACCCCGACCCTCCAGACGACGCCACGCCCCGACCTCTCTCTCTCACTCCCGCAGCTCCTCCCCTCCTCTGTCTCGCCTTCCTCCCCACAGCCGAACGCTGCCGTCGCCGCCGCTCACTGCCGCTGCGCCCACGGCCGTTCCCTTGCATCGTGGTCGTGACCCCGAGCTCCGCCCGGACCCCAAGCCCCTCTACGTCGACCCACTGAAGCCCGGATGCCCCAAGACGATGCCGCGGCTTCTTCCCCGACCACGGCCGCCGTTGCTCGATTCACCGGCCACAGAGCATCCCCGGCCTCGCCCTCGCGCTCGTTGGACTCGCGGTGAGCCGCTGAACCGTTCCCCTCTTCTTCCCATGTCGATTGGCCGCTCTAGCCATTGTTTCCGCCGGACCCGAGAGCTTGCCGCCGCCGTGCCATGTCGTTGCCGTGGCCACAGTCGCTCTCGCCCGTTTTTGAGCATGCCTTCGTGCTCACCGAGATCCCAGGAGGCCGTAGCACCAGGCCGTTCGCCCCGCCGTGCCCCGTAGCACCAAAACCGTGAGCACCCGAACTCCGGCCGCCGCCGATTTGGTCGCCGCCGTCGATCCCGACCACCGCAGCCGCTGCCGCCACCACCACTAGATGCGCGAGTCTTCCAACTCGTAGCCGCAAAACCCCGAGCAAAATGGTGCACCGTGGCGAAACCCGAGCCCCTCCAGAGTGCCTCCGCGGCGTTTGGTCACCGCCGGCGCAACTCCGGCGACTGCCGACGTGGCACCATCATTAGCGCCTAACTAATCAACCCTAGAGCCACTGACTAGTGGGCCCCATGCCTTTACTAACCCCAGAATTATTTTCTGTTTAGTTTAGATTAACACGGCCGGCCCCACACATCAGTTGACCATGCCACGTCAACGTTGACCTGGGCCCCAATGTTAGATTTGACCTGGACAGCGCCCGTTGACTTGCTGACGTCACCGTGAGGTCATGCTGACGCAGTAATAGGTTTTTCTGGATTTATTTTAATACAGGAAATTCCAGAAAATAGTGCTAACTTCTAAAAATCATAGAAAATCAACCGTAACTCCAAATCAAATAATTTATATATGAAAAATTATCAGAAAATCCAATCTATCCATCTGTACCATTTTCATGCATGTTTGATCAAGTTAACTTCACTGTTTAGGATGAAACATGAATAGGGCAACTTTGATAATAGCTTTGGAGTTGGGATTTGATATAGTGTTGAATTCCACTTCAATCAAAATGACTTGCTGTTGCATTAGCCCAAATCACAGCATATTGCCATGTCATGATCATGCATCATATTGCTGCATTACATTGATTGTGTTTCTTCCTTGTTTGCCGGTGCTTGTTCCCTCTCGATAGACGTGGTTTCGACGATGAGATCGATGACACTGATGAAGAGCTATATTATCTTCGGAAGTGCCAGGCAAGAAAAACCCCCTTGTTCATTCCGATATAATCGCACTCTCTCGCTCCTGCTCTATTTTACTGCATTAGGACAACAACGATTCATCTGTTACTTGCTGCGGTAGCTGAACCCCTTTATCCTCTGCATGACCTGTCATTCCACGGTAATTAGATGAAACCCACTAGCATGAGTAGGAGTTGCTTGAGCCATGTTGTGCCTACTCATTCATGCTTGTTTGTCATGCCACTCTTGCTTAGAGTTGAGTCATGTACGATTCATCGGAGGTGTGTGAACATGTCCCATCAGTATGTGAGTTAAGTGTGTGAACACGATTTGGTAAAGGTAGCGGTGAGAGGCCATGTAGGAGTACATGGTGGGTTGTCTCATTGCAGCCGTCCTCAGGAACTGAGTTCTGTGTTTGTGATCCATGAATAGTTACTACCACACATTGGGCTCCTTAATTGACTCTCTCGGCTTCTTAACCACCCTTGTCCTCTGTCCAGGAGTTGCAACTAGTTTCTGGTATTTGTAGGATATGTGTTGGAGGCCGTATGCGTGGCCCGACCCTAGGGGTGGGCTATGATGCGGTAGATACACCGTGGCCGGTGTACCGAATGCCCGTTTGGTATCTCGGGAACCCTGCACACATCGTTCGGGGCCGTTAGTGGAAACCTCGGCGGACTCCTGCGGATGGAACCCGAATAGGCGATAAACTTGGACTAGGGACTTGAGTGTTTAGGTAGGCCGTGGCCGACACCCTCATTGGGCTTCCGCTTGAAGGTTGCCGAGTACATGTCGTGTAAACGGCGATAAGTGGTGAGAGCGTGTGTGAAGAAGTACCCCCTGCAGGGTTAATATGATCTATTCGAATAGCCGTGTCCACGCAAAAGGACTTCTGGGTTGCCTATATCAGTTCATAGACAAGTGAAAGTGGATACTCTAAAATGCGCAAGATAAGCGTGAGTGCTACGAATGGCGTTCTCGTAGGAAGACGGGATCGGGTCCATAGTAGTGTATTGATATGGTGAATATGTGGACTCGTGTGCGCCACCTCAAAAGAGTTACTTGCAGTCGTAGTTCAGGATAGCCACCGAGTCAAAGCTGGCTTGCTGCAGTCAAACTCCACCACCCCCTTTTGATAATGATGCATATGTAGTTAGTTCTGATGTAAGTCTTGCTGAGTATAATTGTACTCATGTTTGCTTATTTTATGTTTTGCAGAGAGACTTCAGTCTCGCTAGTAGTTCCGCTTGGACTTCAACGTTTAGCTTGTTACCTCAGCTACGATCTTGTGCCTCGGCAGGATGTGGTAGATAGTCAGGCTTCTCAGCCTTTTTCATTTATAGTTATGCGTGCTCGGACATGTTTAGCTTCCGCTTGTGCTTTGACTTGTATGTTTCGAGTGTTGGGTCATGAGACCCATGTTTGTAATATCTCGCTCCTCGGAGCCTAATGAATAAATATTTGAGTCGTAGAGTTATGTTGTGATGCCATGTTGTATTTACACATATTGAGCATATTGTGTGTATGTTTGAAATGCTTGGTATGTGTGGGATCCGACAATCTAGTTGTTTATCCTTGGCAGCCTCTCATATAGGGAAATGTAGTCCAGTGCTTCCTGAGCGATAGTAGTCCGCTACAGCCCGGTTCACCGGAGTCCTGCTAGCCCAGCACTACTGCTTGGACACTTGACTGGCCGGCATGTGTTTCACTTCGTTCCTATGTCTGTCCCTTCGGGAAATGTCACGCGGTGATATTCAAGTCCTGCCTAGCCTTTCTACCGGGTACCGGAGTCCTGTTAGCCTGGTGCTACAGCCCGAATTCATACGTTGATGACCGACATGCTCGATGTGATTCATGTATGCCTGTCCCCATGGGTTAGTGCCGCTTTGGGTTCACGACTAGCCATGTCGGCCCGGGTTCTTTGTCATATGGATGCTAGCGACACTATCATATACGTGAGCCAAAAGGCATAACGGTCACGGGCCATGGTAAGGCGACACCCGTGGGAATACCGTGCGTGAGGCCGCAAAGTGATATGAGGTGTTACCGGCTAGGTCGATGTGACTTAGAATCGGGGTCCTGACACCAGTACTCGCCTAAGTTTGAAAAAAATCGTACCGAGTGGAGAGCAAACCTTCCACTCGGAGGCTTAGCTGCAGTCCAGTACTCGCCTAAGTTTGAAAAAATCCTACCGAGTGGAGAGCAAACCTCCCACTCGGGGGCTTAGCTGCAGTCCAGTACTCGCCTAAGTTTGAAAAAATCCTACCGAGTGGAGAGCAAACCTCCCACTCCGGGGCTTAGCTGCAGTCCAGTACTCTCCTAAGTTTGAAAAAATCCTACCGAGTGGAGAGCAAACCTCCCACTCGGGGGCTTAGCTGCAGTTCAGTACTCGCCTAAGTTTGAAAAATCCTACCGAGTGGAGAGCAAACCTCCCACTCGGGGGCTTAGCTGCAGTCCAGTACTCGCCTAAGTTTGAAAAAATCCTACCGAGTGGAGAGCAAACCTCCCACTCGGGGGCTTAGCTGCAGTCCAGGGACTTGCTTAAGTAGCCAAAATCCGACTGAGACAAGAGCAAACCTCTAACTCAAGGAGCTACATCACAAGTATAATGTGCGCTCCATCCCTATCCGCAAGGACATCGAGACGAAGGTTGACTGTCACCATCGCCTCGTCACCGCTCGGCCACTTGCTCACCTTCAGACAGCTTAGTCATTTTACATCATGTTATTTCCGTCTTCCCGAGTGTCCCGTAATTCACACATCACGTTCACTCGGAGGCCACGCCACCGAGTGCACCTCTACGCTCGGCTGCTTATTTTCACATACTTGCTTAGTAATGGTTATGTGAATCACGAGTCCAGCTTCCATTTATTCGCATACATCATTCACGAACACCATGGGTCGTTCTTCATTTCGAGTTTGCATCAGTCCTCCGGGGCTGCAACTCAGTTGAAACACTACACTTCCATTTTATTTGAGCCAGTATTCCAATGAGTTCAGTCGGATCCGTCGCTTCGACAAGTTCGAACGGATCCTTCGCTCTTTCAGACTCTTGCTGGTTAACCAGCAAGCCCCTTGCACTCCCATCGGGTGTCTATGGGTGTTATTCACATAAATCATTTTAGCAAACATCAAATTTCCTCGAGAAATTATTTCGTTGGCTTGTGCCATTTTTACACAAGTTACGCGATCACTCGACGGCCCTATGCGCCAACTTCATCGCTGCTCGGACTCGGTCACCGTAACGGTCCTAGCGCACCACAACACCGACCTTGTCACTCTGTCGACTTCAAACACATCCAGCCAACCCCTCTGTGGAATCCTCTTCATCGTATCAATGATATAGACCCCGCCAGGCATGAGACAGATAAGTCCCTTTTACAATTAAACTTCACACTTCACTCCTTTGCGAGTTTGCCTCTTTCGAGCATCACTCAGAAGCTTATCCTCATCTTTACCCGAGTCCGACTCGATGAATTACAAATTATCCATTCAAAACTATATTTCTCGTATTCTGGCACCTCTGTTGTCGAAGCCTATAAATGCGCTCGGGGCTACGCAGCACTCGGGAGCTGCAGCTCATTCGGAACGACACTCTCCTAAGTGGTCGAGTACTTCATCACCAGTCAGACCCTTCACTTCAACAAGTACATTCGATCCGTCACTTTGAAAAATTACATAATCACCTACTCAGACTCAGTTGTCGCGCCGGTCTTGTTGTGCCGCAGCCACACTACACCGACCTCATCACTACATAAGCTTCGAAAGCATTCGACTAAGTCCTCCGAGGACCATTTTCACCGTCCGGTGGCACACGACTTTGCCTTAGCCGCCTCGCGCGCCACCACTCGGCCGCCCCGCGCCTTGCCACTCGGTTGTGCCCGTCTTCACCACTCAGCCGCCCCGCGCGTTGCCACTCGTTTGTGCACGTCTTCACCACTCGGTCGCCCCGCGCGTTGCCACTCGTTTGTGCACGTCTTCACCACTCGACCGCTCTGTGCGTCGCCACTCGGTTGCGCGCGTCTTCACCACTCGACCACCCCACGCATCATCACTCGGTTGTACACATCATCGCCCCTCTACCGCCTCGCGCGTCACCATCAGCTGGACATGTCTTTACCTCTACACCCCCAGCACGGTAACGACTAAGTTACTCATATGGTCAAACCTCATATCACACTCTGTAGCAAGCTTACCTCCTTCGAGCATCACTCGGGGGCTACGCACGACAGTTGGCCATGTCACCCTCAGGGGTTATGCCCATTTGGTCAACCTACTGATCACATCAGGAATATTCTTCTGACCATATAGGCTCGGTTCGCCGAAGATCTATAAGTGAAGCACGTCCACTCGGACAAATACCCTTTTAATGCAAAAGGGTGAAAACGAAGCTCCTCTACGGATACAATATACTCTTGCAAATACCTCTTTCACGCAAAATCCAACGGTCAATATAAGAAGTACTACTGGAACGATTACTCCTTGGAGTGTCCGACTTTTTTCTACAGTCGGCAGTTTCAAAGCCGAATTCATTCACCGTGCCGAGAGCACGAAGATTCACCTGCTTGACCGAGTTCCAGGCTGAATTTATTTACCGTGCCGAGTGCACGAAGATCAGTCCGACTGACTCAGTTCCAGGCTGAGCTTATTTACCACGTCAAGTGCCTGAAGATGCATCCGATTGACTCAATTTCAGGATTGACTCAATTCCAGACTAAAAAGATATTTACTGTATTGACTGTGTGGAGGTTTACCAGGAGACTTAAACCCTCTGCCAGGCTCATCTAGTCCGACTGAGGCTCGGGGACTACACCCAGTGGGTGCACTCAGCGTGCCCCCACTGGAAGAGAACTCGGAAAGAAACATTTTGCTCGATGCAAAACCAGCTCCAGAATCACTCGACCTCCGAGTCAGAGAAGAACAAGTTCTATCAGTACCAGCTAAGAAAATTTTTAGTTCTCTCACACCCCCGCCGACTGCCCGCAGTCGATGGTGGTCTCGGGGACTACACCCAGTGGGTGCACTCAGCGTGCCCCCACTGGAATAATCTCCACTAGGTATGGCCTGACCAGTCCAAGTGGTAAACAACAACAAAAAGATAGGCTCTAAGACTCCCGCCGACTGCCCGCAGTCGACGGTAGTCTCGGGGACTACACCCAGTGGGTGCACTCAGCGTGCCCCCACTGGAATGGTATCCACTCGGAACGGTCCGCCCGGTCCGAGTGACGGCCAAACAACAAAAGAAAGGCACCTTCCAATCATGAAAAAATTCCGAGTAACCAGTTACTCGATGCAGGACCAGCTCCAAATCACTCAAAAAAAATTGCTATAAGGTGAGTTCAACGCTCCTCCGCGGACCCGTTTGAGCTCATTTCACTCGCGCACCACGCATACTGGAATCCGTCAAGGCAACAAGCGAAGATAAGACCGTCGGGTGACCAAAGGAAGTTCATAAGTGCCTCTCAGAGCACTTTCGACTCATCCGAATTCACCTCGACTCGACCCGCTCAACCTCGACCGATTCGGGGCTAATGACAAGGACATGTATTGGGGTAGGGTAACAGGCTGACCTAAAGACCCTACCCATGGACACCGTACACTTTGTACTGGGCCCCTGGGCCAGATCGCCGTCCAGATGTACCGCAACTTGAAAGTCACTCGGACGGCAACAACCACTCGGAGCACGGCACTCCACTCGACAAGCTCATTCCACTCGGCCGGGTAACTCACCCGGATATGCGAAGACCAATAGTCAGCATAACGGTGTTGTAGTGGCCCGGTATTACAGCATTGATACTCCACTTTGTAACATAGGAGGTGAGGGGGTGGCGCACTCTATATAAGCCACCCCCCACCACTAGACAAAGGGGGTTCTTTTCTTCCACCTCTCGCTCTTTTCACCATTAGTCTCAGGACTTAGCTCAGGCATGGGGATCCGTTCCTCTCTCTCACACACACATTGTAATCTCCGGATATATACTCAGATAAAACAAAACCTCTCCGGAGCACGAGACGTAGGGTTGTTATCTCCACTGTGAGAGGCCCGAACTCGTTAAAACCACCGTGTCACCCATATGCATCTCGATAGATCATGCTCCGTTATCCTACCCCTATTCTACTATCAGACTTAGAACCACGACACTCATGGGCAGAGCCCGTGGCTCGGTGCTGCCCGGTGACTATGGCCGTGGGCGCGGTGTGGTTACCGGGGTGTGGCGTTCAGTGGCAATGAGTGTTGGCCGGGGTGAAAACCCGCTCTTTCTTTGGACGGACCGGCGGCGGCGAAACTCGCTCCCTTCCTGAAGGCGTCGTCGCGGCTCTCATTGTCCGTCGTGTTGATCTAGGGGAAACTCTGACCCTCGGGTCGGGTGGTGGCGGCGCTCTGGTGTCGTTTCCTTCCTAAAGGCGCCGCCATGGAGCTCACGGTTCGTCATATGTGGCTTCATCTCATCGCAGTGGAGTGTTCACGGCGGAGACCCCGGTGGCTTTTGTAGTGCTAGGGGAGGTGTTGATGCGTTCAGCATCTTTGTATCCGGCCTTGGGTGTGTGCGTGTGTTTTGGTGGCGTGCGTTTGTACCATGTTGCTGTGGATCGTGCTTTATATATAAAGCGGGGCGAAAGCCTTTTTCGGTAATGCATTTTATGCAACTCGTGTGTCCTAAAAATTAAAGTGCAGCGTGCAATTTGTTCTTGAAGAAATAAGGGCATCTACAACATTGAACTACAAACCGCTCGCATACATTCGGACCGTGCTGTTCGGACCGCGAAAGCCATCCAATGCGGTTCTGTATTGGTCCGCGATGCGATTCAGACGTACTTTGTTCCGTAAACCGGAGACAAACATTGTGGGGGCTTAATTTGCAGGGGTCCGGACCACTGTCACGCCCGCTTCTGACCATCCTGGCCGACCCAAAACCCCTTCTCCTTTGCCTGCGCGCGTTCTCGCTCGGCGCTAGTTGCCCACATTCATGCCGGTGTAGAGCGCGCCGCTGCACATTGAAGACGGCTCAGGGAGGACGCGACCTCTTACTGCCTCCGTCACTGAAGTGGCGCACCGGTCGAGGGCGCCGCCCGCTGCATGCCCGGATGAACAAGCCTCCTCGCCGCATTCAAATGCCTCCACTAAACCTGCATGAAAACCAAGAAAGCTACTTCGGCCACACATCCATTCACGAGCGTGCCGGCATTAAAAACAACGTCGGGCAAGCTCCTCCCGTCCGCCTGCCATTTAAAAGAGGTCAGACGTCTGGCAAGAATCGCACCATTCTGCCGCTCTCCATCTCCTCATTCCACCATTTTCTCCACCCTTTTGATGTCATCCGACAAGCAGAAAGAGCAGTTCTCCGGCCTAAAAGTTGGTTGGGTGGCCAACTGAGCCGGTCGGATACGAGCGAGGCAGCTCGCTGCTCCACCTCACTCGCCAAGCCCGACGGAGCAAGGCCAGGCCGCGGTACCACGCCTCCTATGTCAGGCCACCTCATGGTACCGTGCCTCCCATGCATGCGACCGCGCCATCCACTGTCAACGCACGCGTAGCCACGCGCTGCCGGCAGAGGAAGAAGCCAGCTACTCGGACATCAATGAGGTGGTGGCCAGCACATCTGCACCGGCCGCCATCATCAAGGAGAAGTAGAACACGGGAGGGCGTCGTCGCTTGGGTCATGAAGGTCACCACCGGGGCGACGCCGGCTTACACAGCCGGTGTCTTGCCCTCTCGCCGGCCACCGTCGTCCCCTTACCCAAAACCAACTTTGGTTCGTGGAGTGTATGGACCCTTTCCCTCCGGCTGAAGCATCAAACGGTGGTTCCACTCCAATGAGCGATGGGGAAGCAAGTCATCCTTTGCACTGAAGCATATACCTCCGGGGCTCACGGCGGCCGGACATAGGAATGGCATTGGAGATCCGCCGTGGCCTACAGTAGACTAGTCAAGGCTATCATGTCGTCGGAATGGATATCCGCCGGCGCTGGCCGTAGACTAGTTTTATCTTAGTCCGGTTTCGTTTTTTGTTGAAAATATGTAAAAATGTTGCGGTCTTCGTCTGATGTGTATGAAATTCGTCATGTTTATATGAAATCCCGCTGTGCTGGCATGAATTTCATCCCATTGATTCATAGAGTGTTTGAAATGAATGTGCTATAGTTGGATGACGGCCTCCCGCATCCATGTTTTTAAAAAAAATGACGCGAGAACCCGCGGTTTTGAAATACCGCAGATTGATCTCTTGTCTGTGGACGAATGCGGAGCAATTTTGTGGGTTGCGTTGAAGATACGCCAAGAGTCCAACATAAATTGTTTATTTGATTCGAATTCGGATAGACGCACTGGACCATTGACACAACAAATGTAAACAGGGGAGCAATGTGGCACGCAAGCAAACACGAGCGCAGCTTTCCTGCTCCGAATAGGAATCCAGCAATCCAAGTGGTACGTGGTGCTTGGAATTGCATTGGACCAAACGCGGTATCGGAATCTGGTTGCTGGCCCTCCGTCCTGGGTCCATACTCATATACTACCGGTCCACCGCAAAAGGGCTTCCGCTTGTTTTTGCTCTCTTCGGTTAATAATATATCGGGGACGGGGAGGAAAGTTGTTACGCGCTGTTAACCTAGGTTTGTTGGCACCCGAAAAACTAGCGTACGTCGCCGTCGCCGTCGCCCCGAGATGGCCAAGGAAGGGGACAACCCGTCGGACTTGGAGACGGGGTCCAGGCCCGGCTCCGTAGTCATCGTTGTCGTTGCGCCGCCATCAAACTTCGGCGCCCGGCCAAGGTCCTCCGCTGCCGCCGGCGGGGAAGAAGACGACGAGGATGGCGAGATGCCGAACTACGTACGTCCAGTCGTCCACACACAGGCATGGATAGACGACGGATATCTACTTGGAAACGTGTGGCTCACATAGGTGTTCCGTCTGCTGCAGGTTTGGGTGCCTCTGCAGCTGCTGCTGACGGCGGTCGCGTGCTGCCTGCTGCTGGCGCTGGTTCTGACGCGGACGGACTGGGTGGAGAAGATCGTCTTCTCCGCCGTTCTGCTGCCCACCGTCGTCGGCGTCTTCTTCTTCCTGCGCGCCGTGTGCAAGAGGCCGCGCATGGCCGTCGTTGCCAGCATGATCAAGAGATAGCCCTTGTCGGCTCGCTTCAGCATCCGACGTCCACATACATGAGCACTAACCACATCCACACGACACACATTGTATGCTTTTAAGTGTTAAAGAGAGACCTAGACACGTGCTGTGTACTAGGTGTATGATTTGATGTTTAGGGGTCCAACCCATGCGCGTGTGGTCGTGCTTGTGTGTTTGTTAATAGATGTGTATAATTTTTTCCTTTTATTGTGTTATACGTGTTGAATAATTAGGCATTTCCCGTTTAGTTTAATCCAGAAAAATAATGGATAAAACATGAATAGCAATATATTGATGAAACTAGAAACTAGCAACAATTCATTGAGACTAGTCATGCAATCAAAATCATAAGCAAAATGCATCATATCCATGTCAATTGCTATTAGCAATAAACCAAATGCTAGTCCTAACAGTGAGGATAAGATGGCATACGGCGCAGTAGCAGAAGGTGCAGATGTCCCGATGGTCATGTCGCTGAAGAGTCGTTGACGTCGGGGAAGAAGTCGTCGTTTGGGAACTCGTGTCAGTGATGTGGCCGTTCGCAGCCACGATGAACAAGACTCCAGCAGTCGCGTAAGGACGCTCCCCAAAAACCTGATCGCCCCTCTCCCGTACCGGATCACAAGAGGCGGGTTTTCGGAGGCCTGCTGTCTCACTCTCCGGTGCACGCCAGGAAGTGAGATGGGAAAGAGGTAGGCGGTGCAATGCTCTGGAACAATGCGAAGAGTTGTGTCTCATTGGGAAGAGGAGCGACCTCTTATAGGAGTAACGAGATGAAACTGAAATGGACACACTAATTCTCATTAAGGAGAGGAGAAATAGACACACTAAAAATCCTATTAAGTGGTCAGTTTCTTCTCCCATTAGTAGGCAAATCGTTTCAAGTTCTTGCATGACAAAATATGCTAGCACGCACGGTATGAAAAACCAATGTACTAATGAAGAAATGAAACCGAAACCAAAATGTTGATGCCATCAATGAGGAGATGAATGTCATCATTCACCACCATTCGGTTTCATTTTCCACTAGCGCAAATATGTTAGCTTCTTTCTTGTCATGCATGAACGTGCCACATGGGCCTATGGGATTTTCCTAGAAATTATTGGATATAACAGATGGTTTAAATCCCAATAATTCTAACAATCCCCCACCAGATCCCAAAGGCACATCAAGTTTGCCCATGGTTCCAAAACATTGTTTATATACCGGTATTTCGATGGAGACTGTTAAGTTGAACTTCCACCTAGAACTTCACGCTACACTCGTTCAAGTTTTGTGCAAACGAGTTTCATGTAAAAGCCTTGACCGATACTAGACCGCTGAAAACTTTCTCGCAGGTAGGAGCATATGCATCATACTCCGCAGCCTCTTCATGAGTTTATTAGAGAACACCCAACTCTAACAGACCGCGACATTTAACAGTCTAACTCATATAGGTGTGTTCTTTCTAGATGTTCTGTAGGACAACATCTTTGCCTACCCAAGCCATTCAAAACACATTAAGATAAATATCAGCCTACCATACAGATTAGGAGAGAATTGCATCATAACGGAGTGGATTCTTGTCAAATTAATATTCTCCTCTCAGTTATCCAATAGTTTGTCTCGCCAATTCTAATTCACGGGATCTCCGATCACAAAGAATGGGTTACCACCATGAACAACTTATGTAGTGGGTCTCAATCCTATCCCCTTCGATGCATTGTCTATCACATTTCGTGATAAACCCGTTGTGAAGGGATCTGCTAGATTCTTCGATGTGTTTATATAGTCCAATGCTATAACTCCGGAGTTTCTCATGAACCTGACAGATTTCAGTCTCCTTCTCACGTGTCTTGGTGACTACTTATTATCCTTAGAACTGTTTACCTTGCGATCACTGTTTGATTATCACAGTTCATTAGAATAGCTGGTATTGGTTTTTCAACCACCGGCAAGTCCATCAAAAGTTCTCGAAGCCATTCTGGTTCAACTGTTGCCGTGTCTAATACCGTGAGTTCTGCTTCCATTGTTGACCTTGTTAAGATGGACTACTTGCAAGACTTCCAGAAACAAAGAAGCACCACCAAGTGTAAACAGATAACCACTTGTCGCTTTAAGCTCATCATCATCAGATATCCAATTTGCATCACTATAACCTTCAAGTACTCTTGGATACCCGGTATAGTGAAGCCCATAACTCGCGGTACCTTTCAGATAGTGCATTATTCTCTCAAGTGCATGCCAATGAACACCTCCCGGGTTTGAAACAAACCGGCTTAGTTTACTCACAGAAAACGAGATGTCAGGCCTCGTAGCACTAGCTAAATACATAAGCGAGCCAATGATTTGAGAATATCTCAATTGATCCTTTGTTTCTCCTTCGTTCTTCCGAATTAAAACACTCGGATCATAAGGTGTCGGAGAAGGTTTGCAATTTGAATATCCAAAGCGATCCAGAATCTTCTCCACATAGTGAGACTGCAAGAGAGTGACCCTACCATCACCACCTCTTAAAAGCTTGATGTTCAAGATAACATCAGCTACTCCAAGGTCTTTCATCTCAAAGTTTTGATTCAGAAAATCTTTCACTTCCTGAATGACCTTGAGATTTGTTCCAAATATAAGTATGTCCTCAACATACAAATATAATATAACTCCTTCGCCCCCACCATGGCGATAGTACACACACTTGTCGGCTTGCTTGCAACAAAGCTCAGAGATGTCAAAGTTCTTTCGAACTTCTCATGCCACTGCTTAGGTGCTTGTCTCAAACCATACAAAGATTTCAACAATTTACACACTTTTCCTTCCTGACCATCTACTACAACACCATCGGGTTGTTCCATGTAAATTTCCTCCTCCAACTCTCCATTTAGGAAAGCTGTCTTAACGTCCATTTGATGAACGAGAAGATTGTGTGAGGCAGCCAATGAGAGTAGTACTCGAATGGTGGTCAATCTGGCCACAGGCGCATAAGTATCAAAGAAATCTTCACCTTCTTTTTGGGTATAGCCCTTGGCAACAAGTCATGCCTTGTACTTTTCAATTGTACCATCGGGCCTAAGCTTTTTCTTAAACACCCACTTACACCCTACAGGTTTACACCCATAAGGACGATCAGTGATCTCCCATGTACCATTAGCCATGATGGAATCTCACTACGCACAGCTTCTTTCCAGTAGTCAGCATCAGAAGATGCATAAGCTTCTGAAATAGAAGTGGGAGTCACTACAAAAAAATACACTTCCGTGATGATACGTGTTTGTCACAGTAGGTCGCGTTTTTTGTCATGCATGTACATCCATGACAAATTTATGACAGAATCAAGATAGTCATACCGTCTTTGTCATAGAAGTGTTCCATGACATTACCAAAATTATCATCACGGAAGTGTCCACTTCCATGACGATAAATCGTGTCTCACGTAAGTGCTTTTCGCCAAGGGTGACCGACACGTGGCATCCACCGTAACGAACGCCATTAAGCTATCGGGTCGGATTTTGGATCCGATAACCTGCTAATGACCCGACCAACGGGAAATTTCCACGTGTAAAATCATCATTGGCTGGAGGAAACACGTGTCGGCTCATCGTTGGGACAGATGTCGTCCACTCATTGGACAGAAGGCGCCTATGATACATCGACACGTGGCACGGCCCATCAAGTTTAAATGGGTCGGCCCAACTAAAGGCCCACAAGATTTTGCGGACCATAATGGGCCGCAAGACAGCTTAAAGGCCCACGAGATTTTATGGACTATAATGGGCTGGCCCGACTAAAGGCCCACAAGATTTCACGGGCCATATTAGGTCGCCCAAGAAAGGCCCATAAGATTTTTATGTGCCATAATGGGCGGCCTGTAAAGGCCCACAAAATTCTTATGGATCATAATGGGCCGCCCACTAAAGGCCCACGAGATTTCGTCGACATTAATGAGCCGGCCCGACTATAGGCCCACAAGATTTTGAGGACCCTAGTAGGCCGCCCATTAACTCGGTTGCCATGTTTTGGGCCAAATGTCGCCCATATTTGATCCGTCCATTAATGGTGCCACGTTCCGGCCTAATAATGGCCCATATAAGATCCGGACCGTTAAAAGCCTCCCACTTTCTGGGCCAAATCATGGCCCAGATCAGGTCCGGTGCTTTAAGAGGCTTTGGGCTCAATTATGGCCCATATCAGATTTGGCCCGTTGACTGGACGCTATGCTTTTGGGCCCACTTGCTAAAGGCCCATTTAGTAATTCGCCCGATATTAGTTTCGCCTGTTAAGGGCCCATTTAACATTTTGGCCCTATATTAATTTCGCCCGTTAAAAGCCCGTCATATAGTTGGGCCTAACTACGGCCCGGTTTGCATCCGGCCTGCTCGGAGCCGATATCTGATTGGGCCAAACAAGGATCGAGACAACTTTGGCCTGTTAAAAGCCCGTGAATTGATTCGCACAATCATGGGACGGGGTCCCTTTCGGGCTGCTGCCGGCCCGTGAGCTATTCTAAGACGCTTTCAGTCCAAATTACTTCTCACCTCCTAAAAGCCCATTGAGTTTTCTTGCAAAAGAGGGTCGGGGTTACTCGGCCTATTAAAGGCCCGAATCTACAAGTGGGACAGTTTGACGGGGCCCATGATGCGGATCATACATCGTGATTTCATGACGGCCCGATTATGTACCGTAATTTTACGGTTTGGCCGGTTTACTGCGAAGACAGGATATATATACAGTAAAATAATTGCAGCATCGTGAATAAGAAAAAACCTAGACTATAAAATAAAGAAATTACGGCATATTACATCCACTGGGCATCAAAGTTTGCCACTATGATAATAAAGCACAAGAAGACAAAGATATTACATACCTTTGGGCATCAAAGATCGCCACCAAAGTGCAAATAAACACGCCGACAAAATAATATACAAAACCACAAAGACTTCAATAGAGTTCAAGAAAGGTTAGCCTGCTGAGCTGCAGCAAGCAAATGAAAGCAAGATGATGAGATGCACTTGTTCAACACTTATATCTTCCTCACTCGAAAAGATAAACAAGCGCATGATGATGTGTTTTGCACATAAAAGTATCAAGGTCGATAATTCATCACATTTCTTCGATTTAATAAAGTGACACAATTTAAAATTGCATTAACACAATATGGTATTTTTCAGGTCAAGACATGGCAGGAAATGACATTGTGAAGGAGTTGGCAGCTTCACGACACCAATCGGATTACAAATCAAGAACTCATAAGTATCAATGGTTAGTGTGTCTTTGTCAATTTATCCCATTTCAGATTGGCAAATAAAGAGACGGTTTAAATAATACTCCCTCCGTTCGGAATTACTTGTCATCAAAATGGATGTGTCTAGAACTAAAATACATCTAGATACATCCATTTCAATGACAAGTATTTTCGGACGGAGGGAGTAGTAGAATTTTTTTTTGCAGGTGATATGACATTGTTCATAGTTAAGACATTGCAGAATATGACATTGTGCTGTAGTGGGTAGGTTCACCACACCACTGGATTACGGATGAAGCGAAGCATACATGCAGTGCAAAAGAAGATCACTTGCTCAGTATAGTTTAATTTACATGGTATGAAGAAGGAACTTGGTTGTATTTAATGAAAACTTAAATTGAGAAGGACAAACTTTTGTTTATGAACTACATAATAAACTTTAAACATGCAATTTGATGCAAACACCAAAAATAAACAGTTGTTGCAGTCATGCCTAACCAAATATACACAAACAAGGTTTGAAGGCTTGAGAAGGACAAACTTACATTACTAGTGAAGACAGGCTCTATAAAGCCCTTGTCCATGCTGATGGGGGGGGGGGGCAATTCAAGAAGTTTAGCATGTAATGTTCTTCATAAGCATTCCCTTTATTCTACATTTTGTTAAGAGTAAATATAGATGTGATAATATACGAAAAAATGGAGAATATTTAAGATAAGATGAAGAGTGATGCTACATAACCAAGTAGCTATAAATGTATGTGCAGCGATACAGTAAAAGGCACAACCAAGAGCAATGCACAGCTAAACTTCTTCAAGACCAACCTTATGGTAAGAGTAAATATAGATCCGATGTGTAGAAAATGGAGGAAAAGGAAAATAAGATGCAGAGTGATGGTACATGAACAACTACCTGTCAATATAAATACATCGATAAAGGACGGCATGTACTTACAAGAACAATGCAGAGCTAAAAATTCATTGCATTGGATATATTCTACACTAATATAACCATTCATACAGATCGATAATTTGGAGCGAACAATTGATAAGCAAGCTATCATGCATCTTGTTGCCACATAATGAACTGGTATGTATGCAAGTACAGTGATACAGGACAATGTACTAACAAGAGCAAAGCATGGCAGCATATTTGCGATATCCTCGTCGTTCTTTTCAAACCGAATTCTTCTTCGAGCAGATTTCCCGCAAAAAGATCCGTAAGGCACATGCGGAAAAGTAGAAGTTCAAATTGTCATGTGATTTCATAGATGTACCTCATCCCGAACAAGACCGATTGCATAACAAGGTTTTTCCATTCAATGTCTTCTAAATTTAGCACAGGAGACTTCACCGGAAATTCGCTTATAGACTTGCCATCAAAGTGTGATTTCCTCGTGTAACACCGATATCGCTGTAATGCTTCCTTGAAAAGCACAAGCAAGCTTTGCTCGTCATGACTATCCAGATTGACCCTCACCTAGTTACAACGAGGTAATATAAATCATTGATGTGTTCGATCAGCGTAAAACAGGAAAATAATAACCATGAATAATAGCACTTACACGTAAGTTGGACAGGAAGATGTGAAAATGGTGTTTGTCTTCACTATAATCTTCCCATGATGGGAATATATGCACGTAGTCCCTAACAACATTGAAAGCATTGTCTTTTAAACTGGGAATAAATGGAATGGGGTTCCAATCTGCAGGAATTGGCCGTCTCTGCAGCTTGGGATAGGTATTCGGCCGGTGGACTTCTTTGTACTTTTTCTTTGGAGTGGATGTTTACGTGGTACTACTGGTGCTATGGCAAATGAAATCGGTATACCTTTTGCTGGAGTGCAGGTCCCGTGTGGTGGGGCTAGTGGTGTGGGTGAAGTATGGGTACAGTCTCGGAGTCGGTCCTATGTTTTGTGTCACCGGTTGTACAGCCAATATAAGTGGGCGCGTCTGATTTCTCCGGCACCACCACGTTTTTCAAGGACTTTGCTGGTGCTCCTTTAGGTTCGGCAATCACCCTCTTCCTTTTTGATGCCTGATGCACAAGAACAACATTTGAGTGGAAAAACATGGTATGACGACAGATGGAATATGTATTGATAATGGATGGGCATGGCATCTCGAGTTATATGATGAGTAAACTAAGCAGATAGTGGTGCAACAAAGTAGAAGAAATGCAAGACAACATATGCAAGATACGCACAATCAATAAAACCTTGCCAAATTAGAACAGGCACCTTGATGGGTGAACAGATGTGCCATCCGCCTTTGACTCCTCGAGGTTAGAATAGTCATTAGGATGATATTCGAACAAGAATCAACAGTGGGGAGCGTCACGAGTTTCATTGCTTCGAGAATGGCACTCAATGCCTTGGTGCCAATTTTGTAAGTGATTGCAGTGTTCCACAATATTCTTCCGATGCGCGGATTCGATATTCACCGTAATTGCGTATAATATCCGAGAACCATGAAAACATAAATAGTTGTGAGATTATCTTTGTAATGCAGATGATATTCTAATATAGGGGCACCTTGTAAACACTTATGTGCTATCACTTTGGATTACGATGAGAGAGCTCATGCGTGCGTGTAATATCGCATGCGTGCATTTATATAATCTAGCACAAGCACGCAAAAAATAGGCTCCGTAAGTAAGGATAGCTGGCAGATGATAGGTTCATAATATACCGTATACAGAGTTTATTGCCAAACCATGATAACAAGAGCACACATCAACTAGGCAGATCATAGTATACATAATGTGGGTACACCATAACCACGATATATAAATCGGGAAAGTGGAACCGGCTTGAAAATACGGTGTTGTATTGCCGCTTAGTAATTTAAAGCCTATCGATCATGTATGTGCCAGCACTATCGAACATGGTAAAGAAGAGCAAGCAGATTTTGGATAATAAAATGTTGGTTGCGAAAGTGCCCACACAAGATGAACCAGAGCGCATTAAGAATGCAACTCCCAAATTGTCTCTCGACCATTTCAGCGGTTGGATGAAGATCCTACATCTCCTAACCCTTCTACTTCCTCGCCTCTTAATTCTTCCCATATTGCACCAGACGGGTCAGCCGGCCGGACCACCGCCCCCACCGCCTGTGTTCCTCCGCCACCCCACCCCCACCCGGCCGAGTTTTCTTCTGCTCGGCGAGGCCCCACAACCACCCGAGCCCCTTGGATCGCACCGCGAACTCCGTGAAGCTCAAAAATCGATGACCCAATTTTGAAATTTAGTCTACTATGATTTAACTAGTGTGGAATATAAAAGGGAAAACCATAAGCATTGGGAGTATAGTGTTGAGCGTGCCATGGCGGATCCGAAGGTGCAAACCGGACAAAGGCAACTTCGCAACCAAGACTAGAAATCGAGTAAAGCGGTGGCGATCTATTTTCTTGTTGTGATAAATAAGTTGAGCAGATACGGAAGAGTACCGCCTGCAGTGCGGCACTGCACGATCTCACGAGAATTTGATTGCTGCGGTAGCGATGGCTGTCGGCGGCGTGGAATCAGATCTAGGAGGGTAGACGGTGGCGGGGCGCGTGGACGAGACGGTCGAGGAGCGGGCGCGGCAAGGTGGACGACGGCGGATGAAGCGAGAGGACGGGATGCAAGGATCCCGGTCCAAGGTGTGGATGAGAGAGGTCGTTCTCTTGTAATGGATGACTGGGTCGGGGTATAAGCTCCTGCATGGTGGAGGAGGATGGCTGTGGATGGGGTGGCGGACGGCGGCGTACGTAGGAGGGTGGGGTGGAGAGGGTGTTTTGGCGCCCACGGAGTACGAATGGGGAAAAGGGAGGTAGAGAGGAAGGGGGGAACCATGTATTCAGGCGCGCTTGTCTCAAATGTGAGGAAATTTACAAACTTAGCCCCTGTTTCAAATTTCTACTACATCACAAAGAACATTAGTCGGTTGGTGATAGGACGGTAATCTCGCATACACCGAATATTTGCCGACGAGAGTTTGATTTTGGCGCCCACCGTGTATGAATATGAATCGGGGAGGGAGTCAATTTCGGCTGAGGGCACACTGTGTTTTGGCGCCCACCGTGTATGATTCCGGGTGAGAGGCGGTTACGTCACGTTTGGGTGAAATTACAAACCTACCCCTATCGGAACCTATACAAATCTAGCAGATAGGCTTTGCGTGGCAAGGATAGGCAATAGTGATTTCCATCTTGCCGATTTTGGTTTCGGGCGGGGTTACTGCGACTTTCCCCGCTTCGTTCAAATTTTGCACGATTACGTTTATCGTGCCAACTCAATTCGAATCCCGCTTGTATTCTACTATTTTTTTGAGGGTCCATTTTCAATTGGAATTACATTCTATATACATAATTTTTTATATATACTTTCAAAAGCACAACACCATTTATACATAAATATGGTTTACAAATGGCATGATCTCAGATTCATAAGGTTGTATCCATCAATTTGGATTTTCAAATATTTGAAACCACTTTATGTTGAAATCCAATGTATGCATTCCTCGCTAACTGTATCCAATCAATGTGTGTTTCATGCGGGTTTTTTTAACTTCTCAAACATGTATAATGTGTTTCACACATGCAACATATAGTTTAATCCCATTTAGACATTAATTGCATATAAACCATGCATTGTTTGTAATTGAAGAATCTATGGATCACCAATATTGATAAACTATATAACATTACACGTGTGCCCAAATTCAAATGAATATGCATGTTTGATACACCAATTTGTGTTATGATATTATCGATGTCGTGATGTCTAGTTTAAATATTTGAATCCCCTTTAATCCAGATATTCGTCTCATATAGCTATCACTCATGCTTATATAGGACTATCTCTCTGGACCTATACGCGTTCGTCGTCTCTCAGGCATCTCTCGTGCTACCTGTATGTCGACAATGATCTTTTATCTTCGTAACACACTGACGGTACTCTCTTCCTCGACCTTCATCACTCTATCTCTCTCTAAGTATATATCGCTCCCTGCTATGTGTCTCTAGCTATGATTCTCCGTGTGGAATCTCTTTCTCTCACACAAACACAAACCTTTGTCTCCTGGGGTCTCATTTCTCTCAACTATTCCCATGTGTGCCACTCGCACACCCCTCATACAGAGATGTCTTTCGCCTCCTTAGATATGAGAACCTACGACTCTTCCTCTTCAATATCTCTTTCTCACACACAAACACAAACTCTGTCTCCCAGGGTCTCATATTTCTCCATTGTTCTCTTGTATGTCTCTCAAAGACACCCTCTCTCCCTAGAGATATCTTGTGTTCCCTCATATGTCTCTCTAGCTATCACTCTCATTGTGAAATATCTTTCTCTCTCGCAGACACAAAACTCCGTCTCTCTAGATCTCATTTCTCTCTGATATCTGTTTGTATGTGACTCACATGCACCCTCTCTCTATCTCTCTCACACCCACACACATAACCCAGCCTTCTGATCCACTCGACTCTTATCTCTAACGCACACTATCTAGCATATTTATCTTTCTATTTATCTGCTTTCTCCATCAACCTTCTTTCTCGCCCTCACTCTTGATTCCTATCACGCACACTACATATGTTTCTCTCTACATGTAGTCAAGTGCCCTCTCACACACATATATAACTTCACCCTTTGAACCAATTCGACAGTCATCTCCAACACCCAAACTAATGGATGTCCCTCTAGCTAGCATCTCCATCTCTCAGATCTATCTGTAGTTTCTCCGTCAACATTTCTTTCTCGCACGGAGTCTTGCTTCCTATCACCCACACTATATATGTCTCTCCATACATATGCATTTATAGGTTGATCTCTTTTGCACAATCCTTGCGCCTCACCCCCTCTGCTCGACATAGATGCATGCTCCAGCCCACGCCACTATCTCTTAAAGACAAAAACACATGCTCAATTGTCGGGCCTTCTTCCTGCATTCTCACATGCATGCATATTGTCATACCGATCCGTCTCTCCCATGTCGTTGATCTTATGACTTATGTCTTCTTTCTTTTATCTCGATCATGCGCGCGCGCACACACAAACATCCCACGTATACATGTATACCTCTCACACGTGCACGCTCAAGGTCTCTATGTCTCCATGCGTAGTTAATAACCCTCAATCCTAACGCCACATCGAATCGTTCTCCTCTTTTGTGCACATAACTTCTGCCTGGATGGGCAAAACACACACTCACACTTAACAATCTCCTTCTAGCTACCCCCCCCCCCGCGCGCCTCTCACTCTTCCCCTATATCCCCGAAACCAATAAGACCATCCCTTTGTTTAATTCCCGCCTACATGCACCATCGATATATAGTAGTCTTCCTCGGTGTCTCTCGAACAAACACGTTCTCTCGATGTCGACTCCTCTCACGCCAAGACGCACCTTCTCTTCCCTCTCTACGGGCATTTTCTCTCTCGCACCCCATCGTTGGTGGCCTCTGCCATACACATCACCTCTCTATGATGAAGCCATGGACACTTAAATTACATCCGCCACAGAGGACCCCGCGACACACACACACACACACACTAAGACTCCATCTCTCTCTCTCTCTCTCTCTCACACACACACACAAACACACACACACGCACCCCTCCCCCCACACACACTTAGACTCCTTCTCTCTCTCTCTCACACACACACACAAACTAAGACTCCATCTCTCTCTCTCCTCTCACCCTCTCTCTCTCTCTCACACACACACACTAAGACTCCATCTCACACACACATGCTCTAGGCGGAGCATTTGTTCCTACTACCCTTCATCCAACATTACCCGTATGATATACAATCACCTTTATTTACTTGCATAACATGGACAGATTCCACTTTACTTTAGTAGTCAGCAAACTTATCATCTGTACCCTTATAAAAAATGAGTTGGCGATGATGGTGTGCCTGCCATCTTGTAATACAAACCGTATGATCTATATCTGACGGATAGAAAGCAAACTATGATAATTTTACAAAAGATACTCGCACCTCTCTCCACATCATTATCTTCCGCAACCTCATTACTCAGCAATTAAAAAAAGGAATAAGTCTCTGGAACAATCTAGCATGCATGGTGGTCGGCCGCGCCTGCCGGCGCCATCCATCCCCATGCCTCCGCCCATTCCCGACCACCACCACCACCACGCCCACTCCTCCTCGCCTTATCTCTCATCTTTCATTTTTGATGACATTCTCGAGATACCAATTTTCCGATAAAATTCTCGAGATATCATTAGTTTTTACACATGGGATTACTCCTGCATGGGTCAATCACAACAGGTGTTTTGTAAAAGAATGCATATTGATGTTCCGTGCAATGCACGAGAATCTTGCTTGTAATTATATAACGCAAATCACGAGTCGGAAGTGACATTTTTTTGACACAACCACGTTAAAATGGCCACGTAAATCACGAGCAGGAAGGAGAAGGGAAGCGGGTTGTGGAGTAATGTTTTTTACCACAATTTCTTAGGAAACTGAGTGCAATAATTGAGTAGTTTTGCAAACTACCATTACTACTACACACAAACGGTTCAAAACCTATACTCCCTTGCCGGTGCGCGCTTCCCACGTGAAAAGGTCAGCGTCATACAGGCGTCGAGCCGCATTAATGCCCGGCCAGAGCGGAGGCGACCTCTCACTGGCGCCGGCTTTGAAGTGGCGCGACGGCCGAGAGAGCGCCGCTTCCCGGTGCACGCGACTGCTCCGCGTCGAGACTGGCCATAGGCCCTGTTTGAATCCATGGGTTAGAATTAGTTTGAGCTAGTTGGGGCAAAAATAGCCCTAAAGTATCCAAGCATGAGGGTTTAAATTGGAGCAAGTTGCATCGAACCCACCAAAAAAACTATCCCACCCAAGAGGTGCTAACTGGAGATAGTTCTCATTGGGACCATTGAAAAATCACTTTTCTCTCTCCATGAAGTCCATTTATTGTCAATCTAACCCTGTCACCCAAACACCTCTTTGGCTACAGTTAGTTCAGGGTTAGTCATGAGTTAGTCTAACCTCTAGCTAAGTTAGAGTATCAAACATGAGCAAGATAGGACATGCAAGTTGCTCAAAGCATACCGGCAAATTAAATGCGTGAAAGGATTTTATTCTTTTTTGAAAACGGAACGTGAAAGGAATTCTTTTAGAATGCTCTTGGCATGTCGCTAACATGTGATAGTTAACCGACCTCAATAGACGGCAGAAACGCCAGCCCGCCGCACTTTGATAGAGACGAGGAGGGAGAAGCGATACAAGCTGCTGGATTACTAGAGATAGGTGTCGCACGGAAGCCAAGAAATATGGTGATAGCGTGGGTTAGCCATGTACTAGTATGATGTAACTACACTGGGCTGCCGTGTTTCGTACTCTTCCAGTCCATTGTGGAGATGATTGGTTAATTTTATATCGCTGAATAATATTAAATATTATGAGTGCAGACGCTCCACCACGAGGTTCCTTGCTCCTTCTCGGTCGTCCGGAATCTATTGTTCTTCCACTCTATTTTTTTACGTGAGCTTTGTTCATCCTTTTGCCAACACACGAGACATCTAGCATCAAGGTGCATGTGTTATGCAACAATCGTTCCATCTATATGAAGACCACGTGGGATGGAACTACGAGACGGACATGTACCTGTGGAGTGGACGCATTTAACATGAGTAATGTAGCGCAGAAGTGAAGTAGAAAGGTACAAATGGTATGAACATGCGTGGCATACTGTGGTGTGTTTGGTTGCGTTCTCGTCTCAAAGCATAGTTGTTCCTCTTCATGCATGCTCAACTCAACACCCCTCTTCATGCATGCTCTCTTCATGCATGCTTCTAGTCTATTTGTGCTAAACTAGTGTGGACTCATGCACCCTCCATACACTCTACCAAACACCCAAAAGTAGGTCGAGAAGGGAACTCTTGGGCGGCATTTGTCTCTTACTACGCATTACTACCACTAAATGTTGTACGTGCAATGCACGGTGATGTTATGGAGTACGTGCCTAAGTACTCTACTACTACTATATTAGTTTGAGGCACATATTAACTTTTATATTTGTTTACGTGTATGCCCCGAGACCTTCCAACTAGACGTGTCTTTCTCTCCAGGTCGCACTTTGTATCGCTCATACCACTAAGTACTACTACGTGTGGTCTCCGACCCAAGTGGAAGAAGTGGAGACGCTCCACCACGCTGTTTTTCTGTTTGGGCTCTACCACGCTGTTCATGTCCCTCCTTTCACCGACGCAGGGACATCCGCACGCGTCGTGTTTGGCACCCTTCGTCGTAAGAGTTGAAACGCTAGCATTCATTAGAAATAAAAATAATTATAAATCGGCGGTGATACTATTTTTTTACGAACCAATCAGCGGTGATACTATACCACGCGGTTTCCTTGCTCCTCGATATCGGAAAGAATACTGCATTTGCCAACATGTGGGACGTCGACCATCTTGGTCCACTTGCCATGCACGCAGAACTCCAAGGGAGAGTCACCTGTGTCGTCGCTACCGCAAGAATAATGACAAATGAGCCGTCAAATCACACGCCCACTTCCCACTTTCAAGTTGCTCGGACGAAGGAACCATCATGACTTCGTTGAATTCCGCTTCTTTAAGAAAACTATTGTACCAAAAGATCGCTAGCTACAAAGATTTACTCAAACAGAGGCCTCCTTTCATTCATAGGATAGGAATATGAAAATCATAGGAAGTGAGATGACATGCATCTCAATTCCTATAGAGAAAGAGATGCCATTTGATGCATAGGATAGGAATGTTTCCATTTAGTCTAGGCTAATGTCTTTGGTAATTTGCTCTAAAAACTACAAGAGTAACTAGTAGTACTGGTACATGATCGTACTCAGACCAGACACACACACTAACTACTAGTACTACTAATTCTCACATGCTGGCCAGACGCCGTCGTTCTCCTTCCCGGTTTTGTCGGCGACACCCCACCGTGCTTGGATCTCCGCCGACCTCTCCGCAGCAGCGCGTGCGTCCCTTTCCTTCTTGCGGCGGCGGGGCTCTCTTTTCTTGAGTGCTTTCTGACTTTTCCGCTCTCTCTGTGCGGCTTTGGCCGCCTCTTGCTCTACCGCCCATTCGGCCTTGGCATCTTCAAATTCCTCCCACATAGTTGTTAGGTCGCGAGTGGCGATGGCACGGTGGGATGCCATCGCTTCCATACCATTTTGTGTGCGTTAAGTGGCGGCGAGGAACTCGGTGCGGCGGGATGCCATTGCTGCCTTACCAGTTAGTGTGCGGCGCGGTGGCATGAACGACGCTTGGTGAGAGCTCTGGCGTGGAGTGGCCGGACAACCGTATAGTGCATTGGTTTGTCAAGAGCTCAAGGACAGAAGACGAAGCAAATTAGGATTCCCTTCAATCCTGGTCATTTATTACCGAGTAAAATGCATTGGCGGTCATCGAACTTGTCTTGATAGCTCACTTTGATCATTGTATACGAGATATGGTGATTATACGGTCAACGGCTCAGCGTATAGCTCCGTATTTGTATGGTTGACTACCAAACAGTCCGCAGCTTCAGATTTGTATGGTTGACCAGTCAAACAGTCCGCATGCGCCTCATCAGCTCGTGTTCTTTATCTATCTACGCTGGCCTACCCGTGAATGGAGAAAGAAATATCAGAAAACCAAAATTATACGTATGTGGGGAATCAAACCACGGACTCGCCGCTGCAACGCACCCTCGCCACCAAATGAAAATGAAATACTTCGCGTCGGACACTCACGCCATCGCTGTCAAAGCATGCTAATGCATGCACGCCGCCTCTAAATCAAAGTCCTGCTCATGGCGCAACGCAAACGGCGAGCCCATCACTGCGTGCCCGGTGTTGCCTCGACATTACTGTTTAGACGCTTTGATGGAGGCTTCACGCGAACGCCGAGCATGTATTCACCTGGCTCAACACCAATGGTCATACTCGGACCGCCTTGCTCATGTATATCGTCCATCACAACGACAATCTATAAAACAGCCTAAGCTAGAGAGGGTACTATGGTAGTATGGTAGGGAGTATGTACTATCGTGAGCGACCGATCTTAGTGCCACTGCACACCGAAACCCCTTCCATCGCTAGCGCGCGCTTCCCTCCTGAAATGGTCACCTTTTCTCCAGAATGTCAATGTCGCATTCACCGGACTTAACTGCAGGTGCAATTGGTGTCATCGACATGCGGGCGACGCCTGCTCGCCCACATGTCAAGAACTCCAAACGGATCTCTGATTAAGTCATCAAGCAACGTCCCCATTCACGCCCAACGAACCTACTCCGCGCCCGATTGTCCATCCGTTCGCCGCGGCTCATTGCCATTCGCCCGCTTATATTAACTTGAGCCCCAGCTCCCAGCCATAGCCAAAGACCCACACTTATTCTCCTCCGTCCCTTCCTTCGTCGGCACCACTTCAACCATGGCATCTCGACGCCCGAAGCTCTCTTGGACGTCTTGTCGCAGGAAGCAGACGAGGGACATCGGGCGGCTCCGCTTGAGCGCTCAAAGATCTCTTCGACGTACTGTCGCAGGAGAAAACAAAGGAGATCACCGGCTCCCCCCCGGCCGCCCTCCGCTGCCACGACCACGAAGCCGGCGCGCGTGCGCGGGCGCAGCCGGCAGCGAGGAAGAGTAGTACACGGTAGGTCGCCACCGCTATGGTCCTAGGAAGGCCACCGCTCCTCCACTCAGTCGACGCCAAGCTTGGTGGGATACAAATCGGCGGCCGGTTAGCCGCTTGATGGCGACGTGGAGGCGGAAATCTTCATAACCTTGTGCTCCAGAGGAGGAGGTTATCGAGGCGGATAAGGAGGAGGCAAAGGCAATGGCCTGCTTTCTCGGGTTCATGGCCGGGCATGGTGGTCGGGGCCCGGCGATCGTTTAGATTAGGTTTACAGTAGGTTTTAGTACGGTTTGTGCGAAATATGTAATGAATTTCATCCAGTTTATAGGAAAAGTTCTAGAAATGTAATGAATTTCATCCGGTCAATTTGAAATTTGCTTTGTTTGCACGAATTTCGTCCGGTTAGTTCATATAGTTGTCGAAAGGTATGCGGGCAGCATCGGATGGCATCCATCAGTGTCCTCGGACAGATGCGGTGTAAATTTGTGGGCAAGCGCGGAGATGCCCTAACTATCATGCTATAATTGCTAACAATCCTCCATTATTTGGCAGGAACAGTTATCCCTCGATCAAAATCAGATCCGCGGTGTTTCAGACTCCTCCCACAGAAGAGTGTAAACTCTTGCTTACATAAAAATGGAGCAAGTGGACGGCATCAGTAGCACATCATATCACTCGAACTAGCCCGCTTAACGAGTGGGAAAGCACCGCCCTCGTCATTTTGTTCGGATTTCTATCGATCGATCAAGGCTGAAAATGTTACGCCGCAAGTTCTAAAGGAAAAGGCGGCACACTTACGACTCAGACGCTGGCGTCGCAACCTCGACAGTCCGGCTCGCACGCCGCTCACCAGAGGGGACACGTTGTCTTGCAATTTCACCGACATGTGGGACCAGAATTGAATAAACCGTCGATAGCGAAATCTAATCGTCGGCGCGTCGGATGAGAAGAGAGAAACGGGGAGGGACAAGAGATCGCCCGCCACAAGCACGGACTCCAAGAAATATACGGTGATAATGTTAGGTGGGCCATGCTTTGAGTCCGACCGCTTCGAGCCCGCTCACCGCCTGCCCCTCAAGACGCCAGTTGCCCGCTGCATGCATAGCAAGCAGTAGTCCCTGCTTATGTGGAGGAGAGAGAGGTATTGACAAAGTCAATGAGTAACAGTGGAGACAATAGCTTTCATCAAAAATAAACAATGAATACTCGTTGCTCATCCTCTATATCGGAAAGAATACTTTCATTCGCCGACATGTGGGACGTCGACTATCCTGGTCCACCTGCCATGCACAAAATTATCCTGGTCTACCCGGTCAGATCGCAGGCCCAACCTTTCCCAATCGTAAGTTGTTGGGATGAAGGAACCATCATGACTTCATTGAATTCCGCTTCTTCAAGAAAACTTATCAGACCCGCAATACTGCTACCACACGCGAAGACTGGACGGCACTGTACCACGTCATATCATTGAAACCCACTAGGCCAAACTAGCCCGCCTAGGTCATCTATTTTGGAATGGAGGGAGTTCGTCTCTGCACTGCTATGATTTTGTGGTTCACGTTCTCTGTACTTTTGCTACGATTTTCCTACCCTATGAACCAAATGAGGCCTGAATGTATGTCGACTATTGTCTGATCGATCGCTAAGCCTACAATTTTAGGAGCTAGGGCTATTGGTCGATCGACGAGGGATAAGTATAAGCATAACACGAGCTCATCAGCCCCAACGTTTCTCTTAGGTGAGTGTTTTGCAAGTACTATAGCTCGCACAGTGGCTAGCCTACTAACACCAAGAATCATCAAACAAGCCCTGCTGATATGATAAACAGTTCAAAATTACATCTAAGCATGCCATATATTACATCAAAAGCTGGTGAGGATACATCTGTTTCCATAACTCGGAGAGGGTTCGCATGATTCATCGCATGATTCACTATCAAACAAAAGTAGCAAGATCCTCCCACACAAGACAAAGATTGCACTAGCCCTAAGATGGTTTGATAACACGCATCGCTCGGTAATTAAACACAAGGCAATGCAAACTGCCTCGAAGGATTAGCACGACCAACTATTTCTTGTCATCGATCTCCGGCAATGACCACAAAGACGGACGGCATGGGAATCGATTTCTGGGGCGATGTCCACAGGACTGACCGCGACATCGGAATCGATCTCTGGGGCGATGTCCACAGGATGGACAGCGGCATCGGAATCGATCTCCGGGGCGATGCCAACAGGATGGGCCACGACATCGGAATCATCAAGGACAACCACCGGATCCTGCACAACCCTAACATATTAGCAAGCACATTGCAAATAATCAAAAAGCAAGCACATTGCAAATAATCAAAAACCAGAACTATGGTAATAAGCCATTATTTTTACCTTGTGCAGCTCACCAGGGATCTCATCCTCCGGGGCCATCTCCTCGTCCTCGATGGGGGCCATCACCTTGCCAGGAATACCGCTTCTCAACGGCGACTATCTCCTCAAACTCGGTCTTGAGCCTCACATAGGTGGCAATCGAGTTCCCAGGGTAGGCACGGTGGGGCCCTTGTCGTTCTTCCAACTTCGTTGAGGAGTTCGTCCGCCAACGCCCTCAACTCTTTGGCCTGCTTGTTTCTTGGAGTTCTTCGTCTCCATGGGTTGGCCCGCCAACATGGTCAACTCGTTGGTCGGTGCTTGCTTCCTCGGAGATCTCCGTCTCCGATGGGTTGTCCGCCGCAACTCTTTGCACAGTGCTCTGTGATCCATCAATGAACCGACAAACAAAAAGCAATCGAAAGGAAACCACAATCGCAATGAAAACGGGAAAAGAATAGGATGTGAGAATCGGTCGAAGCTTCGCAAAAAAGAAGATTATTGGAATGAAAATATAGCAGCATAACTGATTCGCCCACCTTTCCTTCGTCGGTAGAGAAGAAAAATGGCAGAAGTGAGTAGCCTGGAGTGAGGTTTTCTTCAAGAAAGGGAAGAAAGGGCTTGAACGAGCGTTCCAATGAAATGATGGTTGCTTCGTCCAGTCCAACTTGGAGGCCACCTTACCACTTCTGAAGGTGTGGGTTTTGTGATATGAAGGGTCATGACGGCCACACCGGGGTGACAGGTGAGTCTCGACTGTAGCACCTCGCTGTGATTTGGTGGATGGCACGCGGGCCCGGATGCTTGGAAATATCCCGCATGTAGATAGAGCAGCTAGTCATATAGGAGTGCTCAATATTGTGCACCGTGACCAAGGCGGAGAGGAAAACGAGAGAACTACGTAATTAATGCATGAGTTTAATTAGGGTAGTTTTGTAAAGTACGAGATACAGTACATTCCTCCAATCGCAAAATGCCTTGGTTCATGAGATTTGAGATTTGAGCCCTATAAACCGAAGGGAGGGAGTACTGCACACGGTGTAGTCTAGTCACTTGTTGAAATCTCTAGAAAGGCAAATACTCCTTTCCGGTTTACTGTGTCTATACTACTCTCTCCGTCTAGGTGTGTAAGTCATCTTACAAAAACCAAATAGTCCCAAAACACTTAGGCGCGGTGCATTAATTTCTACCTTGTTTCTTGTTTCTTGACATGCGTATCAACCAATAAGAGATGAGAGGTGTGCATGCTTTTAATGACTTGCAATGGCTAGTTCATTGCATGGAATGCTATTAATTAGCAAATAAACATTGGTGACCCTGTGGAGGAAACGGTGCTAAGCGCGTGGACCTATGCGTAATGAGTATCAACCAATGGATAATGGAGTTTAATTGTTAAACAATAGCAATTTTGTCTCATGCAAGAGCCTGGCCAAGATACTCAGAACCGCACCACGCGGCGTTTGCAATCGCCACGTTCGGTTTGCGCTTGGCTCTTCGCCTCTTCGAGAAGACGAACAATGATGTTACTCCTACTTCTACGATTTAATCCATCGCTGCATGTTCGTCCACCTCGTATGGGAGAGATAGTGTGTAACGAAAGCTTCTACTTCATCGCTCCGCCTTTGCGTCTATGACAGGTGGGCCCAACGGTGGTTGGCCCACCTGTCATGCAGCCAAAGGCAGGTGCAATAAGGCACCGAGCTCGTCCGCGAGGGAGAGGGCGTCGAGTAATCAAATTTCTCGGTCTTATGTACGAGTTGACGCGACACATCAAACCACCGCACCTCGATAAAAGTATTTTTACACATTTCAAATGGGCTACTTCCATTATGTAGGAGTAGTCATATTCTGCTTTGTATGTAGTCACTTGTTGCAATCTCTAAAAAGACTTATATTTGGAAATGAGGGAGTACAACGCATGCATGCATGCCGTGACTTTCCTTTTGATACTTGCATGTGTTGATTTGATGCACCTTGCCAAATTTTGACTATAAATTTAACTAACCAAATTCTCATGCGTGTCACAAAAAATTACGGGGCTGTTTGGATTGTGACTATGTTTGTCTTATGTTGCCACATTATTTTTCCCACACTTGCTACACTTGCCTAACCTGAGTTGCTCAAATTGTTAGACACACTTTGGCTTGCCTCAGGGAATCTTGCCACAATTTTTGTGTCTATGACATGTGGGGTTCACTGCTAAAAAAAACTTCTTGTCTTAGGGGTGGCTAATAAAAAGACTTATATTTAGGAACGGAGGGAGTAGAAAATATAAATAATAATGCATGTTGGGGCAACCCACGTTTCCGCTTAATTTTAGCCGTGGGCTTGTTCACAATTTTTACGAGGGGTGGTTGTTCATTTAATGGAGGGACTTGTAGTACCAGACTTGAACGATACAAAGTGCGACCTAAGACACCGTAATACCACTTGGAACAAGCGGGTAGCTATCTCAAAAACAATCAACAACTAAAAAACCGCGACCGGCATGTAGGAGTAGTACACAATTTTAAACGATTGTTTTGATGGAGTGAAAAAGGAAAAATACCCCACTACTTATATATAGGCCGGAGCCTTCGCGCTTGCTTGCTAGGGCTGCTCTATTCACACACTCTCATCCTCTCCAGATCTAAACAAGATAGGGGTACTAACACTGTCTTTCTCCCTTCAAAAAACATTGGCTTTCTATGCTCACCGCTGGTTACGGATCCGGACGTATCCCCCTCCGCCGATGAAGGGGAGGAGGGGCAGCGTTTAGGCCGTCGTCGACAGTGAGGGAGGAGACCCACTGCCGGCCGCACCGTTATCTCTGGCCGAGCGCCGGCGCGGGAGGTCCTCCGATCCCTTCGTCGTTGCCTGTGGGCGGATCCGGCCTCCCGCCGCCCACCTATCCACATCCCGACGACCTTCAGGTATATCTTCGTTCAAAACCGCCTTAGCTCTACTTCCACAGCTCACTACGTCGCTGCATGTGCATCATTTTCTACCTCTCAGCAACTCTCGATCGGATGGTCCAACGTCGCCTATTTTTTTTCTTCTATTGTTAGAGGTAAAGCTACTTCATGGAGTCGAATCTTGTACTCCCTCCATCCGAAAATACTTGTCATTGAAATAAAGTGGGGGTGGGGGAATTTAGTATGTACATTGGACTTGGTATAAACAGGAAGGAAAGGGGATGAAAGTAGTATGCATTGGTCATCCAATCGGTCTCTTGGTCGAAAAGGGAAATATAGGGGTAACGTTGTACAGGTGGTATGACCAGGACTAGATTTGCTATCCACACATAGGAGTAGGTGGCTAGAGTGAACAAAAATGGGACCAACCCAGATATGTTTCTTGGATGTTTGTTTCTCGGGGCAACAAACTATGAATCACCACTTTATGCCCCTGTTTACGTACATGGTGTTGTACTGCTGGTGCGCCCACCGTCCCATGCCCTTATACCAAATATTTAGGCTCCGGTAGGAATAAAGGGGCAGAAAAGAGGACCGGAATAGGAAAAGAATGTAGGTATAAAACTATGGAACAGCGAACCGGAGGAAACTCTCAAGAGAATGTGTTCGGATGGACTACTTAAATGTACAGATTTGTTTTTTTAGAGTAGCATGCTTGGCAGTATGAGATGCTATTTGTTTATTCAGCTGCACAGTGACTACTCTTGTCCTCACCTCACGTACCACACATAGGTTGATTTTTTTATTCGGGCAAACACAGCACAGCAACCTGTCTAACGCATGGCGTGGCGGCGCGCCAAGCACAAAGAACCTTTCTAACGCATGGCTGGCGCCTCCGGCAGTGGAGCGCGGCGTGCATGTTTCTAATCCGATGGAATCAGTACTACCAGACCAGCTTTCCTACGAAACACTAATCACCTTTCCCTTGTTCCGAACGGTTGGAAGGGAAAGAATACCGTAGGGATTGTGTTCCTACGAAAATCCTGCACCAAACCTGTGAACCGAACGCAGCCTTAGTTGTTCTTAATATAATGTCCCTGGTAAAAATGAAGCCATGCCATAGTTTTTGCCTGTAATTGTTTGAGACTCTGACAAGTTTAGCCAAATGTTTTTGCCTGTAATTGTTCGAGACTCTGACTGTTTCCTCTGTGCCTTTTTGTGCAAACAGGGATATCCAATTCACACAGTTCTTTGTTGTAGACCTTTGGTGCCTTTGCACAAAACTCTTCTTAAAAGAAGTGACTTTGTCTTTGTTTAAGCTGGAATGTCGAGAATGGAATAGTTGGTTCATTTTGGTGGAACTGCACAAAGGGAGATCTCTGCTCCAATCCTCATCATCCATATTGGCGCCATAACCTTCCTTTAGGTAAGAATGATATTTAATGCATGTGTTCATCTCTATTTTCCGACTGCCATGAGAAAATAATGCTGTTTTTTACTAGTACACTTGTACTCCCTCACTGACAAAACCAATTCTGAATTAGAAGGCCAATCGTGTACTTGGTTTCACCAACTGGTGAGGAGAAAGAGAAACAGAGCATGAAGAGGAAGAAGAAGAAGAATAAACAGTGCCAAGGCGATCTTCTTTGAAGCCGAGGCCTCAGTCGAGGCTATTCAAGGGCTCCGGCAATGACTACCTTACATATGAGACGATCCTCCAGGGAGCCCTTCCACTTCTGCTGTCTCACTTAATTAATTAGGAGTACTTAAGTACCACTAATTTATTACTGCCTAATTTTCATGTTGGAGTTAAACAAATCTTTAGTAGGACCCTATGCTGAATTATGTACGTGTGAATGTTTGTCTATGGAGGTGAATCATGTGGTGGAGCAAGGAGGGAATATTATTAGTGTCATGACATAATAGTGCTATTGTTTTGCATGTCAATTTATTGCCATTGGTTAGGCAATGTTTTGCGTATTGTCCATCATGAATTTGATGCTATTGTTTGAGTAATATGCTAATGTCTTCCTATCCTTTCTCACTAAGCTAATGAAGGTTTCACCTTGTTCCTACTTGTGCAAACAGGGATCATGTTGTGCCAATCATACATTTTAGTGGAACTACACAAGACAATACAATGAACTGTATCCCAACCAGTGCTTTAACTCTGCTGGAATTTCTTGATAATCTTTCGATATAATCTCAAAGCCTTTGGTAAACAAGAGTGATTTCAACCATACATTTGAAGTGCACAAAAATATATACTATTGTGTGATTCGGTGGAGTGCTTTATCATCTCTTATGGGACTACATGAATAAGATTTTTTTCTCGAGGTTGGTAATGGGCCTAAGACCTTCATCCATATTAGTTTGTTGTCATCTCTATTTGTATCGTACTCTTGTCATGAGAAACTCCTTTATCTTTGCACTTCTAAGTTTTGCAACCTATGATAAATGGCAATGCTTTGAGTGTTGAGTTGAGCTAATTGGCACTAATTAAATAAACTGATACCTCTCTTTAAGCAAGACTACTATGTTGCTAACTTTACCATTAAGATAATGAGGGTTCTTCTATTTGTTAGTGTATGTTTCATCAACTAGTCCCACTATTACAGTAATCTCACTCAATATATGTGCCAACAGGGATGCTCGATTTTGGTGGAACTGCACAAAAACTTTGGGTGCTTTATTGCCTCGACATCTTCCGTCCTTTCCTGTCAGTCGCTAATCTCCTCTTGCTTTCTTCCTTTGTTGTTAGTCGCTTGGCTTATCTCGGCTTCCAGTCAAAGGAAATAGTAATTGATATGCTACCTCACACAGGTTGGTACTAGTCTTTATCCTGATTATTGTGCTTGTCATATGTATTGGTAATTTGGTATTGTGCTCTTGTTTGCCGATTTCATAAAGGAGTAATTTGGAGCCCGAACTCGCAGCAAATCATTACATCGGGTGATTTCAGAGAACTGCACAAAATGATCGATGGATGGTACTTATGATGCTGCTATGTACTCCAAAGTTCACTCAGACAAGCATCGATGTTGACAAGAAGTGCCTATATTCATTCGAGTATCAACCGGCGTCAACCAATTGTCAAACTCCAAGTATTAGGAGAGTGAACGCCAAAAATATTGCTTGGTGCATAGCCCAGAAAAACGCAGTCCAGTCTTTGGTCCCAACTTGTGCCGGTTGGTTATCGGCACATATGGTAGCGAACTATATGGCATGGAGTCTAAAGATTCCAAACAAGTTGGTTGACGCGTATATTCATCTGGCACTTAATCAGTCTGCACGCCAAGGATGCTCCATTTCAGTTGAACTGCACAAAAAATTTGGGTGGTTCATTTTCTCAACCGCCTCCTTTCGCATCTGCAATGTAGAATTTTGGCAAGATACAGGACCAAGATGAGCCAGTAAATTAGTTGGATGAAAGTAGTGGCCAAGTTGCTCAAACCTCCCTCAACGAGGCCACTATTTGAGGATAAACCTACAAGCAAAGTTCAGTATGCATCTTTGCCTCTTATGTACTCGAAAGTTTACTCGTACAAGAACTAATTTTAGCAAGAAGTACCTCCGATTGAACACCATTTACGAGTCTGTACCCTAGGTAATTAAAGTTCGTCCATGGATCATATTGGCTGTGATCTCAATCATTTGGATGCATAAACATCTTGAACATGTGTATATCTGAATCTTTTGTGAATTATGTATGAATATTGTCGTGTGATCTATCAATCATTTGGATGCATAGATATGCTTTGAGCTTGTGTATATATGAATCTTTTGAGTTGTTGATAGTGAATGTTGGCTATGAATATGAACGTGTCCTGTGAACCTGAGTTTGATATGAATGTTTACCTTTTCTATTGTATTTGTGTGTGAACTTGTTAGTATGCCCTCTTGTCGGGTATAAAACACAGGTCTCTTATAAAAGTAATGATGTGTCCAATTCATGTTTTCCCTTCTAACCACATTATATATATTTATATTATTACTATTATCGTATATTTTACAGAGACTTATATATACATTATAAAAACATCCCACGTGTCATTAACTTATAAAAGTAAATGTTTAACGGAAAATCCTGGTTGTTTTGACTCACGTGCAAGGAAAATCCTGGTGATTGCGTACAAAAGCTTGCGAAGATTTTGAGGACCAATTTAATAATAACCCGCTCATTTTTATTTTGAGCAATAACTTGCTAATTTCTTAATTATATATATATATATAATGTGCCTCTCCGGTTTATTCTTTGATATTAATTGCTCCTTCTAACATAACATTATATATATATATATATATATAACGAGCCCACCTAATACGTGTATTTCAAGGAAGTGCAAATGGGCTGGGATTTCTTAGAAAATATAAATGGGCCTAGGACACGAAATTATTTGTTCACCCAGCCCAGCAAATGGACTGTACATTCTAGAAAACATGGGTTAAATATATGCCACATTTTTGCAGGCTGACATGTGGGCCAATAGGTCGAAGTCTACGCAGAGCGTTGTCAACTTGGTCAACAAATGATTGTGTCATCCACAGCCATTGGATTTATATCCAACGGCCGGCATGCACCTTCAATCTCTCATCTTCTTCCTCCAGCGTCGTCGGGACCGCTTTGGTCCGGCCTCCAATGACTAGCGGCTCGCTTAGCATGCATCGCTGCAAGCGCTACCCTCGGCCGCCAGGCTATCCCTCCATCCTCGACACCTCCTGTTATTCTCCACAGACTACAGCCCCACGCCGCAATGTAACCAGTTATAACCCTTCTCCTCCTCTCAATCTGCGACTCCACCGCCGCGTTTTCCCATCTCCGAGTCGTTCTGTCCGGGGCCTCGCCCGTCGTCCAGCGCCTCGTTGTGTTCGTGCGGCGTGGTCAACAAACGAGAGTCATCGGAAGAGGATCAGACGAGGAGAGCTCGACGGCCGGGACCCATGAGGTCCATGGTCGCACGCAAGGAAAGTTCCTCCTTATTAAGCTGAAAAAATGTTTCCTCCACTGACATTTGGGACCCACCGCTGTATCTTCGCATGGAAGGAAGTGCCTCCTTGTTTTGCGAAAAAAATTATTCATCCTGTTGACAGCTGGGACCCGTCAGATTTGGTGACTGACTTGTGGGCCTGCTAAGCGGATGTGTACGCACGGCTTTGTCAACTTAATCAAAAATGATTCTAGTAGCTGGACCGTTGGATGTTAATCCAACAGCCGTGCTCCTTCTTCAACCTCTGTTCTTGCTCCTGTCTCCCGTGCACCGCGGCTGTGCTGCCGCGCACCCGAACCAGTGAAGTTTCCCACTCCTCTCCATCTACGACTCCACTGCCCCGTCTTCCCCATCTCCGGGTCGTTCCATGCAGGTGCGCTCCGCAAAGGTGTAGTCAACATGGTCAACAACCGAGAGTCATCGGAAGATGATCAGACGTGAGAGGTCGGCGGTGGGGATGCACCACACCCATGGACGCATGCATGCAACGGAACGCGGCGAGGTCAACGTGGTCAAGGAACGACTTCCATCGGAAGTATATCAGACGTGGAGAGTCTCGGTGGGTCCACGGCCGCAGTAAGTGCCTCCTTATTACGCGGAAAATAATGATTCCTCCAACCGACAAGGGACCCAATCGGACGGGCCACCGTATTTTGTGAAAAACGTTTGCCCTCGATCGCTGGGACCCACTGACGGGCCACCAGATTTCGCGAAAAAACGCCCCCCATTGTCGGCTCGGACCCACCGGAAGTGCCTCCTTATTACGCATAAAAATGAATACTCCCCTGCTAGCTGCGACCCACCTTGGTGGGAGGGTGACTTAATGGGCCTACTAAGTTGATGGGGACGAAGGGCTTTGTCAACTTAGTCAATATGAACGATTCTAGCTCCAGTGACCGTACGATGTCCATCCAACGGCCGTAGTGCTTCTTCAACCTCTGGTCTTCTTGCTCCAGCCGCCCAAACCAGCGCCGGTCGTGCCTCATGCTCCTGCCGCGGAGGCCTCACTGCCCCCTACTATTCCCACAGCTGGCCAGGCCCTGCGGCGACGGCAGCCTCACACCGCAGCCGAACCAATGAACCCTCGTACTCCTCTTCGGGCGGGCTTCCACTGCCGCGTCTTCCCCGGCTCCGCGTCGTCCCCTTCCTAGTCCTCGTCGTCGTCCACCGCCGTGGTGCTCTCCGCGCGGCGTGATCAACGTGGTCAAGGAACGACTTCCATCGGAAGAGTACTGTATGTGGAGAGGCTGACAGCTAGGTCCACGGCCACAGCCCAGTTTTTTTGTTATTTGCCAAGTAAGTCGCTTTGTCAGGCCTGTTGGGCTGCAAATCTTTCAAGACGAGGAGAGCTTTCATTCGGCTCACGAGAAAATGGCCTATCAAGAATGAGAAATGGGTTGTACATTTTTAAAACACATCAAACCGGCAATTAGTTTCAAATATCTTTTTTTTATTTCGAGATTTTAAATTACATTAATTTTTATGCGTGGAGAATTTGTTGGATTTTATATTGATATACATTTATTTTTAAAATCAGTTTGAATGTGAGTCGAAATTTTGGGATTAAAAACAGTTCGGACCGCACGAAATATGCAAAATTTCAGATAATTTTTAACCGTGGCCACGGTATGGGCTGTAATGCTAACAAAAAGAATATGGGCTCCAAAAACATTAAGAATTAGCAAATGGGCTGTAAATTATTAGAAATAATGGCAGATGGGTTGTATCTTGTTTTCCACAGATTTGAGGCTTTAAAAAAAAGGTTGACGACAAGCAAAGGATCGTTGGATGGCCATCCAACGGACGTCGTGCTTCTTCAATCTCTGCTCTTCCTGCTCCAGCCGCTCAAACAAGCGCCGGCGGGACTGCCTGCTCCTCCTCCCCGCGGCTGGTTGTACTGCCGCGCAGGCCTCACCGCCCCACCGTACTCCCATCGCTGGCCTAGCCATCTCTCTACTCACCCACACCTGTTGTTATTCTCCGGCAACGGCAGATGAACCAGTAAACCCTCGTTCATTCGTACTCCCCTCCGTGTGGGAAACAACTGTTGAGTCTTCCCTGCCTCTGTGTCGTTCCCTTCCTAGGCCTCGCCGTCGTCCACCGCCCTGGTGCTCTCGGCGCGGCCTGGTCAACGTGGTTAACGACCGACATGCATCTGAAGTGGACTGTACATGGAGAGGCCGACAGCTGGGTCCATGGCCGCACTCAAGGAAATGCCTCCTTATTAGGCGCAAAATAATGATTCCTCCACCTGACATCAGGGACCCACCGAAAGGGCCTCTGTATTTCGCGAAAAAAAACGTTACCGCGGCGGCTCGGACCCACCAGCTATATCTTCGCACGCAAGGAAGTGCCTCCTTATTACACACAAAAAATGAATACTCCGCTGTTAGGCGGGACCCGGTATAGTGGCAGGCTGACTTGTGGGCCTACTAAGTTGACGGGACGGAGGGCTTTGTCAACTTAGTCAATATGCACGATTCTAGCTCCGGTGGCCGTCACGATGTCCATCCAACGGCCGTGAGTGCTTCTTCAACCTCTGGTCTTCTTGCTCCGGCCGCCCAAACCAGCGCCGGTCGTGCCTCATGCTCCTGCCTCTCGTGGCGGCTGCGATCTGGCGGAGGCCTCAGCGCCCTACTACTCCCACCGCTGGCCAGGGCATCCCTCTACTCACCCACACCCCCCTGTTATTCTTCGGCGACGGCAACCTCACACCACAGCCGAACCGGTGAACCCTCGTACTTCTCTTCGCGCGGGCTTCCACTGCCGCGTCTTCCTCGGCTCCGCGTTGTCCCCTTCCTAGGCCTCGCCGTCGTCCACCGCTGTGGTGCTCTCGGCGCGGCGTGGTCAATGTGGTCAACGACCGACTTCCATCGGAAGAGTCTTCAGACGTGGAGAGGCCGACAATTTGGGTCCATGGTAGACGCAAGGAAGTGCCTCCTTATTACGCCGGAAAATAATTATTCCTCCACTGACAATTTGGGACCCACTGGACGGGCCACCAAGATTTCACGAAAAAACATTTCCCGATCGCTAGGACCCACAGGTCGGGCCACCGTATTTCGTGAAAAACGTTCCCCATTGTCATTCGGACCCACCGGAAGTGCCTCCTTATTACGCACAAAAATGAATACCCCACTAGCTGGGACCAACCTTGGTGGGAGGCTGACTTGTGGGCCTACTAAGTTGATGGACGGAGGCCTTTGTCAACTTTAGTCAATATATGAACGATTCTAGCTCCGGTGACCGTGACGATGTCCATCCAACGGCCGTAGTGCTTCTTCAACCTCTGGTCTTCTTGCTCCGGCCGCCCAAAGCAGCGCGGTTGTGCCGCATGCTCCTGCCTCCCGTGGCGGATGTGCCGCGGAGGCCTCACCGCTTCTACTATTCCCACCGCTGGCAGGCCTGCGGGCGACGGCAGCCTCACACCGCAGCCGAACCAGTGAACCCTCGTACTCCTCTCGGCGCGGGCTTCCACTGCCGCGTCTTCCCCGGCTCCCCGTCGTTCCCTTCCTAGGCCTCTCTGTCGTCCACCGCCCTGGTGCTCTCGGCGCGGCGTGGTCAAGGAACGGCTTCCATCGGACGTGGACTGTATGTGGAGAGGCTGACAGCTGGGTCCACGGCCGCAGCAAGGAAGTGCCTTCTTATTACGCGGAAAATAATTATTCCTCCACCTGATAGCGGGGACCCACCGGACGGGCCACTGATTTCGCAAAAAAAACGTTTCCCCCTGACTGTTGGGACCCACCAGCTACACCTTCGCACCCAAGGAAATGCATCCGGGCAAAAAAACCCGATTCGCCCCCTGACTGCTGGGACCCACCAGCTACATCTTCGCACGCAAGGAAGTGCGTCCAGGCAAAAAAAAATGATTTGCCCCCCTGACTGCTGGGACCCACCAGCTACATCTTTGCAGGCAAGGAAGTGCACGGCGGTCGGGACCCACCTGGTCGAAGCGTACGTAGCGTTGTCATTCTGGTCGCGAACGTGTACGTATATATATATACTGGTGGATGTAGAGGCGCGCACGTGTCGTAGTAGAGGCGCGCACGTAGCATGTACACGTACATACAGCGGCGAGGGTGCAAGAAAGAAAATACGGCCACGTACGTACATACGGGCAGGGTCTCGAACGCCTACTCGCGCATACGTACATGGCTGGGTCGGAACGGAGAAACAGCGTCGTCGTCGTGTTCATGGGGAGGCAACGGAATGCGTCGAGTTCATCGGGAGGCAACAGAACGCGTGGGAGCCAACCGGCTGGGTCGGAACGGAATGCGTGGTCATGTTCATCGGGAGGGCTTGGACGGAACAAGCGTTGGAAACGAGGCCTGGCGTACCGCACAACAGAGAAAACGGCCTTGTGTTCGACCGGCCACGTTCGAAACAGGATCCTGTTCATCGGGAGGGGTCTGGCGTACCGCAAAACGGAGGAAACGGACCTCCTACGGTCGAAACGGGGTCTTGTTGATCGGGAGGGTCCAGCGTACCGCAAAAGCAGAGAAGCGGACCTCCTACGGTCGAAACGGGGTCCTGTTCATCGGGAGGTGTGGCGTGCCGCAAAAGCAGGACTCCACGGGATACTTATTCATCTCCACCGTCAACCTCCTCCGGCCTCCACGGGCTACCGTTGACCTCCTCCAGCCTCCACGGGCTCCTGTTCATCCAGCCTCCACCGCGCGCCACTCCACCGGCCATTGTTCAACCACCCCTCCACGGGCACCCCTCCACCGTCTCTCGCTCATCCAGCCCTCCACACCACGGGGTCCTATTCAACCACGCCCACGGCCACCCCTCCACCGTCTCATCGCTCATCCAGCCCTCCACACCACGGGTTCCTGTTCATCCGGAGGCAACGCCACCGCTCCTTTATTCATCCAACCCCCGCAACGCCATCGCTCATCCAATCGATCGGCTTGATTAGCGGCAGCAGCGAAGAATCGCTCCATCGGGTTCGATTAACAGCCATCGATCGATCGCCGGGTTCAAGAACGCGTAGCTGCGGTCTGCAATCGCCGGGTTGATAGCAGCGTAACTGCGGTGCTGTCGCCGGGTTCGATTAGAGCCCAACGCCTCGCTTTCGGGTTGATTAAATGACGCCTCGCACCTGCAGCAGCGTCGTCACGAGAGAAACACGCATCGCTCGGCCCCCGACCTCCCACCGTAACCGGCAACTCCCCAAAATTTTCCTCGCCCTTGCTTCTACCACGGTTTTTTCCGTCATGGACGGCCCAAAGAATGTCATGCAGCTGCATCTCTGGCCCGCCCAGGACGAAAAGCCCATTTTCTGTCATGATTTTTTGTCATAGAAGTAGGAGCCCACCACATCTATGATGATACCAGGTTTTGTCACAATTATCGTCATAGAAGTGTCATATGTCTGACAGAAAAAAATTTCGTTCGGCCCAAAATGTCACGGATGTGTGTTTTTTTTGTAGTGAGCATCATTCACGAGGTACACAATGAAATCTTCACCAAATGAATTTGTGGTCCTTTGTCTCTTGCTCCTTCTAGGAGCTTCATTGTCATCCTCCTCAGGAATATCTGTGTGTTTCTTCTTGGAATATTCCAATGGAACAGTAGGTCCAGGAGTTGTCTCTGACCTCTGACTAGATGAGCTAGGCATATCCTTCATAGGAAAAATATCCTCAAAGAAAGTCGCATCATTCGACTCCATGATGGTACCAAAATTCATGTCAAGTACCTTATATTTCACCACTAGAAATCTATAGCCAATGCTATGGAAAACATAACCCAGGAAAACGCAATCAACTATTTTTGGTCCAAGCTTACGCTTCTTGGTAATTGGTACATGACCTTCGCCAAACAACCCCAAGTTCGTAAGTAGGAAAGTTTAAGCCTTCTCCTTTCCCATTCTTCAAACGGGATAATCTCTTTATTCTTCGTGGGAACTCTATTTAGGACATGACTTGCAGTCATCAAAGCCTCCCCCCACCATTCCTTGGAAAGTCCCGCTATATCTAACATGGCATTAACCAAATCAGTTAGAGTTTGGTTCTTTCATTCGGCAACCCTGTTTGACTGGGGAGAGTAGGGAGGCGTCCTCTCGTGTATTATACCATGTTCCTCACAAAATAAATTGAACTCGTTGGAAAAATACTCTCCACCGTGATCCGACCTAAGCCTTTTGATCTTTCGATCGAGTTGTTTCTCTGCTTCGGCTTTATAGATTTTAAAGTAGTGCAAAGCCTCATCTTTTGTTTTCAACAAATATATCATGCAATATCTAGTAGAGTCATCGATTAGAGTCATGAAATATCTTTTTCCACCTTTTGTCAACACACCATTCATCTCGCAAAGATCTGAATGTATGAGTTCAAGTGGTGCCAAATTCCTCGCCTCAACAGTCGTATGAGACTTGCGAGGTTGCTTTGCTTGCACACAAATTTGGCACTTAGAACCTTTGACAATTGTAAATTTTGGGATTAAACTCAAATTTACTAGCCGCTTCATGACACCAAAGTTAATATGAAAAGTCGTGAATGCCAAACATTTGATTTGGTTTCACTGCAAACATGATTAATAACTTCAGTGCAAAAGTCTGACAAAGATAAGCGGAACAAGCCTCCGCTCTCATAGTTGTCCACACTTAGATACTACAACCTTATTGGACTCGAATACCAATTTATAACCATCTCGACACAAACGAGAACCACTGAAAAGATTCTTATTTATAGCAGGGACATGTTGCACGTTCTTCAGTCGCACGATCTTTCCCGAAGTAAACTTCAGATCGACCGTACCAACACCATGAACAGAAGCATGTGTCCCGTTTCCCATCAGCACGAGTGTAGTTCTTGCGACCTGATAAGAAGAAAACATGTTTATGTCAGAACACACATGTACATTGGCACCGGTGTCAATCCACCAATCTGGAGAATGACATACTGAAAGAATGGTAGGAAATTAACCATACCCGACATCTTTCATGTCAACATCGCCAATAACAACATTAGCGGTCTTGCTATTGTTCTCATTCTGACGTATGTCCCAGCGGTCCTTGCAGGATGAAGCCCAATGTTCTTCACTACCACATACATGGCACTTTCCTTTCTTCTTATAAGTATCCTTCTTCTTCTTGAAGTTGACAGGTTGTCGGGCTTTGTACTTGCCATCAAATTTTCCTTTGCCCGCATAGTTTTTGTTCTTGGGTTTGTGGGTTTGGAAATTTCTCTTTTGTACCAAATTGGCACTGTAATTCCCCTCATGGAAATGAGCACGTGTGTCTTTTGCCCTCGCCTTCTCTTCTAACATCAAGAGTGCCAATTAGATTGACAACAGTAAACTCTTGCCTCTTATGCTTCAGAGAGGTAGCAAAATTCCTCCATGAAGGAGGAAGCTTGGCAATGATGCCTCCGGCAATGAATTTGTCCGATAACACACAATTGAGATGCTCAAGTTCTTTAGTGAGCGACTGAATCTCATGAGCCTGCTCAACAACGGAGCGGTCATCAGTCATCTTGTAGTCATGGTACTGTTCCATGATATACAACTCACTTCCTACGTCCGCGACTCCAAATTGGCTTTGAGCGCATCCCACATATCTTTACCGACCATGATGGTCATGAATGGATCGACAATCTTGTCGCCAAGAACACTCAAGACAGCACCTCTGAAGAGGGTGTCTGTAGCCTGAAAAGCTTGCTCTCGCTCGTGATCGGCTCTCCCTCTCGCTTGCCTTTAGAGGCGTGAAAACAGTTCATGGTGGTAAGCCAAAGAACTGCCCTGACGCCACCTCTTATAGTTCACGCCCTCAAATGGTGCGGGCTTGAGAGTTGCAGCAAAAGCAATAGGAGAAAATTGCCTACACATTTTAGTTTTTTGGATTGTTGAGTAATTAGGCATTTTCCCGTTTAGTTTAAACTAGATAATGGATAAAACAGGAATAGCAATATATTGATGAAACTAGAAACTAGCAATGATTCGTTGAGACTAGTCATGCAATAAAAATCATAAGCAAAATGCATCATATCCATGTCAATTGCTATTAGCAATAAACCAAATGCTAGCCCTAACAGTGAGGATAAGATGGCATACAACAAGAAGAGCGAAGGTGCAGATGTCCCGATCGTCATGTCGTCAAGAGGTCGTTGACGTCGGGAAGAAGTCGCTGCTTGGGAACTCGTCGTCATGATGTCGCTGTTCCCAGCCACGCATTTAACAAGACTCAAAGATCGCGTAAGGACGCCTCCCCAAAACCCGATCGCCTCTCTGCACCGGATCACAAGAGGCGGGTTTCGGAGGCCTGCTGTCTCACTCTCCGGTGCACGCCAGGAAGCGAGATGGTAAAGAGGTAGGCGGTGCAATGCTCTGGAACAATGTGAAGAGTTGTGTCTCGTTGGGAAGAGGAGCGACCTCTTATAGGAGTAACGAGATGAAACTGAAATGGACGCACTAATTCTCATTAAGGAGAGGAGAAACAGACACACTAAAAATCCTATTAAGTGGTCAGTTTCGTCTCCCATTAGTAGGCCTATCGTTTCAAGTTCTTGCATGACAAAATATGCTAGCACGCACGGTATGAAGAAACCAATGTACTAATGAAGAAATGAAACCGAAACCAAAATATTGATGCCATCAATGAGGAGATGAATGTCATCATTCACCACCATTCGGTTTCATTTTCCACTAGCGCAAATATGTTAACTTCTTTCTTGTCATGCATGAACGTGCCACATGGGCCTATGGGATTTTCCTAGAAATTATTGGATATAATAGATGGTTTAAATCCCAATAATTCTAACAATAAGCTTCAGAGTGAAGATTGCTTCAACCAAAACAAAAAGAGGATATGTTCAAATCATTATTACTGCAAGAACGTGTCTAGACCACCTATCGACTTCAACATCGTAATTAGCCTAACTGCGGCATGTGCCACTTGTTGAAGCGCGAACCGGATTCTGCGGTTCACCTCATGTTAAAATGTCGTTTTGTGGTTTGGATCTGAAATATGATCGGCAATTGGCTTTGTATGTATACCCTCTCCGCATCTCGACAATTGTCAATCCTTTCCCGTAACATGTCTATATACATCTGGTTTAAAAAAAGTTAGAACATCTTATATTTGTGAACGGAGGGAGTAGATTTGAACTAAAAACCCATCCAGAATCCAGATACAGATTTGAGTTGTAGTGGGTATGGCTTGTTGGTTTCATGGAGGTTTTGAGAATCTTGGATAATTCCAACCGTCGAGTTGATGTCATTAGAATCCTGAAAAGGAAAATGGCAAATACATTAGTGACACTCAAGAAGTAGTGCTGAATATGACCAGTGACACACAACTTTAACTTGCAATTGCAAATAATGAGGTCTGACTAAGACTGAATATGGCACAAGGAATAAGAGAGCTCTCAATCCTAGAGGTTTTGAAACATAATAAAATGAACGGAGTTGCAAGTTTTGAACGGATGCAAGTTAAAAATCTCCTCAAGCACACGTCAACAAATTGAACTGTGACTGAGGTTTTGAAACATAGTAATATGCGTTGTGGCCCTTTTGTTGACGGATGCATGGCACAACAATTACCCAATGTATTACAGGATGTCCACCTCTTGAATGCAAATGATCAGATCGCTCGGAACTAGATGATCAACAACACATACTATGGCAAATATGCTAATGCTTTGCTTGCTAATTTGCTATGGGAATCATTCATCTGCATGTTGAACTGATCTGGACTCTATGGGCAGCACTATACTGCAAAAGAAAATCGTGTGGACGATGATCCAAAGAAGCATTGCATGTCCGACTATTCTTCTTTCATATGCATCCAAGATTGTCTTGCTCGGTCATATGAATATATTCATCAATGCTTCCAATCCAAAAAGGAAATTGTGCTACTAAAGCTAGACTTTGAGAAGGCCTTTGACCTTCTCGAGCCATGACACCATTTTTGAAATAATGACAACTAGAGGTTTTGGCAACAGAAGGATAAATTGGATTAAGCAAATTTACAGCACAGGTTTCTCCTCAGTTCTGCTCAATGGTGTGCCTGGTAAACAATTTCTATGCAAACAGGGTGTCAGATAGGGTGACCCTCTATCTCCTTTGATATTTGTGCTTGCAGCTGATCTCCTACAAACAATGCTCAATGAAGCCATGTCCAACCACCTGATTGAATCTCCACTACAGCACCAGTCATGCCCTGAATTTTCCAGTCATCCAATATGCTGATGATACCCTCCTGGTCTTACCTGCTGCCCCCACTCAACTCTTGCACTTGAAAACCTGTTGATTCACTATTTTTCTTACACTGGGCTCAAGGTGAACTACTCCAAATCCACCCTGCTTGCAATTAACACCCCAGATGATAAGATGAACATCTTATCCAATTTGCTAGGCTATCAGATTGGGCAATGGCCCATCAAGTACCTGGGTCTTCCTTTATGCTATTATAAGCCCAAAGTGGAGGATTTCTCCCCTATGCTGAAAAGGATTTCCACCAGGCTCTCAGGCTGTAGTACCCTACTTTCCACTGGTGATAAGTTCACATTGGTCAAGTCAGTATTTTCAAGCATGCCCATATTCTTCATGTCTACATTGATGATCCCCATAACAGTTCTCAACCAGATTAACTCCTATCTGAAACACTATCTTTGGAGAAAATATGGTTCAGAGGAGAAAGGGATGGCCATGATTGCATGGGAGAAAGCTTGCAAGCCCAAGTCACATGGAGGCATTGGAGTACTTAATGCTGGGGTCGATAACGAGGCCCTCATAATGAAATACCTACACAAATTCTTAAATAAGTAAGACATTCCTTGGGTCAAAATCATTTGGGAAACATATTACAGCCATCACCTCCCACATGTCAGGAATGAAGGCTCTTCTCGGTGGAAAGCTATTCTCAAACTACTGCCAATATATAAAGGGCATGCACTATGTATACTAGGTCAAGGAGATACAATTGTCTTTTGGAGAGACAAATGGAAGGGTCAAGAACTCTCACTCAGCTACCCACACCTTTTCTCCATCTGCCATGATACTAAGATCACTCTGCAAGACGCACTTGCTCAAGACAACATTGAGGATATGTTTCAACTCCCACTCTCAGCTCAAGCATATCAACAACTATTGCTACTTCAGGCACATCGCAAAACAAAGCACACCTCAATGAGAATGACAAATGGACATACAAGGGGAATCAGGGCAATTATTTGGCCATTAAGATGTACAAAGCCCTCATGGGACCCAACTTTGCTCATAAAATTTTCCAATTACTCTGGAAGTGTGCAGCTCGACTGAGATATAAATTCTTCTTCTGGTTGTTTCTACATGATAGAATCAAGACCAGAAATCTCTTGCTTAGAAGGTCCATGTACCTACAGAACTACCATTGTGCCCTGTGCCATGATCAAACTGAAGAAACACTCTTACACCTATTTTGGGATTGCAATTTTGCTAATGACTGTTGGGATAAGATCCTGCCTAATAGAGTCAGAGGCATCACAAGTTATGATGAGATCTACATTAGACTTGGTGAACTACCCCCTAATCTGGCACTCGATATCATCATTGCGGGTTGCTGGAGTATTTGGTCGGTTAGAAATGATAAAATCTTCCGAAATGCAGCACCACATACCATGAGTTGGCTTCACTATTTGAAAGAAACTCAAGACAACAATTCACAAAGCAAAAGCAATCAAGGCCCAAAAGTTATAGTCCTGGATTGATACCCATTTATAATTTTTTTCTTGATGATTCCTAGAGCTGGTATTGGTTAACTTAGATTTTTGTTTAGTTTTTGAATTTTGTAAATACATACTTTATTTAATATAATTAACTGTAGAACAATTGTTCTACGGTACATGCTTCAACCAAACAAAATCTATTATGTTTTCATGTTTTAAACGATGTATGAACATTCATTGCCGCAACTACACAATGAAGCTAGAGCTCAACACTGTCCTAGGTTCCAGTTGAAGACATGAACTTCTTGTTGCAATCTAGGAGGAAAACTTTAACACCTGATCGATGATGTCTACTATGCAACCTTCTTCTTGTAGACGTTGTTGGACCTCCAAGTGCAGAGGTTTGTAGGACAGTAGCAAATTTCCCTCAAGTGGATGACCTAAGGTTTATCAATCCATGGGAGGCGAGGGTTGAAGATGGTCTCTCTCAAACAACCCTGCAACCAAATAACAAAGAGTCTCTTGTGTCCCCAACACACCCAATACAATGGTAAATTGTATAGGTGCACTAGTTCGGCGAAGAGATGGTGATACAAGTGCAATATGTATGGTAGATATAGGTTTTTTGTAATATGAAAATATAAAAACAACAAGATAACAAGTAATAAAAGTGAGCGTAAACGGTATTGCAATGCTAGGAAACAAGGCCTAGGGTTCATACTTTCACTAGTGCAAGTTCTCCCAACAATAATAACATAATTAGATCATATAACAATCCCTCAACATGCAACAAAGAGTCACTCCAAAGTCACTAATAGAGGAGAAAAAACGAAGAGATTATGGTAGGGTACGAAACCACCTCAAAGTTATCCTTTCTGATTGATCTATTCAAGAGTTCGTAGTAAAATAACATGAAGCTATTCTTTCCGTTCAATCTATCATAGAGTTCGTACTAGAATAACACCTTAAGACATAAATCAACCAAAACCCTAATGTCACCTAGATACTCCAATGTCACCTCAAGTATCCGTGGGTATGATTATATGATATGCATCACACAATCTCAGATTCATCTATTCAGCCAACACAAAGAACTTCAAAGAGTGCCCCAAAGTTTCTACCGGAGAGTCAAGACGAAAACGTGTGCCAACCCCTATGCATAGATTCCCAAGGTCACGGAACCCGCAAGTTGATCACCAAAACATACATCAAGTGGATCAATAGAATACCCCATTGTCACCAGGGGTATCCCACGCAAGACATACATCAAGTGTTCTCAAATCCTTAAAGACTCAATCCAATAAGATAACTTCAAAGGGAAAACTCAATCCATTACAAGAGAGTAGAGGGGGAGAAAAATCATAAGATCCAACTATAATAGCAAAGCTCGTGACACATCAAGATCGTGCCAAATCAAGAACACGAGAGAGAGAGAGAGAGAGAGAGAGAGAGAGAGAGAGAGATCAAACACATAGCTCTTGGTACATACCCTCAAATTTCGAGGTGAACTACTCCCTCCTCGTCATGGAGAGCGCCGGATGATGAAGATGGCCACGGTGAGGATCCCTCCGGCAGGGTGCCGGAACAGGGTCCCAATTGGTTTTTGGTGGCTACACAGGCTTGCGGCGGCGGAACTCCCGATCTAGGTTATGTTCCGGGGGTTTCTGTATATATAAGAGGTTTTGGCGTCGGGAACAAGTCAGGGGGGTCTCCGAGGCAGCCACGAGGTAGGGGGGCGCGCCCCCCACCCTCGTGGTGACCTCGGGACTCTTCTGGCCCATCTCCGATGCTCCGTGGGCTTCTTCTGGTCCAAAAACAATCTTGGTTGTATTTCAGGTCAATCGACTCGTTTGGTTTTCCTTTTCGTGATACTCAAAAACAAGGAAAATGTAAACCGCACTGGGCTCTAGGTTAATAGGTTAGTCCCAAAAATCATATAAAATAGCATATAAATGCATATAAAACATCCTAGATGGATAATATAATAGCATGGAACAATCAAAATTATAGATACGTTAGAGACGTATCAAGCATCCCCAAGCTTAATTCCTTTCGTCCTCGAGTATGTAAATGATAAAAACAGAATTTTTGATGTGGAATGCTACCTAACATATTTATCAATGTAATCTTCTTTATTGTGGCAAGAATATTCAGATCCATAAGATTCAAGACAAAAGTTTAATATTGACATAAAAATAATAATACTTCAAGCATACTAACCAAGCAATTATGTCTTCTCAAAATAACATGGCCAAAGAAAGCTTACCCCTACAAAATCATATAGTTTGGCTATGCTTCATTTTCATCACATAAAAATGCTCTCATCATGCATAACCCCGATGACAAGCCAAGCAATTGTTTCATACTTTAGTGATCTCAAACTTTTTTCAACTTTCACGCAATACATGAGCGTGAGCTATGGACATAGCACTATGGGTGGAATAGAGCATAATGATGGGGGTTGTGTGGAGAAAACAAAAAAAGGAGAAAGTCTCACATTGACGCGGCTAATCAACGGGCTAGGGAGATGCCCATCAATTGATGTCAATGTGAGGAGTAGGGATTGCCATGCAACGGATGCCGTATGAAAGCTCAACAAAAGAAACTAAGTGGGTGTGCATCCAACTTGATTTCTCACGAAGACCTAGGGCATTTGAGGAAGCCCATTGTTGGAATATACAAGCCAAGTTCTATAATGAAAAATTCCCACTAGTATATGCAAGTGACAATATAAGAAACTCTGTATCATGAAGATCATGGTGCTACTTTGAAGCACAAGTGTGGAAAAAGGATAGTAGCATTGTCCCTTCTTTTTTTGGGCATTTTTTATTTAGCCTTTCCTTTCTTTTTTTATTTGGCCTTTCCCCTTTTTTTTATTTGGCCTTTCTTGTTTTTTCTCTTTTTTTCATGGGACAATGCTCTATTAATAATGATCATCACACTTCTATTTATTTACAACTCAAGGATTACAACTCGATACTAGAACAAAATATGACTCTATATGAGTGCCTCCAGCGGTGTACCGGGATGGGAAATGAATCAAGAGTGACATGTATGAAGTATTATGCATGATGGCCTTGCCACAAATACGATGTCAACTACATGATCATGCAAGGAAATATGACAATGATGAAGCGTTTCATAATAAATGAAACGGTGAAAAGTTGCATGGCAATATATCTCGGAATGGCTATGGAAATGCCATAATAGGTAGGTATGGTGGCTGTTTTGAGGAAGATATAAGGAGGTTTATGTGTGATAGAGCGTATATCACGGGGTTTGGATGCACCAAATAAGTTTGCACCAACTCTCGAGGTGAGAAAGGGCAATGCACTGCATCAAGAGGCTAGCAATGATGGAAGGGTGAGAGTGCGATAATCCATGGACTCAACATTAGTCATAAAGAACTCACATACTTATTGCAAAATCTACAAGTCATCAAAAACCAAGCACTACGCGCATGCTCCTAGGGGGGTAGATTGGTAGGAAAAGACCATCGCTCGTCCCCGACCGCCACTCATAAGGAAAGCAATCAAAGAACACCTCATGCTTCAAATTTGTCACACAACGTTTATGTAACATCCCAAATTTTCAATTTGGAATGTTATACATAGAGCATCATTGCATATTATATTTATCATTGCATTTTCTTTGCATTTTGCTCGATCCTAGAAATTCTTCACAACTCAAGGACCCACGGGGAGAGTTGGGGATTTTCGTTATTTTCAAATTTGAGTTTTCTCAAATTTTGAAAATAGGATCAGTTGATTTTAATTATTTTATCTTCAATTATTTCTATTACAAAAATATGAGAGAGGGAATAAAATGACCTTCCCAAAATAAAGAAATAATGAAGATTTAAGAATAAAATCAAATAAGATTTTATTTTGGTGTTTTTCGCCTTTTTATTTCAATTTAGGAAAAATGCGCGTTTTTCAAAATTGCATTTAGGCCCCAAATAAATGTTCATTAAATCCGGCTTGATTTTAGAAGCCGGGGAAAATTTATTTTGGGATTTTTGGAGTCCGTTTGGTACTTCTTTTGATTTTTTTTCTGCGCGTAATGTTTTATTTAAAAAAAATGCGCACCGCCTTTCGGGCCATACCCGAGCGGGACTCCGCTCGGGGGCGCTATATAAATAGCGGCCGCCCCGAGCCGCCTCAGCCCACCCGAGCCCGCCCGAGCGAAACCCTAGTCACCTTGCCGCCGCGCATTGCCACAGCTTGTGCCGCCGCCACGAGCAAGGCTTCCGAGGTCCGCCATTACCGATTTCCGTGCCGTATTTTAAAAAAACGATATGTTTTCTTTAGTTTTTTTCGCTTTTTTTCTTTTTTTCTTTTTCCGTTCGAATCTGTTCGTCGTTTGTTTCTTTTTCTCGGATTTAATTCGCGATTTTTCTGATCGCGATTCCAGATCCGACTTTCGTTTTAGTATAACTTTTTGCTCGTTTATCGGAATCAGGCGATTCAAGTGCCTGGAGTTTCGTCTCGAAACCCTCTTTCCGAATAATCTACTTAAACAAGTTTTTGCTTCTGTAAAATTTGACCTAGATCCAGATTAGTAAAATGAAGTCGCTTTTCTTCCCACGTTTGATTTTCGTTGCTTCGTTTTGATTTGATTCTTTTTGCAAACCGGAGTTCTTAAGTTGAACTATCTGGTTAGATCTATTTGAGTTTTACCTGTGCATTAGATGAGTACTTATTGTATGCTTGTTTGTTTGTCTGCGATAGAATACCCGGAGTGCGCCGCTTGTTACTTCGAGTCTCTAGGTTTCGCGGATCATCGGCAAGGCAAGTAACACTTTGATCATACTTTTCTCATACCCAGTTTTTATGCATTAGATCTATCCTCAAACATTGCATGGTTAGGATCTAATTAAATTGTGGGATGGGAAGTAGTTGAGGTAGTACCTATTACCTGTTTTATTATCAACCCTTGGTAGTTACTTCTACGTTTGCTTATTATGCCATGCTATGCTAGTAGACGTGGATTGGGTGAGTGTATTCCATGACAGATGTGAGATTGTTAAATTAATGGTTTATTTAAGGTGGCAACTTAAACACACATCTGGGTGGATTGAGGCACCTGGTTTCTATCAGGACTTGCATGTATTTCTTCGGACCGCCACCCAGGCCCAAAGGGATCATGAGATTATTCAAACTAGAAACTTCCGTGTGCAGCCACAAGCCATTATGGGCTCTGGCATAGTTGATTAAGTTGTGCAAACTCTTACGGGTAGACTAGCAGATGTAGGAGAAAGTAGGTGTACCGGTCTACCCACAAGTAAGGTGCTAGTGCTTTTGAAAGACTATGTCTCGGTCACCCGTCTCTCAAACACCATGTAGTGCGAGAAATCAAACGGAGGCGATCGAGTCTTGTGGGGAAAAGTGCGCAAACCTCTGCAGAGTGTATAAACTTATCATGGTTAGCCGTGTCCCCGGTTATGGACATCTTGAGTATCTAGTACTTGGATATCATGTGAATCTCGTCATGTTACTTCTAGTTAATATTGTTGGGTTTGTTAATGAGTACTTTTAGTTGGGATTGATAATGCTGTCAACCATTCTCAATGTTTCACAACCACCATGATAGTTAAATAAATTTATTCCTGCAAGAGGGAAAAATTGGCTTTATGCAAAAGCTGTAACCATAGATCTTTCCACCAGCCATATATGCATGTAGTATAGGCTTATCATTTCAAAGATTCTCTATGTGTTACATTGCCAGCATATTCCATGTCTTGACCGTTTTCGGGCTGCAACGTTTCATGTTGCAGACTTTTTCGCATTGACAGTAAGGTGCTTAGGTCGTGGTTCTATACTCAGTGATGCCGTTGGAGTTGATGGACTCGCTTATTCTTCCAAGCCTTCCGCTGTTATCGTATTAGATGGCCTTAAGCCATGTTTATTTTATTAAGTTCTCTTTTGAGACATTCGATTGTAATAAGTGTGTGATTGCTACTCTGTTATAAATCCTCCGAGTACTGTGTGGTGTCAGCATTACTGATCTAGGGATGACACTGAGCACAGAGATCAGACTGTTTGAGGTCTTGTCGCTACAGTTTACCATACATGCATGCTACGGGACTTGCAAACTTCAACACAAGTATTTCTCAAATTCACAATTACTCAACTAGCACAACTCTAATATTACCATCTTCATATCTCAAAATAATCATGAAGTATCAAACTTCTCATAGTATTCAATGCACTCTATATGGAAGTTTTTATTATACCCATCTTGGATGCCTATCATATTAGGACTAATTTCATAACCAAAGCAAATTACCATGCTGTTCTAAAGACTCTCAAAATAATATAATTGAAGCATGAGAGTTCATCTATTTCCTCAAAATAAAACTACCGCCGTGCTCTAAAAACATATAAGTGAAGCACTAGAGCAAATGAAAAACTACTCCGAAAGATATAAATGAAGATCAATGATTAGTTGAATAATTATGCAAATATGTGAAGACTCTCTAACATTTAAGAATTTCAGATCTTGGTATTTTATTCAAACAACAAGCAAAACAAAAGGAAATAAAATGACACTCCAAGCAAAACACATATTATGTGGTGAATAAAAATATAGCTCCAAGTAAAGTTACCGATGAACGAAGACGAAAGAGGGGATGCCATCCGGGGCATCCCCAAGCTTAGGCTCTTGATTATCCTTGAATATTACCTTAGGGTGCCTTGGGCATCCCCAAGCTTAGGCTCTTGCCACTCCTTATTTCTATAGTCCATCGAATCTTTACCCAAAACTTGAAAACTTCACAACACAAAACTCAACAGATAACTCGTAAGCTCCGTTAGTATAAGAAAATAAATCACCACTTAGGTACTGTTGTTAACTCATTATAAATTCATATTGGTGTAATATCTACTGTATTCCAACTTCTCTATGGTTCATACCCTGCGATACTACTCACAGATTCATCAAAATAAGCAAACAACACAGTGAAAACAGAATCTGTCAAAAACAAAACAATATGTAGTAATCTGTATCAAACATATACTTCTGGAACTCCAAAAATTCTGAAATAAATTGAAGGACCTGAGTAATTTTTCTATTAATCATCTGCAAAAAGAATCAACCTAAAAGCACTTTCCAGTAAAAAATGGCAACTAATCTCGTCGGCGCTAAAGTTTCTATTTTTTTACAGCAAGATCATAACGACTTCACCCAAGTCTTCCCAAAGGTTCTACTTGGCACAAACACTAATTAAAACAATAAAACCACATCTAAACATAGGCTAGATGAATTATTTATTACTAAACAGGAACAAAAAGCTAGGAACAAAAATAAAATTGGGTTGCCTCCCAACAAGCACTAACGTTTAACGCCCCTAGCTAGGCGTGATGATTTCAATGATGCTCACATAAAAGATAAGGATTGAAACATAAAGAGAGAATCATGAAGAATATGACTAGAACATTTAAGTCTAACCCACTTCCTATGCATAGGTATTTTGTGAGCAAACAGCTTATGGGAACAATAATCAACTAGCATAGGAAGGCAAAACAAGCATAACTTTAGAACTTTAAGCACATAGAGAGGAAACTTGATATTATCGCAATTCCTACAAGCATATGTTCCTCCCTCGTAATAATTTTCAGTAGCATCATGAATGAATTCAACAATATAACCATCACATAAAGCATTCTTTTCATGATCTACAAGCATAGAAATTTTATTAATCTCCACATAAGCAAAATTCTTCTCATTCGGAATAGTGGGAGTATCATAAGAAACTCGAATACTATAAATTGTTTCCATATTAAAAGAGTAATGTTCAGAAAAAAGGGTAATCATAATCTTGACAAGTTTTATAAATATAATCATCACTACTTTTTATAGCATAAGTTTCATCACAATAATCATCATAAGTAGCAACTTTTTCCTCATCATAATCAATTGAAACCTCTTCTGAAATAGTGGATTCATCACTAAATAAAGTCATGACCTCTCCAAATCCACTTTCATAAATATTATAAATTCAACACCCTCCAAAATAGTGGGATCATTACTTCCTAAAGTTGAAACTCTTCCAAACCCACTTTCATCAATATAACCATCATAAATAGGAGGCATGCTATCATCATAATAAATTTGCTCATCAAAGCTTGGGAGGCTAAAAATATCATCTTCATTAAACATAGCATCCCCAAGCTTGGGACAAACATTAATTGCAGCAAATATATTCTCAAACATGTCATTCTCATCAAACATAGCATCCCCAAGCTTGGGCCTTTTCATATCATAAGCATAATCATTCTCATCATTAATAGTATGGATAGCACCAATAGTATAGCAATTATCATCATCACAATGAGTAATAGGAGCAATATCATTTGGGAGGGATACCTTTCTACCTTTGCTTCTCCGTCTTTTCTTTTTCTTATTCACATCATGTGTGGGTTTAACCCTCTTTTTTGAGCTCCTTATTAATAATATTGGTTGAATAGAAAGCTCCTCCTTGTTACCTGATTCATCATAAGAAATAATAGGAGGACATTGGGAAGTCTCTTCCCTTTCATTGGTATTCTCTTCATCTTCTATTTGTTTTCTTTTCTTTATGTAATTGGCAATATAAGGATTTTCAATGCAATTCACCGCACAATACATAAAAATTTCTTCTAGATCAAAATCAAGAACTTTATCAAGGACAAATTCTGGCATATCCTTAGTTATACGTTTCATTTCTTCATAACCCAAATGCAAACTAAGTTCATTATGATGTGCAAGGGAAATCAAGTCATCACAATTTTTGGACACGATACGATCATGAAACAATTTGCATTGGGGATTTAAATGACCACGTTCATTGCAAAGTTCACAAGGATGGCAAAGAAATTTTAAATTTTCAGCACAAGCATCTAGCCTCTCTTGCAACCATTTAGTTTCTAAATACTTATGCCTCTTGCAAAATCTATCTTTCCTATTTGGTGTGTACTTTCAAACTCTATGCACTCCACAAAAATTGACATGCTTATAAGAGACATTTTCATCATGACTAGTGCAATCATCATTAGTACTATGGATATTCAAAGAGTTCATACTAACAACATTGCAATCATACTCATCATTCAAAGATTTAGTGCCAAACATTCTAATGCATTCTTCCTCTAGCAATTGAGCACAATTACCGGAATCCTTATTTTCATGAAAGATATTAAAAAGATGAAGCATATGAGGTACATTCAATTCCATTTTTTGAAGTTTTCTTTTATAGACTAAACTAGTGATAAAACAAGAAACTAAAAGATTCGATTGCAAAGATCTAAAGATATACCTTCAAGCACTCACCTCCCCGGCAACGGCGCCAGAAACTGTTGATGTCTACTATGCAACCTTCTTCTTGTAGACGTTGTTGGGCCTCCAAGTGCAGAGGTTTGTGGGACAGTAGTAAATTTCCCTCAAGTGGATGACCTAGGGTGTGTTTGGTTCCTGTCACCAACCGGAATGTTATGAGTTGGACCCGCTCCTGGGCCTCGTTCCGGTGTTTAGTTTGTAACCGGGATGGAACTCACTCGTTCCCTACGACCGAATATTTGGCTGAGATCCGGAACTGAGAGATACCTCCAAATCGAAGGAATTACAAGGAACCGATCGTTCTCTCCCTTTCCTCTCCCGTAACCCTATCGCCTCCCTCTCTGTGCGCCGTCACTCCCTCGTCTCGACCCTCTCTCTCAGGTGCGCTGCCGCTCCCTTGTCGCCCCTCCCTCTCCGGCGCGCCGCCACTCCCTTGTCGCCCCTCCCACTCCGGTGCGCTGCCTGTCCCTCATCTCTATTCCTCCCTTGAACTACACCACCAGTCGATCTGCGCTGCCGTCGACTCACTCATCTCTCTCTATCGATCTGCAGCACAAAAAGGGAAGAAAATGGGGTGCTAGGAAGAAGAGGAGCACATGTCACGGCTGAAACAAGGCTGCGTCTTATTTGTTGCTGAGCTCTGACAGTCTGAGACTACAACAGCGGCTGGGATCTTCCTCATTGAATATGTTTTGGCTGTACAGATTTTAGTGCCTGTAGCTACGAGAGAGATGGAGAGGATACTGAGATGAGACTGTGGTTGCTTTTTGATTAAAGTTTGGTGTTCTATGCCGTTTAAACTAGTGTGATATCCTTTGCAAGGATTAGCTAGTTTCTTTGAAGTAAAATAGGCACACTCAAATTGTTGTTGTCTGCTACTTCTACGTCTTTGTACTAATTAGGGGAGACATTGTTTTTGAAAAGGATGTTGTTTTCCTTGCAAATATAAACAAAATGCTGCTGAAATTTTGTACTTTTGTTATTCCATTCTTCATTTCGTGCTTCCGAACCGAACACATGAATGGAACCATTCCATTCTACTTTTTGCTCGTACCGAACATAGGAATGGAACCGACCCGTTCCTCTAGAATGGAACCATTCCATTCCATGACAGTTGGTTCCTGAACCAAACACACCCCTAAGGTTGAAGATGGTCTCTCTCAAACAACCCTGCAACCAAATAACAAAGAGTCTCTTGTGTCCCCAACACACCCAATACAATGGTAAATTGTATAGGTGCACTAGTTCGGCGAAGAGATGGTGATACAAGTGCAATATGGATGGTAGATATAGGTTTTTTGTAATCTGAAAATATAAAAACAGCAAGGTAACAAGTAATAAAAGTGAGTGTAAACGGTATTGCAATGTTAGGAAACAAGGCCTAGGGTTCATAATTTCACTAGTGCAAGTTCTCTCAACAATAATAACATAATTAGATCATATAACAATCCCTCAACATGCAACAAAGAGTCACTCCAAAGTCACTAACGAGAGGAGAACAAACGAAGAGATTATGGTAGATGCGAAACCACCTCAAAGATATCCTTTATGATCGATCTATTCAAGAGTTCGTAGTAAAATAACACGAAGCTATTCTTTCCGTTCAATCTATCATAGAGTTCGTACTAGAATAACACCTTAAGACACAAATCAACCAAAACCCTAATGTCACCTAGATACTCCAATGTCACCTCAAGTATCCGTGGGTATGATCATAATGATATGCATCACACAATCTCAGATTCATCTATTCAACCAACACGAAGAACTTCAAAGAGTGCCCCAAAGTTTCTACCGGAGAGTCAAGAGAAAAACGTGTGACAACCCCTATGCATAGATTCCCAAGGTCACGGAACCCGCAAGTTGATCACCAAAACATACATCAAGTGGATCAATAGAATACCCCATTGTCACCACGGGTATCCCCCGCAAGACATACATCAAGTGTTCTCAAATCCTTAAAGACTCAATCCAATAAGATAACTTCAAAGGAAAACTCAATCCATTACAAGAGAGTAGAGGGGGAGAAACATCATAAGATCCAACTATAATAACAAAGCTCGCGATACATCAAGATCGTGCCAAATCAAGAACACGAGAGAGAGAGAGAGAGAGAGAGAGAGATCAAACACATGGCTCTTGGTACATACCCTCAGCCCGAGGGTGAACTACTCCCTCCTTGTCATGGAGAGCGCCGGATGATGAAGATGGCCACCGATGAGGGATCCCCCTCCGGTAGGGGTCTTGGAACAGGGTCCCGATTGGTTTTGGTGGCTCTGAGGCTTGCAGCGGCGGAACTCCCGATCTAGGTTATGTTCTGGGGGTTTCTGTATATATAAGAGGTTTTGGCGTCGGGAACAAGTCAGGGGGGTCTCCGAGGCGGCCACGAGGTAGGGGGCGCGCCCAGGGGGTAGGGCGCGCCCCCCACCCTCGTGGTGGCCTCGGGACTCTTCTGGTCCATCTCTGGTACTCCGTGGGCTTCTTCTGGTCCAAAAACAATCTCCGTTGAATTTCAGGTCAATTGGACTCCGTTTGGTTTTCCTTTTCTGCCATACTCAAAAACAAGGAAAAAACAGAAATTGGCACTGGGCTCTAGGTTAATCATATAAAATAGCATATAAAACATCCTAGATGAATAATATAATAGCATGGAACAATAAAAAATTATAGATACGTTGGAGACGTATCAATCGAACAAATGACAAAGCGACTCTCATCATACTTATGAACTTATCCTATCAGAGGTATGTGGAAAGAACAATGCCACATAGTTTTCAAAGGGGATGTTACACTCATTTGTGACCTCGGTTATCTACTCACCCTGAAGCAGTAAAATCGATGTAGGCCAGAGCCTGTGATCTCTGGAGGGCCTTAGCGTTTGATCGTCCCACCGTTCCCCTTGAACTAAAATAAACACGAGGAAATTTCGTTTTTAGAGCTCAAGAAAAACACACTTTTCTTTATACCGTTCTCCCTCAAAATTGAGCATTGGTAGGCCGAAAACTCCCCACTTCGTCAACATGAGAAAAACCAACATATTTTCCTGGTCGAGCACTTGATCCCGTAACGATCTAACAGTACACAAATCCGCAACCCATGCAACACCGGGCATGAAGCACCAAGGTGGTAGAGGCAAACAATGAAACTAGAGCGGAGAGTCCTTATCTCGACGTAGTTGATGAGCTTGGCAATGCTGCGCTTGGGGTCTGGGGCCGCATCCGCCTGGCTGGGATCCACTACTATCGCACTGCCTAGGGTTCTGCGGGGCTGTGAGGTGCCGGAAATGTCGGCGGCTAGGGTTCCAGGGCGGGGGTATGAGGGGGTTATGGATGGGAGGTGCCGGGCGGCGCCGAAGTTGGGATTAGAAGAGGAGCGCCCGTCCGCCCGCTCTTTCTCTTGTTAGCGACTCACGTGACCAACTAGTGCAGTCAGTGTATATTGAGGATGGGACTTACACTTCAGCCCCTAGTTAAGACACACCCGATTTGATTTGCCGTTATTTTTTAAAAATGGAGACGATTATAATTGGCCGACCGACCGAAGCTTTGGCCCGTCACACCGCTCACTCGCTCAGCATCCGCCCCGCCGAAGCTTTGATCCTTGCAAATCTGCACATCAAACTACTCCCTCTGTTCCTAAATATGAGTCTTTTTAGATATTTCTATATAAACTACATATGGATATATATATATATATATATAAATTCATTTATTTTACTTTGTATGTAGTCCATGTTGAAATTTCTAAAAAGACTTATATTTAGGAACGGAGGGAGTAATAGGTATATAGTTCTTGACCTCCAAACATCCATCCTTCTTAGGTATCAGAATGATATATTTGTGTTATATAGAGTCATAGGTTCAAGCTACTGATGCTATAGAATCTCTCCATCACCACTCTGAAATCAACTTCGATAAATGATAACCCCCAAGCACTTTCTCAAGAAGAACACCCTAACAAAACCATCTGCTACCGGGGCTTTGTCTGAAGGTAGGCCATTTATTGCATTCCAAAAATTCCTCTTGAGTCAATGGACAGTTAATCTCATGCAAAGCCATGATTGCACAAAGAGCCATGGATTTTAAACTCATCACTCTTTGATTTGTCTCCATTGTTTCGAGAATTCCATTGAAGTGGTTGAAGAACACAGTTTCATTGTCGCTGGTGAATTATGATCATTAGTCTGACCTCGCTGGTTGTGTGCAATGATGTAGTAACAATGTTGTTTAAACTTCCACCAACTCAAGTTCTTTTGTGGTGATATATTTTGTTTTCGCACCTCAAGCCTTGATCACTGCAACTTTATTTTGCTAGCATCTAATTACTTTTCGTCTTGTTCAGAATGGTGTGATTATGGCGGAAATCCTCTTCATGCTCTCCATCAGTGTCGCGCTTATGCTTCATGTTAGAGTATTGGTAGGGGTAGTGCTGGTGATGTACGCCGTTTCGGCCTTTGTGACGATAGTGAAGTTGACCAATGACTTGAACAAGCAGTTGCAACACAAATCTCTAATGATTGAGCTCACGATGTTGTAAAGCAAAGCATGTCTAAACTCTGCACTAGTTTGGCAGGTCACTTGTGCACATTTTCACGTTTTGGCTCTCCAAATTACTGATGTACAGTACAACATATGGATCCCTGGTAGATCACTCACCTTTGAGTCGGTATTATCAGATCTTCGGCACCACTCGCCAGTTTTGAGTTTTGACAAGAGCAGATAATTATGAACTCTTTATGCTTCAATAGTTACCTCCAGTTTTGTTGTCAGTGCATTTGCAGTCGAACAACAACGATTCACTATAGAATTGCGGCGCGATTGCCCCCACATTGCAACGGGATTTTTAAGCGCAAACTCTTTGTTAATAAATCATGAATCATGACGGAAGCCGCAAATCTGATGAGGAAACGGTTTCTTGATGAGGTCGAGTAACTATTTGTTCTATGGAGGGACTTTGTTGTTCGTGTTTTGCGTTAGTTTATTGGACTTGATGTCCTCTATCTAGTTAAAATTATATCGTTTGCTAATTTTTTCATGAGCTATTTCTTTTTCCTGAAACAAGGCCTAAGCTTTCTCTCACTTCGGAGGAGTAGTTTTTTAAAAATTTGAGGAGGATAGGAGATTTTCTTTTGAATTGAAGATAATTGCTAGGAAGATTAATAATTGGGTTGTGTCACCGTTCATCATTCTTGGCATCAAGGCAGGTTTTCCTTTGATGTTTTTTTTTGCGGGAGGTGGTCCTTTGATGTTTATCTTCAATCACTAGGAAATTTATTATCGTATATCTCGTCATGCCATCTGGTTGCGTTCAAGACATCCTGTTTTTTCAACACATCGCTTATACATACGCATAGACATTCATCTCTATGAACAAGTCATCATAGATGTCTTTATAGTCGATGACAATGTCTTCTTTCACTAAGAGCATCTCCACCCGCCCCTAGAACACCTTTTTTAGGCTCGGTTTTAGGCTTAGAGGCGGTTTTTTTGCCGAAAAAGGGCCCAACCACGCCCCCAGCGCCCCCCGGGACGTCAAAATAGCGCCGGCAAACCCAAACGAAACCCAACGCGTTAGGGGGCTCTTGGGGGCGCCAGTGAAAGTTTTGGCGAATCGTGTCTCCCCATATGTCATTTTTTTTGGCCCACTTAATCATTTTCATCACAAACTTTTGATTGGGTTGGGGTGTGGCCGGAAAGATGTCCTCTCGATGCACTTCTATTTTGATCGGATTAAGCATTTGGTCCTCTAAGACACCAATTTTTTTGACTCGGTGGTGTTTTGGGGCTCCAACGGGCTGGAGATGCTCTAAATGCACATCGTACTGGTTGCTAGCTGTTTTCCTTCATCTTATATATTCCCCCAGTTTTGGCAAATTTTCGTGGACAGACGACCACGTTCCGTACTTGTGGATAGCAAAGTTTCCAGTTTGGCGACACACCTTGAGAGCCGACGTGGCCGTGCTAGGCAGCTAGCGCTAACATTGGATGGCCACCGTGAGGAGCTATCTACACTCTCTCACCATTGTGCCCGTCACCACCGCTGCCACGGCTGGCTCGGCACCACAAAAGAACACGCGCTTCTTCCCCGCCCAAATCGAAACAAGGAGCCGGCACACAACGCCCCGGCTCGCCTCGGAGGGCTCACCGAATCCCGAACCCCACGGCGAGAGTTCGCCGGAAGACAAGGTGAGGCTCCGAAACCCCGCCGATTCTTCCGGTACCGTCTTGTTGCAGCCGTTCCTCGCCTGGGTTCTGCCCTGGTTTCGCGGGTTCGTGGTGGTTGTTTCTAGGACCATATGTGGACGGGGATTTTGTGCGCTGCGCGTGTGTGTGCGCGCGGGCGTAGAATTAAGTCGATAGTATCAGTAGCAGCTTCTCAGTCTGTTTATGTGGGTTTGATTTGGTTGGCTAATTTTGGTCAACAGTCGTTTCCCCAAATTTTGCGCTGCCCTGAGATTATTATTGCCTTCTGTAACCTGTGAGATAGCATGGTGGAAATTGTCTTGTGATTGGGGACTGCATATCTAATCTAGGTTAGAAACTTGGGGTTTGAGTGTTTACCAGTTTGGGTTGATTAGAATTGCTTTCTCCCTAGTCCTATATCTTAAAAAATAGAGCAGAGGATATGACCTTCGGAACTCTGGTTCCCAGTTGAAATTTTACTACCTCTGTACCAAAATATAAGACGTTTTGTAGGCTAAAGTAAGTAGAGCTGTTACTTGTGTTGCTTAGGTAGGAATTGAAGTATAACTGATGCAGCTTCCTGCCTTCCGCAGATATCATCGCTTATAGCTCTTTCAGCATGGAGCTCTGCACAGCTTCTGTATCTATTTCACCACATCGCCCCAGTATATCAACATCTAGCCGTCCAGTGCCATATACTCGATATGCCGGTTCAAGATCCTGTATTTCCAAAAGGACAAAGCGATCTTCACTCTATGTCGTCAATGCTGCATCAACTAATGCCCGCTCTCTTCTCGGACCCTACCCACGCAAACTAATGGCGCAGCTGCGAAAGGCATGCCCATCAAAAAGCCCAATAGTGCACTGGAGCAACTTGACATCGAGCGTGGTGTCTGCGTGCCTTTCCGAAAGTACTCCCCGGAAATGGTATGCTGCACTACGAGCACTTGTGTTACGAGGTTGGTTAGCTGAAATTTGGTTTTAACTATGCCCATTTCCATAATTGATAGGTCAGGAGTAAAGTCTTGGGATCAAGTGGATCTGTACTATCCCTCGCTAGTCGGGGAGTGGAGATCATTTGGAAACTAGGATTTTATTGGTCATCTCTGGTGTATGACTACTTGGTTGGACGCGATGAAGAAATTGTTCCATTCCATACCGCCAGCTCCGCAATCTTTTATGTGATCTCGGGCCGTCATTCATAAAAGCAGGACAGGTTAAATTCTTTTCCCTTTCTGATTAATCTCATTGAAGAAAAATAAGACTTCACTTGTTCTATCTGTTCTGTCTTACAATTCCAACATTGTCTAGTTACATTATTTTTTCAGGTTCTAGCTAATAGGCCTGATATTATTCGCGAGGATTATATGAGCGAACTGTGTATCCTACAAGATGACGTTCCTCCGTTTGCTAACCAGGTACACGGTTGCAGTCGAATGCTTTTACAAATTGTTCTAGACAGTGGACACATGTTGTGGAAAAGGCTCATGAAATCAGGATGATTAACTAAGCTTTGCTTATTGCTGTATACCTGGTAGGTGGCCTTTTCCATAATTGAGGAAGAACTTGGCCAGCCTCTAGAACAACTATTCAGCAAAATTTCATCAGAGACAATAGCAGCTGCAAGTCTGGGCCAAGTTTACCGTGCCACGCTAAGAGAAACTGGCGAGGATGTTGCTATCAAGGTTCGTGTTCCTTTCATTTACTTTTCTTACTTGAGATACTCTGACGTTTGTGACTTGATGCACCATTTAGTGGGGTTCTTTAACAAAGATGACTATAAACATAGTCTATCCCCTTCTCCCTGATGAAATTTGCGTCCTTTATAGCCTGCATCATTCATGAAAATGCTTATATATACTCTAGTAGAATCAGAATGTCCAGATGTTGATACTACTATTGAAGTATATGTGGATTGCCCAACCTTCTCTGTCAGTTTGGATTTTTGGTTCTACTGGCTGGTGCATGAAACTTGATATAGTATCAGATCCTAAAGGTCTTGGGGTTCAAGTCTGGGCTTTCGGGATTTAAATATAAAAAATTGCCTGCCCTATTTGTGTCCATGTTTAAGCCTTATTGATTTGAGCCACACATGAGAGGGGGTGTTAAGGTGTATGTGGATTGCCCTACTAGTTGATGCAAGAAACTTAATAACTACCACAATTATCTTTTACTTTTTGCTAAATTCATAAACCATCTATTTGGCTTGTAAACTGAATGAGTTCATTTTATGCTTATCTCTTTGGTTTCAATCATACTACAGGTTCAGAGGCCAGGGATTGAGCCAATAATATTCCGAGATCTGTTCCTTTTCCGCACTTTGGCTTCCTTTTTGAATGGGATTAGCCTTCAAAAACTAGGCTGCAATGCAGAGCTTATTGTTGATGAATTCGGTGAAAAACTTTTGGAAGAGCTTGATTACACTCTTGTGAGTATTTTCTTTGTGCCTTTTTCTTGTTGATGTCAAGTTGCCCGCATGTTTCAGCAAGAATTTCAAGTTGATATTTTTGATATATTTTAAAATTAAGTGATCATGTATATATGTGAACACTCATGCCTTTAATAGTTCAAAGATGTTCTGTTTCCTGAATGGCTCAAAGGTGCATGAAGCTCTTCTAACACTTCGAAATAAAAGTAACTTCTCATCAGTAGTGATGTATTGCCGCAAAAATAAAACTAGTGATGTATTGTGTATGAAAATTACAGAAGCATATGTAATGTATAATTTGTAGAATAATTCTGGGATACCTTTTTGTGAGTAGTTAAAAAATGATCAGAATTTTTAGTTCCTTAATAGCTAGAGATATATTGTATCATACAAATGGTGCGTGCATGTTTGAAGAAAATATTGGCACATGAATAGATGTTGGTAGCACACAGAATGGTTAATCTACCAATACTCCTTTTGTTCATACCATAATCATGATCGTTCACATCATAATCACGATCTTTCACTGTTTTCACTAACAAAGCAACAAATTATAATTTTGGATGCACCCAATGAATGGAAAATATGATAAATGCTTCAGATGGTACATGTAGTACTAAGCACTTAACCATTCTGATGCGGAAAACTCATAAGTATCAATGGATGTGCTTGCTTGTTATTTCTGGAGGACACGGCAGTGGCTTGTATGTTCTGATTAATGCAGCCTTTCAGTGCAATAACCAACCAATTGTTCAGCATTTTTTTTAGGTTCACTGTATGTACTGCACCTACAATGCACGAGTGCAGTAAATAGGAAATCTTAATTAATTTAATGACCGAAGGCATAACAAGTGCAGTCTCAAAACCTTCTTATCTCCTCGCACGGAGGTATTGCAACCTTTTATGTCATTAAGATACTATAGGTGTTTCCATTCCAGCAACACAGTTTTTATGTTTCAATTTTTATTTTGGTGATGAATGTCTGAATGGGAGTTGACGACCTTTCTTTTCTGCGCAATCAGGAAGCTAGAAACATCGAGGACTTCATAGTAAATTTTAAGAATGATCCAACTGTGAAGATCCCTCTAGTATATAATAAGTTTTCAGGTTCTCGTGTTCTGGTGATGGAATGGATAGATGGAATCAGATGCACTGATCCACAGGTTTGTAGAATTCATCATATCAACTTTTACTTATTTCTAAGGTGGATTAGTTCATATAAAATTTGTAGCATCATTGAGTTTTCAATTTATTCCCTCAGGCTATAAAAAGAAGCTGGGATTGATGTAGAAGGCTTTCTCACAGTTGGAGTGAGTGCAGCACTGCGCCAGTTGCTTGAATTTGGCCTTTTCCATGGAGATCCACATCCTGGAAATGTTTTTGCGATGCGAGATGGGCGCATTGCTTACGTCGACTTTGGCAATGTCGCTGTCCTTAGCCAGGTCTGACATTTTGGTTGTTTGGCAGTGGCAGAATTCGTCTTTCGAGTGCAATTGATTGGATTCTTATTTTTGCTTGCCTGTCAATATATAATCAATAATCTATCATGCATACCCTACTACAAATGATTCTTTAGTAGGAAAAACTGTTCACTTAGAAATAAGTCTTATCAAAAGACAAGAAATGATAACCTTCCTTATTCTGAATGCATTCTTGTGATTTACTGCATTGGTAGATAAGAAATTGCTCACATTTTCTTATTGTCACTGTTTCTCATATATGCAGCAAAACAAAGAAATCCTGATTGATGCTGTAGTTCATGCTGTAAATGAAGACTATGCAGAAATGGCAAATGACTTCACAAGGCTTGGTTTTCTTGCTAGTGGAACAGATGTTTCCCCAATTATCCCAGCTCTGGAAGCTATTTGGCAAAACTCGGCTGGAAAAGGCTTGGCAGACTTCAATTTCAGGAGTGTGACTGGTAATCCCTATTTCCTAAATTCTTATCCTGCTCATAAATGTATATATGTCTGCTTGATATCTTGTCAGTTTACATGTTTGTGGGGTGAATGTTCTTGATCATTAGTTCATGATACTTTTTAACGCTCCCTTGTGGGTGCTCACACATGTTGAAACATTCTTTTGTTTTGCTTCCCTTAATGATGAATTCTTAGTGTTAACACCGCTCTATATGTTCATGTATACTTCATTTGCTAATGAATGAAACTGAAAATTACAGGGAAGTTTAATCAGCTCGTGTACAATTACCCTATCCGCATCCCAGAAAGATTTTCTTTGGTCATTCGCTCTTTGTTGACACAAGAAGGAATTTGCTTTACTCTTAAGCCTGAATTTAAGTTCCTTGAGGTATGACATTTGCTACCTTTTTAGTTATGAAAACAATAGTGTACATTTGTTTGGTTACTTATGCCCTTCACTGTATGTTTCTTCATATTTAGGTCGCATATCCGTATATAGCAAACCGTCTTTTGACAGATCCAAATCCTGCTCTCCGTGAACGGCTGATACAGGTATGCTATAATTTCTAAGAACGCTCTTAACATGACCCCAATTGGTAATGTGAAAAGCATTGGTACACGGGTACAGAAAAAAAACAGCAAGCTTTTATTTTCTCGAATACGCAGGAGCCACTGTTGTTTATAACATTTCTGAGATATTATCACCATTTCCCCACCAGGTGTTATTCAAAGATGGATTGTTCCAGTGGAAACGACTAGAAAACCTTATAGTTCTTGCCAAGGAAAACGTGTCAAAGATGAGTACCAATCCTGCACTGAAGAGCAATAGCCTGTGAGTAGTGAACCCACTGTTTCTGTCATGCTGTATCTGTCTAGCTGTTCCTGCAAGTATTCTGATCTTTCATTCTTTCGTACTGCAGGCAAACTGTGTCAAGTCAAAACTGGAGAAGAAACTGGATCTCACTGACACAATAAAAGATGGAGCACGACTGTTCCTTATTGATTCTGGGATCAGGAGACAACTTGTGATGGCTTTCACCGAGGACTCCAGGTTGCACGTAGACGAGGTACTATTCTACATAGACTGGTCAATCTTGATTCAAGGGATCGAATGCAACTTACCACTACGGCCACGAACTATATATGAGATGTAAATTTCTCGACGATGGATCACCGCAACCCGTTTCTCTCCTTTGCAGCTTGTTGATGTATACAAGCTGGTGGAAGATCAGATAGACATACCTTCGGTTGCTCTTGAGGTTCTCCAGGGTAAGTCGATCAAACTCCGTTTTTCATGCTCTTGTCGTTCGTGGAAACATTTCTCCCTGCTTAGCGGTTCACATGTCTATCGTACTCTCCTGCGCAGATTTGCCATCGGTAGCGCGCGATTTCATGCTTTCGTGGAGTGATTCTGTTCTGTCGGATCGCTAAAACTAACCCAGCCAAACAGCTGGACAGCAAGCGAAGACCTGCTAGTTAGGAACAGCAAGAAACTTACCTCGAGTTAATCTGCATAGAGATATAGATAGATAGACAAGATTCTTCCCCTATTCTTTGGTGGGGCACTCCTGTATAGCAAGATTTGCTCGACTGATCTGCACATGTCACTTGTATAGTGGAACAGGGACCTGTATATAACTTTGAGTTTGTAATATTCTGGAACGAAAACAGCATACAGGTATAGCATATGCAAAGGGGTATGCTGATTTGTATACGATTTCCTGGTGTACACATGGGTATCTTGGCTTGAACTCGTACGGCCCGTCCAACTCTAACAATGACCTTCTAAAATGTCAAATTGGTAGAGATCCCGGTCAATCTCGACCATGGTTCTGATGTAAAAATAAAAATAGAAAATCTCGACCCTGTTCCAATTTAGACCATCCCGCCGACCTTCCCCGAGGACGATGATGACTGACATGTACAACGCCAATGGAAACAAATGAAAGGTGAAAATATGGTTTTCATTTGTTTAATTTGTACAACACACAGTAATAACTTTACATGAAAATTTGTACAACTCACTGCTTTTTGTAATTATGATAATGTAGTGAACAATCATATATGGGGATGATGAATGGAGTGGTAGGCATAGATGACATGTCTTTGTCCACTCCGTTTGAGGAGGACTTTGCTTTGAAAACAAAGGTGGGGGGGGGGGGGGGGGGCAATTTCGATTTGGAGGGGGATAAAGCTTTAGTCATGGCATGACAGAGTTTAACCCCTTATCCGATAACTGGGACCGGACCGATCAAAGTATGAAGACCTACTAGGCGCATTGCATATTACTATCATCGCAATGTGTCTGTTTCGCTCAATTATATTCAAAGTAGGTGATAAGATTTTTTAATTAAGCCTTATAGACCGAAAATGAAAGACTAGTAGCTTAATGATTCGACAAAAGAAAAAAAGAAAACGAATTGTGCTCAATCTGCGCCGCCATGGAGTCTAGTCCTGCGCCGCCGCCGATCATCATGTGCCCTAGCTCTCCGATGACCACCCCGTCCAGCAGCGCTAGCCCTCCATCGGCCTCGACCATGACCCCCGCCCTCCGCCACCTCGTCCGTGATCCCACACCTCCCGGCCATGCCCATGAGCCATTGCTCTATGCCAGTCGTGACTCGCCTTTTGGAGCACGCATCACTACCGCTCGTAATAAGCAACGGTGTCACCGATCCTTTGTGCACCTGCCCATACAATTTACTTTCCTTTAAAAAAAATGTATATACACACACAAACTTATCTGTTTATGTCAAACTGCAGGTGTTGTTCAAGCTCGACCAATCTTCTCATTTTCTGAAATCTTATGATGCACTTCTTAATGACAAACTGCAGATTGAGCACTTCTTAACCTAGGCGACACGGGGGGCGAGATCCGCCCCGGCCCAAAAGCCTCCTCCCACGTCCTCTCTCCCCTGCCGCCGCCGGAGGCCACGCCTGTAGCCTGGCCGGTGATGGCGGCAGCGGGGCTTTCCCTCTCGAGTGCTAGCTGCGTCTTCCCCTGGCGGCGGCGGCGCACGGAACTGCAAGGCACCGGCGGCGTGGAGCGGCGGGTACCCGGCGGGGAGTGTGACAGCGGCATCGGCCTGAATGCGATATCATGGCGAGAAGCCCTATGTGACGCCCGATCGCGGATCTCGCCGTACCAGATGGGTTTGGTGGTCGGCGGATCTGGTGAGCGTCTACAGGCGGGCATGGTGGGCCTGACGACGCCGGCCTAGGCACCATGGTGGCGCCATGGCCGGTCAGGCGGCGTCGGCCTGGATTCTCCATCCAGTCCCCGGCATCGATGGCGGTGGTTTGTGTACAAGTTGCTTGATGGAGGTCCTCTGTTCAGATCCGGGTGAAAAACTGGCCAAGGCCGACGGTGACGGCGCTGGTATGCGGCGTTTCCTTCTTGAAGGCATCGCCAAGGAGAAGTTCAAGATAGTTATCTGCTACCTTCGAGGGAAACCATAGACCAGTAGATCGGATGACGATGATGCGTTGGTGTCGTTTCCTCCTTGGGACGTCATTCTTGGAGACGTACACGGGATCGAGGGACCAGTGGGCGGCTTCCTTGGTGGAGCGGTGCTTCATCCTACACATTGATGACGGCGGATCTCGGCGGCGTGGCGCAGTGGAGACTCGGCGCCCGATGCACGAGGATGGACTCGCGCAGGAGGACGACCCTGTCTGGCGTTGTGGTGGCGTCGATGGCAGAGAGACCTGGCACGGTAGATGCAACAGTACATCTCTGAAGATGGATTGATGGCAGGTGGCTGCGGCGGCCTCATACCCGGCAGGCGTCCTGGACCTCCTGGTTGGGACCTTAGGTCTTAGATATTAGGTTTGGCTGCGAGGTCTGTTTGGTACTAGGCCCAGACTATCAGCATCCATACATCAACATGATAGGAATACCGACAGATGTTGCCTAGACGGTGGCTTTAGGCTTACTTTTGTATGACCTTGTAAGGTCTTATGTGAATTTTTAATAAAGTGGTTGTATGCATCGTCCAGATGCAGAGGCCGGGGTCCTCGCCCATTTCGAAAAAAAAAGAAACTTCTTAACGACAACTTGGTGTTGGCGCTCATGCGTTGGATGAATTTTAGATGACCTTTCTGCCAATATTTGCTAGGAGATTATCATTTTCTTTCTGAATATTTATGTCTGATTATTGTATTTCTTCGGAATATTTATGTCTAAATATTCATCAAAATGGCCATGGTGGAATTTCGAACCGCAGTGCAAGAATCTTGTTTGCTCCAGTTTATTGCATAGAAGTGATGTTGAAATCATTGTCTGCTTATGACCTTATGTCCTTGAGTGCATGGCATAGACTATCTAATTAATCAAATGCACCCATCTGAGTGTGAGCCTCCTCTCCTCTGTCCTGAATTTGTCGCACACAATAGCAGAAAATTCAGCTGACTGTAGATAGACAAGACATATTTCTGGAACCAATTCACATTCATTCTGTAAATCTGCAATTTCAGTATGTACAGTAGTAGCAAAAGAGCAAAGATTTCTTGTATCCATTCAAGTATTTTCTGTACATCCACTTCCATTCAGATGCAGCAAAACGATAAGGCTTCGTCCCCACTTCTCCTTTGGCGGCACCTGCTTCACCCCGAGTGGCGTGTCCGGTGGTGACATCGCTTCACTCAGTCAGGGAGGGGGGCGTGGGCAGGCGGCCTTCACCCCTTCCTCTCCCTTGGCGCCGGCGGTTGGTATGGTTCCGGTGGCGGCTCTGGGGTCCGGCCACCGGCCGGCCTTGTGAGGCGTCCATGACTCTAGGAGGTTGTTTGGCTGTTCCAGTTCAGTCGAGCTCTGTTGGGGGTTGGGCAGGAGGCCCCACCTCAAACGGGCCTACGCGGGAGGAGGTCATTGCGTTTGGAGGGATCTCGGATCCTGTTTCTGAAGGAGGACGGATGAGCAGTCGTCTTCAGGAGCAACCGGATGTTGATGACATGCAGCTGAGGTGCGCTATGCGGGCGGCCAAGCTTCGTGATGTTGAGGTCACTATTGGTATGTCAGTCAATACGTCTAATTTGATTTTGCATTTTTCCAATGATGAGATTGTTCACAATGCAAATCAACTAGGGGTCTCACTAGGTAGTAATGGTAATGAAATCACTAGATCAGTTAATGATATCCTTGATCTAGAAGCGGAGCGCGCTTTGGAAATGATTCGTAATCTAGCTGCTGTTAGACCCATGAACGATTCCGACATAGACGCGTTGGGAGTCAGGGTTCTTGATAGTTTTTGTGCGGATCTTGCTCCTACACTTCCTGAGACAGAGGAAGATGAAAATTTAAGTTCCCCTAGGGACTCAATCCATGTTGATGTCCCAGAGGTTAGGTCCACGGAGGCCGGTTGTGAGGATCGGTTGACAGACCAAAATAAGCCTAAGCGGAAGTGGAAACGGAAGGTTTATCAAGTTTCAGCAGTACGTAGAAGTGCTAGGATCCGTACCTCTAAAAAATTTCATGATGAAATATGAGAGGAATTTTTTGAAATAGCAGAGGTCTTAAAGACTTGGCTAAAAGAAGGTTTCTAGCCGAAGCGTCTATTGAACACAAGCTGGACTTTATCGCCCTTTCCGAAACTGGAAGGGCCAACTTCACCCCCCAGTTTCTTAGCACTCTTTCTAGGGGTGTCCACTTCGAATGGCATTGTCTACCTCCAAGAGGAAGGTCCGCTGGGATCTTACTTGGAGTTAAGTGCGATTCGTTGGAAGTTCGGAGTGTGGTCATGGGGGACTTTGAGGTAAAATTTCGGGTCAGATCAAAGGCCGATGGGTTTAATTGGGCATTGATGGCGGTGTATGGTGCCGCGCAACCAGAAGTCAAACCTGATTTTTTGGCTGATCTCGTCCGTATTTGTGGTAGCGAGCAGCTCCCAATTCTCGTTGGGGGCGATTTTAACATTATTCGCAGAAGGGAGGAAAAGAATAATGAGAATTTTGACGGCAGATGGTCGTTATGTTCAATACCATAATCGAAAGCTTGGATCTTAGAGAGATAGAGCTTTCTGGTAGGAAATTCACTTGGGCTAATTCGTTACCAAACCCGACTTTTGAGAAGTTGGACCGTGTCCTCGCCAGCATCGAATGGCAGTAGAAGTTTTCCCTGGTAACAGTCCAAGCGTTATCGCGCGCAGTCTCGGATCACACTCCGTTGCTAATTGATTCTGGTGAGGCCACCCATGTGGGGAATAAAAATTACTTTACTTTCAAATTATCGTAGTTTGAAAGAGAAGGGTTCCTTGATCTGATAGCAAGGGAATGGGCTAAAGATTTAGGAGGGAGGTCTCCTGTTGAAAGATGGCAGAATAAGATTCGGCATCTACGAAGATTCCTTCGTGGATGGGCAAAGCATACACATGGGATATATAAGGCTGAGAAGGAAAGGCTCCTTCTACTTATTCAATCCCTCGATATTAAGGCTGAACCCACTATTTTAGATACTAGAGAGCTGGAAACTAAAATGGAGGCGGAGTTGAGACTGAAAGAACTGCTTCGAGAGGAGGAATTGAAGTGGGCATTGCGAGCTAAAGTTCGCAAAATCATCCAAGGGGATGACAACACTCAGTTCTTTCATATGATTGCAAATAACAAGCACCGAAAGAAAAAGATATTTCAGCTTGAGAAAGACGAGGGGACGATTCTAGGACAAGAGAACCTTAAAGTTTATATAACTAATTACTATAAGCAGTTGTTTGGACCTCCGGAGGATAATTTTGTATCCTTAGATGAGTCCAGGGTTGAGGATGTCCCTCAACTTGCGGCAGATGAGAATGATATTCTGACCGCTCCATTTATGGAGAAAGAGGTGTTTGAGGCCATTGCACAAATGAAAAACAATAAGGCTCCAGGGCCGGATGGTTTTCTGGCAGAGTTTTATAAAAAGTGCTGGCATATCATCAAAGGAGATTTGCTCCCGATGTTCCATGACCTATTCTCTAGACAACTTCAGTTGTTTCAATTAAATTTTGGAACGATAACTTTACTTCCTAAGAAAACAGAGGCTGTTTGTATCGAGCAGTTCAGGCCTATCTGTCTTCTTAATGTAAGTTTCAAAATTTTCACCAAGGCCGGGACGAACAGGCTTACGCAAATTGCGCACTCTGTGGTGCACCCGTCCCAAACTGCTTTCACACGCAAAAAGGGAATGTTGGGATTAAAGTGAATGATGACATAGGTCACTACTTCCAAACACATAAAGGACCGAGGCAAGGAGATTCGATGTCACCTATTCTTTTCAACATAGTGGTCGATATGTTGGCAATTCTTATAGGAAGGGCTAAGGAGGCGGGCCAGGTAGGAGGCCTTGTCCCGCACTTAGTTGACGGAGGTGTATCCATCCTGCAGTACGCCCCTAGCACTCCAATATCCATCCCTGTATAGCATTGTTCAGCGTAGAGACGCTTACGTTGCAACAGTGCTGCAGTCTACTCCGCTCAACATTCATTTTAGGAGAACGCTAATAGGGAGCCGTTGGGAAGCCTGGCTCAATCTTGTGAGAAGATTGATGGATGTCCAGTTGTCTCAACTGCCCGACAAGTTGTGTTTAAAACTAACTAAGAGTGGAGAGTTTTCGGTTAAATTCATGTACTTGGATGTTATCAACTCTAGCGCGATTCCCCGATCGAAACATGTTTGGAAAGTCAAAGTTCCTTTGAAAATCAAAGTGTCTATATGGTTTGTACATAAACAAGTTATCTTAATCAAGGACAATTTGGCAAAACGCAATTGGACAGGTTGTACGAGATGTAGCTTATGTGACCAACATGAATCAATCAAACACTTCTTTCTCGATTGCCTCTGGCAAAAATTATGTGGCGGACGGTTAACATAGCATTCAACATTACTCCTTCGAATTCCATCACCATGTTATTTGGGGCGTGGCTTGATGGGATAGATCTTGACACGGCGAGACACATTCGTGTAGGAGTTTGTGCGTTGTTATGGGCAATCTGGAATTGCAGAAATGATTTGATCTTTAACAGAACAACAAATATTCTTTTTTGCAGGTTATCTTCAGAGCCACTGCGTTGATCCGTATGTGGTTGCTACTCACTCCGACGGAGGTCTGAGAGCGTTTGGTTACTGGATCTACCCGGTGGGAGATGGTAGCACATGATATTTTCAACTGGTTTGGATGGCGGTCATGTAATAGGATAGACATTTAGTGTTCCTATCTTTTTTTGCCAGCCGGTTGTGGCTTTTCTACTATTGTGTTGCTCTCTGTGAGCCTTCTTTTCGTTTTTGTTCGAGACTTGGAGACTTAGAGGGTGCTTGGATACGTTTTAGTCTCATGACTAAAAATAGTGGGACTAAAACTTGCTAACCTCACCCATGCTTGGATCCAAATACTAAAGAGACTAAAATCAAGTTATTGAGCATTTATTATCCTCCAAACCCTCCAATCCAGAACTCGCATGTGTTAAAGAAGAGGAATTAAATAAGGAGAGAGAGGGCTAATACATATTTTAGTAGGTTTCCTACGACTAAAAATTTTTAGCCTCAAGACTAGTCCTAGCCTCTCTTTAGTCAGGGGTGGTTGGAACTTTAGCCTCTAAAAGAGACTATTTTTAGTCAGACTAAAAATAGTCCCTTGGATCCAAGCACCCTTTTAGGGTCTGTTTGGTTTTAATAAGTCACCCGACTTATAAGTCAGGTGACTTAAAACTAGTGACTTATAAGTCACGCCTGTTTGATTGTCACCTGACTTATAAGTCACATGACACACCTTTCCAAAACAATCAACATCATGCAGGTGGCGTGACCCACGCAAAAGGAGGTGACTTATAAGTTTTAAGTTGGAGTGGAGCAACTTATGACTTATAAGTTGGGCTGATTTATAAGTCGGGTCTGTTTGGCAAAATAAGTCACTTTTTTCACTTTTCGACTTATAAGTTGGTGACTTATTTGGAACCAAACAGGGCCTTATGTTGAACCTTTTGCTTATTAATAATTATGTCCGTATGCATCATTCTGATGCAGAGGCTGGGGTGAACCTCTTTCCAAAATAAAAAGAATTGTACATCCCATTCATTCAGTTACAGCAAAAACACCAACGGTTTTGCTCTACAGCGAAACAGCACCTTCGAAGGGCAAGGAAGCCGCCGGGACGCTGTCGCAGGGAGGCAGCACGGCAGCCGCCGGGTCTCCGTCGCGTGGGCCAGCACGAGGTCGCCTGTGGGCAGCGCCAGGTCGCTGGGCCGCGGAGGTCACCATGGCGCGGGGGCATCACGGCGAGCGCGTGTATGCAGTCCAGTAACGATGTCAAAGAGGGATTCGTGCGGCTAGCTTGGCGGCCAGTCTACACGCGCGGTACAGCAGCTAGTAGTGCACTAGTGCTAGTAATTTAGCAGCTGGCGCGTGTGCATCGTGAACGTGGAGATCGAGGCCACCAACTAACAACCATCAATCAAGTCTCTCGCGCGCATGCATGAGACCGACCGTTGAAATGGCCGGCGCCGCCGCGTCGGCGCAATGCATGCATTGGCTGGCCGTAACGGATGTTATTAACTCGGCGGCGCCGGCGCAATGCATGCATTGGCTCGCCGTACGCACGTCTCGGTTATTAACTCCACGGTGTTCGACCCAAAGCAGCAGCCTAGCTAGCTAGCTTCGTTTCCCAAGCCATCAGTAAATTATGGTGCGCCGACGTTTAGTTTGCCAAGGGAGCTTGCTAGTACTATAAGTACGCACGCCTGGTGGAGGGCAAGTCAAGGTAGCAGCGACTGAGAAGGGTTAGATCGGCCTCAGAGCTAGAACACGCAGGCTCCATGGCGTGCTTTCGTGTTCGTTCAAGCGCTGCGGCTTTGGTCGTCGTCACCATGCTCCTGCTCCAAGCTTGCAGTGAAGGTAGTCAATGTAGTACGTACGTAAGCATGGATCCGCATGCATGCTAATTCTTCATCTTTTGCTCACTTGTTTTGCTTCTGCTAGTTTCAGCATCTTCCTCGCCGCAGCGGCATCAGCATCAGTCCCGCAAGATGTTGCTCAGCGTCGATGCATCTTCCATGTCATCGAGCGGCGGCGGAGGCCACTCGGCGGAGCCGTTGGAGCTGGAGGAGTGCTCGAAGGACCTCCTGGAGGTTTCTCAGAACAACGCGCCGAGCATGGCCGGCGGCATCCCGACCTACAGCGTCGAGATCACCAACACCTGCATCGACTGCGCCTTGTGCGACGTCCACATCGCATGCGGCGACTTCGCCTCAAATGACGTCATCGACCCAGACAAGTTCCGCCGCCTTGCCTTCAACGACTGCCTCGTCAATGGCGGCGGGTCCATCGAGCCCAGCTTCCCTGTCTCGTTTCAGTACGGCAACTCCTTTCCCTACCCGATGACAGTCGCGTCCGCCTCCTGTGACTGTAACTAGCTAGGGTACGAATGAAGCTATCTATTTTCGTTACAAATAAAATCAAGTAGAGCTTGGCTACCGGCTAGTGGTCTAATCTTAGTTCTGGAGCTACTGTTATCTACTATCAGTGTATATGGCGTCGAGGACTTGTTGAACCGAGTCCAATGAAAAACATTTTAAAGTTCTCCCATTTTAGTAAATGTCAGTCAGCCTTCAGCCAACCTTCAGTCCCTATCTTTGTCCATATATGTCACTTAGTATAAGGCGATGAGCAAGAGGGAATAATGATAAGAAAATAGGCTCACAAATGTTGGAGAAAATCCATCATTAGTTAGATAATTTAATTTATGGGTTTAGCTAGGACACGAAGTCTCAGTTGACTGACGTGAGCATCGTACGTATAGGCATGCCTCGATCGATTGATGAGTGTAGGCCTTCCTCTTCGTTCACGTGGGCTGAGTGTACGACGCTTTTCTTAAGTGGGCTGCTTTCCCTTTGTTTTGTCCTTCCAAAAGCTTGTCACGTGCTGGGCTGTCTTCTTTTGCGGTGCCTATTTTTCTTAAGTGTGTTGGGCTGTCTAGTCTCCTATTTGGTTGGTTACTTTTTTTTGTATTTGGCCTGACAAGTATATCAGTGTCTGTGTCAATGTTGCCAGGCGTGCAGTGCGTCTCCATGAAACATAACATGATGCATAAAAAAATGTGTTTGTATTATTGAGCACATAATTTTGACACAAGAAAAAGAAAGATAAATTAAAGAACATCTCTGGTTGAACTAAAAGTGAGCTTCATGGTGCATGTCGTGAAAACCGCTAAAAAAGGGGAAGCAGGTAGTAGAAAACTGAAGGTCACTCTCAGATCAACAAAAATGTAATTTGGAACAAGACTAATGTTGCATATGCCTAGTCTGGGACCATCTACTCCTTTCTTAGTGTATATCACTAGTTTTAGGTGATCCGCGGGGAAAAAATATTTTAAATAAAATAATAAGTTACACACGGATGACGGACATGCAATTGCGTGTGATCAACGTGTGAGCGATCAGATGATAATATTTTGAGAAGAAAAGGTTGCATAGAAATGACGAGCATGCAATTGCACATGGACGATTGACATGTGGCTGGCACGTGCATTACCGGCACTATCTTATAAAAATAAAAATATATTAAGTTGTACATGGATCGATGGGCATGGCCATACAGGCGACTGTGCGGCCCATGGGTTGCAAGTCGAGTGGCGTTATTTAAAATAAAAATCTTAACATCACTAATAAGAAAAGAAAAAAAAAACAAAACCCAAAATCCAAAAACACAAAAAAAATAGAAAGTAGAAAACGAAAAAGTTAAAAGTAAATCCATGATATCGGTCTGCCCAAGCAACCGCCCGCCCGCCCCACACACACCCTAGTTTTGCTCGAGTGGTGTCACTTGCAATTGCATACCCGCCCGCCCCACACACACACCCTAGTTTTGCTTGAGTGTGTTACTTGCAATTGCATGCAGACTACAACATATGTGGTTGCGCATGGGAGGACGTGCAACTAGTGTCGGACATGCAACTAGCCCGCCCCCTCTCCCGCCGCCCCCAGGCAAAACAAAGGTCCAGTTGCAACTATGTTGGGGGACATGCAGTTGCGGTCAGGTGCGGCGCTTGCAGTTGGAGGCCTAGTGTTGGACGTGCAACTGGCCCGCCCTCTCTCTCGCCGCCCCCTCCGACAAAACAAAGGTCCAGTTACAACCATGTTGGGGACATGCGATTCTTGTAAGGTGCGGCGCTTGCGATTCTTGAACTGTTGTCGGGCTTGCAACTGGCCCGCCCCCTCTAGCGGCGCCCCTCCCCCGACAGAACAAAAAAGTCTAGTTGCGGTCGGGTTACAAGACATGCAGTTGCGGTCGGGTGTGACACTTGCAGTTGCATTCCTAGTGTCGGACATGCAACTGGCCCGCCCCCTCTCCCGCCTCCTCCACCGACAAAACAAAGGTCTACTTGCAACCATGTTGGGGGACATGCAAATTTTGGTCGGGTGCGGCGCTTGCAGTTGTGGGGATGTTGTTGGGCTTGCAACTGGCCTGCCCCTCTAGCGGTGCCTCCTCCGACAGAACAAAAAAGTCCAGTTGCGGTCGGGCTAGAAGACATGCAGTTGCGGTCGGGTGCGACACTTGCAGTTGCATGCCTAGTGTCGGACATGCAATTGGCCCGCCCCCTCCGTCAAAACAAAGGTCCAATTGCAACCATGTTGGGGAACATGCAGTTGCGGTCGGGTGCGGCGCTTGCAGTTGCGGGGCTGTTGTCGGGCTTGCAACTGGCCTGCCCCCTCCAACAGAACAAAAAAGTCTACTTGCGGTCGGGTTACAAGACATGCAATTGCAAATGGGGCACAACAATCAGAGTTGTGTGCCTGGTTGCATACATGCAACTCCACAATCACCCACTGTCGGTGTTCTGGGAACGGGGGTCCCCAGACTTGCCTGCCTGCGGCCCACAGCGTGGCTAGGCAGCAGGCCGTATGACCCATCTTCATCAACAAGGCATCCAAGACCTTCGCGAGGGTCCAAGCCTCGCGAGGCGGACGACGCAAGACTTCCTCTGGAGTAGCCTAGCCAGGCAGGCTCACGAGGAGCGGAGATATCAAGGCGGGGCAAACCTCGCGAGACACTCGTGACGTAAGCCATGACGAACAGCGCCAGGCGGGCGCCAGTGCACGCAGCGTCCCCATTTCCTGTTTGGTGCTAAGGAGGCAAGCGCAGAAGAAGAGTATCGAGGCATCATGCAAAGGTTGCCATATTGGTGCAACAAGACCAAGACCAGGAGGACGGCAAGGCGCAGGTCATCGTGGAGCCCAAGACGGCGTCACCCCAGGGCTTTTCGCATGCGAAGACCGCTTTTGTCAGGATCTCTTGTACTAGCCGTCCCCCTTCAAATTTGCCCGCCGTTGTTGGCTCCTTTCCCGCTCAACATTTAAGAAGAGGACCAGGGCCTATATAAGTAGAGCTAGCCACCACAGGGGAGAGGATCGAGCAATTCATCGGCCACTCGCACCACAAGTTCATACACGCAAGAACACCTCAACCTCAGGAGGCTGTTCTTCCCTTGTACTGTTAATCATCAGCCCAAGAGGCAATTCACCACCACCACACTGGAGTAGGGTATTACACCACAACGGTGGCCCGAAGCAGTATAAACCCCGTGTCTCTTTCTGTGTTGTGAGTTCGTCGAGTTCGTTCGCAAGATCTTAGCGAGCTAGAGCATAGATCGGTAGGAGGGAAAGACTTCGCGCGCACCCCAGTGTTCGAACCTTAAGGGTTTGCCGGAACCCCACATCCAACATTTAGCGTGCCAGGTAGGGGTGCGCCGTAGTTTCCCTTCCATCGATTCATTGCTCCGTCGCTCCGTCGTTTCCATGGCGGACGCTCGCCGTGTTCGAGCTGAGCGTCGGGCTGCCCTCTCTGCCCGCGTCGCTCAGACGGCTCCTGTAGGCGGGCCACCTCGTCGTTCTCCGTCTCCCGTCGCAAACGCTGCCACCGGCCCGGCGGGGAACGAGCAGCAGGCATCCTCGCTGCATCCTTCGGTGCGGCAAGATGGCCGCACCGCTACTCCATCGCTCACCCCTGCTGGTTCTTCGTCCCGCGCGCACCGCGCTCCCATGGAGGCACGAGCCGCGCTCATCGCGGCGAACGAGCTCCTGCGCTACCGCCCTGTCGATGACGTCTACGAGGAGTGGCTCGACCGCGTCGCCGAGCTCGTCCGCGCCGCAGGGGGCTCTCCATCGCCGTGCAACTCCCTGCCTCCTCCTCAACCAGCCGCGGGCGACGGAGCTCATGGCGTGCCTCCACCACCTCACCCCCAAGACGGTGCCTTGGCACCAAGGCGCGCACCTCCGTGGCGTGATCCACCGTGCCCGGCGCACGTGCGCGAAGAAAGAAGCTGCCAAGAAATCCCGCGGCCGCGAGAAGCTGCGCCGGCGCTCCTCGCGCCAACTTCGTTAAGATCACAGACCGCGCAGCGGCGCAGCGCGAACCCCGTCAAGACCAAGCTCCACCCCCGAAGCGGGCCCCGGCAACCACAGCCGGCTGCCGTGCCTTCACCCCCGAGCTGCGTAGCGTCGCCTGGCCAGGCAAGTTCAAGCCAGACCTGCCTCCTTGCTACGACGGCACCGCGGACCCCGCGGAGTTCCTGCAGCTCTACGAGCTGAGCATCAAAGCAGCCAACGGCGACGAAAAAGTCATGGCGAACTGGTTTCCCATGGCTCTCAAGGATGGGGCCCGCTCTTGGCTCCTGGACCTGCAACATGGCACAATCTCCTCCTTGGGCGAGATGCGCGACCGCTTAATCGCCAACTTCCAGGGCACTCGCGACCGCCCACCGATCATGGGTGACTGCGCGCATCAAGCAACAGCCTGGAGAGACTCTCCAGAAGTACATCCAGCGCTTCAACAACACCCGCCTCAAGATCCCCAAGGTCACGAACGAGGGCATCATCTCCGCGTTCTTCGACGGTGTCCGTGACGTCAAGATGAAGGAAGAGCTGGCTATCCACGAGGAGCTCTGCACTTCTCAGGAGCTGTTCAACTTGGCGACCAAGTGCGCAAGAGCTGAGGAGGGGCGTCTCTCTCTCCTCGAGCTGCCAGCTGCAGGAGCGGAAGAAAAGAAGACCAAGGCCAAGGACGTGAAGTGCAAGGAGGCTGTGGTGCTCGCAGCGGAGCCCGACACCAAGCGAGGCAGAGATCACCTTGAGTCGTCCAAGAATGACCGACCGTTCTGCGCCTTCCACAACCTGAAAACCCACAACACCAGCGACTGCCAAGAGCTCAGGGCCATATGAGAAGGACGCTATGGTCGACGCCCCGAGCGCAACGACCGGGGCTACGGCCGTGGAGGAGGACGTGGAGGCGGATGCTGGGATGACCGTGACCCGTGCCAGGAGTGGCGCGATCGGCCTCGTGAGGACCGCTGGCAGGACCAACCTCGCGAGGGTGCCTGGAGAGACCCGCCTCGTGAGGATCGCCCCCAGGGCAACACCGGTCTTCCCCCGCTGCCGCCACCAAGAAGGAACGATGACCACCACCAGGACGAGGGGGTTGGGGGCTTCCAGGAGCCGCGTGCTACCGCTTGCATCTTCGGTGCACAAGCCCCAGCCTCTCAGCGCATCTTCAAACAGTTTGCTCGCGAGGTGAACGCTGTTCTCCCCAAGCTCGAGGCCACACGCCTGCTCAGGTGGTCCCAATGTGCCATCACCTTCAACTCAGCAGACCAGCTCAAGTGCGCAGCCACCGCAGGCGCACTTCCTATGTTGTGCTCCCCAGTCATCAGCAATGTGCAAGTTACCAAGACTCTCATCGACGGCGGCGCAGGGCTCAACGTCCTATCCGTCGACACATTCGACAACCTTCAAGTGCCCTATGAGCAGCTCCAGCCAACCAAGCCTTTCTCAGGAGTGACTGATGGTTCCACCACACCGATAGGGCAAGTCCGCCTGCCCGTCACCTTCGACAAGCGTGACAACTACCGCACCGAGCTCATCGACTTCGACGTCGCACACATCCGCCTGCCATACAATGCCATCCTCGGGTATCCAGCCCTGGCCAAGTTCATGGCAGTCATTCATCACGGCTACAACGTTCTCAAGATGCCAGGAAGCGTAGGAATCATCACGGTTCCGTGTGAAGAGGGAGATGCGGTGTGCTCTCTTGAGCGTGCCTTTCAAGCCGCAGCAATCGACGACCCCGACAGTAGAAGTGAAGGCCCTCAGGAGACCGTCCCCAAGAAGAAGTTGCCGCGCCGCGCAGGACCTCAAGGAGATGGCGCCGCGTCAGGAGCCTCGTCAGGATCAACGCCCGTTCCAGGGGCGCCTCCCTCCATTTCATAGGAAGGCGCGCCCGGCGCCCTCCTCGGGCAGGGCTCGGGGGCTCTCTTCTGGAGGGCCTCAGACCTTGCTAACATCACGAGGGAGGCGCTTGGGCACCACTTGGGAGCGTGCTTCACGGCATGCCTTTCTCAGGAGAGCATAGGGCAAGGAGTGCCCAACACCCAGGAGTTCATCACCAAGACCACCCAAGAATTGCAAGAAGCAAGAGCTATGCGCGGCAACAACCGCTCACAGGGCGCAGCACCCCATCCAGGTGAGGATGCCGGGCTGCGTCTCTGCGTCGACGTCCCATGGCTCAGCAGGGCCGCATCTCAGGAGCGCTTCTGGCCATCACGTGTGGGCCGCTGTGAGGGCCCATGATACGTCTCCAACATATCTATAATTTTTGATTGCTCCATGCTACTTTATCTACTGTTTAGGACTATATTGGGCTTTATTTTCCACTTTTATATTATTTTTGGGACTAACCTATTAGCTGGAGGCCCAGCCGAATTCTTGTTTTTGCCCTTTTCAAGATTTGAAGAAATAGAATATCAAACGGAGTCCAAACGGAATGAAACCTTCGGAAACGTGATTTTCTCACCGAACGTGATCCAGGAGACTTGGACCCTACGCCAAGGCACAGAAGAGGCGGTCACGAGGGTGGGGGGCGCGCCCCCTGCCTCGTGGGCCCCTCGAAGCTCCACCGACGTACTCCTTCCTCCTATATATACCTACATACCCCCAAACGATTAGACCAGGAGCCAAAAACCTAATTCCACCGCCGCAACTTCCTGTATCCACGAGATCCCATCTTGGGGCCTGGTCCGGAGCTCCGCCAGAGGGGGCATCCACCACGGAGGGCTTCTACATCAACACCATAGCCTCTCCGATGAAGTGTGAGTAGTTTACTTCAGACCTTCGGGTCCATAGCTAGTAGCTAGATGGCTTCTTCTCTCTTTTTGGATCTCAATACAATGTTCTCCCCCTCTCTCGTGTAGATCTATTCGATGTAATCTTCTCTTTGCGGTGTGTTTGTTGAGACCGATGAATTGTGGGTTTATGATCCAACTTATCTATGAATAATATTTGAATCTTCTCTGAATTCTTTTATGTATGATTGAGTTATCTTTGCAAGTCTCTTGAATTATCCGTTTGGTTTGGCCAACTAGATTGGTAGTTCTTGCAATGGGAGAAGTGCATTGCTTTGGGTTCAATCTTGCGGTGTCCTTACCGAGTGACAGAAAGGGTTGCAAGGCACGTATTGTATTGTTGCCATCGAGGATAACAAGATGGGGTATTTATCATATTGCATGAATTTATTCCTCTACATCATGTCATCTTGCTTAAGGCATTACTCTGCTTTTTAACTTAATACTCTAGATGCATCTTTGGATAGCGGTCGATGAGTGGAGTAATAGTAGTCGATGCGTAATCGTTTCGATCTACTTGTCACAGACGTGATGCCTATATACATGATCCTACCTAGATAACCTCATAACTATGCTCAATTACATCAATTGCTCAACAGTAATTTGTTCACCCACCGTAGAATACTTATGCTCTTGAGAGAAGCCACTAGTGAAACCTATGGCCCTGTGGTCTATTCTCATCATATCAATCTCGATCACTTTTATACTTGCTTTGTTTTTACTTTGCTTTTTACTTTTCACTTTGCATATTTATACCAAAAATACCAAGAATATTATCTCTATCAGATCTCACTCTCGTGAGTGACCGTGAAGGGATTGATAACCCCTAATCGCGTTGGTTGCGAGTAGCTATCGTTTTGTGCAGGTACGAGGGACTTGTGCGTGGCCTCCTACTGGATTGATACCTTGGTTCTCAAAAACTTAGGGAAATACTTATGCTACTGTGCTGCATCATCCTCTCCTCTTCGGGAAAAACCAACGCAAGCTCAAGACGTAACAAGAAGGATTTACGGCGCCCGTTGTCGGGAGTCTCATAAAAGTCAACTTACCAAGTACCCATCACAATCCCTATCTCTCACATTGCATTATTTGCCATTTGCCTCTCGTTTTCCTCTCCCCCACTTCACCCTTGCCGTTTTGTTCGCCCTTCCTCCGTTCAATCTTGTGTTACCATGTGCCTTCTTTTTGCTTGCATCTTCGCTTGCTAAAAATTTATGGATCCTCATCCGCTTGCCAATCTTTTTAATAGATCCAATTATCATGAACCAATTCCTAGTGATTTGGATGCACTAGATTATCTTTATGAGGTTTTGCCTGAAATTCGTGAATCTAAAAATTGTGATGAAGTACTTTATGAAGCGATTCACGATAGATCTTTGAATAAAAAGCATGATTGCAATGATTTTACTATAAATTCTATTGATGTCAATTGTGCTAAAAATATGCAAAACCCTAAGCTTGGGGATGCTAGTTTGCGTTAGTTACAGATTACTACAGACTGTTCTGTTTTTGACAGATTCTGTTTTGCGTGTGTTGTTTACTTATTTTGATGAATCTATGGCTAGTAAAATAGTTTATGATCCATAGAGAAGTTGGAATACAGTAGGTTTAACACAAATATAAATAAAGAATGAGTTCATTACAGTACCTTAAAGTAGTATTTTGTTTTCTTTCTCTAACGGAGCTCACGAGATTTCTATTGAGTTTTGTGTTGTGAAGTTTTCAAGTTTTGGGTGAATTCTTTCGATGGATTATGGAACAAGGAGTGGCAAGAGCCTAAGCTTGGGGATGCCCATGGCACCCCCGAGATAATCCAAGGACACCAAAAAGTCAAAGCTTGGGGATGCCCCGGAAGGCATCCCCTCTTTCGTCCACTTCCATCGGTAATTTTCTTGGAGCTATATTTTTATTCACCACATGATATGTGTTTTGCTTGGAGCGTCTTGTATTATTTGCGTCTTTGCTAATCATCCTTGCTGTACACACCTTTTGAGAGAGCCATACATGAATTGAAATTTGATAGAATAGTCTATGTGCTTCACTTATATCATTTGAGCTTGATAGTTTTGCTCATAGTGCTTCATTTATATCTTTTGAGCGTGATAATTTTTGCTCTAGTGCTTCACTTAGATCTTTTAGAGCACGGTGGTGGATTTGTTTTAAAGAAACTTGATCTCTCATGCTTCACTTAGATTATTTTGAGAGTCATTAATAGCATGGTAATTTGCTTAATGTTAATATACTTGGTATTCAAGATATGTGAAACTTTCTTTTGAGTGCGTTGAATACTAAGATAAGTTTGATGCTTGATAATTGTTTTGAGATATGGAGGTGATAATATCAAAGTCATGCTAGTTGAGTAGTTGTCAATTTGAGAAATTCTTGTGTTGAAGTTAGCAAATCCCGTAGCATGCACGTATGGTTAAAGTTGTGTAACAAATTTGAAACATGAAGTGTACCTGGCTTGTGCATCCTTATGAGTGGCGGTCGGGGACGAGCGATGGTCTTTTCCTTCCAATCTATCCCCCTAGGAGCATGCGTGTAGTACTTGATTTTTGAGACTTCTAAATTTTTGCAATAAGTATATGAGTTCTTTTGACTAATGTTGAGTCCATGGATTATACACACTTTTACCTTTCCGCCTTTGCTAGCCTCTTCGGTACCGTGCATTGCCCTTTCTCACCTTGAGAGTTGGTGCAAACTTCACGGTGCATCCAAACCCCGTTATATGATACGCTCTATCACACATAAACCTCCTTATATCTTCCTCAAAACAGCCACCATACCTACCTATTATGGCATTTCCATAGCCATTCCGAGATATATTGTCATGCAACTTTCCACCGTTTCGTTCATCATCATCATGACACACATTACTTTTGTCATATTGCCATTGCATGATCATGTAGTTGATATCGTATTTGTGGCAAAGCCACCATGCATTATTTTTCATACATGTCACTCTTGATTCATTGCACCATCCCGGTACACCGCCAGAGGCATTCATATAGAGTCATACTTGTAGTTTCAAGTTGTAATCCTTATGTTGTAACCAATAGAAGTGTGATGATCATCATTATTAGAGCATTGCCAAAAAAAAGAAAAAAAGAGAAAGGCCAAAAAGAAAAAAAGAAAGGCCCAAAAAAAATAAAAAAATAAAAAGGGCAATGCTACTATCTCTTTTTCCACACTTGTGCTTCAAAGTAGCACCTTGTTCTTCATGTAGTGAGTCTCATATATTTTGCTTCAAAGTAGCACCTTGTTCTTCATGTAGGGTGTGTTTGGTTGTGGAACGAAGTGGAATGGAATGTCATGGTTCCATGATATTCCATTCCACTAGAATGGGTCGGTTTCGTTCTTATGTTTGGTTGAGGCAATAGATGGAATGGAATGGTTACATTTGAGTGTTTGGTTATTGAGACGCAATAAAACGAATTTGGTCATTTTGATAACATTTATACACAAGCATGGCAGATACTGAGATACATGAAACCAAACATATCATACGACTATTTCTCTTGCACCAATACATTTCTACAAACAAAAAGAAGCAATTTACACAGAAGAACCAAGAATATATGGAAGCTACGATCTGCTACCGCTCATGTGTCTCCAACAAGAAAAAGAAGATGCATATCATCGCTAACTCAAGAAAAAGCAATCTACAAAGAAGATGCTACGGCAGCCCCCAGCAGGCCTGGTCGCCGCAGCCCCCAGCAGACTAGGCCGCCGGTGCCACCGCCTCCTCCCCCGGGCGTAGATCAGGCCGGTGCGCACCAGCAGATCAGGTCGCCGGTGCTGCGCCCCAGCAGATCAGGCCACCACCGCCCGCTTCCCCCCGCGCAGATCAGGCCGGCGCGCACCAGCAGATCAGGTCACCGGTGCTGCGCCCCAGCAGATCAGGCCGCCGCCGGAACGGGTCCTAGGAACGCCGCCGCCACCGTAGAGCAGACCATCGGCCGCCGCACCCATGCCTCTTCAGATCAAGAGATGGAGGGATGAGGAAGGGAGAGGAGACGAAAGATGGAGAGGCGAGGATTTGTCGGAGTGACGGGCTAGAGCGAGACCCAGGGCCGGTTCCGTGTGATTCCTCCGATTTGGAGGTATCGGCTCGTTCCGGATATAGGCCGAATATTCCCTCCGCGGGAACGAGTTGGTTCCTGGTCCGCTTATGTACCAAACACAGGAACGAGGCCTCGGAACAGGTCCGACCCGTGCCATTCTAGTTGGTGACTGAAACCAAACACATCCGTAGTGAGTCTCATATATTGTGCTTCAAAGTAGCACCTTGTTCTTCATGTAGTGAGTCTCATATATTGTGCTTCAAAGTAGCACCATGTTTTTCATATAGTGAGTCTCATTAGTTGTCTTTTTATACTAGTGGGAATTTTTCATTATAGAACTTGGCTTGTATATTCCTACGGTGGGCTTCCTCAAAATGCCCTAGGTCTTCATGAGCAAGCAAGTTGGATGCACACCCACTAGTTTTCTTTGGTTGAGCATTCATAGCTCTAGTGCATCCGTTGCATGGCAATCCCTACTCCTCATGTTGACATCAATTGATGGGCATGTCCATAGCCCGCTGATTATCCTCGTTAATGTGAGACTTTCTCTTTTTTTGTCTTCTCCACACAATCCCCATCATCATATTCTATTCCACCCATAGTGCTATATCCATGGCTCACGCTCATGTATTGCGTGAAGGTTGAAAAAGTTTGAGATTATTTAAGTATGAAACAATTGCTTGGCTTGTCATCGAAGTGCAGAAGTTGGGAACATCTTTGTGTGACGAAAATGAAGCATAGCCTAACTATATGATTTTGTAGGGATGAATTTTCTTTTGCCATGCTATTTTGAGAAGACATGATTACTTTGATTAGTATGCTTGAAGTATTATTATTTTTATGTCAATATGAACTTTTGTCTTGAATCTTTCGGATCTGAATATTCATACCATGATTAAGAAGATTTACATTGAAATTATGCCAAAGTATCACTCCGCATCAAAAATTCTCTTTTTATCATTTACCTACTCGAGGACGAAAGGTGAATTAAGCTTGGGGATGCCTCGATACGTCTCCAACGTATCTATAATTTTTGATTGCTCCATGCTACTTTATCTACTGTTTTGGACTATATTGGGCTTTATTTTCCACTTTTATATTATTTTTGGGACTAACCTATTAACCGGAGGCCCAAATTGTAATTGCTGTTTTTGCCTTTTTCAAGATTTCAAGAAAGCAGAACATCAAACGGAGTCCAAACAGAATGAAACCTTCGGAAACATGATTTTCTCGCCGAACGTGATCCAGGAGACTTGGACCCTACGCCAAGGCATAGAAGAGGCGGTCACGAGGGTGGGGGCGCGCCCCCTGCCTCGTGGGCCCCTCGAAGCTCCACCGACGTACTCCTTCCTCCTATATATACCTACATACCCCCAAACGATCAGAACAGGAGCCAAAAACCTAATTCCACCGCCGCAACTTCCTGTATCCACGAGATCCCATCTTGGGGCCTGTTAGGAGCTCACGGAGGGGGCATCCACCACGGAGGGCTTCTACATCAACACCATAGCCTCTCCGATGAAGTGTGAGTAGTTTACTTCAGACCTTCGGGTCCATAGCTAGTAGCTAGATGGCTTCTTCTCTTTTTGGATCTCAATACAATGTTCTCCCCCTCTCTCGTGGAGATCTATTCGATGTAATCTTCTCTTTGCGGTGTGTTTGTTGAGACCGATAAATTGTGGGTTTATGATCCAGCTTATCTATGAATAATATTTGAATCTTCTCTGAATTCTTTTATGTATGATTGAGTTATCTTTGCAAGTCTCTTGAATTATCCGTTTGGTTTGGCCAACTAGATTGGTAGTTCTTGCAATGGGAGAAGTGCATTGCTTTGGGTTCAATCTTGCGGTGTCCTTACCCGGATGTGAGAAAGGGTTGCAAGGCACGTATTGTATTGTTGCCATCGAGGATAACAAGATGGGGTATTTATCATATTGCATGAATTTATTCCTCTACATCATGTCATCTTGCTTAAGGCGTTACTCTGTTTTTAACTTAATACTCTAGATGCATCTTTGGATAGCGGTCAATGAGTGGAGTAATAGTAGTAGATGAGAATCGTTTCAATCTACTTGTCATTTAACGTGATGCCTATATACATGATCATACCTAGATAACCTCATAACTATGCTCAATTCTGTCAATTGCTCAACAGTAATTTGTTCACCCACCGTAGAATACTTATGCTCTTGAGAGAAGCCACTAGTGAAACCTATGGTCCCCGGGTCTATTCTCATCATATCAATCTCGATCACTTTTATACTTGCTTTGTTTTTACTTTGCTTTTTACTTTTCACTTTGCATCTTTATACCAAAAATACCAAGAATATTATCTCTATCAGATCTCACTCTCGTAAGTGACCGTGAAGGGATTGACAACCCCTAATCGCGTTGGTTGCGAGTAGCTATCATTTTGTGCAGTGCACGAGGGACTTGTGCGTGGCCTCCTACTGGATTGATACCTTGGTTCTCAAAAACTAAGGGAAATACTTACGCTACTGTGCTGCATCATCCTCTCCTCTTCGGGGAAAACCAACGCGAGCTCAAGACGTAGCAGCCCACCGCACAGCTACGTTCGCATGCCCTTCGGCTTGCTGAGCGTGGCGTCGGCCCATCAGCGCAACTTGCGGCAGGTCTTGGCGTCTCAGGAGGCCAGGATCCATGCCGTTCAGGAGGAGATGGAGATGCTCTTTAGGGAACCTTCTGAGCCCCCAGAGCCTCCCGAGGCTCAGGGTCCCGGTGGCTCATGAGGAGTCATTCCTTCAACGCGCGGCTTCAGCTACATCAACTCTACCTTGTCTATAGAACCAGGTGACACCTTCCAAGTTCGTTTAAGCTGGGAGCGCCCCTCGGGCTGCATTATTCCCAGGCCGCACGGGTCCGTCCCTGCGGCATGTATCCCTTTTGCTTAAGTCTTTAGCTTACCTTGCTGGGGGCGCCCCTCGGGCTGCATCATCCCCAAGCCGCTCGGGCCAGACCCAGTGGCATGTATCTTCCCGCATTTATCCAAGTCGATTTGCCCTTTATGCTTACCCTGCCAACGGCCATCGCCTGCTCGATCGTCGCCTCCCCCTGGGCCTTCACACAGGCACGGTGCTGGTGCATGGGTCCGTCCCTGCCACGACCGACAAATCTGAGTGGTCGAGCTCTGGCTCGTGACACGCACTGCACACGTCACCTCACCAGGCCCTCGGTGCCTTCGCCTCACCTAGAGCAACCAGCGGCAGGCTAACAGCTGTAACAGTCAACCGTGTTCCTTCTTGTGCCTGTTCACACGAGTCTCGAGGGAGGATAGCAGATGGCACCGCGAGTCTCCTTTTCCTCATGCGATCCGCTTGCGCGTTAAAAGGGGGGCTCCTGAGCATCGTGACTCAGGAGCTCTTACTGGCTCTCCAGCCCTCACCCCCTGGCCTTGTCCATGACATCGCGACCTGGCATACCAGCGGCGGTTGAGCTCGCTCGAGGGCTGGGACCTGAGGACGTAGAGCACTAAGGAGAGCACGGGTAAGGGAAACTCGTACGGGTCGGCCTGCCTATGCCGCACAAGTTGGCGCACAACCCTAGCACAACGTCACGAGTCGCCGCGAAATCAACAAGATAAGTCTTGCACCCGGATTGGCTAAGTGTTTAGGCCTAATGGTCGCTCATGCCTTGCCGTAACCCCGTTGCGGCCATGTTTACTCCCTTTCTTGCCTTACCATGGCTGCTTGAGCGCTAAGGGGGACCTCCTGAGGATCGCGCCTCAGGGGATCTTACTGGACCTCAGGCCGCGCACCTCCTGGCCTTGACCACGGCACGCGGCCTGGCATACCAGCGATGGCTGTAGCCGCCTTGGGACCGGGACCTGTCAGCATAGAGCAACAAGCTATCGCGAGGAAAGAAAGGGGGAACCGAGCCTTAACGGGACGTACGCTCACTAAGTTTTCATAACGAGGAAGATAAGCGCGAAAGACATTACAGACCCTTACAAGCCCCCACGGGGTGATTCATGATCCTTCGCAGGGAACAAAAGCTGTTACTAAGAGGAATCCTATCTACACCCTCCCGTGGCGGACGCCATCATCAACAGTGGTCCACGGGAGGCCGGCGCCAACCCCATCCAGATCAGCGGCGGCGACTACCGGACGCCGCGGCCCTGCTCCGGGCGCGGTGGGATCTCGGAGGGACGTAGCTGTCGTCGCTCGTCTCCGGAGTCTCGTAAAGCTCGGGAGAGTTGTTGGACTCCCAAAGGCTGCTACTGCTGGAGTGCTCGCGAGCGGGATGCGCATCAACCTGGTGCTCCTCTCCAGAGCAGCACTCCAAGAGGCGGCCCTCAGCATCAAAGACCTTGAAGAAGAGCGTGGAGGCACCGTCGTACTCGAAGTGGATCGCGAGGGCTCCCCTCGCACGGCAAACCCGCGCAATCTCGCCCCAGCCGCGGGTCATGAAGATCTTGCCGGTGGGGACCGCTTCGATCTCTGCTCCGATCGCCGAGACGCTGCGATCTGCGTCTGCAACGAGCTCAGGCGCCCCCTCGGCGGCATCACGTCGGAGAAGAACCGCGGGAAGCAGATCCAGGAGCTTGGTGGCATCGGCACCCACAGCACCAACTCGCGCGAGGATTCAGCGGCGTGCACCCCAGGGGCGATGGCGCGTGACGCCGTGGTGCGGTGACCCTAGGCACAACGCGGGCTGTGCTGCTCATCTCTCCGTCCTCCCGAGCCCTCGGCTCGGGCGTACAATGGTAGCGGGTACCCTGGTGGAGGCCGCTCGCACCAAGGCCTCGTCACCACTTGCATCGCCGCTTCGTCATGGTGATGGATCGACCGCTTCTTCGGCGGAAGTGGCTCCGGATCGTCACGAGGAACTTTTCCTTTCTCTTCAGCGGAAAACCTTCTAATGGGCGCCATTGTTGTCAGCAGTGGATCAAGGAGAACGAAGCAAGCAAGCGAGGAAGAAATAGGCAACGGGGGCTCCGCCCCCCCTCCCATTTATAGCGAGAGAAGGCCAACCGGCGTCTCCCATGATCGCAGGTAATGATGGTTTTCCTTGCATGCTGCAGGGACTCGTCAAATCGTGCAGTTGCCGAGGCAGCGTGGGGAAGCGGAGACGCCCACGTCCAATCAACCGCCACGCGTCGACCGAGGCCGCAGGCTTTTGGGGCCCGCGGCGCTCCGAACTTGACCCTTGGCTTCACCGCGAAGCCAAGCCCGATCGCACCTTGGGCCCGGGGGCTACTGTCGGCGTTCTGGGAACGGGGGTCCCCAGACTTGCCTGCCTGCGGCCCACAGCGTGGCTAGGCAGCGGGCCGTACGACCCATCTTCATCAACAAGGCATCCAAGACCTTCGCGAGGGTCCAAGCCTCGCGAGGCGGACGACACAAGACTTCCTCTGAAGTAGCCTAGCCAGGCAGGCTCATGAGCAGCGGAGATACCAAGGCGGGGCAAACCTCGCCAGGCGCTCGTGACGTAAGCCATGACGAACAGTGCCAGGCGGGTGCCAGGCGGGCGCCAGTGCACTCAGCGTCCCCATTTCCTCTTTGGTGCTAAGGAGGCAAGCGCAGACTAAGAGTATCGAGGCATCAGGCAAAGGTTGCCATATTGGTGCAACAAGACCAAGACCAGGAGGACGGCAAGGCGGAGGTCATCGTGGAGCCCAAGACGGCGTCACCCGAGGGCTTTTCGCATGCGAAGACCGCTTTTGTCAGGATATCTTGTACTAGCTGCCCCCTTCAAATTTGCCCGTCGTTGTTGGCTCCCTTCCCGCTCAACATTTGGGAAGAGGACCAGGGCCTATATAAGTAGAGCTAGCCACCACAGAGGAGAGGATCGAGCAATTCATCGGCCACTCGCACCACAAGTTCATACACACAAGAACACCTCAACCTCAGGAGGTTGTTCTTCCCTTGTACTATTCATCATCAGCCCAAGAGGTAATCCACCACCACCACACTGGAGTAGGGTATTACACCACAACGGTGGCCCGAACCAGTATAAACCCCGTGTCTCTTTCTGTGTTGTGAGTTCGTCGAGTTAAATACGCAAGATCTTAGCGAGCTAGAGCGTAGATCGGTAGGAGGGAAAGACTTCGCGCGCACCCCAGTGTTCGAACCTTAAGGGTTTGCCGGAACCCCACATCCAACATTTAGCACGCCAGGTAGGGGTGCACCGTAGTTTCCCTTCCGTCGATTCGTTGCTCCGTCGCTCTGTCGTTTCCATGGCGGACGCTTGCCGTGTTCGAGCTGAGCGTCGGGCTGACCTCTCCGCCCGCGTCACTCAGACGGCTCCTGTAGGCGGGACACCTCGTCGTTCTCCGTCTCCCGTCGCAAACGCTGCCACCGGCCCGACGGGGAACGAGCAGCAGGCGTCCTCGCTGCATCCTTCGGTGCGGCAAGATGGCCGCACCGCTACTCCGTCGCTCACCCCTGCTGGTTCTTCGTCCCCCGCGCACCGCGCTCCCATGGAGGCACGAGCCGCGCTCATCACGGTGAACAAGCTCCTGTGCTACCGCCCTGTCGACGACGTCTATGAGGAGTGGCTCGACCGCGTCGCCGAGCTCGTCCGCGCCGCAGGGGGCTCTCCATCGCCGTCCAACTCCCTGCCTCCTCCTCAACCAGCCGCAGTCGACGGGGCTCATGGCGTGCCTCCACCACCTCACCCCCAAGACGGTGCCTTGGCACCAAGGCGCGCACCTCCGCGGCGTGTTCCATCGTGCCCGGCGCATGCGCGCGAAGAAAGAAGCTGCCAAGAAATCCCGTGGCCGCGAGAAGCTGCGCCGGCGCTCCCCGTGCCACCTCGTCATGACCGCGCACCGCCTGCAGCGGCACGGCGTGAACTCCGGCAAGACCAAGCTCCACTCCCGAAGCGGGCCCCAGCAACCACAGCCGGCTGCCGTGCCTCACCCCCGAGCTATGTAGCGTCGCCTGATGAAGTCATGTACCTAGGGTAGGGTCATGGACCTGGCCAAAGGTACCCTCCCAAGGACACTCGCGAAAGAAGCTGCCTTCCAGTCGACCTGGTAGGCTTCCACTCGGCAGTAATCCGAGACACTTTCGACCAAGAAGGCTCACTCGACCATCGGTGCTCGGGAATCACTCTGTATCCAAATGGTCTGTAATTAAGTAGTCTTTATGGTCATGATGACACTTTATGTCGGCGTTACTAAGAACGCCAGGTCTTAACGCATCTTAAACCCTCTCGCTACGTGGGTTGGCTGGGGTCTGGCGCACTCTATATAAGCCACCCTCCACAGCAGAGGGGTTCGCACTGTAACACATACGCATATAATCCGATCGACCGCCTCGGGCTCCGAGGCGTAGGGCTGTTACTTCCTCGAGAAGGGCCTGAACTCGTAAATCCCTTGCGTATACAACTACTCCATAGCTAGGATCTTGCCTCTCCATTCCTACCCCCCATTCTACTGTCAGACTTAGAACCACGACAGTTGGTGCCCACCGTGGGGCAGGTGTTCTAGCGATTTTTTGGAGAAGTTGGGATTCTTTCGATCTGCTACATCATGGTTTCAGGTGGAGTTCTGGTCGAGGGCCGCGAGTTCCGTCTCAGTGCACTCACGTTCGTTGCCGATGACTCCGCTTGGCTTCAGGAGGCTCCACTCGACGTGGACGCGCTCCCCGTCCGCGGGGTGACGCACTTTCGCGCGTGTGTCCGCGGCGTCCTCTTGCGGCAACCGTCGACTCAGTATGGGTCGGCTCCTGTGCCGTCCTTGCTCCCAGTCTCCCGCCAACGCAAGCGTTCCGGTCGGTCGAGGCTTCAGCGGTGGGTGAGGCATGCGGTGGCTCGCCAGTCGGCCATCCCCCAAGTCGCGACGATCGAGCCCGACGAATCTCTCTACTACTGTTCGACTGGGTCGACCGGTTCAGAGATCGCGTCCGAAAAGCGATAGCAAAGTGATCTGACGGCAGAGGTTCTGATGGTCGATGGACCATGCAGTCCCCCCGGATTTCCCCGCACCAACGGAGGTGACGGTGGAGGCGATTCGGCGCAAGCCCACGAAGAGTACCTGCCCGAGCCCCTCACTTCGCTTCAGAGGGAGGAGCTTCGCCGTCGAAACATGGATGCGCTTCACACTCCTATCGTTGGAGAAACCCCCGAGGCTCATGCCTTGGAGGATGCACACTTGGCCAACCTGGCTGAGCACACTCGACTGGAGAACCTTCAGCGAGTACCCGACGAGCGCGCGCGACCAAGGGTTCCAGAATCCAGTCGACGCCAGCTCTTCCAGCCACAAGCTCAGGTATATCAAACTCCGATTCAGAATTTAGCAGCTACCGCCCGTATAGCAGAGTCAATTCAGCCTTCCCAGTCGGAGGCGGGTAGAGGTTTGCTACAAATCGTAGATCTGCTCCAGCGGCAGGAGACCAAAACTTCGGTCGTATCCACGATCCGAACAGGATTCACAGCAGATCCATCGCTGCGAATTCAGTCCAATCGGCCCATAGTCCGAGATCGCCCCTGAGGCGTGAGGGACATGGAGGCCGGCGTGATGATCAATACAAGAGCCGCGAGCAATATGAGCATCGATTCGATCGCAATGATCAACTTCGAGTGCCCACTCCTCCCCCAAGGGGTGGATCATACGCTCCTCGGCAGCAGGACGCCAAACGCTAGCACAATGTTGGACGAAGAGTTCCAGTCGACCCCAGGGAACCAGGCTTTGATGCGAGATCTATATCATTCAAGGTTTGGTCGACAGGAACAGAGCTCACCGAGAAGGCCATGACAGAGATGTTCCCTCCAGCAGCAGAGTTCATGTCTCAGGGCCAGAGTGTTTCAGCAGAGCCATCAGAGCCGCCGTGATTCCTCCCAACTTCAGGTTGGCGACTGGAGTCAGTAAGTTCATTGGTGAATCCAAGCCTGACACTTGGCTTGAAGATTACCGAGTGGCTGTTCAGATCGGCGGCGGCAACGATGAGGTAGCCATGAAGCATTTGCCTCTTATGTTGGAGGGTTCAGCCAGAGCATGGTTAAATCAGTTAGCGCCCAGGAGTATTTACACTTGGGAAGATCTTGCCCGAGTGTTTGTCAGGACATTTGATGGGACTTGCAAGCGACCAGCAGGGTTGACGGAGTTGCAGTCGTGTGTGCAGAAGTCGAGTGAAACTTTGAGAGATTATATCCAGAGGTGGATCACTTTGCACCACACAATTGAGAATGTATCTGATCACCAGGCAGTTTGTGCCTTCAAAGAAGGTGTCAAGAACAGAGAGTTGAGTTTGAAATTCGGTCGAACCGGAGATATGACCCTGAGTCGGATGATGGAGATTGCCACCAAGTATGCAAATGGTGAAGAAGAGGATCGGCTCTGGAGTGGTAAATACAAATCGGCCGCTAATGAGGCCGGCGGAGGAAATTCGGTCGGAAGCGAGCGCAATGCCGAGCCAGCTGCTCCTGGAGAGGCCTTGGCTGTGACCCCAGGAAAGTTCAAGGGGAAACCCAAGGGTCCTTGGAACCCCAAGAAGGTGAAAGACCAGGATGGAAACGACGTGTTGGATTTGCCATGTCAGATTCACACGAAGAAAGATGAAGAGGGTAAACTCATTTACCCGAAACATACCACTCGACAGTGTCGGCTCTTGATTCAGTAGTTCCAAGGGAAACAACCCAAGGATAAGGATAAGGAGACAGACAAAGTTGAGGACAAAGATGACAATGATGATGGATATCCCTAGGTCAATTCCACCCTGATGATCTTTGGTGACGTCGAAAGCAAAAGTCGATTGAAGGTTATCAATCGGGAAGTGAACATGGTCGCTCCGGCGACGCCCAACTATCTGAAATGGTCCCAGACCGCCATCACATTCGACCAGTCCGATCACCCGACGCACATTGCCACCCCTGGGAGGCAAGCGTTGGTGGTCGACCCAATCGTCGAAGGCACTCGACTGACCAAAGTTCTGATGGATGGTGGTAGTGGCTTGAACATATTGTACGCAGAGACGTTGAAAGGGATGGGCATTCCGATGTCCAGACTTCGAGACCAAAGAACATGAGCTTCCACGGAGTCATTCTTGGAAAGAAGGCTGAGTTACCTCGCCAAATTGCTCTTGATGTAGTTTTTGGTGATTCAAGCATTTCCGAAAGAAAAGTTGACCTTTGAGGTCGTGGATTTCAGGCGCTTATCATGCTATTCGGAAGGCTAAAGATATGCACGTTTCATGGCCCGACCATGTTACGTGTATCTTAAACTGAAGATGCCTGGCCCCAAGGGCGTGATCACTGTTATGGGAAATCGGAAGAAGGCGGAAGAGTGCTTCCAGAAGGGCTCTAAGATCGTTGATGCTCAGTTGGCAGTGGTAGAGTTACAAGAGTATCAGAAAACTGCAGATCCGAGTGATTTGTTGCAAGCTAAGAAGCCCGCTACGGAGTCAGCATTCGATCGTCGGTGAGACGAAACAGGTTCACATTCACCCGATCGATCCCAATGCTGCTCCGACCAACATCTCAACAACACTCGACTCAAAATAGGAAGAAGCGCTCATCCGGTTCCTCCGTGAGAACTGGGACATCTTTGCATGGAAGCTGGCGACATGCCGGTGTTCCTGTGGGCTGGCTGAGCACCGCCTACGAGTCGACCCAAAAGCCAAACCGGTCAAAGAACATCTTCGACGGTCCGCCGTCCAGAAGAGAAAGGCCATTGGTGAAGAGGTGGCTCGGCTCTTAGCGGCAGAGTTCATCCGGGAGATCTACCACTCCGAATGGCTCGCCAATGTCGTCATGGTCCCCAAGAAGGACAAGTCATTGCGCATGTGCATCAATTTCAAGCATATCAATCGGGCCTGCCCGAAAGATCATTTCCCTCTTCCTCGCATTGACCAAATAGTCGACTCAACTGCGGGATGTGAGAGGTTGTCTTTTTTAGACGCCTATTCCGGGTACCATCAGATCCGTCTGTATGGACTTGATGAGATCAAAACAGCGTTCATCACTCCATTCGGGTGCTTCATTGTGTCACCATGCCATTCGGTCTCAAGAATGCCGGAGCCACATTCATGAGGATGATTCGAAGTGTCCGCTCACTCAAATCAGTCGGAATGTGGAAGCGTACATGGATGATATAGTGGTCAAGTCACGAAAGGGTTCCGACCTGTTCGACCTTGCTGAAACATTTGCCAATCTCGGGAGGTATGATATCAAGCTTAACCCATGAAAGTGCACATTTGGAGTTCACGGTGGAAAGTTACTCGGTTTTCGTCTACGGCGAGGAATCGATGCTAACCCGAAAAGGTTGGCACTATACTCGAATGAAGCGCCTGTGTGTGTGCACGATGTCCGTAAGCTTACCGGATGCTTGGCGCTTTAAGTCGATTCATCTCTCGCCTCGGTGAAAAGGCATTGCCTCTTTACCGACCGATGAAGAAGTCGAGACAAGTTCGAGTGGACTCCGGAAGTCGATGCAGGCGTTTGCGAGCTAAAAGCTCGCTCTCCACCCGACCGGTGCTTGCTGCTCCTATCAAGAAAGAGCCTTTGTTGCTTTACATTGCAGCCATCGGACAAGTCGTCAAGACTGCATTTACTTACGGTCGGCGGAAGAAGAAGGAAAAGCCTTCAAAGTTCAACGCCCGCTTTATTATCTTTACGAAGTGTCAATTCCCATCAAAGCAAAGATACCCTCACTATCGAAGCTTGTGTATGGGATTTATATGACCACAAAGAAGGTTGCTCATTATTTCTCCGATCATTCCATTACGCCACGACGCCCCATTGTTGGAAATTCTTCATAACAGAGATGCAACCGGGTCGAGTGGCTAAATGGGCGATTGAACTCCTTCCCTTGATATCAAATTTGAGGTAAAGAAAGCCATCAAGTCCCAAGCAATAGCAGACTTCCTCACGAAAGTGGGTGAACAACAGCTTCCGACTCAAGTTCCCTCGAGCAATCGGACTATGTTTTTCGATGGTTCCAAGATGCTGAACGGTTCTGGTGCGGGGGTTGTATTGGTTTCCCCCCGAGGAGATAAGCTCAAATATGTTCTCCAGATTCACTTTGATTGTTCCAACAACGAAGCTAAATATGAAGCACTCCTGTATGGGTTGCGTATGGCCATTTCACTCGGCGTCCGTCGCCTTATGGTCTACGGCGACTCGGATCTGGTTGTTAATCAAGTGATGAAGGAGTGGGATGTCGAAGCCCAGCTATGGCGACAAAGTTCTTGTAATGGGTTGAGAAAATTTGGAGAAGAAATTCGAGGGGTTAGAGCTTCATCATATACCCCATTGAAAAATCAAGCTGCGGATGATTTGGTGAAGATAGGGTCCAAGAGGGAAGCCATTCCCAGTAATGTATTTTTGGAGCACATTCATGCACCATCAGTACAAGAGGATCCTTTCACAGAAGAAGCCCCGCAGCAAAAGAGTGCCAATGATCCGACTGAAGTTGAGGTCCCAGCCGTGGTCGACCTGATTATGGAAGTTGTGGTCATCACTCCTGACTGGACAATGCCATACATCGCATATATCCTAAGTAAAGAGCTCCCAGAGAATGAAGAAGAGGTTCGACAGGTCGTCCGTCGATCCAAGGCCTTTACAGTGATCAAGGGATAGTTGTACAGAGAAAGCGCGACTAGAGTCGGCCAGAAGTGTATCACGCCAGAAGAAGGTCAGATAATTCTTGAGGATATCCACTCGGGGACCTGTGGCCACCATGCGTCCTCTCGGACCATTGTGGCTAAAGCATACCGAGCTGGATTTTACCGTCAAAGCAAATGAAATGGCAAAAGAAATAGTCGACAAGTGTGAAGGGTGTCGATTCTATTCCAACATGTCACACAAGCCCGCCTCAGCCTTTGAAGACCATTCCACCTGCTCCCGTCCCTTTGCTGTTTGGGGATTAGACATGATTGGACCGCTGAGAACTGGCAGAAGCGGCTTCACTCATTTGCTAGTAGCAGTCGACAAGTTCACCAAGTGGATCGAAGCCAAGCCCATCAAGAACCTCGATGCATGCACTGCTATCGGTTTCATCGAGAGTTGATATTCAGATATGGAGTTACGCACAGCATCATCACCGACAATGGGTCAAACTTCGATAATGACAAGTTCAAAGCCTTCGCGCCTCGTGGCACGCTGGTCGACTATGCTTCAGCTTGCTCATCCTCGCCGAATGGACAAGCAGAGCGTGCAAACGGCCTCATTCTCAAAGGGCTGAAACCACGGCCGATGCATGATCTCAAGCACGCAGCAGGAGCTTGGGTCGATGAACTTCCATCGATTCTCACGGGGATTGAGGACCACTCCTAATCGGGTCGATCGGGAGAACTCCATTCTTCCCGGTATATGGAGTCAAGCAGTTCACGAGTGACCTGCTTCACAATGCGCCTCGAGTCGAACTATACTCAAGAAGAAGCGAGAACAAGCCCGGCAAGAAGATGCAACGACCTCTTGGTAGAGGAGAGGGAGATGGCCTGATCCGCTCGACTATCTATCGCCAAGACTTGCGTCGATTCCATGCCGTAAATGTGAAGAGTCGAGCCTTCCAAGAGGGAGATTTGGTCATCCGAGTGGATCAACAGAAACCACACAAGCTCGCTCCCACTTGGGAAGGTCCCTTCATCGTCACAAGAGTTCTCCACAACGGAGCGTACCATCTCTACAACGTTGATCGCCAGATCGACGAACCTCGAGCTTGAATGCGGAGCTGCTCCGCCCCTCTACACTTAAATACTCACTCGGTTGAGATGTAATAAAAGTACTTTTGTAGTTTGTTTATCTAAGACAAGAATTTTATAATTTTCCCAGTGATTGTTATTACTTTTTGTTGAAATTTCCCCCAGTGGGTGGCTTAGCTGCGAATCCAGTTCGCCTAAGTTTGTAAAAGAAATCCTTTCCGAGTGGCGAGCCAGTCTCCCACTCGGGGGCTTAGCTGCGAATCCGCTTCGCCTAAGCATTCAAAATCCTACCGAGTGGAGAGCCAGCCTCCCACTCGGGGGCTTAGCTGCAGTCCAAGTACTCGCCACGATTCAAAATCCCACAGAGTGGAGAGCCAGCCTCCCACTCGGGGCTTAGCTGCAGTCCAAGTACTCGCCTAAGTATTCAAAATCCCACCGAGTGGTGAGCCAGCCTCCCACTGGGGCTTAGCTGCAGTCCAAGTACTCGCCTAAGTATTCAAAATCCCACCGAGTGGTGAGCCAGCCTCCCACTCGGGGCTTAGCTGCAGTCCAAGTACTCCCCTAAGTATTCAAAATCCTATCGAGTGGTGAGCCAGCCTCCCACTCGGGGGCTTAGCTGCAGTCCAAGTACTCGCCTAAGTATTCAAAATCCTACCGAGTGGTGAGCCAGCCTCCTACTCGGGGGCTTAGCTGTAGTCCAAGTACTCACCTAAGTATTCAAAATCCTATCGAGTGGAGAGTCAGCCTCTCACTCGGGGGCTTAGCAACAGCCCAAGGATTCGCTTAAACATTCAATATAATGAACGCTTCGCAAGGACGACGAGGTGCAGGTCGGCTGCTACCTTCTCCTTCAGAGCTACACCATAAAAATCCTACCGAGTGGAGAGCAAACCTCCCACTCGGGGGCTTAGTTGCAGCCCAGTGCTCGCCTAAGTAATAGAAATCCTACCGAGTGGAGAGCAAACCTCCCACTCGGGGGCTTAGCTGCAGCCGAGTGCTCGCCTAAGTAATAGAAATCCCACCGAGTGGAGAGCAAACCTCCCACTCGGGGCTTAGCTGCAGCCAGTGCTCGCCTAAGTAATAAAAACCCTACCGAGTTGAGTGCAAACCTCCCTCTCTTGGGCTTAGCTTCAGCCCAGTGCTCGCCTTAGTAATAAAAACCCTACCGAGTGGAGATCAAACCTCCCACTGGGGCTTAGCTGCAGCCTGCTCGCCTAAGTAATAAAAACCCTACCGAGTGGAGAGAAAACCTCCCACTCGGGGGCTTAGCTGCAGCCCAGTGCTCGCCTAAGTGATAAAAATCCTACCGAGTGGAGAGCACACCTCCCTCTCGGAGGCTTAGCTGCAGTCCAGTACTCGCCTAAATAAGGAATTCATCCCAATCCGTAAGGACGACGAGGTGCATGTCGACTGCTACCTTCTCCTTCGGAGCTTCGCCACAAGTACAATGTACGGTCCATCCCAATCCGCAAAGACGATGAGGTACAGGTCGACTGCTACCTTCTCCTTCGGAGCTTCGCCACAAGTACAACGTGTGGTCCATCCCAATCCGCAAGAACGACGAGGTCAGTCGCAGTCTGTGCTCCGTCTCTACCTGCAAGATAGATGAAGTACAAGTCGACTGGAGTTTCACCTCAAGGATACTACTTACAACAATGAAATATATTCTGAATGAAGAGCAAAGTTCTCTCGAAGGCAAATAAAGCATGTTCAAGGATAGATCAAGTTCGGATAAACGTCCTATGGATCCGAAAGTGCTCAGGCGTTAAGCCTGTTAAAGTTTGTCAGTTACAAAAACCACTCGGCATTCCGAGGCAAATTGAAGGTGGGACTTAGAAGATTTTTACTCCTCCGGTGGAGGACTGGAAGGTGCAACAATCTGGTCGAGTTCGATTCCGTCGAATAATACGGGTAGCAGCAGCGATGAAGGTCTCCATGAAAGATCGGAAGTCGTACTTCCTGGTGTTGGCGACTTTGAGGGACGCCAGCTTTTCCTCTTGCGCTTCCTTGCAGTGGACACGAACCAGAGACAGAGCAACATCAGCACCACACCTGGCAGAAGACTTTTTCCATTCTTGCACTCGACTTGGAATCTCATTCAGTCGAGTCATTAAGGATTCAAGGTCATTCTGAAGCGTCTGCTCTGGCCAGAGAGTTGAGTCGATCCGCGACACCGCAGCTTTCAGTCGAGCAAGATAATCCACCACGCTAGCAACGCGAGACTCCAGTCGGAGCACATTCATAGCAGCTTCGTCCTTCACAGGAGAGTTGATGGGGTCCAGTGCTGGTTTCCACTGACCGGTTTCTTCTTCAAGTTTTGATGTAATTCTAAAAACACAGCTCGGACTCAAAACAACAATCATGCGATGAGCCGATGATAGCAAGACAATCGGATAAAAGAGATTACCTTCAAGCATGAGGAACAGCTTCTTGGCGAGCCCTCCAAGATAAACCTCCGTGTCATTTCGCTTCCCCGCCATTGGCGGCCTTGTCAGACAGAGCAATCTTGTCGTTCTTCAGTCGACTAACTTCCTTGTTGGCCGCGTCAAGAGCGGCTTTCAGCTTGGCATTTTCATCTTCAAGTTTGCCGACTGAGGCAAGTTTCTCTTCAGCGAGCTTTGTTTTCTCCAAAGCCGCCTTCTGTGCCTCTGCAAGGTCAAGGTCCTTCTTCTTCAGAGTCTCCTCCGGTTTATCTCGCAAAGCAACAATGAGAACAGAGTTGAGAATGAACAGAAAAACAAAGATAGTCACAAGTTCTCACCAGCCATACCTTTTGCTTCATCCTTCGCTTACGCAAATTCTCCTGAGCAAGCTTCAAGTCGAGGTTGAGCTGGATCTGTTTGTTCTCTAACTCAGTATAGCGAGCCACAAGCTCGCAAGATTTCTACAAAGAGTCAATCAACAAAAGACATCAAAGACATATCACTTCCGAGTGACTAAGGAAAAATCATAGCATTTCTAAGACTACAGCCGAATCAAAACATTTGATAGTAGTCTCGGGGACTACACCCAGCGGGTGCACTCAGCGTGCCCCCACTGGTTTTACCAATTTGGTTCGACCAGTCGACCAAAAGAGGCAAAAATGTTATGATTCTAAAACCATGGCTAATTGTCAGCGGTCAGCCGTAGTAAAAAAAAAAGTTCTTTAGACTATAGCCGACTGCCCGCAATCCACCATAGTCTCGAGGACTACACCCAGTGGGTGCACTCAGCGTGCCCCCACCGGTTTTACGGTTCCATTCGACTTGGTCCGACCAGGCCGAGTGGAGAAGTTCAAAGTGTAAAGACTATAGTCGACTGCACGCAGTCCACCATAGTCTCGGGGACTACACCAGTGGGTGCACTCAGCGTGCCCCCACAAAACTCAATCGACACACCCACCCAAAGGTGTACAGATATGGAAATCTTCAGAAGAAGCGCTTGAGTAGCATGTCCTAACAGAGCAAGCAGTTTGGTAGCATATCCTAACAAAGCAAGCAACGATCGACTTACTTGGACATTGCTCGAGAGCTGAACTAGCATCATAGGTCACCGGCTGGCCTCTCGGACTACCTTCACTTGCTCCATCATGATCCCTGCTGGCGTATAGCCTCGACTAGCACTCACTTGGTCTTCCGGACGTGGTGTGTAGCAAAAGGATGGTGGATCAGCGATCGGCAAGTGGGTCGGGCACTTGTCATGCTGACAGCAAAAGACACAGAGGCCCCGGTGTTGCCTCCCTCGAAACCAGCGTCTCGTGTATCGTCTGGCTGGAGCAGCCTTGCCAGTGAGGCACCCTCTTGTTCTTCCTCTTCCTCAACGGCGTTTCCTCGTCATCATCGGGGAGATCAATGACATGAGGCGGAACTACAAGAAAGATTCAAAAGTAAACATGGAAATCCAATCGACTAAAAGCGAAACTGTAGAGATCATACCAAGGTTGGAGGTGAAGGCATCTTCCATTTCCTGATCTTCGTGCTTGGCTGAGGTCTTGGAGGTAGCAGCACTGCAGATTTCAAGAATCGGCTGATCAGTCATTGAGTCGACCAAAAGTACACTCATGTTGAATAGGGAAATACAAGTTCTGCTGATTACCCGGAGATGGTGGGAATGACCATCCGCATCTTGGGCAGGGCCTTCGCCGCTTCGACGACGTTGCTCGAGGTTGCTTGGCGGTTTCTCGGTCGGCATTGAGGAAGTTGTCCGAGGTCGCTTGCCGATCGCCTAATGGGCGAATAGCTTTACCGCGCTCGGCCACCGGGTCATGCGTCAACTTGGACCTTCTTTCCGAGCGGGGAGGATCGACGTCTTCCTCCTCTTCCTCCTCGTCCTCCTCTTCACCAGAGCTGTCGCCCCCCTCATCCTCCTCACCGTTGGACTCCCATTCCTCCTGGCTTTCATCTCCGCTTCCTTCTCCTTCTTTGATTGGTTCCTGCGCCCCGTTGGGCATCGAGTACATCTCAATGGTGGCCTAGAAGACAACAAAACAAGGCAAAAGCCAGTCGACGAATTTGCATCAAAACAAAATGAATGCAGCAGAATCACAGTCGGAGATAAGTGGTTATACCTTGTCTAGATCGTAAGAATGGTCGAGTGGGGGAATCCTCCTAGCTCCGCGAGGATTATCTTTGTTTCCTGTGATGGCAGTCATCCACTTCTCCAGCGTGGCGTCATCGACCTCCTCTGGATGGACCCGAGTGGTATCATCCGTACTGGAGTACATCCACATCGGATGGCCTCGGTATTGGAGTGGCTGAATACACCGTCGGAGGAAAACTTCCAGAAGATCCATGCTGGTCACCTCGTCGCGAATGAGCTGGACTACGCGTTCCATCAACAATTTTACTTGGGCCTTCTCCTCTCGTAGCACCTTCAGGGAAGATGGCTTGTTCACTCGACTCATGGAGAAAGGAGGGAGTTCACGACCGCCTGACGTCGGCTGGTCTTGGCAAGAGAACCAGTCGATCGCCACCCTCTAACCGAGTCGGGAGAGTCATAGCCGAAAAGCGCTCTTCCCCTCATCTGGACCCCGAGTCCCCCACACATCTGGATTACTTGGGTTCTCTCGTCATTCGGTTCGCTTTCTTCACCGTCCCGAGAGAGACAAGTGAATATATGCTTGAAGAGGCCCCAAAGGCGGCCGACAACCCAAGAAGTTTTCGACAACGACACGAAAGTAGCAAGATAGACAATGGAGTTGGGAGTGAAATGATGGAGTTGCGCCCAAAAAGTTCAGAAACCCCGGAAGAAAGGATTGGTGGCGGAGAAAATCCCGATCTACGTGAGTGGCTAGGAGAACACACTCACCCTCTTCTTGCAAGGCTGCCACTCCGTTCCCGGAAGCCTCGCCGACCCATGGAGGATCAGTCCCTTGTTGGCCAGATCGTTGAGGTCCTTCTCGGTGATGCTCGAGCGGATCCAATCTCCCTGGACCCTACCTTGCGGCAGTTTGGACCGCGAAGAAGATCCGCCCCGACTGGGCGCTCTCCCCTTCGCCTTCGCCGCCGCCTTCTTCACCTGCTCCAAGGTTGCAGTCTTCTCCTTCACCATGGTCGCCGGCGAAGCAGGTACTAAGCTGCGGCGCTGAGCAGGCTAAGGGCGCAGCAAAAGGATTTGGAGGCGGAGGGAGGGGAAGATTGGGGTCACACTGTTCAAAATACCCCGTCCGATGCCTTATATGAGGCCGCTTCCGAGTGGCTGTTGGTAGGCCCAGTAATCTGTCAAATCCATAGAACAGCGCTGCTGATACAGCATAAAAAAGGTGGTTGAAGATCGAGGCGCCATCGCCTTTATCCCATCCGAAAGTGCCGAGTTTTCGCTTCGCAAGACTTCCCAAAATTCAGATCATGAAATCCGCTAACCGCGGAGCAACCTGTTAGACAGCAGATTTCCTCTGATCCGTCGCTCGAAAATCCTCAAGTTCACAAAGTTCACTCGACAAATGTGAAGAATGGATCAAGGCGACTGAAAGAGAAGTTGACGCCATCACTAAAAGGTCGTTGATCCAGAGTAAGGCACACTCGCAACACAAAGAACAGGTCGAAAAGATTATCAACTCCTTCCTCACTCAAACCTCGATCCATTCGGGGGCTAATGATGAAGTCATGTACCTAGGGTAGGGTCATGGACCTGCCCAAAGGTACCCTCCCCAAGGACACTCGCGAAAGAAGCTGCCTTCCAGTCGACCTGGTAGGCTTCCACTCGACAGAATCCGAGACACTCGACCAAGAAGGCTCACTCGACCATCAGGTGCTCAGGAATCACTCTGTATCCAAACAAATTGTAATTAAGTAGTCTTTATGGTCATGATGACACTTTATGTCGGCGTTACCAAGAACGCCAGGTCTTAACGCATCTTAAACCCTACGCTACGTGGGTTGGCTGGGGTCTGGCGCACTCTATATAAGCCACCCCTTCCACAGGAAGAGGGATTCGCACTCGTAACACATACACATATAATCCGAGTCGACCGCCTCCGGGCTCAGGGCGAGGGGCTGTTACTTCCTCCGAGAAGGGCCTGAACTCGTAAATCCCTTGCGTATACAACTACTCCATAGCTAAGATCTTGCCTCTCCATTCCTACCCCCATTCTATTGTCAGACTTAGAACCACGACATCGCCTGGCTAGGCAAGTTCAAGCCAGACCTGCCTCCTCGCTACGATGGCACCGCGGACCCCACGGAGTTCCTGCAGATCTACGATTGTCGCCCGCTGCGGGCTTGTTCACCCTATGCAATCCGCTTGCGCGTTAAAAGGGGGGCTCCTGAGCATCGCGACTCAGGAGCTCTTACTGGCTCTCCAGCCCTCACCCCCTGGCCTTGACCATGGCATCGCGACACAGCATACCAATGTCACCGAGGCTCGCCGAGGTCCAGACACGAGGACATAGAGTGCTTGCATCTAACCGCTCTGCAGGAACGTACAGTCACCAAGACTCAAGACCAGGCGCAACCCGCCTTGAGGTAGGGCCTCGTGAGTCCCGCGCTGGCTCACGAGTGCCCAGATACACCTCGCAGCCCTGCCGTGCAAGCCACGTGTCAGGGCGGGGCTGTACACGCCCCGGGGGCTCCTCCCGGAGGGGGGGCCCCCATCCCATGCCCAAGTGGAAGCACCATGCTCCGCGACTGGCTGACGACACTGCCGAGGAGCGGATATGCCCGTGCACAAGCGGAAGCTCTATGCTCCGCGCTGGTGATAAACAACTGAGGGTGACCCCACGGTCGTGCCAACCTCAGGGAGCCCAGAGCTCAACGCCCAGCCTTACCGCAACGCCTCCCCTCGGGAAAGCCGCGCATGGGGGCTGGGCACGGGGGCTGCGCACGGGTCACGCCCAAGCGCACGCCACCTAACCAGGTCCCCCGGACCTGGGTATCGCGCGCCCCTCCCGAGGCCTCGGCGAGGGCAGGTACGAGATTGTTTGCACGTCAAGGGGGACTCCTGAGCATCGCGACTCAGGAGCCTAACTGGTCACGCAGCCCCTCATTCCTTGGTCCATCCTGGTCTCCGGTCGGCCCAATGGCGGTTGAGGTATGCGCGGGGCCGGGCTCTGCCAACATAGAACAATAATCTATCCCCGTGAACTCTCCCTATATGTTGTTTGCGCGTCAAGGGGGACTCCTGAGCATCGCGACTCAGGAGCCTAACTAGTCACGTAGCCCCTCACTCCTTGGTCTGTCCTGGTCTCTGGTCGGCTCAATGGCGGTTGAGGTATGTGCGGGGCCGGGCTCTGCCGACGCAGAACGCAAAGCAAATAGGAAGGAAATCGCGAAATCTCAAAGCAAATATTACAAGCATATTGTCCTCACAATACCAAATAAAAGTCTAAACGCCTCCACGAGGCCTGCCACATGTCGCAGGAACGGAACGGGAAGAATGGCCGCGGGAAACCTCTAGGCGTCACCAACGCATGCGGAAGGCGCTCACTCGTGATCGGCTTTGTCTTCACCACCAGCCGCGAGGTCGACGACGCCAGACAGAGGAGCGGAGACAAAGCCGCGGAACCTCCGCAGCAAGGCACCCACCTGATCCCGCACAGCCGCAACAACTGCCTAGTATTGATCTTCAGCCACCGGCTCTAGCAGCTCGTCAAGACGAGCGTTAGGGTCGCGGAGGTGTAGATGGCTGAAGACCCGAGTCAGTGCAGCTAAAGACAGGACGCGAGCTTCCTCCTCTGCCATGGGAGCGAGGCCATCGACGACCTCCTCAAGCGCCTTCACCACGACAGGAAGCAGCTGGGCGGGGCCGTCCTCGTCGGTGTCCAGAGGCTTCTCCAGGCCGCGCTCGTAGAGCGTCTCCAGCGCCTCGCATGACCTCCGCTCGATATCGGCGAAGGCCACGCGATCTTCCGCCAGGACTCGCGCCTTGGTGTCAAGATCGGCCTCCCTCGTCCTCATCTTCCGCTCCAGCTCCTCCAACCGGTTGCGCTCGTCAGCTTGCTTCTTCCCCAGCACCATCAGTTCAGCATCTCGATTCTTGACGGCTTCCTCCCGGGCCTTGATGTCTACTACGCAACCTTCTTCTTGTAGACGTTGTTGGACCTCCAAGTGCAGAGGTTTGTAGGACAGTAGCAAATTTCCCTCAAGTGGATGACCTAAGGTTTATCATTCCGTGGGAGGCGTAGGATGAAGATGGTCTTTCTCAAACAACCCTACAACCAAATAACAAAGAGTCTCTTGTGTCCCCAACACACCCAATACAATGGTAAATTGTATAGGTGCACTAGTTCGGCGAAGAGATGGTGATACAAGTGCAATATGGATGGTAGATATAGGTTTTTGTAATCTGAACATATAAAAACAGCATGGTAACTAGTGGTAAAAGTGAGCGTAAACGGTATTGCAATGATAGGAAACAAGGCCTAGGGTTCATACTTTCACTAGTGCAAGTTCTCTCAACAATAATAACATAATTGGATCATATAACTATCCCTCCACATGCAACAAAGAGTCACTCCAAAGTCACTAATAGCGGAGAACAAACGAAGAGATTATGGTAGGGTACGAAACCACCTCAAAGTTATTCTTTCCAATCAATCCGTTGGGCTATTCCTATAAGTGTCACAAACAGCCCTAGAGTTCGTACTAGAATAACACCTAAAGACACAAATCAACCAAAACCCTAATGTCACCTAGATACTCCAATGTCACCTCAAGTATCTGTGGGCATGATTACACGATATGCATCACACAATCTCAATTCATCTATTCAAACCAACACATAGAACCTCAAAGAGTGCCCCAAAGTTTCTACCAGAGAATCACGACGAAAACGTGTGCCAACCCCTATGCATAGGTTCATGGGCCGAACCCGCAAGTTGATCACCAAAACATACATCAAGTGAATCACGTGATATCCCATTGTCACCACAGATACTCACGGCAAGACATACATCAAGTGTTCTCAAATCTTTAAAGACTCAATCCGATAAGATTACTTCAAGGGGAAAACTCAATCCATTACAAGAGAGTAGAGGGGTAGAAGAAACATAAGATCCAACTATAATAGCAAAGCTCGCGATACATCAAGATCGTGCCAAATCAAGAACACGAGAGAGAGAGAGAGATCAAACACAAAACTACTGGTACATACCCTCAGCCCCGAGGGTGAACTACTCCCTCCTCGTCATGGAGAGCGCCGGGATGATGAAGAAGGCCACCGGTGAGGGTACCCCCTCCGGCAGGGTGCCGGAACAGGTCCCCGATTGGTTTTTGGTGGCTCTGGAGGTTTTGCGGCGGCGGAACTCCCGATCTATTCTCTGTTCTGGAAGTTTTATGGTAAGTGGAGTTATATAGGCGGAAGAAACACGTCAGAGGAGCCACGAGGGCCCCATGAGGCAGGGGGCGCGCCCTAGGGGGGTGGGCGCGCCCCCCACCCTCGTGGCTTCCTAGTTCCTTCCTTGACGTGGGGTCCAAGTCCATCCGGTAGCATTCCTTCCAAAAATAACTTCTCCAGTTGATTTCGTTCCGTTTTGACTCCGTTTGATATTCCTTTTCTTGAAATCTTTGAAATAGGCAAAAAACAGCAAATCTGGGCTGGGCCTCCGGTTAATAGGTTAGTCCCAAAAGTAATATAAAATTGGAAAATAAACCCCAATATTTCCCAAAACAGTAGATAATATAGCATGGAGCAATCAAAAATTATAGATACGTTGGAGACGTATCAAGCATCCCCAAGCTTAATTCCTGCTCGTCCTCGAGTAGGTAAATGATAAAAAAGATAATTTTTTATGTGGAATGCTAGTTTGCATAAATTCATTGTAATTCTTCTTAATTGTGATATGAATATTCAGATCTGAAAGATTCAAGACAAAAGTTCATATTGACATAAAAATAATTATGTCTTCTCAAAATAACATGGCCAAAGAAAGTTCATCCCTACAAAATCATATAGTTTGGTCATGCTCCATTTTCGTCACACAAGAATGCTCTCATCATGCACAACCCCGATGACAAGCCAAGCAATTGTTTCATACTCTAGTAATCCCAAATCTATCAATTATCACGCAATATATGAGCGTGAGCCATGGACATAGCACTATGGGTGGAATAGAAAATGATGACGGGGGTTATGTGGAGAAGACAAAAAAGGATAAAGTTGTAAGTGCATCTAGTGCCCTTTAGTGATTTTGATGTATTGAAGACTTATAGGTTAAGGGTCTAATGCGTTTATGAGTATACATATGTCTATAAGTCTATGAGGAGTTTGATATTTACAGAGAAAGTCGACCCCTAAAAATGAAGTTGTTCGACTGAAGACTTTGGTATTCTGAAGACTTTCTGAAGACTTTGAAAGTCAAGAAATTGGTGTGACCTTGAAGACTTGGTATTCATTTGAGGAACATGAAGCGTGAAGACTTTTGTTTTCGTAGTTTCGTTTTCTCTTTCTTGAGTCATAGGAAACACCATACTGTTAAAGGGGGTCGAGGAAATACTAAGGAAAAATTTCAATGTGATGCTCAACTCAAAACCCTACACCTACCAATCCCTTCAAGTGAAGCCATTGGAAATCTCATACAGTTCAGTCAATTTCTTCAAAGGATGTAGACGAAGTTCTTCCGGTCGCTAAGGAATTTGTTGACCGAGGAGTTAGGAATTCGCCAAAGGCGGATTGCCTACACATTGAGGAACATGATAGCCCCGAGGAATTTGAACCTCAAATTTCCGACCATTGCTTTCTGGCGCCAATTTGTCTCAAAATATCTTATCCACCTAGCGGTCATATCATTGAAGGGCATTTATGTCTTATCATGTCGGTTGCTCCCTAGGCTATAAATAGCCGCCCCCTATAACCACTAGCTGGTTGGCTGCTCCGAGAGAAACTGACACTTGTCAATTGAGAGCATCCCATCCTCTGAGAACTTTGAGTGAAAATCATCAAGTGAGGAAAACCCAAACCCAAACACCTACAAAACCAAAGTGATTGAGCATCACTGAAGAGATTGATCCTGCATGGATCCTACGCTTGTTACCTTTGAAGACTGTGCTTCTTCCAGATGGTTAGGCGTCATGGTCTAGAGCATCCAAGAGGAATTGTGGATCGCCGAGTGACCGAGTTTGTGAAGGTTTGGAAGTCGCCTGAAGACTTACCACGAGTGATTGGATGAGGTCAGTGTGACCTTAGTTCAAGGAGAATACGGTGAGGACTTGGTGTCCTGAGCTGCGTGCTTAGGACTGGGTGTCCGAGACTGTGTGTCCTCGAGTTTAAACACTCAGCCGCTCCAACCAGACGTACAACTAAGACAACAGTTGGAACTGGTCTACCAAATCATTGTCTTCACCAAGCTTACTGGTTCTATTTCCTAAACTCTTTCATTTCCTCATTACTGTGTTAAGTGCTTCATCATATCTATGTTTGAAGACTTTGACTGAACACTTTCTCAGTTTCCTCAGTTCAATTTCTTCAGTCTATTTGTCTTCATCTTGTGTTATCCTGTGATTACGCTTTCTGTACTATGTGCTTGTCTTCATTTCATCATGACGACCATTCCTATATTCTGTTATGATTACTTCTGAGTACTTATTCCGCTGCAAGTAGTTCTTCGCTAAGGAATTTCCTCACCGGCAAATTCCTCAGTGAAGAATTCATAAAAATCGCCTATTCACCCCCCTCTAGTCGATATAACGCATTTTCAATTGGTATCAGAGCAAGGTACTGCCTTGTTCTGTGTGATTTTTGTTTAACCGCCTGGAGTTTTAGTTATGTCGACCGCAGTATGATCAAGGTCTCTGCTGGCTGTCCTACCTTCGATGGGACAGACTACCCCTCTTTGGAAAAATAAGATGTGAATGCATCTTGAGGCAATTGATAACGATCTACGGTATGTTGTGGAAAATGGTGTTCCCTCTGTCTCACCCTCACCGAACGCCATCGATGTGAAGAGATTCAAGCAACTCGATTCTCGCGAAGAATATCATATGTGGCCATCTCGAGCAAAGGACAGTATGGAAGAGTGAGTGCTTTGGAAACTGCTAAGCTTATCTGGGATAGGCTGTCCAAAGTGAATGAAGGAGTCTCAACTTAGCGTGACTCTCGAGTTGATGTTCTTCGCAATCTCTTCAACCGCTTCAAAAGACTGGACAATGAAAATGTTCAACAAACCTTTGTTCACCTCACTGACATCTCAAATGAGCTTCAAGCGCTTGGTGCCACTGACATCACCGACCATGAGGTGGTGAAGAAATTGTTGAGATCGCTTGATTCCTCATTTGATACTCCGCATTGATGATACAAGAGCGTGCTGATTACAAGTCACTTGATCCCGCTGATATCCTCGAGAGGCTAAACACTCATGAGTTTCATCTTGCTGAAAAGAGAGATCTCTATGGTTCGTGCTATGGTAGATCACGTGCCCTGAAGGCCAAGGTAGTGTCTGAATCTGAAAATGAAGATTCTGGCAGCAGCCTTGGTGATCCTGAAGAATTGAGCCAGGAGCTAACACTGCTCGTGAAGAAATTCTAGAAGTTCTCAAGACGTGGCCGCTTTGGAAAATCCTCAAGGAGCAATGATTCCTCATCCAGTGACTACAAGAGGAGGCTATGCCACAAATGCAAGAAACCTGGTCACTATATTCAAGATTGTCCTCAATGGGAAAAGGAATTAACGAAGAAGAAATACAAGGATTATAGTTCTGATGACGCTAAGAAGAAGAAGAAATCGTCAAAATCTTCACCATCAAAATCCTCGAAGTCTTCATCTCACAAGAAGAGCAGCTCCAAGAAGGCTCGGGCATTCATTGGCAAGGAAATGGACTCTGAGGCTGAATCTGAGGAACATGAGGAAGAGGAGGCATCTGAGGAGTCCGAGTCTGGTGTGGCGAGTCTGGCTCTCGCTACTGCATTCGTCAGCAAGTCTATCTTCAACTCTGAAGAAAATGACCTCACCAACAAGGCTGATGAAGGCAATGATGACTACGCCCCCACCTACTACTTCATGGCAAAGGGTGCCAAGGTACACAAATATACCTCCTATGAATCTAGTGAGAATGAATCTGATGAAAACCTCAAGCCTAGCTACTCTAAACTTGCTAAGATTGTTGTGAAACAGCAAAGGGCTTTTGAAAAGGTTCAAAACATGCTAGACAAAAGTGACGATATGTTGGGTGAAGAAATGGATCGCACTAAAGCCTTGGCTGAAAATCTTCAGAGACTTCAGTCTAGGTTTGACAGCCTTCAAGGTCATCATAACACTCTCTTATCTGATCATGAGAAGCTTTCTTATGAATTTCTTCAAAAGAAGCAAGATCTTGAGAAGCTAAGAGTGAGTTATGAAGATCTTCGAAGGAGCGCGATTCATTACTTGCTCAAAAATCAGCGCTTCTCGTGAAGAATTTGTTCCTCCATTCTTAAAGTGCATTGAACGTGAATCGCTAATTCTTCACCGAATGTTCAAATGCTTCTATTGTTACAAATTCTTCACCTGCCTCTGCTATCACTAATTCCTCATCCGAGGACATTGCTAGTATCACCGACGATGCAGGTGAAGGAATTTTACATGACAGCATGTACAAAAGCCTCAAAGGGCATCGACTCTTTGTGATGTGCTTAAAAAGCAGATCCTCAACAGGAACCCTAGGAAAGAGGTATTGCCTTTGAGAGGAAAATCAATGCTGATGGTACATATTGGAAGCTCGAAAGCAAGACTTCGTAACCTCATGGGTTGCTGCAAAGGGACCACCAGTTGATCCATCTAACTTATCTGGCTTTACATATGAATCTCCTCAGCTGATGGTACATATTGGAAGCCTGAGCAGTACCCCAGAACCTCATGGGTTGCTGCAAAGGGACCACCAGTTGATCCATCTAACTTATCTGGCTTTACATATGAATCTCCTCATTCTTATGATGAGTCATTTGACTCCAACTATAAACTGTTCAAAAATCAGAATGGTGAAGTATTTGCTAGATATGTTGGCACTAACTACAGGAAAGGTTCCCCTATGAAGAAAATCTGGGTTCCCAAAAGGTGCCTTGAAAGTCTTCAGGTGAATGTCCTCATGACACCACCGATGAAGAATAGAAACCCCAGATCAAACTCTTCATATGGATCAAATTCTTCATATGGATCCAAGTCCTCATACGGACCAAATTCCTCAAGTGGATCAAATTCCTCAAAAGGATCAAAGTCCTCACATGATTATCATCATGCTAACAACTCTGTTTCGCAGGGTAGAGATAAGGGCTATGAATATGTGCATTATTCCTCAAACCATTATGTTCATAAGTCCTCGAAGAATTTCTCTACTTATTCATATGCTTACCCTAACCCCTCTTATGTGAAACAAAATGGTCTAGCTTCTTTGCCACCATTCTCATATGGAGCTCGCAGAGTGATGAACTCTTTGCCACCCCTTCAGATGTGGGTGGTGAAGAAAAAGAACTAATCTCTTCTACAGGTCGATCTCCAAACGTGCTTTTAACGTCGGAAGAATTTCTTTGGAGGCCTGACAAAAATGCTCGAAAGGACGCAGTTAATCATGAAGAAATGAACTTTCATTTCACACGCCCTCATACTGCTATATCTGTTTTATCGCTTGATGAAATTCATCGATGAATTTGATATCATATTCTTCACCGATGAAGTATATGAGTTCGTAAGCTGCACTAATTCATCTCGCAGGATGATCAACCCAAAGCCACCGAGTGGGTCCTCGATAGTGGATGTACAAATCACATGACTGGTGACAAGAATCTGTTGATTGATGCTCCCTTATCACCATCGCATCTGAAGCATATCATCTTCGCTGACAAAGGCAAAAGTCAGGTATTGGGTCTAGGTAAGGTTGCGATCACAAAGGATCGACACATGGACAAAGTCATGCTTGTTGAGTCCTTAGGATACAACCTTATGTCTGTATCAATGCTTTGTGATCTTGATATGATTGTTTTCTTTGGCAAGTATCTTTGTGTTGTGGTTATGGAAGCTGACAATTCCAAAGTCTTCGAAGGCTTTAGGAGAGGAGACTTGTACATTGTTGATTTCTCTACAGGACCTCAACCAGCCGTGTGCCTACTTGAAAAAGCTTCAGAAGGCTGGCTATGGCATCGACGACTTGGTCACGCAGGCATGAGGAATTTGCACACGCTTGCGAATAAGAAGCATGTCATTGGCATTGAGAATGTCAAATTACTCAAGGATCACTTATGCGGGGCCCGTGAAGCTGGAAAAATGAACAAGGCCAAGCATCCAAATAAGACTATCATGACCACTACTCGACCATTCGAATTGCTTCACATGGACCTCTTTGGTCCTAATCATTACTCAGCAGTCACTAATGATGCATCTCTATATGGTTTTGTTATTGTTGATGATTACTCTCATTACACATGGGTACACATTGTTACTTACAAACATGAAGTGCAGGAAGTCTTCAAACGATTTTCCTCGAGGGATTCAACCAACTTTGGTGTGAAGATCAAGCACATCAGGAGTAACAATGGAACTGAGTTCAAGAATTCTGGTCTTGATGACTATCTTGATGAACTTGGTATTACTCATGAGTTATCTGCTCCTTATACTCCTCAGCAAAATGGCGCCGTGGAGCGCAAGAACATAACTCTTGTTGAGATGGCTCGCACTATGCTTGATGAGTACAAGACGCCTTGTCACTTCTGGATTGAGGCAATTTACACTGCATGCCACATCATCAATGAGGGAGTCCTGGACTAGGGGGTGTCCGGATAGCCGAACTATCATCTTTGGCAGGACTCCAAGACTATGAAGATACAAGATTGAAGACTTCGTCCGTGTCCGGATGGGACTTTCCTTGGCGTGGAAGGCAAGCTTGGCGATACGGATATGTAGATCTCCTACCATTGTAACCGACTGTGTAACCCTAACCCTATCCGGTGTCTATATAAACCGGAGGGTTTTAGTCCGTAGAGGACGAACAAAATCATACCATAGGCTAGCTTCTAGGGTTTAGCCTCCTTGATCTCGTGGTAGATCTACTCTTGTACTACCCATATCATCAATATTAATCAAGCAGGAGTAGGGTATTACCTCCATCGAGAGGGCCCGAACCTGGGTAAAAACATCGTGTCCCTTGTCTCCTGTTACCATCCGCCTAGACGCAGAGTTCGGGACCCCCTACCCGAGATCCGCCGGTTTTGACACCGACAATCAACATGGTATATCTTCACAAATTCTTCAAGAAGACTGCCTATGAACTCCTCACTGACAAGAAACCCAATGTGAGTTATTTCAAAGTCTTCGGTGCTAAATGTTGGATTAGAGATCCTCATCACAGTGCTAAATTTGCACCGAAAGCACATGAAGGTTTTATGCTGAGAAGGGCTGAGATCTGAACTACAAGGTACAATTTCGGTTATCTTCAGAAATAAATGCAGGGATGTTCCTTATTTACAAGACCCCTTCTTTTTTACTTACGGCTCACTGGAGGCTGATCCTTGGGGAAATAGTGCGGCTGGGTTACTTCCAGCGTCGGACTCTCAGATCGAAGATTTATTTCCCTCTTTGAGGCCTTGACCTCCGGATCTTCCAAGCGGTCCTCTTCTCTCCTTGGAGGGTGGGATTTTGATCCCTCCTTCCTCGGAGCCTCCTTCGTGGAGGCAGTTGCTTCCTCGCTTCCCCTTCGCCTTCTTTAAAAGGCGCGGCCTTCAACATCTTGGTCAGCATGGGATCTGGTGTGGTCTCTGGGAGGGGAGCCGGACACCTTATTAACTTTGCCTTGGCTATCCACTCCTGTTCAAGAAACGGCTCCTTTAAAGGGCATATATATATGATAATGAATAAACAGCCTGTCCGGTTACGGGACTACTTACTTGAGTATCTGGGCGATTGCAGCTTAGTCCTGCGTCCTCAGTCAGGTCCGGATACTTCTCTTGTGATCCGAAGAACAGTTTATACATCTCCACGGGTGTCGTACCCATAAAATGATGGAGAGCTCGTGGTCCCTCCGGATTGAATTCCCACAGACGGAGGGGCGGCGTTGCGGTGGCGTAAGGCGCCGAATCAACATAACTCGCGCCATCGCGACCAGATTGATCTCTCTTTCTTGGAGGTCTCGAATACGGCCCTGCAACAGAGGAACGTCCTTGACGGCCCCTAGTCGAGCCTCTTGTTGACCCATGACGCCACCGCTGTGGTGGACTGGCGGAAGGCGGAAGCGCCACCCATTTGGTGCCCCCAGGAGCGGTGATATAAAACCACTCCGTTGCCACAAACCAAGCTCCTCTTGAAAAGAGCCCTCGGCCACTGAGCATCAAAGACACTTGCTTATGACCGCCCCTCTGCACTCTGCTTGCTGCCCCTCGATCATCTTCGGCTCCACCTTGAAGGTCTTGAGCCACAATCCAAAGTGAGGGGTAATATGGAGGAAGGCCTCACATATGACAATGAATGACGAGATATGGAAGATGGACTCCGGATTCAAGTCATGGAAATCCAGCCCATAATAAAACATGAGCCCCACACAAAGGGATCCGTCAGGAAGCCTAAACCCCGAAGGAAGTGTGACACGAACACCACGCTCTCGCCGGGCTCGAGAGTGGGAATGACCTGCCCTGGAGCAGGCAGCCTGTGCGAAAACTCGCCGGTTAGATACCTGGCATCTCGCAGCTTTAGCACATCTTCTTCTGTGACGGAAGAAGACATCCATCGGCCGTGATGGTCGGAGCCGGACATTTTCGAAGGTCCGAAGCGCCTAAATCTGAAGCTTTGGGTGTTAGAACTCGAAGCGCGAGGCGAACTCGATGGAGGGTGTAAAAAAGAAGAGGGCCTTGATCTCATTATAAAGAGGTTGAATACCAAGAGCCCTCCCGTGGTCGATTAGGACTCGCCGATAGAGGAGGCATGCCAACGGCGGGTGGGTTACCCACGTCCGTATTGATGAGAATCCGGAATAAGGGGCACGATCTATGCTTTGATAAGACATGCCGGAAACCGCCTCGCTAAACGCTACTGAGGTGGAACAAAGAAAACGATTCATATAAAGGCCTCGCCCGTGGTGTGATGTCACGCCGCGGAATACGTCAGTAGATCTGTGCAAAAGTTATTCTCTCTATGGTAGTATGTGGAACTTGTTTTGCAGAGCCGGACACTATCCTTGTGTTCAAAACCTACTATGAAGTATTCGGAGGAGGAACCCGCCTTGCAATGTCAAAGACAATATGCGCGCCGGACTCGTCGTCATTGAAGCCTGGTTCAGGGGCTACTGAGGGAGTCCTGGACTAGGGGGTGTCAGGATAGCCGAACTATCAACTTTGGCTGACTCCAGGACTATGAAGATACAAGATTTAAGACTTCGTCCCGTGTCCGGATGGGACTTTCCTTGGTGTGGAAGGCAAGCTTGGCGATACGGATATGTAGATCTCCTACCATTGTAACCGACTGTGTAACCCTAAGCCTATCCGTGTCTATATAAACCGGAGGGTTTTAGTCTCAGAGGATCTAACAACAATCATACCATAGGCTAGCTTCTAGGGTTTAGCCTCCTTGACCTCGTGGTAGATCTACTCTTGTACTACCCATATCATCAATATTAATCAAGCAGGAGTAGGGTATTACCTCCATCGAGAGGGCCCGAACCTGGGTAAAAACATCGTGTCCCTTGTCTCCTGTTACCATCCGCCTAGACGCACAGTTCGGGACCCCCTACCCGAGATCCTCCGGTTTTGACACCGACAATCAACATGGTATATCTTCACAAATTCTTCAAGAAGACTGCCTATGAACTCCTCACTGACAAGAAACCCAATGTGAGTTATTTCAAAGTCTTCGGTGCTAAATGTTGGATTAGAGATCCTCATCACAATGCTAAATTTGCACCGAAAGCACATGAAGGTTTTATGCTTGGTTACGGAAAGGACTCGCACACCTACATAGTCTTGAACAATGTTCCTCACAAGATTGTTGAAACTGTAGATGTGTGGTTCGATGAAACTAATGGCTCGCAAAGAGAGCACCTACCTTCTGTGATAGATGAACCAACACCTGAGGATTCTATCAAGTTCAAGGCTACTGAGGATGTCATTCCTACTGAAGAATCTGCTGAAGAATTCATTCCAGAATGTGAAGAACGTCGAGCTAATGCACCTGAAGAAAATGCTGAAGAAAATGGTGCTGAAGAAAATGCTGATCAAATTCCTCGACGACAACCAACTCATCCTCGCGTAAAAAAGAAGTGCAAGTTGAAAAGATCATCGATGACATTGAAGCACTGTGTCCTCTCGACACGCTCAAAAGCTTCACATTTATCTAACTTTTGTGGGCACTATGCTTTTGTCTCTATCACAGAGCCCACTAAGGTAGATGAAGCATTTACGAGCCTGAGCGGATTCAGGCCATGCAAGAAGAATTACATCAGTTCGAGCTCAACAACGTCTGGGAACTGGTCAAACGCCCAGATCCTCGCAAGCATAATATCATTGGCACAAAGTGGATCTACCGCAACAAGCAAGATGAAAATGGCCTTGTGGTGAGGAATAAGGCACGACTTGTAGCTCAAGGCTACACACAGGTTGAAGGAATTGATTTCGATGAAACTTTTGCACCTGTTGCTAGACTTGAGGCTATTCGCATATTACTTGCTTATGCTAACCATCATGGTATCACTTTATATCAAATGGATGTGAAAAGTGCATTCCTCAATGGTAAGCTTGAGGAAGAAGTATATGTTGCTCAACCCCCAGGTTTTGAAGATCCAAAGAATCCTGACAAAGTCTTTAGACTCAACAAGGCCCTCTATGGCCTCAAGCATGCCCCTCGGGCGTGGCATGACACTTTGAAGGAATTCCCCATGAAGAATGGCTTCACACCCGGTTCACTCGACCCTACTCTCTTCACTAAATCTTATGATGGTGAACTATTTGTGTGCCAAATATACGTTGATGATATTATCTTTGGCTATACTGACCAACGTTATAGTGATGAATTTGCCTATATGATGAGTGAAGAATATCAAATGTCCATGATGGGAGAGTTGAAATTATTCTTAGGTCTTCAAGTTCGCCAACAGCGCAATGACATATTCATATCTCAGGAGAAATACCTCAAGGATGTTCTGAGGAAATTCGGCATGCAAGATTGCAAAGGCGTCAGAATTCCGATGCCCACAAATGGCCATCTATGCACTTATGAAAATGGTATTGACTTCGATCACAAGGTATACCGCTCCATGATTGGTTCTTTATTGTACTTATGTGCATCTAGGCCAGATATAATGCTTAGTGTTTGCATGTGTGCCCGATTTCAAGCTACACCAAGGGAATCACACCATAAGGCTGTGAAGCATATTCTTAGATATCTAGCTCACACACCAACACTAGGATTATGGTACCCCAAGGGCTCGCTTTTGATCTCATTGGATATTCGACTCGACTATCTTTGGTGATCGTCTGGACCGCAAGTCAACATCCGGTACTTGTCATTTCCTCGGATGATCTTTGGTCCATTGGTCCTCGAAGAAACAGAACTGCGTATCACCGCTTCATCGCTGAAGCTGAGTACATTGCTGCTGGTTCTTCTTGTGCTCAATTGCTGTGGATGAAGCAAACTCTCAAGGATTATGGCATCAACATGAAGAATGTGCCTCTCTACTGTGACAATGAGAGTGAAATCAAGATTGCTCACAACCCAGTTCAACACTCGAAGACGAAGCACATTCAGATTCGTCATCATTTTCTTCGCGATCATGTGTTGAAGGGCGACATCTTTATTGATCAAGTGAAGACTGAACACAGCTAGCCGATATCTTCACAAAGCCCTTGGATGAGAAGTGATTTAGCAAGTTGCGGTGTGAGCTAAATATCTTAGAATCTTTGAATGTTCTTTGAATAGGACACTCATCCTAACACTTATGCAAAATTGATGACTTAGATGTGCAACACATGAAGAAACCTTTTTCTTCAATCAATGAAGAACAACACTCTAAGTGTGAAGAAATTAATGAAGAATTTGATTCTCAGAACCCTACAACAATTGTAATGCGGTGTCTGAAATCATCATTCTTATACGGTGGGTCACGCCACCACCAAAGTTGAAAATCTTCAATTTGAGTTTTTCCTCAGTTTTGAAATTCTTCAGTTTTTCAAATTCTTCAACTTTGCAAAATCTTCACTGGTTCCGTCGTTTTTCTTCATTGGCTATATATATGGGTTTATGTCCTCTACAACATTCACTTATGGCTATTTCTTCAAGTTGTTCTTCTGCTAAGTGAATGTGATCGGACCCTTCCCCCCTCTATGCTATACTCAACCCAATCTATTCACAAATTCTTCATGTGCGTTCTATTTGAAATTCTTTCGAAATCTTCACTGTGTCCTTGTCAGCTGAAGAATTTGCGAACGGAACTTTTAACTTATCTTATCCAAAATTTTGGCTTTGCCGCTCAAACCGTTCCGCTTCCCACGATAGACTTATCTATTCACCCACGATCTAACACGATATCCACTTTTCAGTACGTGGGTGACACATGCCATGAGAATGAGAAGGGTCAGGGGCATGTTTGTCCTAAATCTTCGGGCGAACAGTTTTTTCACTGTGGCTATAAATACCCCTCTCCCCTTCCTCACTTCCTTTACTCCGCTCGCTCTCTCTCCTGCTCGAGCTTCTCAAACCCTAGTTCCGCCGCTACTTCATCGTCGCCGGTGAGGAAGAGCTTCACTGCCTCGATCTCGTCGCCGTCGTACTCGCGCCGGCCCGCGGAAATCTGCACTCCGCCGCCGCCGTAGCCGTCTTCCTCCGCCGGGTTAGGGCGTGGAAGATCTGCACTGACGAACTTCACCTCTCCATCTCACAGTTCGTCATGTTCTTCGTTCAGGGTAATTAAAAGTTACTTTTACTGCCCTCTTTGATTCAAATGATTTCTACAAAATCCTCAAAGGTGTTTTATTCTTCAAATCCTCACACACTAAACACCTCACATGTCATCTGTTCTTGATTCGTTTCTCTAAGCATCATTTTTCTTCAAGATTCCTCAATTGTGTGGATCTTCGATCTATACAACTCTGGAACCTAAGACAAAGAACGCTTAGTGAAATTCTTGAAGACTCATCTGGTCAAAATTCCTCAAACTTGTTCTTTTTGAAAAACCTTCTGAGAACGCATATGACCTCTCCAAATTCCTCGCAACTATACTCTGTTCACAGGTACTCATGTCCGCTGCTGAATCACTAGGTTATCATCAACTTAACTCATTTGCAGCGTTCCTCGAAGAAAAGTTGCATACTTCTTCAGAGAATTCAATTGTTCAAATTCCTCAACTGAAGAAAATGGCAGATGGTAAGAAGCCACAGAAAGGAGGAAAGAAGCACGAGGTCATGACCGCTTTTGAGATCCACGATGACATATACAAAGACTATTGCACTCTGATGAGGCCAAGTTTGGTAAGGAGAACAAAAATCAGCGCAAGGTGCGCATCCCGAGGATAGAAAGGAGATGGGCAAGAGAATGGAGGAATGCATGTATGTAACTCCAAAGTACATGAAGAAATTTGCACTCAATCCTCCATGCCCAAGACCACCATTGGCACCTGGCCAAGTAGCAGATCCCACCAGCCTCAAGCGCGGTGAGGATTATCCTGATGAATGGGAAAAGCGCCAAGCCAAGCTGGCCAGGCAAGCCAAAGAAGCAGTGAGGAAATTCAATGAGGACTCTGCTGCTGCTGCCTCTGCTGAGGCCTCTGCTGTCAAGCCAAAGAAATCTATGGCAAAGAAGCCCGCGCGCAAGCCAAGTGCTTCACATCCAGTGCCCTCTAGGCCTAGTTCCTCAGCAATGCCCTCACGGCCAGAATCCTCAAAGCCCTCACGGATAATTCCTCATGCTGCTCCTGCTCCTCCAGAATCTTCAGCTCCTCCGCCAAAGTATTCGACCGCTCCGACAAAGTCCTCTGCACCTGTGCATCTTGCCACGTGCCAAAGGACGGCATGCATCTCCATTGCCTCAGGTGTCTCAGCTAGTTCCTCAGCTGCACCCTCAACGGGTCTGTCTCTACTGAAGAAAAAGGCCACTGCAGGACGAGGTCCTCGCCCTAGTCCTCAGAAGAAGCAGGTTGCCTTCCAAGTACCGTCTGAAGAAGACGGTCGATGATGAAGAACTTGCTGAGATCATCAGAGACAGGAAAGTCAGGGCCGCTAGAGCCAAAGGCACTAATGTGCCACTGCTATTGGATCCTAAGTTGATCCTCGATTATATTGATCTCTGGCACAAGGATCCAGACACTCCTATGCCTGATTTCAATTTGACTCCTGGCCAAAGTCACATGCTGACCCATTTCATCTCTGAAGAAAAATGGAAATATGAGAAGGCCAGGCAGATCAAGAAAGCATAGTATCGGAAAGAAAAGTTTTTGAAGACCAACGTTGTCTCTATGACAACTGATGAGCTTATAAAAATCCAGTCTGAAATCAAAGCCCTCAGCAATAACTTCAATGCCTACTATGCTAATTGGCAAGGTGCCAAAGTTAGATTTGTTAAACTGACTGAGAAATTCACCTCCAATGTTGCAGCTCCATCGCAACAGGAAATTCCTCATTTGAAGCTTACGCTTTCAAAGAACTTTGAAGAACATGCCAGACCATCGATGACTTTCAGACTGCTGAAGAAAATGTTAGTTCGAGGCTGATGATCTGCATTCTAGCCATTGAAGACATTGCCGGGCATCCACTAGTGGTGCGCTGAAGAAAATGAAGAAGTCGTGGCAAGCATCGATCGGCGCTTTGAAGAAAATCAACCAGATTCCTCTGCTCCTCCTGCGCCTACACCAACTCCAATCCTTCCATCTGCATTAGATGTGAAGAAGACCAAGGCTGCAGAGCTGCAGCTGTGAAGAAAAGGAAAGCATCAGCTGCTTCAGATTCCTCAGCTCCAAAGAAAATGAAGCCTATGACAAGTTCATTTGCAAATCCAATTGATGTTGTTTCGATCTCAACCATGCCATCAAAAGACCTTGTTCCTTTTGGTGAAGAATATGTGATCCCTAGCGGATCTGATGAAGAAAATCATTCTGCTGCTTCGTCGGAGTAGATTGATGAAGAAATTGAAGTGGATGCTATCCCTTCAACACCTGTTGTCTCCTCGCCCATGCCTCAGTTCACAGCTGAAGAGGCTGGCGTTGAAGAAATGGAAGATGAAGACGTGGATATTGGTGCACTACGCCAGTGATGAATGATGACTTTTGGGAAAGTCAGCACCCAATTCTCCACTCTTCACCCCTTTACAACAAATACCTCAGTCCCCTGCACCAACCGTTCAAATGGGCTCTGAAGAAACTCACCCCACTTCATCTATACGTGAAGAAATTCCAGCCACTAGTGCTGAAGAAACTGCTGCTGCTGCTGATCACTTGAACACGCATACTGCCACTAAAGAGGAACCAGAAATTCCTCAGCCTGAAGAACCTGAGATTGCGATTCCTGAAGCCGTGATGCAACTCACTGACACTCCACTGCCAAAGCCAAAGGATCAATTATCAAGGAAGCAAAAGTTCAAGGCTGAAGATTTCTTCGGCGAGCATGTGTTCTTCATAGATTACAACCCCTATGATTCTGCTCGCATAAGGAAGAGCCGTTTCTGGACGGCCAGCCAGGACAATTTCTATTCCTCAGTGTTGTTCAACAAAGACAAAGTCTTCGATCATGCACACATTCCTCATGTGGACATGGAATCTCTGCCGGGCTTCGAGCCAGTCCTCAGTGTTCTTCACGACGCTGGACTGTTAAATTTCTGCACTGACATATGTGATTGGAATGAAGAACTCATTCTTCAATTCTTTGCGACGCTGCACATCATAGGACATTCTAAAGATGTGAACTCATGGGTGCTGGACTGGATGTCAGAAAACACTCACTACAAGGCACTAGCTACTGAATTGCTTCGTGCCCTACCACTCAGTCCTCCCCTTGAAGGTGCTCGTTGCGTCTACAGTGAACCTAAGTTTACAAATCACTACATGCAAGTTCTGATGAAGCCTTTGAAGCCAGGGCTGGCCCCACAAACCAAATTCCTCGTCAAGGAATTACTGTATGTGCCTCAGACTGTCTATCACATTTTGACAAAGACATTGAGTCCTATCGAAGGCCACGACTCGAATGAAGAAGAAGTTGTTGGCATCATGAAGAATCTGCTTTTCAATATCATTCATGACGTTCCCGTCAACTTCCATGATTTCTTCATGAGGACTCTGGCCAATGTCGCTATGTCACCTTTTGAGCTGAAGCCTTATGCACCTTGGATTATGAGATTCATCAGAACAAGGTCTTCACTCAATTACAAAGCTGATACTCTGAATCACTGTAGCTACTTGCCTCCGATTGAACTCCTCAAACGGACATTTTCCTCAGCTGATGACAAAGGCAATGCCGCTGCTGTGATAGATGAAGGCAATCGTCCATTGGATGGTCAATTTCGCAAGGCTGCATCCTACTCGACCAGTGATGACTCTACCACCCATGACTCTGCCGCCAACACAACCAAGCCAAATCCTCAAGGCACAAAGACCTGTGGTGATGATCGATCGTGAGATTCTCCTCGGTCTTCATCGGAAGGTTGATCGCAATCATAAATGGGTCAAGCGTCGCTTTGGTTCAATTCTTCACAACATGACCTCAACCCATAATGCGGTGAAGAAAATCAATACTACCTCCATGAAACCCTCAACCGCATTGGGCTGTTTTGTCTCATGTCTACAACGAAGAAGATCTCAAGAAAATGGGTCTTAAGGAAGAATTTGGTAGTGCGAAGAAATACACGAAGGTCAAGGTTCCTTCCTTGGTGGCCAGCTCCTATTCTTAATCGCGCGACACTGATGAACATGAAGACTTGGACGACACTGTGGCAGGCCCTACTATGACAAACGACCCCGACAACGTTGGCGCTCCTCCACCAACTTGATATTCTTCAGGGGCGTTAGTCCTCAGTTTCGATCCTTTTGGTCATTCGATGACAAAGAGGGAGAAAGTTGAGTTAGTCTTCAAGCGGGTCTATTATATGGGCGTTTTTTTGCTAAGTTACAACTCTCGCTCTTCTGAAACTTTATTGGATCGAGTTGTAATCTTAAACCCGATGGTGCTATGATAATTTTGATGTGTTCTTCTGCATGCTTATTCCTCGTTATATGTTAATACACGCATGCTGAATTACATCAGTCACCATATTTCATCATGCATTTCAAATTCTTCATATTATATGTCAAATGCGTGTATGAATTACAAGATATAGGGGAAGATCCCCATGATTCAACTCTTCAAGTGTGCATTGCCTCAAAAGCAAATTCCTCACTATGCACATCTTCAGGGGGAGTTCTTCTATATCTTGCAATCAAATTCCTCAATATTAGTATTTACACTTCATATGTTTATCCCCGTTGAAAACTTAACCTATATTGTCATCATTCACCAAAAAGGGGGAGATTGTAAGTGCATCTAGTGCCCTTTAGTGATTTTGGTGTATTGAAGACTTATAGGTTAAGGGTCTAATGCGTTTAAGAGTATACATAGGTCTATAAGTCTATGAGGAGTTTGATATTTACAGAGAAAGTCAATCCCTAAAAATGAAGTTCTTATTTGAAGACTTTGGTATTACGAAGACTTTCTCAAGACTTTGAAAGTGAAGAAATTGGTGTGACCTTGAAGACTTGGTATTCATTTGAGGAACATGAAGCGTGAAGACTTTTGTTTTCGTAGTTTCGCTTTCTCTTTCTTGAGTCATAGGAAACACCGTCTTGTTAAAGGGGTTGAGGAAATACTAAGGAAAAATTTCAATGTGATGCTCAACTCAAAATCCTACACCTACCAATCCCTTCGAGTGAAGCCATTGGAAATCTCATACTGATTCGATCAATTTCTTCAAAGGATGAGACGAAGTTCTTCTGGTGGCTGAGGAATTTGTTCTGACTGAGGAGTTAGGAATTCGCCAGTGCGGATTGCCTACAAAGTGAGGAATGATAGCCCTGAGGAATTTGAACCTCAAATTTCCGACCGTTGCTGTGCTACGCGCCAGCTGTCTCAAAATATCTTATCCACCTAATGGTCATATCATTGAAGGCATTTATGTCTTATCATGTCGGGCTGCTCCCTAGGCTATAAACAGCCGCCCCCTACAACCACTAGCTGGTTGGCTGCTCCGAGAGAAACTGACACTTGTCAATTGAGAGCATCCCATCCTCCGAGGACTTTGAGTGAAAATCATCAAGTGAGGAAAACCCAAACCCAAACACCTACAAACCCAAAGTGATTGAGCATCCTTTGAAGAGATTGATCTGTGAGATCGATGCTTGTTACCTTTGAAGACTGTGCTTCTTCCAGACAGTTAGGCGTCATGGTCTAGAGCACCCAAGAGGAATTGTGGATCGCAGCGTGACCGAGTTTGTGAAGGTTTGGAAGTCGCATGAAGACTTACCACGAGTGATTGGACGAGGTCTGTGTGACCTTAGTTCAAGGACAATACGGTGAGGACTTGGTGTCCTGAGCTGCGTGCTCAGGACTGGGTGTCCGGGACTATGTGTCCTCGAGTTTAAATACTCAGCCGCTCCAACCAGACGCATAACCGAGACAAAGAGTTGGAACTGGTCTACCAAATCATTGTCTTCACCAAGCTTACTGGTTCTATTTCTTCAACTGTTTCATTTCCTCATTACTGTGTTAAGTGCTTCATCATATCTGTGTTTGAAGACTTTGATTGAAGACTTTCTCAATTTCCTCAGTTCAATTTCTTCAGTCTGTTTGTCTTCATCTTATGTTATCCTGTGATTACGCTTTCTGTACTCTGTGCTTGTCTTCATTTCATCATGGTGACCATGCCTATATTCTGTTATGCTTACTTCTGAGTACTTATTCCGCTGCAAGTAGTTCTTCGCTAAGGAATTTCCTCACCGGCAAATTCCTCAGTGAAGAATTCATAAAAATCTCCTATCCACCCCCCTCTAGTCGATATAACGCACTTTCAAAAGTCTCAAACCAACGAGGCTAATAAATGAGCTATGGAGATGCCCATCGATTGATGTTAATGCAAGGAGTAAGGATTGCCATGCAACGGATGCACTAGAGCTATAAATGTATGAAAGCTCAACAAAAGAAACTAAGTGGGTGTGCATCCAACTTGCTTGATCATGAAGACCTAGGGCATTTGAGGAGGCCCATCGTTGGAATATACAAGCCAAGTTCTATAATGGAAAATTCCCACTAGTATATGAAAGTGACAACATATGAAACTCTCTATATGAAAAACATGGTGCTACTTTGAAGCACAATATATGAGACTCTCTATATGAAGAACATGGTGCTACTTTGAAGCACAAGTATGGAAAAAGGATAGTAGCATTGCCCCTTTTTTTGGGCCTTCTTTTTTTTCTTTGGCCTTTCTCTTTTTTTGGGACAATGCTCTATTAAATGACGATCATCACACTTCTATTTATTTACAACTCAATGATTACAACTCGATACTAGAACAAAGTATGACTCTATATGAATGCCTCCGGCGGTGTACCGGGATGTGCAATGAATCAAGAGTGACATGTATGAAAGAATTATGAACGGTGGCTTTGCCACAAATACTATGTCAACTACATGATCATGCTAAGCAATATGACAATGATGAACGTGTCATGATGAACGGTATGGTGGAAAGTTGCATGGCAATATATCTCGGAATGGCTATGGAAATGCCATAATAGGTAGGTATGGTGGCTGATTTGAGGAAGATATAAGGAGGTTTATGTGTGAAAGAGCATATCATATCACAGGGTTTGGATGCACCGGCGAAGTTTGCACCAACTCTCAATGTGAGAAAGGGCAATGCATGCATCGAAGAGGCTAGCAATAATGGAAGGGTGAGAGTGCGTATAATCCATGGACTCAACATTAGTCATAAAGAACTCACATACTTATTGCAAAAACCTACAAGCCATCAAAACCAAAGCACTACGCGCGCATGCTCCTAGGGGACAGATTGGTAGGAAAAGACCATCGCTCGTCCCCGACCGCCACTCATAAGGAGGACAATCAAATAACACCTCATGTTTCAAATTTGTTACACAAAGTTTACCATACGTGCATGCTACGGGACTTGCAAACTTCAACACAAGCATTTCTCAAATTCACAACTACTGAACTAGCACGACTTTGATATTATTATCTCCATATGTCAAAACAATCATCAAGCATCAAACTTCTCTTAGTATTCAACACACTCATAAGAAAGTTTTTACTAGTATTGAATACCTAGCATATTAGGATTATTTAAGAAAATTACCATGCTATTTAAGACTCTCAAAATAATATAAGTTAAGCATGAGAGTGCATCTATTTCTTCAAAATAAAACTACCACCATGCTCTAAAAGATATAAGTGAAGTACTAGAGAAAATGACAAACTACTCCGAAAGATATAAGTGAAGATCAATGAGTAGTCGGATAATTATGCAACTATGTGAAGACTCTCTAATTTAATAATTTCAGATCTTGGTATTTTATTCAAACAGCAAGCAAAATAAAAGAAAATAAAATGACGCTCCAAGCAAAACACATATCATGTGGTGAATAAAAATATAGCTCCAAGTAAAGTTACCGATGGAAGTAGACGAAAGAGGGGATGCCTTCCGGGGCATCCCCAAGCTTAGGCTCTTGTTTGTCCTTGAATATTACCTTGGGGTGAATTGGGCATCCCCAAGCTTAGGCTCTTGCCACTCCTTATTCCATAGTCCATCGAATCTTTACCCCAAACTTGAAAACTTCACAACACCAAACTTAACAGAAAATCTCGTGAGCTCCGTTAGCGAAAGAAAACAAAACACCACTTCAAGGTACTCTAATGAACTCATTATTTATTTATATTGGTGTTAAACCTACTGTATTTCAACTTCTCTATGGTTTATAAACTATTTTATTAGCCATAGATTCATCAAAATAAGCAAGCAACACAATGATAACAGAATCTGTCAAAAACAGAACAGTCTGTAGTAATCTATAACTAACGCAAACTTCTGGAACTCCAAAAATTCTAAAATAAATTGGTGGACCTGAGTAATTTGTCTAGTAATCATCTGCAAAAATAATCAAATAAATATCACTCTCCAATAAAAAGTTGAAGCTAATCTCGTGAGTGCTAAAGTTTCTGTTCTTTTTTTACAACATGATCATAAAGACTTCACCCAAGTCTTCCCAAAGGTTCTACTTGGCACAAACACTAAATAAAACATAAAACCACATCTAAACAGAAGCTAGATGGATTATTTATTCCTAAACAGAACCAAAAAGCAAGAAACTAAAATAAAATTGGGTTGCCTCCCAACAAGCGCTATCGTTTAACGCCCCTAGAAAGGCATGATGATTTCAATGATGCTCACATAAAAGATAAGAATTGAAACATAAAGAGAGCATCATGAAGAATATGACTAGCACATTTAAGTCTAACCTACTTACTATGCATAGGGATTTTGTGAGCAAACAACTTATGGGAACAAGAATCAACTTGCATAGGAAGGTAAAACAAGCATAACTTCAAAACTTTAAGCACATAGAGAGGAACCTTGATATTATTGCAATATGTAGAAGCATATGATACTCTCTCCTAATAACTTTCAGTAGCATCATGAATGAATTCAAAAATATAACCAGCACCAAAAGCATTCTTTTCATGATCTACAAGCATAGAAAATTTACTACTCTCCACATAAGCAAGATTCTTCTCATGAATAATAGTGGGAGCAAACTCAACAAAATAACTATCATATGATTGAAAATTAAGATCAATATGACAATTTTCATGGTTATCATTATTCTTTAAAGCATACGTGTCATCACAATAATCATCATAGATAGGAGGCATGCTTTCATCATACTAAACTTGCTCATCAAAGCTTGGGGGACAAAAAATATCATATTCATTAAACACAGCTTCCCCAAGCTTGTGGCTTTGCATATCATTAGCATCATGGATATTCAAGGAATTTATACTAATAACATTGCAATCATGCTCATCATTCAAAGATTTAGTGCCAAACAATTTAATGCATTCTTCTTCTAACACTATGGCACAATTTTCTTTTCCATCATACTCACGAAAGATATTAAAAAGATGAAGCGTATGAGACAAATTCAATTCCATTTTTTTGTAGTTTTTTCTTTTATAAAGTAAACTAGTGCTAAAACAAGAAACAAAAAGATTCGATTGCAAGATCTAAAGATATACCATCAAGCACTAACCTCCCCGGCAACGGCGCCAGAGAAGAGCTTGATGTCTACTACGCAACTTTCTTCTTGTAGACGTTGTTGGGCCTCCAAGTGCAGAGGTTTGTAGGACAGTAGCAAATTTCCCTCAAGTGGATGACCTAAGGTTTATCAATCCGTGGGAGGTGTAGGATGAAGATGGTCTCTCTCAAACAACCCTGCAACCAAATAAAAAGGAGTCTCTTGTGTCCCCAACACACCCAATACAATGGTAAATTGTATAGGTGCACTAGTTCGGCGAAGAGATGGTGATACAAGTGCAATATGGATGGTAGATATAGGTTTTTGTAATCTGAAAAATATAAAACAGCAAGGTAACTAGTGGTAAAAGTGAGCGTAAACGGTATTTCAATGATAGGAAACAAGGCCTAGGGTTCATACTTTCATTAGTGCAAGTTCTCTCAACAATAATAACATAATTGGATCATATAACTATCCCTCAGCATGCAACAAAGAGTCACTCCAAAGTCACTAATAGCAGAGAACAAACGAAGAGATTATGGTAGGGTACGAAACCACCTCAAAGTTATTCTTTCCAATCAATCCGTTGGGCTATTCCTATAAGTGTCACAAACAGCCCTAGAGTTCAGACTTGGAATAACACCTTAAGACACAACTCAACCAAAACCCTAATGTCACCTAGATACTCCAATGTCACCTCAAGTATCCGTGGGCATGATTATACGATATGCATCACACAATCTCAATTCATCTATTCAAACCAACACATAGAACCTCAAAGAGTGCCCCAAAGTTTCTACCGGAGAATCACGACGTAAAACGTGCCAACCCCTATGCATAGGTTCATGGGCGGAATCCGCAAGTTGATCACCAAAACATACATCAAGTGAATCACGTGATATCCCATTGTCACCATAGATACGCATGGCAAGACATACATCAAGTGTTCTCAAATCTTTAAAGACTCAATCCGATAAGATCACTTCAAGGGGAAAACTCAATCCATTACAAGAGAGTAGATGGGGAGAAGAAACATAAGATCCAACTATAATAGCAAAGCTCGCGATACATCAAGATCGTGCCAAATCAAGAACACGAGAGAGAGAGAGATCAAACACATAGCTACTGGTACATACCCTCAGCCCTGTGGGTGAACTACTCCTTCCTCGTCATGGAGAGCGCCGGGATGATGAAGATGGCCACCGGTGAGGGTTCCCCCCTCTGGCAGGGTGCCGGAAAAGGGTCCCAATTGGTTTTTGGTGGCTCTGGAGGTTTTGCGGCGGTGGAACTCCTGATCTATTCTCTGTTCTGGAAGTTTTAGGGTACGTGGAGTTATATAGGCGGAAGAAGCACGTCAGGGGAGCCACGAGGGCCCCATGAGGCAGGAGGCGTGCCCTAGGGGGGTGGGTGCGCCCCCACCGTCGTGGCTTCCTCGTTCCTTCCTTGACGTGGGGTCCAAGTCCATATGGTAGCATTCCTTCCAAAAATAACTTCTCCAGTTGATTTCGTTCCGTTTTGACTCCGTTTGATATTCCTTTTCTTCGAAATACTGAAATAGGCAAAAAACAACAAATCTGGGCTGGGCCTCCGGTTAATAGGTTAGTACCAAAAGTAATATAATAGTGGAAAATAAAGCCCAATATTGCCCAAAACAGTAGATAATATAGCATGGAGCAATAAAAAATTATAGATACGTTGGAGACGTATCAGGCCTTCATCTCCTCCTCCTTCTCTTGGCGGCAGCACACCTCTCCAGCGTGCTTGTCGCGCAGGCTCTGCAACTCGCTCTCCAGCTCTTGGCAGCGGTCACGGGCAGCCTTGGCGTCCTTCAGCGCTGCCTCATGATCGGCTGCAGCGTTGGCGGCGCCTTGCTTGTCCTTCTCAGAAACCGCAGCAGCTTGGCCCAGCGCCGCGCGAACTGCCAGATCAGAGTGGAGCCAGCCAGAGGCCAGTTCCAGACGCCCGGCCACCAGACGCGGGTCTGCGCTCAGATCCGCCTGCAGCTGGGTCATCTCCGCAAGGGCACGCTCCAGGACGGCGGCAGGAGCAGAAGGACCAGGGAGTGGAGATGCAGCGGAAGGAGGAAGCGACGTCGTTAACAGGGCTCGGGATATCGCGGGTTCCGGAGTGGCTGGGACCTTGTCAGCCGCGCCAAGCACCGGCACCACCGGAGCCAGGGGGCCATGGGGGCTAACTCCACGCGGCGAGGCTCCTCTTGGCCTCGCGAGGACGCATTTGGGGAGACACGGGCACTGCTGCCTCCTTTCCCTGCGGAGGGAGGTGCGGCCGCCGAATCCTCCTTCCTCTTCTTCGCCGAAGGTCTCGGCCTGATCAACCAAGGGCAAGCATCAGGAAGCGACAAGTACAAGCAAGGACAAATCAAAGCTCAAGACACTTACCGATCCAATGCGACATATTCCACTGACCGCTTGATAAGCTTGAGGCCTGACAGCTGCGGGACCTAAGGGGCAGGCGTTCTGACACCGGCGGCGCCGGGCGGAGAGGAGGCAGAACCGGATCTAGCCCCAGGAGGAATCGGAGCAGAGGCAGCACGTCGGGCCACCAATGATGACCTGCTCTTTGTCGGGATGGGAGGTTGCTCCCTCTCCCTTTAGCGGGCATAGGCATCGGCGTCATCAGGAAGGGCGCGGAGGATCTCGGCCTTGCTTAGAGGGGGAGTCTCCCCCACCTCTTCCAGGGTCTTCTCCGAGTCCTCCTCCTCTTCTCCCTCTCCGTGGGACTCACCAGAAGACACCTCCATCGGGTTCTGTGCCATGGGGACTTCTGCAAGAGCTGGCGGCACCAGCCCGCGCGCATCAAAAGTTGGCCTGGAGGCGACAAACTCTTCCCAGTCTCTGCGCTTGAACAAGGGAAGGAAGGCGCTGGCAGGGTACTCTTGGTTGTCCCCGACTATGAGGCGCAAGACGGCGTCCAATTCGTCATCAGGCAAGTCCCCCGGCCTCAGGCGGGTCTTGGTTTCCTTCTCGTCGAGCTCCCAGAGGGGGCGCGAGCGCGCCTGGAGCGGGGCAACCCGCAGCATCAAGAACTCCCTCAGGAGCATCGCCCCCGTCACCTTGGCCGTCCTCGCATTGCCCGGCCTCAGATCGGTCATCATCTGCCCCAGCACCAGCGATGCCCGCTCATCGACGAGCTACGCCTTGGGCCACCCCCCGTTGGGAGGAGGCACCGCTGTGGGCAACTCTAGACGCGGGTCGGCGCGCTGAGCATTCATCATGACCCATTTGGATCGGATGTTGTCGGCCCCTTTCCCAGTGCTTGAGATCGAGTTGGCCTTGCCGCAGGCGACGAAATTAGCGCATCTATTGATATGCTCGCCGGTGACACGGAGGAAGAAGAAATGGCGCAAGAGCGCCACGAACGGCATGATGCCCAGATACGCCTCGCAGTAGTAGGCGAAGATAGACAGGAGGAGGACAGAGTTGGGATGGAGATGCAGTGCCTGCAGCCCGAAGTGGTCGAGGACTTCATAGAAGAAATCAGAGAAAGGAGGGACCAACTCGACAGCGATGCTTCTCGAGAAGAAGGGGAAGAAGGTGCTTCCCTCAGGCTCCGGCTCGTTGGAGGCGAGCTGAAGCTCCGTCTTCCCCCACTCATTGCCTTCGCCCGCTGTCAGTAGGCGCACGGAGGCGAGGCTCTTCTCCGTGACGGTGGGCGTCTCGAGGGCCGACTCGTACCAAGCCGGCATTGAGGAAGACTTGGCCTTGCACGGCGCCATGAGCGGCAGAAGCAGAGCAAGGGTGGAGCAGATCTGGAGGAAGCAGGCGCCGAAGGGCGAGAAAGGGGATCTGGAGCAAAGCAAGGAAGAAGCAATGAAGGAAAGAACTGCCCGCGCCAGCCTTTGTCGTAGGCGGGCAGCTTGCCGAGGCAGCATGGGGAAGCGGAGACGCCCACGCCCAATCAACCGCCACGCCGACCGAGGCCGCAGGCTTTTTGGGGCGGCGGGCGCCCGATCTTGACCCTTGGCTTCGCCGGTTAAGCCCGATCGCACCTTGGGCCAGGGGGCTACTCGGCATTCTGGGAACGGGGGTCGCCAGACTTGCCTGCCTGCGGCCCATAGCGTGGCTAGGCAGCGGGCCGTACGGCCCATCTTCATCAATAAGGCATCCAAGACCTTCGCGAGGGTCCAAGCCTCGCGAGGCGGACGACGCAAGACTTCCTCTGGAGTGGCCTAGCCAGGCAGGCTCACGAGGAGCGGAGGTATCAAGGCGGGGCAAACCTCGCGAGGCACTCGTGACGTAAGCCATGACGAACGGCACCAAGCGGGTGCCGGCGGGCGCCAGTGCACGCATCGTCCCCATTTCCTCTTTGGTGCTAAGGAGGCAAGCGCAGACGAAGAGTACCGAGGCATCAGGCAAAGGTTGCCATATTGGTGCAACAAGACCAAGACCAGGAGGACGGCAAGGCGGAGGTCATCGTGGATCCCAAGACGGCGTTACCCCAGGGCTTTTCGCAGGCGAAGACCGCTTTTGTCAGGATATCTTGTACTAGCTGTCCCCCTTCAAATTTTCCCGCCGTTGTTGGTTCCCTTCCCGCTCAACATTTGGGAAGAGGACCAAGGCCTATATAAGTAGAGCTAGCCACCACAGGGGAGAGGATCGAGCAATTCATCGACCACTCTCACCACAAGTTCATACACACAAGAACACCTCAACCTCAGGAGGTTGTTCTTCCCTTGTACTGTTCATCATTAGCCCAAGAGGCAATCCACCACCACCACCACACTGGAGTAGGGTATTCCACCACAACAGTGGCCCGAACCAGTATAAACCCCGTGTCTCTTTCTGTGTTGTGAGTTCGTCGAGTTCGTTCGCAAGATCTTAGCGAGCTAGAGCGTAGATCGGTAGGAGGGAAAGACTTCACGCGCACCCTAGTGTTCAAACCTTACGGGTTTGCCGGAACCCCACATCCAACACCCACCCCCCACAAAACAACACATAGCCGCATTACGAAGCGATACTTGCAGTTTCATGGCTAGTATCATACATGCAATTGTCCCTCCCCGACAAAGCAATATAGAGTTGCAATTGCGTTGAAGACATGCAGTTGCAGTCGGGACGAGACACTTGCAATTGCATGTCTAGTGGTACACATGCAATTGTCCTCTCGACAAAACACCATAGGGTTGCAGTCGTGTTTGAATACATGTAATTGCAGCCGGGGCGCGACAATCAGAGTTGCGTGCCTGGTTGCAGACATGCAACTCCAGCCCCCTCCCCCCGACAAAAGAACACATAGTTGCATTACTGGGCGATACTTGTAGTTGCATGGCTAGTATCAGACATGCAATTGTATCTCCCCGACAAAAAATACAGAGTTGCAATTGTGTTGAAGACTTGTAGCTGCAGTCAGGACAAGACACTTGCAATTGCATGCTAGTTCCAAGCATGCAACTGTCCTCCCGATGGAACATCATAGAGTTGTAGTTGGCGGGCACTTGGAGTTGTATGCCTAGTGATAGACATGCAACTACCACATCTTCCGATAAAACACCAAAGAGTTGCAATCGCGTTGAAGATGTGCAGCTGCACTTACGGGTGACCCTTTGCTAGCTACTCCCTCCCGAACAAAAACACCACTCAGTTACGATCATGTTGAAGACATGTAGCTGCAGTCGGGGCCGATTGTGCAACTAGATGGCAACATTTCCAATTTTCAAAAGTTAAACGGTTATTTAAAAAAATAAAAAAATAAAAAATATTAGAAAGAAAAAGGTTTGAAAAGACCAATAAAAAGAAAGAAAGAAAGAAACACCTCATCGACGGGGCAAATTGCATGGAAAACAAAAGAAAATTGAATATCCCACTGGATGTCGACTTCCATGTGGATGGGAAAAAGAAAGTACAAAAACTATAAAATAAAGTTAAATAATAAAATTCCCCATATCATGCGTGTTTCGATCTCATTGCCACACAAGTCTCGTCAGAGTTGCGAATGCGTTTTACCCCTTGAGTTGCACGTAGTTTTGGATGCATGCAATCGCATACGTGTTGCACCTTCGTAGTTGCATGGATCCCGATAATTCTAGTTGTACGTAAGGGGAACAAGAGTTTTTGTGACAAATAAAAAGAAAAGACAACAGTTTTTCTGTCAACTTGACGTACGAAAAATAGGGCATATCAACATTACGAAAATATATTCCCGGGTAATACATGAATGAAACAAAAAAAATTACAAAAAAGAACAGGCAACATACAAATAAACAAAAAAATCCATGTACAAAAAAGAACAGGCAACATACAAATAAACAAAAAATCCATGCACAAAAGACATCAACAAGCGAGCGTAAAATCCTTCATGCATGTAAAAAAAAGTCTGTTATACAAAATTTAGATGTTCCGTATTGCCAAAAGATAAAAAGAAATTACAAGCAAAACATTTTAATAAAAAGAAATTGATGATTATATACACTAAAATAGAAAAGGGAAATAAAAATAAAAATAAAGTACATGTATACACGAGAGTGGGCTGCGCTAGCAAGTTAACCCAGTAATTTGGAAACTAGTGACATGCAGGTGGAAATTTTAAAAATAGGAAGGACACTAACTACAATGGCGTCCACAGCTGGATGCTATCGGGGATAGCGTCCAGGTCTAGACGCTATTAGTAACTGCGTCCAGTCAAGTGCTTTGCCTAGCCATCGGATCCGACTAAAACGAGTCTTTCCTAATGACAGATAGAAGTTACGCGAGGTTTAAAACCCTAGAACGGATACAGTCTTCGCTCCTAGACCTCACCATACGGTACGCAATCTCTGGCAGCCGGCAACGCCAATCATCACAGGAGTACGGATGCAGTCTTCGCTCCTGGACCTCGCCATACGGTAAGCAATCTCTGGCAGCCGGCAACGCCGATCATCATAGGAGCGACATGGTCTCATGAGCCGCTCGCCATTAGGATTCTCCAATTGATTTTGTGCTTGGTTCATGTTAGTTGTTGTACTGTTCTATCGAATCTCCTTTTTTTTATCTTCTCTGCAATTGATACAATGGTTTACAAGCAGACACTTTTTATATGATTGGATTGCTATTCCTGAATTATGGTCCTTAATTGGCTGGTTTGTGAGAAACCAAATTTTCAGTCGTGAGTCTATGGTAGATCAATTTGAAATTTTGATTTACTTGCTGCATGTTCATGTTTGTAGGTGCATATAAGAACATGTTAATCGTTCTGGTTTACGTGGATGGTGAAGTGCAACATGGATCCATGGGTGTGGAGTATACCATTCCTCCCAAATTAACATCTCCAGCATCCGAGAATACCACTTTTGAAGATATCAAGAGTGAGGCATGTCGAGGACTTGGACATGTTAATGTCAGTGCTCAAACAAACCTGAATATCCAAGCTCGCTTTGATATTGGAGCTCCTAGACCACATTATTTTCAGTTAATTCCAATATATGAGGAAAGAGGTTGGAACATGATTTTTGAGAAGACCAAGTCCCGGACAACGTGGCAAGTGATAGAGTTATATGTTAACATCACGCCAAATCAAGACATGTTGAGCCAAGTCAGCGGTGGAAGCAACATACCAATAATTGAAAGTCAATCATAAAGGTATGGAAGTGCAGTGCACTCATCATTGCATTAAACATCTATCAATGGTTTTCCAAATTCTAGTTCACGTGGTCCTGACTTCGACATGGCACATGCTCCATCTTATACTCATTGTTAGGGATAACCACTGGGCGTAAACCGGACCAGGAGAGGCCGAGTTAACCCTATAGTGGTTCATTATATCTGAAGCCCATGAAGACAAAGATGGTGATGCTTCATGAAGGTCTGGGGCCCAAAGCCGGTTTAAGGCCTGTAGACATAAACCGGCATTAGTATGTAAACTTGTGTTGTAAGATAGAAAGAGTAGAGATCGAGCCGGACACGTTTATGAGCCGGCCTCGGGATTCTGTAAACCGACGGGCGTCAACCCATGTATATAAGGGGACGACCCGGCGGCGGTTCAAGAAGAACAGACAACAACTCGAGACTCAGGCAAAGCGTATTCGCTCCCTGGTCATCGAAACCCAAGCAATCCCACAACAACTGGATCGTAGGCTTTTACCTTCACAGCAAGGGGCCGAACCAGTATAAACTCTCTTGCGTCCCTTGTCGGCTATAACCCCTTTAAGTTTACTGTAGCGATGGCTCCACGACTAAGTCCTTTCTCTAGGACATCTGCCGTGACAAAATTGCGACACTCATGGTACTGTGACAAATGATTTTCCAACAAGTACTGCCAATGACCCATATGATCAGGAGGATACAGAGCCATAGGAGGATTCTATGGGACATGATGATGACGATGAGCATGATTCTGATGCCGCACCTACCCAGAGTTCAGATGAAGATCCAGAACCAAGAGTTATGCATCATGTTAATGCATTTCCATTCATGCGTACATGTGGACAGAATGGTGTGAGAGCCTTTGGTGACGTATCTATACTAATAGAGACAATCGCAGATGAAAGTTTTTTTGGATGCAAGAAGCACTTTCAAAGCCCATTGTCAGAGCAGTTTTTTTATTCAAAAGAGCACCTAAAATTGCGATTGGTGAATTTCACATAAACATGAACCTGGAAGTGAAGTATAGCACAAGCAGTCAATCTAAACTTGTAGCAGAGTGTATTGATGACATTTGCATGTGGAGCTTGTATGCAATACCAACAAAAGTTGGTTCATGCTGGCAAATAAGGAAATGTCCTTATTCTCACACTTGTCGTGCACCAGCTAGTAGAACTAACCATTCTCAGTTTTCGACCTCTATAATTGCAGATGTTATTCGTGAAGCACTCAAGGATGACCTAGAGTTGAGTACAAAAAATGCGCGGGCATTGGTCAAACAACGTTACAGAAATGTGAGACCATCATACAATAAGTTGTGTCGTGGAAGGGAGAAGGCCATAGCACAACTTTTTGGTAGCTGGGAAGGATCATACAATCTTCTGATCCCCTTCCTCGAGGCTATTAGAATAAAAAATCAAGGTACAAAGTATGTTCTTCTATCAAAACCCATGACATTAGAAGGGCATAGAGAATTTCGATGTGTTGCTTGGGCATTTGGACCTTGCATTGCAGCAGTTCCCCACCTTCGACCTGTAATAAGTGTGGATGCATCATTTCTATCAGGAAGGTACAAGGGCCGATTGATAATGGCCTGCGGATATGATGCTAATAATAGGTTAATACCTCTTGCATTTTCCATTGTTGAGAAAGAGGACGCCTTCTGAACTGGGGCTGGTTCATGAGATGGTTGCAGAGGGAGGTAATTGGTGTTGGAAAGTTCATGTGTGTGATTTCAGATCGCCACAAAGCAATTAAATGGGTGTTTAAGCAGCCACACCTTGGGTGGAACAAAAGTGCTGGCGAGTGTGTGCATCGTTTTTGCTCTCAACATGTCGCGGAGAACCTATACAAAGCTTTTCGTGATGATAACATTTGAAAATTTTCAAGTGGGTAGTCAAGAAAAAGAAACCCCGTAGGTTTGAGGAGGGCATGTCATCTATTGAACATACTTGTCCTGATGCAATAATATATCTTAGGAAGGTCGGTAAGTATTTGCAGGAAGACAAAAATGAGCAAGAGAAGCCTGGGAAGGTCGGTAAGGATTTCTAGAACAAGTGCTCGAGCATGCCAATTAATCTCCCTATCCATTGGATTATCTGGCAACACATGGAAGCGTTCTCGTAGTTTGCCCAAATTTAGAGAGTATTGTGAATCCCTCACAACAATATTATCATCACTTTTTCGCCTTTTCTTTTGTTTCATGTGTTGTTCATCCACGGAATCCCAAGCAACCTCTCAACTAATTCCGACCATGGCGCAACAGCTATGCCAACAAGTGGTTTACCATGGATAGGCAGCCCCACAAACAAGCGGCGTCTTGCAGTGTAATAGTCATTTCTCCTACAGATAAGTGAAAACTGTTTGTCTCGGGCCGCCAACGTTCCACCAATGCTGATATCAAGTATTTGTCGACATTGATTTTCCTCATCTTTGCAATCTGATAAAAACCAAGGTTCTCTAAAGCTGGCCTACATAGAGGATCAAATGGGATGCCAACACGATGACACCGTACATTCAAGCAAATATTAGGCTGCATTAATACAAACAGAAATCAGTTTAAGCCAAACACCAAGTGTAACAGACCACATGCAAATTCAACAAAGACTCACATTCTCCCAAGCTTTGGATATTTTATGTTGGCTGTGAGGCATCCATAATAAATCACTAAAACGCCCATTTGTATTCATTTCAGTACCCTGTCACAAGATAAAGGGAAACGCTTCCTGTCTATAGTCTAGCAGGAATCCAGCGTCAGACTAATCCAAAGCCGTCGATTCACCTGAAATCTAATGGCCTCACAAATTGTGTTTTTTATATATTAATATAAAGAGAAAAACGCAGCAGATGCTAACCACCCGCTCCCGCAACCCCTGCCCGAAATCCTCTCCCTAATCCCTCGTTTCCAATCGAGAGACGCACCCCCCGCCGGACTCTTCCTCCGCCTTCCCCCCACCTCGCTCAAATCCTCTCACCTCCACCCCACTCCCTGCCTCAGGCAGCCTCATGCTCTTGTCGTCGGCGAGCAGGATGGTCACCCCACCGGCCAGCGCCGCCCCCTGCTCGACCTTACCAAATCGGTTGCTCCATCGATGCCACCCTCGGGCGACATCGCAGGTGTGTGATGCTTGGATTAGAGATCAATCCCTCCCTCCCTCATACGTGGTTTGTGCTTCAGCAGGTAAAATTACGTGCGCCATCGGCTAAATCAGTTGCCGGAGTAGCACCGGCCGGCCGGAGAACCTGCAGTGGATTGCAAAATCCCCAACCCCCACCCCATCTTGACATTGAAGGTATTGTACTGCATATACCACCCACTTTTTGATGATTCCATTTGTAATTTCTGCGAACGTTTCATTTTATTTGTATTTCATCCAACTGCCAAAGTACTCACGGGTTTGAATGTTCATTGGCTGCCTAATACTGTCTGGTGATGGTGTAGGTCCTTTATCATCAATCATTTTGTAAGTCAAGCTTTTTAGATAATTCGATAAACCATACATATGTAGGTACGCATTCGTGGCTATTCCTTAGTTTTCAATATGCAGTGCTTCGAATGATGGCGATATATGTTGAGAAAACATTGTTTCATTGCTTCCTGTATAAAGCGCTTCCAAAAATATGCATCCGTAGACCATAGTTAGCGGCGAATTGTTTTGTTGCATTGTTCAAAATTTTATGCTTCCACCAAACACTAATAATGCACCCTTTGGACTACTAGTCAGCTGCATAACTTTGTGCTTCTGCATTGTTCTCGTTTTGCTACGGTCGTTTACAAAAATGCTTCTGTGCCTGCAACTCATATTTTTGCGATTCTACATTGTATTACCCATTTTCTACTATCCTTTAGAAAAATGCTTCCGTGCCTTCCTGATATGTACATGCAATTCGTTCAGTTTGTATGTTGCCGGCACAATACATGCATCTTTATTTGCTATTTTTCATGCTTCCTACATTCTTGTCCAGGATGATGTGTCGTATTGTCTGGTGGTTGCGGCTGTCATTATCCACGATTACCCACAGACAAGCTCAGAATCCCCTTTTTCTCCTGGTCATCTTCACGGCTCTGTGTAAGCTATGGCTTCTACTTCTACGTTTCACATATGTTCCTATAGCAATGTTTTTTTCATCTCAGTTTTCCATGCTTCCCCTACTTATCATGTATGTTCTGGTAGATCAAATTATTGTTTCGTTTCATTTTTCTATGCTTCCACTACCAATTATTTATGTTTTGATAGACTCAAACCTTCCCTCAATTTCTCAGGTGTGCTTCGGACGTACAGATGTTTTGTGCCACATGATGCCAATCATGCACCATTGGTTTCTCAAATGCCTTGTATTGACCTATCCCCACAATGTCAGCGGCGCCGATTTGAAGGCACAGAGGAGGTGCTGGAGACATGAGTGGAGATAGTGATGAAGGCCCTCCCCGGGATGTGCTTTACGGCGTAATGTATGCGCTCCAGCTTCCATAACCATGAAACGACCGGATATCACCATGTCGCGTTACACGCCGGCAACATTGTTCTTGCTGTTTGCTGCCATCGCAATGGCGTCAATTTCATTCGGCAACATTTCGCCGCTACCCAAGACAACAACCTTGCTTCCCAGCCATCTTAGACATGGACCTTGTAACACTTTTTGTTGTAACTTAATTAATTTTTTTTGTTGTAACTGTATTAGGCTTTATTGTATGGAAGGATATCCCCCTATCTTTGGTAGCAAACTTCTGTTTGTTCGGAAACAAGGTATAATTTATGTCTCAGCAGAAATAAATTTAATTGCTATTGATAGAAGCAAACTTAAGTTGCAATGGAAGCAAATTTTCTAGTCCATAGAAAAAATATTTGTTACTTGGACGTAAATAAACAATTATAATGAACACAAATTTATGTTAAAATCAAACATGAATTTATATTAGATCAAATAAATTTGGTTGTTGTTGAAGCAAATTAGTCAGTTCCTTGAAGCAAATATGCGATGCAATCAATAGGAAGCAAACGACATTGTACAAAGTCTTGTTAAGAAGCACACAAGGTGCATGTGTGGGCTTCACGTTCTAGATAAGCTTGCAGTACAAGAGTTAATTCGATCGGAGGAGGAATAAATGGTAAGAAGAGAGAGGTTAGCGGGATAATTTGGCAAGGGAAGCTGGTGCAGTTACGTAAGGAAGCAATCAATTAATAAACCAAGTCAACACATCTCACGCGGGCCTAACTAATAGATCAAACGGCCACCATGCACCTCATCGGACGGTCGTCGACTAGTCTGATAGAAGCAAAGTGTCTATAGTCTGATCCTTAGCGGTGCCCCAAGATAAAAGGAACAAGTAAGCCTTCCGAGTGCACTACATCAATCATTTGCATTTATTCTTCAGAGTATTAGATAAACCTCAATAAATCATATTCTCTGTCGGTAAGAGCTACGCTTATGAAACCAATGACAAATCACTAAAGCAGCCGCATCAACAATATCAATCATTTAGTGTCAACAATACACAAGTACCAGGTTGCACACTTACACTCATGAAAATTCAGGAATAGACATTTTTTGGCGCAATATCAATACCAATCTATTAATCAGAAGAAGAGACAAATACTGTGCAATACATAGAAAATATCTGCTAGCATCTACTGTAGTGTGCTATTCAATTGGAGATCAGGAGAACATACAGTTTGAGGGAAAAATAACAGTACCTACCGTCCTGTGCTCCGACGCGTGACGATTGAGGCTGCGAGGAATGCAGGGACGACAGATGTGGTGACCGCGGTCGAGAGAAGAGAGAAGGGCCATCAACTCTGCCAATCTCGCCGTGGTGGCGCAACCTACTTCGACAGTGAGGAGGTGGACGAGGGGATTACAGGGAGGCGGCCTTGAGAAGTTTGGCGCGAGATGAGGTGGAGGGCCGAGGCGGCCGTGGATAGGTGGTCGCGGGGATCAGAGGTGGAGGGCGGCGGCGGCCATAGGTATGTACTCGCGGGGACGAGAGGTGGAGGGCGGTGGCGGCGGCCGCGGAGAGGTGGCCGAGGTGATAATGGGCCAAAGCTGTTGGATTGCGGATGGGGCCCAACCTAACGGTGGCCGTGATGGATGCTAGCGTCCCGATCTGGACGTTGCATATACTAGCGTTCGCATGTGGACGCTGTAATGCCTAACATTATTCCTATTTCTCAAATTAGGAATTATCCTTTCCTTGTTTCATAATTCCGTGATTATTAATTACTATTAATAAAAATTCGGTTTCCTGCTTGTTGCAGACAAGAGCAAAACAACGGAAAAGGCCATCCAGCCGCTGGCCAGCCGCCCGTAGCCTTTTGCAGCAAAAAATACAAACAGCAAGTGGGCTAGTCACGTCTTAACAGGCTGAATTGATACAAAATACTATATTACGTGAATCTTGAAGCGACAAACATCGAACGGCTAGACTGTCGACTGATTTTTAGCATCTCTGTTTAATTTAACAATTGTGAAAATAAGGATAATAATTCACAAGGTAGATTATCATAAAAAACAATTGTCAACAAAAGTTGCATATAACACTTCTTCTTTAGTACAACCCCGTTAAACACATCGATGGACAAGATTTGCCCATACCCCTTCATAACAAATGATAAGATGATCTTTTATTAAAAAAGTCGTCGACCCAAGTAGCCGCTGAGCATGCAGATATGCGCCCTCTGTACATGTATACATTTGTCGTATGTGGGCGTTCAACATGGCAAACGCGGCACCCAAGGCCCACGAACGCGCCGTTGCACTTCGCCTACGCTGCCATTACATGTGGTTCAACCCGTCAAACGCGGCGCCGAAGGGCCATGCATGCTATGCTATGCTGTGCCTCGCATGCGTCCCCTTGCACTAGTAAAAATTCGGTCTTTGGTTTTTGCTAGATCAGAGCAACAGTCCCGGTCGTCTTACGAATCGGGACTAATGGGAGCTGTTGGTGTCAAAACCGGCAGATCTCGGGTAGGGGGTCCCGAACTGTGCGTCTAGGCGGATGGTAACAGGAGACAAGGGACACGATGTTTTACCCAGGTTCGGGCCTTCTTGATGGAGGTAAAACCCTACGTCCTGCTTGATTGATATTGATATTGTGGATGTTTACAAGAGTGGATCTATCATGAGATCAAGGAGGCTAAACCCTAGAAGCTAGCCTATGGTATGATTGTAAGGGTTGTTGTGATTGTTGTCCTACGGACTAGAGCCATCCGGTTTATATAGACACCGGAGAGGGCTAGGGTTACATAGAGTCGGTTACAATGGTAGGAGATCTACATATCCGTATCGCCAAGCTTGCCTTCCACGCCAAGGAAAGTCCCATCCGGACACGGGGTGAAGTCTTCAATCTTCTATCTTCATAGTCTTGGAGTCCGGTCGATGATGATAGTCCGGCAAATGATAGTTCGGCTGATGATGGTAGTCCGGCTATCCGGACACCCCCTAATCCAGGACTCCCTCAGTAGCCCCTGAACCAGGCTTCAATGACGATAAGTCCGGCGTGTATATTGCTTGGCATTGCAAGGCGGGTTCCTCTTCCAAATGATAGAAGATTGTGAACACCAGGATAGTGTCCGGCTCTGCAAAATAAATTCCACGTTCCACCGTAGAGAGAATAATAACATATACAAGTTCAATCTGCTGACGTTTTCCGTGGCATGACGTCACACCACTACCAGGCCATTACTCGAATTGTTTTTTACTTTACCACCTTAGCGCATTTAGCGAAGCGGTTTCCTTGGCACGTCTTGTCGAAGCAGAGATTGTGTTTCCCCTTAATCCGGGATTCTCATCAATACGGGCGTGGGTAACCCAACCGCATCATTGATGGTGACGCTTGGGAGATAAGCGAGTTTTACCAGGCTGGTGGGGGACGCGTGAGATTTCGCCCGCCTATATAAGGGATAAGGATTCACCTTCTCACCTACGCCTTCTTCCTCCTTTGCTTATCCATCTCTGCGCACTCAAGCTCCAGCGCCCAAGTTCGCGCATCTCGTCTCAACCTTCTCCGACCATGTCTGGAGCGGGAGGTAAATGGTTGGCCTCCACCGTTAAGGAGGAGCAAATCGCTGATCGCGGGCGCCGGATACCTCTCCGGCGACATCGCGCACCGGCTGCCCGACGAGGGGCAGCTCATCCCCACCCTAGGCCGCATGAGAGGGTTGTCTTTCTTTCCCACTTCCTCCGCGGACTGGGCTTTCCACTTCACCACTTTGTCCGGGGGCTCATGTTCTACTACGGCCTGGATTTCCATGCTCTGGCGCCGAACTTCATCCTCAACATCTCGGCGTTTATAAATCGTGTGCGAGGCCTTCCTGCATCCAGCCCCACTTGGCTTAGGCTCAAGACCTTCAATGTCAAGCTGAAGGTAGTGAAGGGCATTCAAGCGGAGTGCGGATGCGCCATGTTGGGCAAGATGCCCAACGTCCTTTGGTTCGAAGGGGCCTTCGTGGAATCCGTCAAGGGGTGGCAATCGGGGTGGTTCTACATCACCGAGCCGCGTGACCCTAAATGGGCGGCGGCCCCCGAGTTTAGATCTGGTATCCCCACGCAGCTCACCTCTTGGAAAGAGAAGGGCTTGCTGTGGGGCAGTTTGAAGGAGTTGACGGGACTCCAAACCTGTATCAAGAAGCTGGTGAAGAAGCTCAGGCTGGTTAACGTGGTCCAAGTCATGCTCGTTCGCCGGATTCTCCCATGCCAAGAGCGGGCATTCAATCTATGGGAGTTCGATCCGGAACAGCACCAGGCGCTGAACAAGCTCTTCGACACAACATATGAAGGCGCCTGGAAGGTGCTGTTCAAGGGCGCCGAAGCCCCCGCATCTGCGACTGAAGATCGCGGATTTCGTTCGCAGCGCCAGGCTGACGAGGTAAGTGATTCTACCCCTTTACGGGACACTTGATTTTCATAGTTTGACTCTATGCGGGTTTTAATTTCCCCTTTTCCTTTGACAGGACTGGATGAAGAAGGCGGAGTAGATTACCTGTCCGGCTCCTACGCCAGAAAATCCAGTAGACACTCGTCTAGCGAGGCTGCTAGTTCCGGCACCGCACGTGGTGCCGGAGAAGAAGGCCAAGAAGGAGGCCACGGGTGCTCGAAAGAGTGCCCGTTTTCAGGTGTCCGACGACTCCGGAGCGGACTCCTCCCCCGAAAATGAGGAGGAGGAAGAGGACTCTCCCAGGAGGAGAGAGGAAGAGGAAGGCTTCCCCAGGGGAGGCCGAAGGGTCCAGGAGGGGAAGGACTGTTCCCCCGGACAGCTCCGCCAACATCAACGTTGGCGAGGAAGAATGGCCTTCAAGGGCCAGGCCTCCGGCGAGATCGTAAGTATCCGGATTCCTGAATGATTTATAATTTCTTTTTCTGCGTCACATAGTGTCATTCTAACGCCGCATGCTTCGTAGTCCGGCCGGTGATGATCTCCCGCTTCATCGAAGGGTCGTTGGCTTCGCGGATGTAGACTCCATCCCGACCGCCTCCACCTCGCGACGCCGAAGACGCCAAGGTGGGATCCCGGAAGGGACCCATCGGGGAGGCTCCGGAGGCGCCACAAGGCGCCCTCCCGGACTTTGCGTCGGACTCCACAACAGAACCCGCAGTGGTTCCGGAGTCCGGCAGGCGGCCCCTTCGATCGAAGGGCAAGACCGTGACGCCGACGGCTTCCGTCCAACCAAAGGCGCCGGGTAATTTGTTGGAGGCGCTGCAGAGCGCTTCATCGAGGAAGAACACCGCACTATTATGAGTGAGGTGATTCAGAAGGTGCAGCTCGCCAAAGGCGGGCTGACCGAAGACTGCAATAGCCTTCTATCAGGCTTTGAGGTAAGAAGTTAAAAATATGCAATGTAATACCGCATATACAGTAGCCCCTGATGCTCGGTTCGGTGTTCGGAAAGAGAAGCCGGTTGAGGATCTTAAAAAGATATACGCAGGGTTGCTAAAAATTATGTCCATATGGGTTGCAGGCTGTTGACCTCTGCCGCACTTACTGCGGAGGTCGGTGCGTTGAAGCAGGAGCTCGAGCGGTCCGGGCAAGAGCTCGGCCGCGCCGGGAAGCAGCTCCAAGACAAAGAAGGTGAGTAACACTGCTTTGAATTTGTACCTTACAGAAAAGGATTTAGGTTGCGACAAAAAAATAACAAGGATAACATGGAGTGCTGCGGGGGCCCACGAACGAGGTGGCGGCCACGAAGGAGGCCGTGTCATGACGAGCATAATGCGGCCACGGAGCAGGGAGAGCGAGAAAAGCAAGAGGCGCGGGTGGCGGTGGTTCAGCAAGAGCTCCGTGCTCTCATGGAAAAGCATGAGAGGTTGGGCGTGACTCAAAGACTTCGAGAGTCCGAGCTTGCCTCGGCTCTCGAAAGTGCTAAAACCGCCAAGGCCGAGGCCCATAAGTCCCTTCAGAGGTTGAGTTGATGAGGAAGATAGCGGCGGGTAAGGCATTTTTCATGCAAAGCAAGCATGTGAATGTAAATTACGTGTTACTTACCCGAATTCGGAGCTCTCGAGGCGTTTGCAGATCTGCCTCGCAGCGTGTCTGATGCCGCCGCATTCTACCGAGCCGAGGAGGGGAGCTCAACGGAGAAGGTCTTCTAGTCTCAGTATGCTGAGGCCGGCCATCCGGTGCCCCCTAGCAACCAGCTGAAGTAGCTGGTCGAGCTTCACAAGGTGGCCGAGCAGGCCATGAAGGGCCTCATATCCATTTGTGGCACGGAGAGGCCATGCACAGGAGCTACTTCGGCCTCGTCTGACGGCTGGTGGATGCGTGCCCTGGGTGGAGGTTATCAGCGCTCCGCTGTATTGAAGGTGCTTTCGTCGGGCCCTTGCCCGCAAAGGTGCATTGGGGCAAGATGGATGCGGAGAAGCTAATCATCGACGCGCCGCCCGGGCAAGGAGCATCGTCGCCCGAAATTTACTATAAGGCTGTCACGAAGGGTGCCCGCAAGATTGCGGATGAGTGCCCGAGGATGTAATTATTGAGTGAATTCGCAATGTGTTATCCTGCGCTGAAAACTTTGTTCATATGCGCTTAAGCAACGCTTGTTTAATTTAAAATATTACCTTACATGCGGCCGTTTATTGAATCGAGAGATGGCAAGTCGTCGGCTTCAGCCCCCATGCCACGAGTCTTTGGGGTGTTCGGGATAAACTTGAGCACTCTTGTTCCCATTTTTGGGTCCATCTAGGGAGGCGCTCAACACAACGAACAAGGCAACCGGACTTATAGTGCTTGCGCACTCTCACTTAGCCATAGAATTCTATGATTTTAAATTTCGGCGAAGCCCCTAGTATTCGGAAGACCGAATTGGGGCGCTATCCACGCCTTCATCGGACATAATCCGGAACTTCGCTCGAAGCGGCGTAGGTCTTTACGCACCCGAAGGACCTCTCGAACAGCGACCAGTCTCTCGCCTTATCATGCCGGTCAGTTTTAGCTTTCTCCACTGAGGCGTTAACCCGGCTCAACCGGGGCGCAATCGCAGTGGTTCTCCCAGTGCTACCTTAGCCGATAGAACGGAACGTAAGGTGCCGAACATGGGAGCCGGGCAAACCCAACTATTGACCCAAGGCATGATTCAGAGCTGATTCATATAATGCTATAAGTTCGGTGCCGCACTTGAGAAAGTGTGCGGACTTTATCACACCATAACGCTGGAGGACACAAGCCCCTGGTGTGTTTGGCCGTACCAAGATGCACGGGTGCAACATGTCGTAAATGAACATATGTATATATATATATATATATATATATATATATATATATATATATATAAAGTAATGAAATTATAGTCAAAAGAGCTGCATTTTATTCGAGAAGATATGCTATCGGTGCGGCATGATACAAATAGTGCGGAAAGCAAGGATTGGGCGAATTAAAGGCGTCTCCCTCGAGGTAGGCAGCGGAATGTTGTATTTAACAAATTTAATGCTTGTGATGGAGACCACTGAGTGTCCGCTATGGCCTTTGTCCTTCCCTGGCTGTTGCATCATGAGTTCGGCAGGTTCGCCGGACTGAGTTCTGTATAAAAGAGAAAAATAAAAGAAAAAGAGTGACACACTTGGGAGCCCTGGTGTGGTCGAACCGCACTCTGGGCCTGTTGTGGTTGTGCCCTTCCCCTATGCCCATGGTATCTCCAGGCGTAATAATGTCTGTGGAGAGTTTGTCTTGCAATTTTGTGAGGGCTGGGGTTGGGGCCGCATTACTTTCTGGCGATGCCGCAGGCGTGCAATTAGTCTTAGTTGATGTTGCTCCGGCACGTTTGGTCGGTGTCCGGTCGTTTAACGGCCGAACTCGAGAATTGCCTTAAAAGGCTGCTCTGTACTTCCGCGAGAGTCATTGTATGTTCCTCCGCTCGGAGGGAGCGGTCCGTGTTTCCATTGACCGTGATGACTCCACGAGGGCCTGGCATCTTGAGCTTAAGGTATGCATAATGCGGCACCGCGTTGAATTTTGCAAACGCAGTTCGTCCGAGCAGAGCATGATAGCCGCTGCAGAATGGGACTATGTCGAAGATTAACTCCTCGCTTCAGAAATTATCCGGTGATCCGAAGACCACTTCGGTGTAATCGAGCACATACAATTGGCCTCGACACGGTATGGCGCCTTTGAAGGTCGTCGTTGTAGGTTTAATCCTTGAAGGGTCTATGCCCATCTTGCACACTGTATCACGATAAAGCAGGTTCAGCACGCCGCCGTCCATCGGGACTCTCGTGAGGTGAAATCCGTCAACGATTGGGTCTAAAACCAATGCGCGAATCCGCCATGGCGGATCTTGGTCGGATGGTCTCTTCGATCAAAAGTGATCGGGCAAGAGGACCATGGGTTGAATTTTGGGCGACCGGCTCCATCGGCGTATCGTCCCTTAGTGCACGCTTCCGCTCCCTCTTGGGAATATGCGTTGCGTATATCATGTTTACCGCCCGAACTTGAGGGGGGAATCCCTTTTGTCCTCTGTTGTTCGGCGGCCGGGTCTCTTCATTGTCATCGCTGTGTAGCCCCTTGTCACTGTTTTCGGCGATTAATTTGCCTGCCTGCTTGAATACCCAACAATCTCTGTTGGTATGGTTAGCTGGCTTTTCGGGGGTTCCATGAATTTGACAAGAGCGGTCGAGTATTCGGTCCAAATTGGACGGGCCCGAAGTGGTTCTTTTGAATGGCTTCTTCCGTTGACCGGGTTTGGAGCCTCGGAATCCGGCGTTGACTGCCGTATCCTCATTGCCGTCGCCGTTAATGCAGCGTTTGTTTTTGTTTCGACGCAACCTGCCATTGCGGTCCTTCGTATCCGGACTGCCAGCGTTTTCTTTGAGGTTGTTATCGCGAGTGAGCCAGCTATCCTCTCCCGCACGTAAGCGGGTCATGAGGGATGTGAGGGCTGCCATGGATTTCGGCTTCTCTGTCCTAGGTGCCGGGCCAGCCACTCGTCATGGATTTTATGTTTGAAGGCAGCGAGTGTCTACGCATCCGGACGGTCGACGATTTGATTTTTCTTTGTTAGGAACCGTGTCGAGAATTGCACTGGCGATTAAATGCAGCTGCTGGATTATGTGGCTTAGGTCATCTGCGTCTGGTGGTCGCTTTATACGTGCCTCGGAAGTTGTCGAGGAATGCGGCTTCCGTGTCTTCCCAAAGATCCAATTGACTCTGCGGGCAGGCTGTTAAGCCAATGCCGAGCTGGTCCTTTAAGCTTGAGCGGAGATATTTGATGGCGTGAAGATGCCGCCGCGGGCCATGTGTATATGGAGGAGATAATCCTCAATCCAGACCATGGGGTGCATTGTGCCATCGTAGGATTCGATATTAACGGGTTTGAACCCTTGAGGATTTGATGATCAATTACTTTGTCGGTGAAGCATAGTGGGTGTCTTGGCGCCTCTGTATTGAGCAATATCGCATAGCGTAGCTCGAGAGAGCGTTATGCATTGTGTTCGGCCTGGCGGAGTAGTTGTATCCGGTGCGACGGTATTAAATGCCGTGGGTCGTTAGGCGTCCACGTGATCCATAGATAGATCTAGATTGTCTTGCCTTGTACTCCAATATATCTACTTAAGTCCGGCGCGTTCCCCCGTGGATTCCTGCTTTTAGAGTGATGCCGGGGTACGGTTGTGGTGGAGGGCTTGCACGCCACTCTATCGCGGCCACGTGGTGGTAGGTCTGCCAGACAGCGCTAGTGATGCTGCCTCCTCTAATCGGGGGAGCAACTTGCGTTTTGGGTAACTTTTGGAGGGGCGTTCGAGTTCATACTCTTCGGCCGCGAGGACCTCGGTCCATCTGTCGGCCAGTAGGTCTTGAACAACTTGAAGCTGTTGTTGCTTTTTCTTTAGGCTGTTTGCCGTGGCCATTAGCCTGCGTCTAAAACGCTCTTGCTCGACGGGATCCTCGAGCACGACGAATTAAATGTCGCCGAGGCTTGCCTAAATCTGGAGGGAGGTAAGTAATTGTCATCCTCGACCTCTTCGTCTGCCGCCCTCTCGTGAGGGCTTGCTTCTGCCTCCTCCTGCGCTGGATCGTGCTGGAGGGAGTTGTCTTCGGCACTTTCTGGGGTGTTATTATCTCCTGTGCCGGAATCTCCGTTCTTGCCGTGGCGGGATTTAGAGTGGCGCCGCTGACGTCGGCGCTTGGGCTGTTTCTTTAAGGAATCGGCCTCCGCTGCTTCTTCGCCGTCCCCATCTTTTGGGGTGTCCACCATGTATATGTCGTATGACGAGGTGGTTTTCCAGTGTCCTGTAGGCACTGGTTCTTGGTAGTCTCCGGCATCGTCGTCCATACCGTCGATATCTTGAGTCATAGTAGAAATCGTCGGTTAAATCGCCGACGGTGGCTCTGAAAGTGGGTGGTGGGTGGGATCTGAATTTCTTCGTCATCCGCGTCCCAACCGCCTGGCCGTAGTTCGCCAGGGCTCTCGAGATAGCGAGAGATGCTTCAATGAATTTATGACATCGCCAAGGGCGAAGTGCCGAAAGATGTCCGCGCGGTGAATTCCATGATCGGCGCCAATCGGATTCGGACCGGGCGGGCGCAGGAGGTTCGGAGTCCGGCAGGGAGTCCGGCACCTCGGAGTCATGGGCTTTACGGGGGACAAGGTAAGTGTTCGGCTCCATCGCCATAGGAATTGCGGCTCTCGAGGCGGTGTCCAGCCATCCGTCCTCGATCCGAGCGATCGGCTCCGGACTATGAGTCGGAGCGGATTCGTGTGCGGCCTCCAAGGGGCTGTCCGTGGCGAGTTAGGTCATACCCATCGTGACAGCAGCACGCCCGGCTGTGGCTCGGATCCATCGAGGATCAAGTCCCTGCGTATATCGGCCGTGAAGTTTAGGCTTCCAAACCTGACCTGACGGCCAGGGGCGTAGCTTTCGATCTGCTCCAGATGGCAAAGGGAGTTGGCCCGCAGTGCGAAGCCGCCGAATACGAAGATCTGTCCGGGGAGAAAGGTCTTGCCCAGGATGCGTTGCCGTTGATTGAAGAGGCCATCAAGCCTATCGGTGACGACACAGGGGAACTCTCAATGAAAGCACCAATGTCGGTGTCAAAACCGGCGGATCTCGGGTAGGGGGTCCCGAACTGTGCGTCTAGGCGGATGGTAACAGGAGACAAGGGACACGATGTTTACCTGTGTTCGGGCCCTCTTGATGGAGGTAAAACCCTACGTCCCGCTTGATTGATATTGATATTGTGTATGTTTACAAGAGTGGATCTACCACGAGATCAAGGAGGCTAAACCCTAGAAGCTAGCCTATGGTATGATTGTAAGGGTTGTTGTGATTGTTGTCCTACGGACTAGAGCCATCCGGTTTATATAGACACCGAGAGGGCTAGGGTTACATAGAGTCGGTTACAATGGTAGGAGATCTACATATCCGTATCGCCAAGCTTGCCTTCCACACCAAGGAAAGTCCCATCCGGACACGGGGTGAAGTCTTCAATCTTCTATCTTCATAGTCTTGGAGTCCGGTCGATGATGATAGTCCGGCAAATGATAGTTCGGCTGATGATGGTAGTCCGGCTATCCGGACACCCCCTAATCCAGGACTCCCTCAGGAGCATCAGTCCCGGTTCGAGCGGTCAGGATGCCGGCCGGGCCTCGGCAGCCATCATTCCCGGTTTGGCTTGGACCTTTAGTCCTGATTTCCAGACACCAACCAGGACTAAAGGGCCTCGCCTCGGACGCAACCCCTTTAGTCCGGGTTGGTGTCTAGAACCAGGATTAAAGGTCTTTAGTCCCGGTTCTAGACACCAACCGAGACTGAAAAGATGCCTATCTATATGCTCGCCCCTGCCCGCTCATTCTTCTGTTTTTTGGTCGGCCGTCGTGTGGGAGGTCTGTGCTACTCTGTTCTCACCTGCTATGCACGTGAGGTGTTCGATGAAATGCCTGAGCCGCACTTAAGATTTCTCCTCTCCAAGCTCGACCTCCAAGCTAAATTTTCCCCAAGATTTGGCTAGGTTTGGCGGTGCACCAACTATCCAAGTGTTTTAAACTTAGCAACTTCATCCTTTTCATCTCTCACTGCTAGTTTAGCTCATTTCAAATGCTCTAGAAGTAGAATGGTTTGTGGGTTTTAGTGGAGGAGTGTATGTGGGAGTTTATTTGATTTAGATGCATAATTTAAGCTCAAATTAACTTCTTAGAGTTTGCACATGTGTAGGGTGCCATCCCGTCCCCGTCCCCGTCCTAACCGTCGTCGATCGTCTGTGCCGATATCGTCGCCAGCACCACCGTGGTGAGCCTCTTGTTCTTATCTTTTTTTTTAAAGAAAAAAATTCTTACTTTTATAATTTAGATAGCTACTTGTATAATTTTTTACTTTTATTATTGTTTGTTATTATATAGTGCCATGGTTTTTGTATCCGCCCTCGTCGGCTCTCGTCCGGTCTATGATTCAGATGTGGTATATTATCTTTTATAACTATTTGTTTCTTTTAGTGTTTATGACAATTATGCCGACCAACGTGACATAGATGTTTTTATCTAGGAGGTATGTGAACCGGAAATTCCAACTGACCCTCTTGTCAAGAGGTTAAATTTAGTTGAAAACTAAAACAATTATTTGAAAGAAAAATTGAAAAGAATTGAAGAAGAGAAGATGAAATTGGAGTTGCATGTTGCCGATGATCACAAGGTCAAGATGGATGCAATACGCTTGAAGATTAGAAAGATTAGAAAATATGCCATTGATAATGAGGCTTGGTATCATTATGCTGTTGGATCAATTGTTACCTTAGTTGCGATTTTGATCGCATTTGTTGTTGCATTTAAATGTTATACATAGTTGTATGTTAGTTTCAATGTATGTTTTAGTTAGATGCTCTAGAGATCTGCATGTTGTTCTTGAGAACTATGTATGAACTTTATGTATTTATTTTTTCAGTAATAACATTTGATCAAGCAAATCAAGAGATGCTTCAATTCCATCCACGGTCAAGTCAAGGAAGGAGACATAGAGATTTGCAAGATACATGCGGATCTGAAATTTGTAGACCCGTTGACTAAGCCTCTCTCACGAGCAAAACATGATCGACACCAACACTGCATGGGTGTTAGAATCATTACTGTGTAATCTAGATTATTGACTCTAGTGCAAGTGGGAGACTGATGGAATATGCCCTAGAGGTAATAATAAAGTTGTTATTTATATTTCCTTATATCATGATAAATGTTTATTATTCATGCTAGAATTGTATTAACCGGAAACATAATACATGTGTAAATACATAGACAAACATAGTGTCACTAGTATGCCTCTACTTGACTAGCTCGGTGAATCAAAGATGGTTATGTTTCCTAACCACAGACATGAGTTGTCATTTGCTTAACTGGATCACATCATTAGTGAATGATGTGATTGACTTGACCCATTCCGTTAGCTTAGCATTTGATCGTTTAGTATATTGCTATTGCTTTCTTCATGACTTATAGATATTCCTATGACTATGAGATTATGCAACTCCCGAATACCGGAGGAACAATTTGTGTGCTACCAAACGTCACAACGTAACTGGGTGATTATAAAGGTGCTCTACGGGTGTCTCTGATGGTACTTGTTGAGTTGGCATAGATCAAGATTAGGATATGTCACTCCGATTGTTGGAGAGGTATCTCTGGGCCCTCTGGGTAATGCACATCACTATAAGCCTTGCAAGCAATGTAACTAATGAGTTAGTTGCGGGATGATGCATTACGGAACGAGTAAAGAGACTTGCTGGTAATGAGATTGAACTAGGTATTGAGATACCGACGATCAAATCTCAGGCAAGTAACATACCGATGACAAAGGGAACAACGTATGTTGTTATGCGGTTTGACCGATAAATATCTTCATAGAATATGTAGGAACCAATATGAGCATCCAGGTTCTGCTATTGGTTATTGACCGGAGATGAGTCTCGGTCATGTCTACATAGTTCTCGAACCCGTAGGGTCCGCACGCTTAACGTTCGGTGACGATCGATATTATGAGTTTATGTGTTTTGATGTACCGAAGGTAGTTCGGAGTCCCGGATATGATCACAAACATGACGAGGAGTCTCGAAATGGTCGAGACATAAAGATCGATATATTGGAAGCCTATATTTGGACATCGTAATAGTTTCGGGTGAAATCGGGATTCTACCGGAGTACCGTGAGGTTACCGGAACCCCCCGGTAAGTGTATGGGCCTTATTGGGCCATACTGGAGAGAGAAAGAGAGGAGATCAGGGCAGGCCGCGCGCCCCCTCTCCCTCTGGTCCGAATTGGACTAGGAGGGGGGGTGGCGCCCCTCTTTCCTTCCTCCCTCTCTCCCCCTTCCTTCTCTCCTAGTCCAACTAGGGAAGGGGGGGAATCCTACTCCCGGTGGGAGTAGCACTCCTCTAGGGCGCGCCATAGGAGGGCCGGCCCTCCCTCCTCCTCCACTCCTTTATATACGGGGGAGGGGGGCACCCCATAGGCACACAAGTTGATCATTGTCGGTGTCAAAACCGGCGGATCTCGGGTAGGGGGTCCCGAACTGTGCGTCTAGGCGGATGGTAACAGGAGACAAGGGACACGATGTTTTTACCTGTGTTCGGGCCCTCTCGATGGAGGTAAAACCCTACTCCTTCTTGATTAATATTGATGATATGGGTAGTACAAGAGTAGATCTACCACGAGATCGAGAGGCTAAACCCTAGAAGCTAGCCTATGGTATGATTGTTGTTCGTCCCTACGGACTAAAACCCTCCGGTTTATATAGACACCGAAGAGGGTTAGGGTTACCTGAGTCGGTTACAATGGTAGGAGATCTACATATCCGTATCTCCAAGCTTGCCTTCCACGCCAAGGAAAGTCCCATCCGGACACGGGACGAAGTCTTCAATCTTGTATCTTCATAGTCTAGGAGTCCGGCCAATGATAGTTCGGCTATCCGGACACCCCCTAATCCGGGACTCCCTCAGTAGCCCCCGAACCAGGCTTCAATGATGATAAGTCCGGCGTGTTGATTGTCTTAGGCATTTCAAGGCGGGTTCTTCTCCAAATCCTGTGTTGAATAGTGTCCGGCTTCTCGTAAATATCGCGCTCCTCGGCTTCCACGCCCGATAATGGCCATCTTCCACGTGTTGAATGAATGCGAAAAGCCAGGGTATTTTTACATTTACCCCCCTAGCTGCGCAAATGAGCTGCCTATAAAAGAGACGAGGATCTAGATCCGAATCACACCATCCTCCCTCCGCGAGCTTTCAACGGAGCGCCTCTGACAAAAAATCCATTCCACCATGGACAGTCGACGCGGCTCGTCCTCTAGCGCTCCCAGCCCTCAGCCCTGAGATTGGGAGAGATGCTCAGTCCCGCATAGCGAGCAGGTGGCGCTCCAAACCAAGGGATTCCTTCCCCCGGCCTTCATGGTTCCGATTCGAGCCGGACTTGCCACATATAAGGGCGGAAAGCAAGCGGAGAGCGCCCCGATCCCTCTAAAGGAGAGCGGGTATGCTTTATCTCTTATCTGATAAGAGGGCTCGGATTTCCAATTCATCCGTTTCTCCGGGGGCTCCTGGAGTTCTACGGCCTCCAGTTGCACAACCTTACGCCTGCCTCCATTCTGCATATTTCGGGCTTCGTGGCCCTTTGGGAGCTGTTTTTGGGCATCGAGGCTCATTTCGCGCTGTGGAAGAGATTGTTTTGCCTTGTACCCCGTTCTCATGAGGGGTCAATATATCAAGTGGGCGGAGCCGAACTATGGCGCATCGCCGGTACCGGATATCTATCCAGAACCCCGAAGACTGGCCCTCGAAATGGTTTTACATGGAAGACGTCCCGCTGCCGGATCCTGTTCGGATCGGCCTCCCGGAGTTCAGTAATGCTCCTTTGAAGAAACGCCTAAGCTGGCGCCCGCGGAGCCCCCAGAGGAAAAGTGACATGGATGTCCTTTACCTGATGAGCCGAATAAGGTTACTAGCTCATTCCGGACTGACCATGATCGGATTCATGGCCACATGCATTATGCGGGGGGTGCAGCCGCTCCAGTATAGGGGCCACCCCATGTGGGATTTCAACGGGGAGGATGATGCCACCCGTCATGGCCGTAATGGGCCGGGATCGGTCGCCGATCTAGTGAAGATCTTGTCCGCCCTGTACAAAGGGGAAAAGGAGGATTTTCTCCGTGTCAGTCCACTGAACGGATTTTCTATGAACAATCCTCGAAGTTGGGTAAGCGGACATTTCTTTTTGCCTATCCGATCCACATTCCCATGGTTAAGTATCTCATTTTGTGATTTCGACGCAGGAACTGCGCCGGGCCGTAGAAGATATACACAGCCCGCCTCCACAACCCGAGGATCCGGAACGGTCCCTCGATCCGGCCTCCGAAGAGGATCCGGACATAAAGGTGGAGCTGATCGATGGGGTGTTCCACCAACTTAGCATCGACAATGCTTTGGTCGCCATTACGGCCGACTACCCCGGAAAATTTCCAGCCTCCCAGGTAACTGTGACCGAAGTCCTGATACCATGACCCATCAGTGCTTATTTCTGTTCACCGCATACCAATGGTGTTTCGCAGGGGGTGCCTTGGGGGTGGGAAGCCGAGCCCGCGGTGGCTGGCCAACAAGGGGCAGCTCGGCCCAGCAGGCTGAAAAGAAGTGCGGTGCGGATCGAGACGTCACCGCAACAGTATGGTGCGCCACCGTGTTTCAAGGAAAGATTCCTGGAAGGCATACTAACGCTTGTGATCTTTTCAGGAAAAAGAGCGCTCGTCGGACTGTGTCCGGAGAGGTTGCCAATCGAGCCACCGCCAGCCAGGCTCCAAAGCTAGGTCCGGAAGGGGAGGCGAACACAAGGCGCGCGTCGGATGCTCCTCCAATGGAGGATGCCGATAGATTTTCCGCCGCCAAATCTGAGGTGGAGAGTGCCATGAATCATAGGCGCCGCCGGACAGTTCTTCGTGACGCATGTTTCTCCCAAGAGGCATTGAATGCCTTTAATTCGGGAGATGCGCACCTCCGTGCCGCTCAAGATGGTCTAGCGAGCCACGGAGCAAAGATGTGAGAGACATACGGGTGAGGAATTTTGACAGCGATTATATATGCCAAGAGCCCCGAGACTTAAAATAGTTAGAATAACTGATTTAAGGATCATTTATTATCTTGAGGATCTTACAGAAAAGAATACCCGACTGTCCCAGGAGCTTCAAGAGTGCAAGGCCCAACTTGAGGCCGCACTAGCCGCGACAGGGGAAGCCACAGAGACCCCCTCTGGTAATATATGCTTCAAAAGAGAAGTAGTTTGCGAAGTGAGGCGTGTGTATAAGTCTGACAATAATATTGTAGATGGCGCCGGGGTAGATCCGGACAAGAAACAGCTCCTGCGCCGGATAAAGGCCGGCGAGAATGTGCTTACAAGGGTGCGGCAAGAGAAAAATAACCTCCAAGATGCCAACACCCAGCTGGGTGAGGAACTAAAGGATGTTCGTGCCCAGCTGTCTGACTCCGTTAAGGAGAATCGACGGCTTCGTCGCGGCATTTTCAGTAAGTGCTTGAACGAACTTTGAAAAAGAGTTCGGCGAGGAAGTCGACTAACAAAGATATGTATGTAGGTATGCTCACAGGTCGTCCTGCAGAGGAAATGCCCGGTTCTACGGGTGATCTTCTTCCCGAGCTGATACAACTGCACGAACGAGTTCGGCAGGTGATGAAAGGCGTCGCCCAGGCCTTATGGCCATCTATCTCTCTGCCCGAAGGCCTCGGAGAGCTTGTGGAGAGGCTTCAAGGAGCACGGCGGTGCTTCGGACTATGGAAGATATCGGCCTGCCGTCAATGCGCCAGGGAGGCCTGGGCCATGGTGAAGACGCGGTAGACGAAGGCTGACCCAAACCACATGGCCGAGGTCGGACCAATGGGGCCCGATGGGAAGGAGATCCCTGTGAGCTTGGTGTACGGCCAAGTAGAGTTGGCCGCAAAGTATTCCCAGCATGACTGTAAACTAGACAGCCTGTTAGATGGCATTGAAGAGGAATACAATCAGTCAAGTTGACTATGTAATTAAAGATGACATGTAAAATGCCTTCTAGCCGGATTGTAGATCGTTTGTCATAGTGGACCTTTTAAGCCGACCTCGGGACCCAATAGTCCGGAGTGTGTCCGAATACCCTCGCGGTTATATAAAAACCGGGGCATGCGTGGAGACCAGGCGTAGGGGTCATTAGTGCTTTATCAGACAAGTGCCCAACTAGTTATGTTATATTACATGGTTAGTAAGAAACATCTTCCAGGGAGAATAGTTCCGTTAGGGGTTCCTTTCCCTGGGAGGCATGCCCTAAAGTGCATGTCCGGACTGCGAAAAAAGCAGAAAATCATCTGGGGGCAGATAAATAAATAGGCAAGAAAGCGTCTTTTGATTCACAGACCGAATATTCCCTTAAGAACGCTAGCTTTCGGCTTCACCCAGTCTGAGGTACACATCCGGCTGACCTGGCGGTAACAATCGCAGAGGTGCTCCCTTTACCACCTAGCCAAACAATCAGGAACGTAGGGGTAAGCACAGGAGCCAGGCAACCCAGCTTGGCCAAAACTTAAGTCATATCGATGCATATAATGGTGAAAAAAAGGTACATGCGGAAGTGTGACACATGTGTTGGCATAAAGCCCGTATAAATAAGCTTCTGTTAAAGAAGCCCCCAGGTATAATGAGTGCGGGTAGCGCGTCAAGTGTGTGCGAACAATGCGCAAACGAGCCTCCAAAGGCTTCAAGAAAAAGGAGGGAGAAGGAGAAATAAAAGACAACTAAAGTATAAAATGTGGACGGAGGAAGGAGATGAACTCGGGATCCGACGCTAGGCGTAGAATCTTCGGAGACGTGCTGCGTTCCATGGTTTTGGCTCGAGTCGGTTATCGCGTTTCGCAGACGGTATGCTCCGCCGGTCAGGACTTGGTCGATGATGAAGGGAGCTTCCCATTTGGGCTTGAGTTTGTCCTTTTTCTTGTCTGGCAGGCGTAGAACTAGTTCGCCAACGTTGTAAGCTTTGGCCCGTGCATTCCTGCTTTGATATCTTGAGCCTGCTGTTGATAAAATGCGGAACGAGCTTTTGCCACGTCGCGCTCCTCCTCCAATGCGTCCAAACTGTCCTGCCGATCGAGCTCGGCTTCTCTTTCTTCATACATGCGCACGCGAGGTGAGTCATGAATTATGTCGCAGGGCAAGACTGCCTCTGCGCCGTACACCATAAAAAATGGTGTGAATCCGGTAGTACGATTCGGCGTGGTCCGCAGCCCCCAGAGTACGGAGTCGAGCTCCTCAACCCAGTGCATGTTAGATTCCTTGAGGGACCGCACTAGTCTGGATTTAATGCCGCTCATGATTAGACCATTTGCTCGTTCGACTTGACCGTTGGTTTGAGGGTGATAGACTGAGGCGTAATCGAGCTTGATGCCCATGTTTTTGCACCATAATTTGACCTCATCGGCCGTGAAGTTGGTGCCGTTATCGATGATGGTACTGTGGGGACGCCATAACGGTGCACTACCCACGATATGAAGTCTATCACCGGTCCGGATTCGCCGCTTTTGACAGAGCTTGGCCTCTATCCATTTGGTGAATTTATCCACCATGACCAATAGGTATTTTTGCTTGTGGGTTCCTCCCTTAAGGGGTCCACCATGTCAAGCCCCTGACCGCGAACGGCCGGTGATGGGTATAGTTTTGAGGGCGGTGGGTGGCATGTGGCTTTGGTTAGCAAAAAGCTGGCAACCGACGCATCGTTGGACTAAATTCTGCATCTGTCGGGCGTCGGCCAATAAAATCCTGCACGGAAGGCCTTGCCTACAAGGGCCGGGCTGCGGCGTGGTGCCCACCGGTCCGGCATGAATTTCAGCCAGGAGGTTTCACCCTTCCTCTTCGGAGATACACCTTTGAAGGACTCCTGTTGTGCTTTTCTTATAAAGCTCTCCATCATGGACTTTATAAGCTTTAGATCGCCGTACTATGCAGCGAGCCTCGTTTTGGTCTTCGGGGAGTTCCTGCCTAGTTAGGTAGGCTAGGAATGGTTCCGTCCATGGGGCGATAACCGCCATTATTTCGTGAGCGGAGGGTGTTATTTCGGTGGCAAAGCCTCCGATTGTGTCAGAGTGTTCGGTGTCAGGCAGTGCGGTTGGGTCCGGATTGTTATTTCCGGACTCCCCTTCCCATAGTACGGATGGCTTGAACAGCCGTTCCAGGAAGATGTTGGGCGGGACGACATCGCGTTTTGCGCCGATACATGCCAATACGTCTGCCGCCTGGTTGTTATCCCGGGCTATATGATGAAATTCGAGCCCTTCGAACTGTGCTGACATTTTTAGGACCGCATTGCGGTATGCTGCCATTTTCGGGTCCGGCAGGCGTAGAACTAGTTCGCCAACATTGTAAGCTTTGGCCCGTACTTCTCTGCTTTGATATCTTCGAGCCTGCTCTTGATAGAATGCGGAACGAGCTTTTGCCACGTCGTGCTCCTCCTCCAGGGCGTCCAAACTGTCCTGCCGATCGAGCTCGACTTCTCTTTCTTCGTACATGCGCACACGAGGTGAGTCATGAATTATGTCGCAGGGCAAGACTGCCTCTGCGTCATATACCATAAAAAATGGTGTGAATCCGGTAGTGCGATTCGGCGTGGTCCGCAGCCCCCAGAGTACGGAGTCGAGCTCCTCTACCCAGTGCGTGTTAGATTCCTTGAGGGACCGCACTAGTCTGGGTTTAATGCCGCTCATGATTAGACCATTTGCTCGCTCGACTTGACCATTAGTTTGAGGGTGATAGACTGAAGCGTAGTCGAGCTTGATGCCCATGTTTTTGCACCAGAGTTTGACCTCGTCGGCCGTAAAGTTGGTGTCATTATCAGTAATGATGCTATGGGGGACGCCGTAACGGTGTACTACCCCTGATATGAAGTCTATCACCGGTTCGGATTCGGCCGTATTGACAGGCTTTGCCTCAAGGGGTCCAACCATGTCAAGCCCCCAGACCGCGAACGGCCAGGTGATGGGTATAGTTTTGAGGGCGGTGGGTGGCATGTGGCTTTGATTAGCAAAGAGCTGGCAACCGACGCATCGTTGGACTAAGTCCTGAGCATCTGCCCGGGCCGTCGGCCAATAAAATCATGTACGGAAGGCCTTGCCTACAAGGGCCCGGGCTGCGGCATGGTGCCCACCGAGTCCGGCATGAATTTCACCCAGAAGATTTCGCCCTTCCTCTTCGGAGATACACCTTTGTAGGACTCCGGTTGTGCTTTTCTTATAAAGCTCTCCCTCATGGACCTTATAGGCTTTAGATCGCCGTACTATGCAGCGGGCCTCGTTTTGGTCCTCGGGAAGTTCCTGCCTAGTTAGGTAGGCTAGGAATGGTTCCGTCCACGGGGCAATGACTGCCATTATTTCGTGGGCTGAAGGTGTTATTTCATTGGCAGAACCACCGATTGTGTCAGAATGTTCAGTTTCGGGCGGTGCGGTTGGGTCCGGATTGTTGTTTCCGGACTCCCCTTCCCATAGTACGGATGGCTTGAACAGCCGCTCTAGGAAGATGTTGGGAGGGAAGGCATCGCGCTTTGCGCCAATGCATGCCAATACGTCCGCCGCCTGGTTATTATCCCGGGCTATATGGTGAAATTCGAGCCCTTCAAACCGAGCTGACATTTTTAGGACGGCGTTACGCTAAGCTGCCATTTTCGGATCCTTGGCATCAAAGTCTCCATTTATTTGGGATATCGCGAGGTTCGAATCCCCGCGCACCTCTAGGCGTTTAATGCCCATGGAGACCTCCATCCGGAGGCCATGTAGAAGGGCCTCGTATTCGGCTGCGTTGTTGGAGTCCGTGTACATTATCTGGAGTACGTATTGGACTGTGTCTCCGGTTGGGGACGTCAGGACGACGCCAGCCCCCAGGCCGGCCAACATTTTGGAGCCGTCGAAGTGCATGATCCAATTGGAATATGCGCCGTACTCTTTAGGGAGTTCGGCTTCGGTCCATTCGGCGACGAAGTCGGCCAAAACTTGCGACTTGATAGCTCGCCATGGCTTATAGGTTATGTCGAATGGGAGGAGCTCGATGGCCCATTTGGCAATCCGGCACATCGTGTTGCGGTTGTTTATAATGTTATTAAGAGGTACTTCGGAGGCTACTGTTATCGAACACTCTTGAAAGTAGTATCACAGCTTCCGGGATGCCATGAACACTGCGTATGCTATCTTTTGATAATGCGGATACCGAGACTTGCATGGAGTTAGCACAGTGGACACGTAGTAAACTGGTTTTTGAAGAGGGAACCTGTGTTCGTCCGTTTCTCGTTCGACGACGAGCACCGCGCTTACAACTTGATGTGTTGCCGCGATATATAATAGCATTGGTTCGCCCATGTTGGGTGCGGCCAGGACCGGATTTGTTGCCAGTATGGCTTTGATTTCTTCGAGTCAGGCCGTGGCGGCATCCGTCCACTCGAAGTGTTCGGTGCGCCGGAGGAGGTGATAAAGGGGTAATGCCTTTTCCCCCAAATGGGAGATAAAGCGGCTTAGAGCCGCTACGCATCCAGTCAGTTTTTGTATTTGTTTGAGGTCTTTTGGGATATCCAATTGTGACAAAGCTCGGATCTTGGCTGGGTTTGCTTCAATTTCTCTACCGGATATAATGAAGCCCAAGAGCTTTTCGGCTGGTACACCGAGAACGCATTTTTCCGGGTTGAGCTTGATGTCATATGTTCGGAGATTGTCGAATGTGAGCCTCAAGTCGTCTACTAGAGTTTTGACATGCTTGGATTTGACGACCACATTTTCTACGTATGCCTCCACTGTTTTGTCGATCTAGTTTGCCAGACATGTCTGAATCATGCGCTGATATTTTGCGCTGGCGTTTTTGAGCCCGAAGGGCATTGTGTTGAAGCAGAATGGGCCTATGGAGTGATGAATGCCGTTGCGGCTTGGTCTGGCTCTGCCATCTTGATTTGGTGGTAGCCGGAGTATGCGTCGAGGAAGCGCAATGAATCGTGCCCTGCGGTAGCGTCGATAATTTGATCGATGCGGGGGAGGGGGAAGGGATCCTCTGGGGCAAGCCTTGTTAAAGGTCCTTGAAATCGACACATAGGCGCCAGGATTTGTCCTTCTTTGGTACCATCACCAGGTTTGCTAGCCAGTCCGGATGTTTTATATCTCTGATGAATCCGGCTTCCAGAAGTTTGGCTAGCTCCTCTCCCATGGCCTGTCTCTTGGGTTCGGAAAAACGCCGAAGAGCCTGTTTGACTAGCTTGAATCCTTTTAGGATATTTAGGCTGTGCTCGGCCAGCCGGCGTGGGATTCCTGGCATGTCTGAAGGGTGCCAGGAAAAAATGTCCCAATTTTCGCGTAGGAATTCTCGCAGTGCGGCGTCTACATCAGGGTTTAATTGTGCACCGATGGAGGCCGTCTTTGTAGGGTCCGTTGGATGGACTTGGAATTTGACTATTTCGTCTGCTAGCTTAAAAGAGGTGGACTTGGATCTCTTATTGAGTATCACATCGTCCCTGTTCACCGTGGAGCACAGCGTAGTGAGTTCCTTGGCTGCTAGGGCTTCGGATAGTGCCTCGAGGGCTAGTGCAACTGTCTTATTTTTGGCGCGGAGTGCTATGTCCGGATCACTGGCAAGAGTGATGATTCCGTTGGGCCTGGGCATTTTGAGCTTCATGTACCCGTAATGGGGTATAGCTTGAAAAATTGTGAATGCCTCTCGCCCTAATAAAGCGTGATATCCGCTGCTGAACGGGGCCACTTGGAACGTGATCTCCTCGGACCTGTAATTATCCGGCGAGCCGAACACCACATCCAGTGTGATTTTTCCTGTGCAGCATGCTTCCCGACTAGGGATTATTCCTCTAAAGGTTGTGCTGCTTCGCTCAATGCGACTCCAGTCTATTTCCATTTTTTGGAGGGTTTCCTCGTAAATGAGGTTTAATCTGCCGCCGCCGTCCATGAGTACCTTAGTAAGGCGAAAGCCATCCACTATTGGACTAAGGACCAATGCGGCTGGTGCTCGGGCTGTTCGGAATTTAGGTTCGTCACTGGTATTAAAGATGATAGCCGTGTCACTCCATGGGTTTATTGTTGCTACTTGGTAGACTTCGGCAAGGCTGCGGAGTGTTCGTTTCCGCATATTATTTGACGCGAAAGTCTCGAAGACTGTTAATACCGTACTGGTATTGCTGGGCTGGTGCTCTGGAGCTAGAAGCTCTTCGCCACTTTTGGCCACCTGCCGTAGTATCCAACATGCTCGAAGGCTATGAGTTGGAGTGGCGCCCTCTGTACTATGAATTTTGCAGGGTCCATTGAGCCATCCCTCCAGTACGGTTCCATGCCCTTTAGGGGGTTTTTGCTTTTTGGTATTTAACCCAGGTGTCTGGCGATGATGCACCCTTTTATTTCGGACTAGGGTTGTATTCGAAACCGGATTATCCCAAAATTTGGTTTCGGTTTTCCAGGCGCTCTCCATCGCACAGTACTTTCGTACTATGGACGCCAAGTCAGCAAAGCGTGTAATTTCACGACGACTTATGGCGTTTAGGATTCCCTTGTCCGTGCAATTATTGCAGAAGAATGAAATTGCGTCTTCCTCACGGCAGTCCTTTATCATGTCCATAACCAGGAGGAATCTGGCCCAGTAATGGTGTACTGTTTCAGCGGGCTCTTGCCGGATTCGGGATAGATCGCTTATGTTTGGGTGGGCGGGTGGAATTAAATTCGGAACCCCGTCCAATTTAAGACTCAGGGGCTGAAAAGTTTCCGAACTTGGAAGCTTGGGTTTTTGGATATTGTCCAATGAGTCCAGCCCGCTGCCTGACTTTAGGTTCAGGACTTGATCGACGTCCGTCCCTCCGTGGGAATCCGGCATGGAGGGGTCGGGAATCCGGACATAGCTAGTCCTTAAGATAGAAGAAGGGTCGCCATATTGTTCCTCCACCACAGCAACGTGGTGGGTAGCCTGGGGAGAGTTGATCTCTCTCAGATCGGTTTTAGGCCCAATCTGATCGTAGTCTGTAGCGACTCCCAGGGCGGCGATGTGATCCAGGAGCTCGTTTACGGAGGAGAGCTCCATCGGATCTAGCTGCTCGGCAAGTTTCGAGTTGACGCGAAGATTGCTTTCGATGACCCAAGAAGTCATCGTCGGCGCGGCGGCCGAACAGGCGGTCATGAGAAAACCGCCTAGCCGGAGAGTCTGGCCAGTGGCCAAAGATCCTTTAGCAATGGTGCCGTCTTTAAAGACGGGATAAGGCATCCTTCCCGACGGCGACAACATAGAGGAACTCTCAATGAAAGCACCAATGTCGGTGTCAAAACTGGCGGATCTCGGGTAGGGGGTCCCGAACTGTGTGTCTAGGCGGATGGTAACAGGAGACAAGGGACACGATGTTTTACCCAGGTTCGGGCCCTCTCGATGGAGCTAAAACCCTACTCCTGCTTGATTAATATTGATTATATGGGTAGTACAAGAGTAGATCTACCACGAGATCAGAGAGGCTAAACCCTAGAATCTAGCCTATGGTATGATTGTTGTTAGATCCTACGGACTAAAACCCTCCGGTTTATATAGACACCAAAGAGGGTTAGGGTTACACAGAGTCGGTTACAATGGTAGGAGATCTACATATCCGTATCGCCAAGCTTGCCTTCCACGCCAAGGAAAGTCCCATCCGGACACGGGACGAAGTCTTCAATCTTGTATCTTCATAGTCTAGGAGTCCGGCCAAAGATGATAGTTCGGCTATCCGGACACCCCCTAATCCGGGACTCCCTCAATCATTGATCTTTTAGCCGTGTGCGGTGCCCCCATCCACCATAATCCACCTCGGTCATATCGTAGCGGTGCTTAGGCGAAGCCATGCGTCGGTAGCTTCATCATCACCATCATCACGCCGTTGTGCTGACGGAACTCTCCCTCGAAGCTCTACTGGATCGTGAGTTCGCGGGACATCACCGAGCTGAACATGTGCAGATCGTGGAGGTGCCGTACGTTAGGTATTAGGATTGGTCGATCGTGAAGACGTACAACTACATCAACCGCGTTGTCATAACGCTTCCGCTTACGGTCTACGAGGGTATGTGGATGACACTCTCCCCTCTCGTTGCTATGCATCACCATGATCTTGCGTGTGCGTAGGATTTTTTTTTTTTGAAATTACAGTGTTCCCCAACAAAACCTCGGTACCGCACTGGAATTGCTGCAATGGAAGGCGGAGAATGGTGTATCTGACAAGGGATTTGGGAAGCTACTGAAAATAGTGAAGAAGAAGCTTCCAAAGGATAACGAACTGCGTGATAGTACATACGAAGCAAAGAAGGTTCTTTGCCCTCTAGGATTAGAGGTGCAGAAAATACATGCATGCCCTAATGACTGCATTCTCTACCGCGGTGAGGAGTACGAGAATTCTAATGCATGCCTGGTATGCGGTACATTGCGGTATAAGATCAGACGAGATGACCCAGGTGATGTAGAAGGGGAGCGCCATAGGAAGGGGGTTCCTGCCAAGGTGATGTGGTATGCTCTGATGTCTACTACGCAACATTCTTCTTGTTGACGTTGTTGGGCCTCCAAGTGCACAGATTTGTAGGACAATAGCAAATTTCCCTCAAGTGGATGACCTAAGGTTTAATAATCCGTGGGAGGCGCAGGTTGAAGATGGTCTCTCTCAGACAACCCTGCAACCAAATAACAAAGAGTCTCTTATGTCCCCAACACACCCAATACAATGGTAAATTGTATAGGTGCACTAGTTCGGCGAAGAGATGGTGATACAAGTGCAATATGGATGATAGATAAAGGTTTTTGTAATCTGAAAATATAAAAACAGAATGGTAACTAATGATAAAAGTGAGCGTAAACGGTATTGCAATGCTAGGAAACAAGGCCTAGGGTTTATACTTTCACTAGTGCAAGTTCTCTCAACAATAATAACATAATTGGATCATATAAATATCCCTCAACATGCAACAAAGAGTCACTCCAAAGTCACTAATAGCGGAGAACAAACGAAGAGATTATGGTAGGGTACGAAACCACCTCAAAGTTATCCTTTCTGATCTATCTATTCAAGAGTCCATGGTAAAATAACACGAAGCTATTCTTTCCGTTCGATCTATCATAGAGTTCGTACTAGAATAACACCTTAAGACACAAATCAACCAAAACCCTAATGTCACCTAGATACTCCAATGTCACCTCAAGTATCCGTGGGTATGATTATACGATAGGCACCACACAATCTCAGATTCATCTATTCAACCAACACAAAGAACTTCAAAGAGTTCGCCAAAGTTTCTACCGGAGAGTCAAGATTTAAAACGCAGCAACCCCTATGCATAAGTTCATGGAACTCGCAAGTTGATCACCAAAACATACATCAAGTAGATTACGTGAATATCCCATTGTCACCACAGATAAGCACGACAAGACATACATCAAGTGTTCTCAAATCCTTAAAGACTCAATCCAATAAGATAACTTCAAAGGGAAAACTCAATCCATTACAAGAGAGTAGAGGGGGAGAAACATCATAAGATCCAACTATAATAGCAAAGCTCGCGATACATCAAGATCGTGCCAACTCAAGAACACGATCAAGATCGATCAAACACATAGCTACTGGTACATACCCTCAGCCCCGAGGGTGAACTACTCCCTCCTCGTCATGGAGAGCGCCGGGATGATGAAGATGGCCACCGGTGAGGGATCCCCCCTCCGGCAGGGTGCCGGAACAGGGTCTCGATTGGTTTTTGGTGGCTACACAGGCTTGCGGCGGCGGAACTCCCGATCTATTCTGCGGCGGCGATATATATATACATACATAAACACTATTCTGATCACAGGATCAGAATAATATTCTGATCACAACATGAACTTCCCGAGTAACGCGGCTGACCTTCCCCAAGTACTAGGTTGAACTTCAGCTAAAAGGTGTCAAAATGGGGCTTGCGATATATCGTTGGAAAGCTATAGACACCAGTATCATGACCCAAGTTAAATTTTTGGCAAAATGTAAGCGGTTTAAGAGCAGTTTTGAAAACCGTTTTTTCTTCATACAAAAAACGTGAATCGTATTTTCTATCACATTTCTAAACCGTTTATCGGAATGAGGTAAATAATATGGCGTTGGAAAGCTGCTACAAAACCGCTCCTTCCACATGTTGAAAGTTTTCTCTAATTCACTATGGATAAAGAGTAATTTGGAAAATCGTAAAATTTTGCAAACCGAACAGCCGAGTTCGTATTTTCAATGTAATTTCTATACGGCTAATCCAATTGAGGCAAATGATATGGTGTTGAAAAACTTATGAAAATGCGCTTATTTTTTATGTTGAAAGTTTTTTCTAATTTTGAACGGTTTAAAAGTAACTTAGAAAACGGTACAAGTTCCACCAAGTTCGTATTTTCGAGCTAATTTTTTAACCGTACGTCCAAAGGCAGCAAATGATATGGTGTTGGAAAGCTTGAAGAAATGCGAAACTTTTTTGTATATATTATTTCTCCTAATTCATTATGGTTTTATGTCAGTTTTGAAAATGGTTAAAAACGTATTTTTGTCGTAATTTCTACAAACTTTATCGGAATGGGGCAAATAATATACCGCTGAAAAGCTATGGAAAATTTGAAACATTTTCATGTTGATGATTTTATCTGAATCCTGACCGTTTTAAAATAATTTTGAAAACGGCGAGATCATGCATTCTGCCTTTATCGCGAAACAGATTCTTCAAATATGCACCACGTGAAGAACTTGAACTTCTCAGCGTGTGTGCTTGAACTTCACGCTATTTTTCACGTGTTTTTTTTCTCATAGATTTCCATCCACTTCAAGTAGCTCTCCATCCATTCACCGAAATTGAGCAGGTGATATACCGATGGAAAGCTGCTGTAAACACGCAAGTTTCCCGTGTTGATCATCTTTTCATACTCGCGATGCTTTTAAAAGTTTTTCATCTAAAATTCATTCAGCGTAGTAGTTGAACTTCCTGCTGTTTTCACGTTGAACTTTTGTGACGTATTTTCGTTCGTAATTTTCTCATCCATTCGTTAGTGTTACACAAATGATATTCTTTTTGTACAAACCTCTCTCACAATATTTTTTTAACTTTCTCCGACCCGAGGACTTGAACTTACACAAATGATATTCCTGCCATTTTTGAAGTAAATTAGAAAAATGATGAGATCATGATTTCTGCCTTCATCGCGAATGGAAATGCACTGCGTGAAGTAGTTGAACTTCTCGGGCATGTCTGTTTGAGCTTCACTCTATTTTTTGACGTGTTGTTTTTTGATGTGCTGTTTTTTGCACTGCGTGAAGTAGTTGAACTTCTAGGGCAGGTCTATTTGAACTTCACTCTATTTCACTTTGTTATATTTTTCTTATATGAAATACACATCATGTAGTACGTGAACTTCCGGTTGTTATCACTTTGAACTTCTTTCTGGTTTGAGAGAATTATTTTAAAACACAAAAAACAACATTTTTTATGTATTTTGGACATCTAAATACAGGGTGAAGCTCTCTCACAAGAACTTTTTGAACTTTTCCTCACCGAGCACTAGAACTTCTAGCAACCATTTTTTTCGTTTATGAGTTGTTTTTAAAAGTGCAAAAAATGGCATTATGTTTTTAATTTTTTGAACATGTAAATCCTAGGTTTTAATAAACTCCGAACTTCTCTGTTATTTCAATTTGAACTTCACCTTTTTATATTGAATTGTATTCAATTTTTATACATAAAAATTGAACATGGAAATACCAGATGAATCTTTCTCGCAAGAATTTTTGAACTTCCTCGGACAGAGCGCTTGAACTTCTTTCAACAAACCTTTAAGCTTTTAGTTTTTATACTTTTATTCTCACCTGAAATGCATTTCTTGCAGTACCTGAACTTCTCGTAGTTTTCACCATGAACTTCTGTCCCATTTTTATGCATACGTCGAATTACACCAATCGAAGGTCGGACATCATTTTTTGCCATTTTATAACATGTAATTGGAGGTCGGACATCTCGCAATATAAATTCTGAACCGTGCACGGGAGAGAGAATTATGTGTGAATAAAATGGGTAGCAATTTCCAACGTTCCCTCGTCGAGCACTTGAACTTCTCCATCTTTTTCAAAAACATGGAAAAACCCATTTTTATAAACCTTTTTTAAATTTGAACTTCATGCTCTTATTTTTTTAGAAACATGAAATAATGATTTTTTTATAAACTAGTTTTACTATATGTGAATGTGTGCTTTTTATATTCAAACTCCTCGCGTGATTTCCACTTAAACGGTATTTTTTAGCGTGATTTACATCTTGATATTTTTTTCATGAACTTCACGGAAATCGAAACATTTATGCATCACTACACATTTTTATCGTCCTTTAATTGCAATAGTTTTTACTATGTGTGAATGTGTGCTTATATTCGAACTTCCCACGTGATTTTCATGTGAACTTTAAAAAGAAATTGATTGGATTTTTTGTTCCCATTTTAGCTAACATTAAAGGCAACAAAATTACACAGCTCACACTTTTGTGATTGTTTGTACATCTTGCATGCATTTGAGAACAAAACTGGGTTGCAAACATATGTCATTTATTTGTCCAAATTTTCTATAGAAAACAACAATCATCTGGCCAAAGCACCACCTGTCGCATTCATATAATGAAGATGTTTTTTCTATCATTTGAATTGCACAAATATACGCACTAGAACTTCTATCAAGAACATGTTGATAGGTACATATACAAACAACACCCACGTGCCCCAGATGCTACACATCTACAGTAGATCAATAAGCATCATTTTCTTTCTAAAGTTTTTGTCTTCTATTTCTTGTAACTTGATTCACGTAACTTCAGAGATAAAAAAGAAGAAACAATAGCAATGGCAGCTAATCTTCTCCCCTTGCTCACCTCACCATTCAGCAGCAACAAACGGCAACACTTTATAATCATAGAAATGTAGCGCGCCCTGTTGCTGTTGTTCAAGCCATGCGCCAATAGGAGACGAGCGGTGCTGCTGCCGGGTATTGGTGCATCCAAGCTAGCTGTTGGTGTGTGACTTTGTTATCACCTTGATTTTGTTCTCACCTTGCCGTACAAGATCATAACACAATGAGTTGCAGCTGAGTGCCTACCATTTCTACAATTGATCAATGAACACAATTTGGCCTACTAAAAATCAACACATTGGACTGCAACCATACTAACTAATGTAGAAAATTGTGGTTTTGCAAAATCTACAGTGAACAGTTAAACTTTTCTGAAGAAGAACAATGACATAGAGAGCACGACACACACGCGAACACACAAAGCACCCACACAGTGAGCGCGCACACACATACGAGACACAAGACCTAGCACAGACGCAGCAGCACATAACACTCTTTTTTTGAACTTTTGTGTAAGTCTACTTTGAACTTCTGAATATCCTTTTACAAACTCGAGCCATCAGGTTCCAGCGGCCCAAAGTACAATTATATGAACTCTGAAGAATAACACTACAACTCTATATGAACTTCTTTTAGTCATCCATGCGTATTTTTGCAGCCACAACAGATATGCATAGCATTTCAAACAAATATAAATGATGTGATGCTCTACTACTAGCAAAGTTCCCCAAAAATCATGTTTCTCAAGCAGAATAGCACAGAAACCACCAAATGTTTAAATGTATGACAAACATGTCCAAGAATTATCAAAAGAAGTTGTTTAGTCTCAAAAGTAAGTAGACTGGGTGAGTTAGTTGTTTAGAAACAAACAATAATAGAGCAAGGTAAGCCAATCAGGTTACCTGCATAGTAAAGGAGCTACATTTGTGTGATTTACTCCCTGGTTCAGAGGTAACACAATATGGTGAATGAATTGTCATACTTTTTCAGACTAAAACCGTGTACATTTTTTCATTCACTTTCACATAATAAACATTTTAAAACCTGTTTTTGCAACCCAACACTTTTGCTTTTATTAGTGGACTGCTAACCCAACAAACAATTGACCCAACAGCTTCCAACTATAAATTGACAAAAAGAAATGTGGTGATTTCCAGTGAAACAATTGTATTGTACAAGGGAAATAACTCAATCTGATCATGCAAGAAACTAGTATAAAGATAATTGTAAGTTCTTGAGAAGGAACTTATGTGAAAGAAATACATGCAACTGAAATGTAACACTGACCGATCAGTTTATTACTTTGAGTTGGCACTGAAACTCTGACAGATGCCAGTGAAAGAAACACCACATATGTGAAAAACCTGCTAAAGTTGGTTTTCTTATTAGATGTAATTGGCTGTCTCTGGCGCCATGTTACTGTGTGCACAAGTAATCAACCTGTTCCAATAATGCATGAACGAAACGTGTTGTTTCAGATTTTCTGAGAAGCGCTAATCAAACGTTTCTTGATTTGAACCAATGTGAATGCTGAAAAGAATGTGCGTTGCCTACACCATGTTCAGCACCCTTAACATATAAACCTTCTGAGAGTCAGAGATGAACATACCAGAGAATAAATTGCTCTTCCATCCAAATCAGTAACCTCATCAAACACATAAGCAGCCGAATCACTAGGAAGACAGCCAATGTGCGTTACAAGAGAATAGCGCAACAGTCCAAGGAGGCCATTAATGCACAGAACTGCGTTGATCTAGGACCTGAAACATTATCATAATCCAAATTAGACTGTTATAGATTTATTTTTCCTGCAGGCTTTTGCAAAATCTACAGGGAAAAGACACCTTTTTTTTCAAGAAGAACAGTGACATAAAGAGGAACAGAGGAGGTTGGAGAAGAAGTTCGAGCAGAGGAGGGGATGCTGTCCATGGTGAGCCGGAGGTGTGCCAATGAGGGACAGCTTGCTGGCCAGACGCGGGATTAGGGGTGGATGGTGGCGACGGTGGTGGCTGGCGGGGATGATGGCGGCGGCGCTGGATCGTGTGGATCGGACGCGTGTTGGCATGGCTGGTCACGGGGATGCTGGAGCCTGGCGGTAGGGATGAGGGAGGAGTCCGGCGGCAGGGTTGCGGGAGGAGGTCGGCGGCTGGGGTGCGGGAGGAGGTCGGCGGCGGGGATGCGGGAGGAGTCCGGCGACGGGGTTGCGGAAGGAGGCCCGCGGTGGCGGCGGGGCTTGCGGGGGGAGGCCGTCGGCGGGTCCGCGGGAGGAGGCCGGCAGCGGCAGCGGGTCTGCTGGAGGAGACCGATGGCGGCGCTGGGGACGACCAGGAAGGTCGTGGGTACTTTCTTTTGTGTTTTTTGAGGGAAGGTCGTGGGTAGGTTACGCGTCCGTTCGGGACGCGATAATGGGCCGGTCGGGTTGGTCTGTTTTCGGTTTTCTCGGATCCAGGAACACCCTCATCGGGCCTATATAGGGCCGCGTGATCCAAATAGTTATTTTGATCATGGGATCATAATAGTGTCACTATATATATATAATATATATATATATAGGCGAAAGAAGTCGGTCAGGGGAGCCACGAGGGGCCCATGAGGGTGGGGCGCGCGCCCAGGGGGGCAGGCGCGCCTCCCTGCCTCGTGGGCACCTCGAAGCTTCCCTAACTTCAACTCCAAGTCTCCTGGATCACGTTCGTTCCAAATATCACGCTCCCGAAAGTTTCATTCCGTTTGGACTCCGTTTGATATTCCTTTTCTGCGAAACACTAGAACAAGGGAAAAAACAGAAACTGGCACTGGGCTCTGGGTTAATAGGTTAGTCCCAAAAATAATATGAAAGTGTTTAGTAAAGACCATAAACATCCAAAATAGATAATATAATAGCATGAATACTTCATAAATTATAGATACGTTGGAGATGTATCAGCATCCCTAAACTCAATTCCTGCTCGTCCTCGAGTAGGTAAATGATAAAAGATAGAATTTATGAAGTGTGAATGCTAGCAAGTGCATAAGTTTGATCAATGATTGTTCCAATCACTTTTTATAGCATCATTATATATCATAACAGTAGCTCATATCATAAAGCTTCTCATGATCAAGTAACAAACTATTCACATGTTAAAGTATAGATCATAAACTTTCTTGAAAACTAACAAACCATTCTCAGTCATCAAACAATTGCAATTCATCTTATTTTCATGAAGGGTTTATGTAAGAGCTTTGATTTAGCAAATCCAACATACTCAAATATCATATAGTCTTCCATGATTGCTACCACTCAAAGCATATTTTTAGAAAAAATAGTATTTCATCGAACACAGATAAAGATAGGGGCTTAATGTCTCGCCTCCCAACCTTTTACCTCAAGGGTAATGTCAACAGTAATAATTCATGCTCAAATATATTTGAATGGCCATATATGCTTAGATCTTTCCATCATATGATGCTTGCCAACTAAAGAGTAGGTTGGAATGAGAAGGAATACTACTGACTCTTGTATAAAAGTAAAAGATAGGCCCTTCGCAGAGGGAAGCAGGGATTTGCAGAGGTGCGAGCTCAAGCAAAAAACAGAGATGAATATAATTTTGAGAGGTATGCTTCGTTGTCAACATAACGACCAAGAGTTCCCAATATCTTCCATACTAGATACATTATAGGCAGTTCCCACACAGAAAGGTAAAGTTTTACTCCCCCTCCACCAACATTCACACTCCACGGCTTGTCCGAAACAACGGGTGCCGTCCAACTATCAACATTCCTGGGGGAGTTTTGTTTAAATTATTTGTGATTTCGTTTTTGATCTTTTGATCATAGGACTGGGCATCCCATTTACCAGCCATTTTCTCGTGAATGATGAGCGGAGTCCACTCATTGTGAGAATAACCCACCTAGCATGGAAGATACTGACAACCCCTAGTCGCTACATGAGCGATTCAGGCATACAAAACAGATTATTATTTGAAGGTTTAGAGTTTGCCACATGCAAATTTACTTGGAACGGTAGGTAAATACCGCATATAGGTAGATATGGTGGACACTCATGGAAGAAACTTGGTTCAAGGAATTTGGATGCACAAGCAGTATTCCCGCTTAGTATAGATATTTTGGCTAGCAAGGATTCTAAATAGCAAGCACCACATGTTAGAGGATCCATAACAATATAACTTCTATACAAATATACCCAAGCATAACTCATTATGTTGTCTTCCTTGTACAACTTCAACTAATTTGCTCAGGTTTGAAAATAATTAATGGGGCTCACAATCATAAAAAGTTGTCCAAGATAGTATATTTGTATGTGTAATCTCTCTTCCTTCAATATTCTTTCATGAATTGTTCAAGTGACCAATACAATGTTTGCTAACCTTCAATAAATTTACCACCTCTACTTCTTATATGTGAAGTCATTACTCCCCATGGGATAACATATGACACATATATAATTTCAGAGTTATGATATTCAATTCATTCAACCATTTACTCATGGGATATATAAGTGAAGCACGTGAGTAAATGACAAACTACTCCAAAAGATATAAGTGAAGATCAATGAGTAGTCAAATAATTATGTAGCTGTGTGAAGACTCTCTCTCATTTAAGAATTTCAGATGTTGGTATTTTATTCATACAGAAAGCAAAACAAAATAAAATGACGCTCCAAGCAAAACACATATCATGTGGTGAATAAAAATATAGCTCCAAGTAAAGTTACCGATGAACGAAGACGAAAGAGGGGATGCCACCCGGGGCATCCCCAAGCTTAGGCTCTTGGTTATCCTTGAATATTACCTTGGGGTGCCTTGGGAATCCCCAAGCTTAGGCTCTTGCCACTCCTTATTCCATAGTACATCGAATCTTTACCCAAAACTTGAAAACTTCACAGACAAAACTCAACAGAAAACTTCGTAAGCTCCGTTAGTATAAGAAAATAAATCACCACTTTTGGTACTGTTATGAACTCATTCTAAATTCATATTGGTGTAATATCTACTGTATTCCAACTTCTCTATGGTTCATACCCTCCGATACTACTCATAGATTCATCAGAATAAGCAAACAACACATAGAAAACAGAATCTGTCAAAAACAGAACAGTCTGTAGTAATATGTATCAAACGTATAGTTCTAGAACTCCAAAACTTCTGCCAACATAGGAAGACCTATATAATTTGATTATTGATCTACTGCAATTGGAATCAGTATTTTATCACTTTCTAGTGAATTTTAATAATTGTTTTCGTGAGCAGAAAGTTTCTGTCTTTTTCAGCAAGATCAAATAATTATCATCCAAGAAGATCCTATAGGTCTTACTTGTCACAAACACTAATTAAAACATAAAACCACATCTAACAAGAGGCTAGATGGTTTATTTATTACTAAACAGGAACAAAAAGCAAGGAACAAAAATAAAATTGGGTTGCCTCCCAACAAGCGCTTACGTTTAACTCCCCTAGCTAGGCATGATGATTTCAACGATGCTCACATAAAAGATAAGAATTGAAACATAAAGAGAGCATCATGAAGAATATGACTAGCACATTTAATTCTAACCCACTTCCTATGCATAGGGATTTTGTGAGCAAACAACTTATGGGAACAAGAATCAACTTGCATAGGAAGGTAAAACAAGCATAACTTCAAGATTTTAAGCACATAGAGAGGAAACTTGATATTATTGCAATATGTTGAAGCATATGATCCTCTCTCATAATAATTTTCAGTAGCATCATGAATGAATTCAACCATATAACCAGCACATAAAGCATTCTTTTCATGACCTACTAGCATAGAATTTTTACTACCCTACACATAAGCAAAATTCTTCTCATGAATAGAAGTGGGAGCAAACTCAACAAAATAACTATCATGTGAAACATAATCCAATTGAAAATTAAAATAATAATGCCAAGTTTCATGGTTATCTTTATTCTTTATAGCATACGTGTCATCACAATAGTCATCATAAATAGGAGGAATGCTTTCATCATAATAAACTTGCTCATCAAAACTTGGGGGACTAAACATATCATCTTCATCAAACATAGCATCCCCAAGCTTGTGGCTTTGCATATCATTAGCATCATGGGTATTCAAAGAATTCATACTAACAACATTGAAATCATGCTCATCATTCACATATTTTATGCCAAGCATTCTATGTAATTCTTCTTCTAGTACTTGAGCACAATTTTCCTTACCATCATTTTGACGAAAGACAGTAAAGAGATGAAGCATATAAGGCACCCTTAATTACATTTTTTGTATTTTTCTTTTGTAAACTAAACTAGTGATAAAACAAGAAACTAAAAGATTCGATTGCAAGATCTAAAGATATACCTTCAAGCACTCACCTCCCCGGCAACGGCGCCAGAAAAGAGCTTGATGTCTACTGCGCAACCTTCTTCTTATAGACATTGTTGGGCCTCCAAGTGCAGAGGTTTATAGGACAGTAGCAAATTGCCCTCAAGTGGATGACCTAAAGTTTATCAATCCGTGGGAGGCGTAGGTTGAAGATGGTCTCTCTCAGACAACCCTGCAACCAAATAACAAAGAGTCTCTTGTGTCCCCAACACACCCAATACAATGGTAAATTGTATAGGTGCACTAGTTCGGCGAAGAGATGGCGATACAAGTGCAATATGGATGATAGATAAAGGTTTTTGTAATCTGAAAATATAAAAACAGAATGGTAACTAATGATAAAAGTGAGCATAAACGGTATCGCAATGCTAGGAAACAAGGCCTAGGGTTCATACTTTCACTAGTGCAAGTTCTCTCAACATTAATAACATAATTGGATCATATAACTATCCCTCAACATGCAAAAAGAGTCACTCTAAAGTCACTAATAGCGGAGAACAAACGAAGAGATTATGATAGGGTACGAAACCACCTCAAAGTTATCCTTTCTAATCTACCTATTCATGAGTCCGTAGTAAAATAACACGAAGCTATTCTTTCCGTTCGATCTATCATAGAGTTCGTACTAGAATAGCACCTTAAGACACAAATCAACCAAAACCCTAATGTCACCTAGATACTCCAACGTCACCTCAAGTATCCGTGGGTATGATTATACGATATCCATCACACAATCTCAGATTCATCTATTCAACCAACACAAAGAACTTCAAAGAGTGCCCCAAAGTTTCTACCGGAGAGTCAAGACGAAAACGTGTGCCAACCCCTATGCATAAGTTCATGGAACCCGCAAGTTGATCACCAAAACATACATCAAGTAGATCACGTGAATATCCCATTGTCACCATAGATAAGCACGACAAGACATACATCAAGTGTTCTCAAATACTTAAAGACTCAATCTGATAAGATAACTTCAAAGGGAAAACTCAATCCATTACAAGAGAGTAGAGGGGGAGAAACATCATAAGATCCAACTATAATAGCAAAGCCCGCGATACATCAAGATCGAGCCAACTCAAGAAAACGAGAGAGAGAGAGAGAGAGAGAGAGAGAGAGAGAGAGAGATCAAACACATAGCTACTTGTACATACCCTCAGCCCCGAGGGTGAACTACTCCCTCCTTGTCATGGAGAGCGCCGTGATGATGAAGATGGTCACCGGTGAGGGATCCCCCCTCCGGCAGGGTGCCGGAACAGGGTACCGATTGGTTTTTGGTGGCTACAGAGGCTTGCGGCAGCGGAATTCCCGATCTATTATGTTCCCCGATGGTTTTAGGGTATATGGATATATATAGGCGAAAGAAGTCGGTCAGGGGAGCCACGAGGGTGGGGGGCGCGCCCAGGGGGCAAGCGCGCCTCCCTGCATCATGGCCACCTCGAAGCTTCTCTGACTTCAACTCCAAGTCTCTTGGATCACGTTCGTTCCAAAAATCACGCTCCCGAAGGTTTCATTCCGTTTGGACTCCGTTTGATACCCTTTTCTGTGAAACACTGAAACAAGGGAAAAAACAGAAACTGGCACTGGGCTCTGGGTTAATAGGTTAGTCCCAAAAATAATGTGAAAGTGTTTAGTAAAGCCCATAAACATCCAAAACAGATAATATAATAGCATGAATACTTCATAAATTATAGATACGTTGGAGACGTATCATGCTCCTATAATACCACAGTTGAAACATTTGTTCCAAAACAAAGAGCACGCCATGTTGTTGCGATGGCACAAAGAAGACCTTAAGAAAGACAGGAAGTTGAGAGTACCCGCTGATGGGTCGCAGTGGAGAAAAATTGAGAGAAAGTGGGCGGACGTTGCAGGTGTCGCAAGAAACTTATGGTTTGGTTTAAGTGCAGATGACATTAATCCTTTTGGGGAGCAGAGGAGCGATCATAGCACCTAGCCCATGACTCTATGTATCTATAACCTTCCTCCTTGGTTGTGCATGAAGCAGAAGTTCATTATGATGCCAATGCTCATCCAAGGCCCTAAGCAACCCGACAACTACATTGATGTGTATGTAAGGCCATTAGTTGATGAACTTTTACAGCTGTGGAATAAAAAAGGTGTACGTATGTGGGATGAGCACAAACAACAGGAATTTGACCTACGACCGTTTCTGTTTGTAACCATCAATGGTTGGCCTGCTCTTAGTAACCTTTCAGGACAGACAAACAAGGGATACCACGCATGCATGCACTGTTTAGATGAGACTGAAAGTATATATTTGGACAAATGCAAGAAGAATGTGTACCTGGGACATCATCGATTTCTTCCGACCAAGCATGCCTTAGGAAAGAAAGGCGAGCATTTCAAAGGTGAGGCAGATCATTGAAAGAAGCATGTCCTCCGTACTGGTGATGATATACTTGATATGGTCAAGGATTTACAAGTAATCTTTGAAAAGGGTCCTGGCGGACAATCTGTTCTGAATGATGCTGACAAACACGCACCCATGTGGAAGAAGAAATCTATATTTTGAGACCTACTCTATTGGAAAGACCTAGAGGTCCGCTCTGTAATCGACGTGATGCACGTGACAAAGAATCTTTGCGTGAACCTGCTAGGCTTCTTGGGCGTGTATGGGAACACAAAAGACACACCGGAGGCACGGGAGGACCAACAACGTATGAACGAAAAAGACAGCATGCATCCAAAGCAGTATCAAGGTCCTACCAACTACGCTCTTACCAAAGCAGAGAAGAAAATCTTTTTTGAATGCCTGCTCAGTATCAAGGTCCCGTCTGGCTTCTCATCGAATATAAAGAGAATAATAAATAAGGCAGAGAAAAAATTCCAGAACCTAAAGTCTTGATGTCTACTACGCAACCTTCTTCTTGTAGACGTTGTTGGGCCTCCAAGTGCAGAGGTTTGTAGGACAGTAGCAAATTTCCCTCAAGTGGATGACCTAAGGTTTATCAATCCGTGGGAGGCGTAGGATGAAGATGGTCTCTCTCAAGCAACCCTGCAACCAAATAACAAAGAGTCTCTTGTGTCCCCAACACACCCAATACAATGGTAAATCGTATAGGTGCACTAGTTCGGCGAAGAGATGGTGATACAAGTGCAATATGGATGGTAGATATGGGTTTTGTAATCTGAAAATATAAAAACAGCAAGGTAGCAAGTGGTAAAAGTGAGCGTAAACGGTATTGCAATGCTAGGAAACAAGGCCTAGGGTTCATACTTTCACTAGTGCAAGTTCTCTCAACAATAATAACATAATTGGATCATATAACTATCCCTCAACATGCAACAAAGAGTCACTCCAAAGTCACTAATAGTGGAGAACGAACAAAGAGATTATGGTAGGGTACGAAACCACCTCAAAGTTATTCTTTCCAATCAATCCATTGGGCTATTCCTATAAGTGTCACAAACAGCCCTAGAGTTCGTACTAGAATAACACCTCAAGACACAAATCAACCAAAACCCTAATGTCACCTAGATACTCAAATGTCACCTCAAGTATCCATGGGTATGATTATACGATATGCATGACACAATCTCAGATTCATCTATTCAACCAACACATAGAATCTCAAAGGGGGCCCCAAAGTTTCTACCGAAGAATCACGACGTAAACGTGTGCCAACCCCTATGCATAGGTTCATGGGCAGAACCCGCAAGTTGATCACCAAAACATACATCAAGTGAATCACGTGATATCCCATTGTCACCACAGATATGCACGGCAAGACATACATCAAGTGTTCTCAAATCTTTAAAGACTCAATCCGATAAGATTACTTCAAGGGGAAAACTCAATCCATTACAAGAGAGAAGAGGGGGAGAAGAAACATAAGATCCAACTATAATAGCAAAGCTCGTGATACATCAAGATCGTGCCAAATCAAGAACACAAGAGAGAGAGAGAGAGAGATCAAACATATAGCTACTGGTACATACCCTCAGCCCCGAGGGTGAACTACTCCCTCCTCGTCATGGAGAGCGTCGGGATGATGAAGATGGCCACCTGTGAGGGATCCCCCCTCCGGTAGGGTGCCTGAACAGGGTCCCGATTGACTTTTGGTGGCTACAGAGGCTTGCGGCGGCGTAACTCCCGATCTATTCTCTGTTCTGGAAGTTTTAGGATATGTAGGTATATATGGGTGAAAGAAGTACGTCGGTGGACCGAAGGGGAGGCCACGAGGCAGGGGGCGCGCCCTTGGGGGGGGGCGCCCCAACCCTCATGGACACCTCCCTCCTTTCCTGACGTGCACTCCAAGATTTTCCAGTAGCTTTCCTTCCAAAAATAACTTCTCCAGTTGATTTCATTCCGTTTCGACTCCGTTTGATATTCCTTTTCTTCGAAACACTGAAATAGGCAAAAAAACAGCAATTCTAGGCTGGGCCTCCGGTTAATAGGTTAGTCCCAAAAATAATATAAAAGTGGATAATAAAGCCCAATATTGTCCAAAACAATAGATAATATAGCATGGAGCAATCAAAAATTATAGATACGTTGGAGACATATCAAGCATCCCCAAGCTTAGTTCCTGCTCGTCCTCGATTAGGTATAAAAAAGATAATTTTTGATGTGGAATGCTAGCTGGCATAATTTCAATGGAATTCTTCTTACTTATGATATGAATATTTAGATTCGAAAGATTCAAGAGAAAAGTTCATATTGACATAAAAATAATAATACTTCAAGCATACTAACTAAGCAATTATGTCCTCTCAAAATAACATGGCCAAAGAAAGTTCATCCCTACAAAATCATATAGTTTAGTCATGCTCCATTTTGTCACACAAGAATGCTCTCATCATGCACAACCCCGATGACAAGCCAAGCAATTGTTTCATACTTTAGTAATCTCAAACTTATAAACCTTCACGCAATACATGAGCGTGACCCATGGATATAGCACTACGGGTGGAATAGAATATGATGATGGGGGGTTATGTGGAGAAGACAAAAAGGAGAAAGTCTCACATCAACGAGGCTAATCCATGAGCTATGGAGATGCCCATCGATTGATGTTAATGCGAGGAGTAGGGATTGCCATGCAAAGGATGCACTAGTGCTATAAATGTATGAAAGCTCAAAAAAAAGAAACTAAGTGGGTGTGCATCCAACTTGCTTGCTCACGAAGACCTAGGGCACTTGAGGAGGCCCATTGTTGGAATATACAAGCCAAGTTCTATAATGAAAAATTCCCACTAGTATATGAAAATGACAAAACAAGAGACTCTCTATATGAAGAACATGGTGCTACTTTGAAGCACAAGTGTGGATAAAAAAGGATAGTAGCATTGCCCCTTTTTATTTTTTTTTATTTTTTTTGGGCCTTTCTCTTTTTTTGGGACAATGCTCTATTGAATGATGATCATCACACTTCTATTTATTTACAACTCAATGATTACAACTCGATACTAGAACAAAGTATGACTCTATATAAATGCCTCCGTGATGTACCGGATATGCAATGAACCAAGAGTGACATGTATGAAAGAATTATGAATGGTGGCTTTGCCACAAATACTATGTCAGCTACATGATCATGCTAATCAATATGACAATGATGAATGTGTCATGATGAACGGAATGGTGGAAAGTTGCATGGCAATATATCTCGGAATGGCTATGGAAATGCCATAATAGGTAGGTATGGTGGCTGTTTTGACGAAGATATAAGGAGTTTTATGTGTGAAAGAGCGTATCATATCACGGGGTTTGGATGCACCGGCGAAGTTTGCACCAACTCTCAATGTGAGAAAGGGCAATGCACGGCGCCGAAGAGGCTAGCAATGATGGAAGGGCGAGAGTGCGTATAATCCATGGACTCAACATCAGTCATAAAGAACTCATATACTTATTGCAAAAATCTACAAGCCCTCAAAAACCAAAGCACTATGCGCATGCTCCTAGGGGGATAGATTGGTAGGAAAAGACCATCGTCATTCCCCGACCGCCACTCATAAGGAGGATAATCAAATAACACCTCATGTTTCAAATTTGTTACATAAAGTTTACCATAGATGAATGCTACGGGACTTGCAAACTTAAACACAAGAATTTCTCAAATTCACAACTACTCAACTAGCACGACTTTGATATTATCACCTCCATATCTCAAAACAATCATCAAGCATCAAACTTCTCTTAGTATTCAACACACTCATAAGAAAGTTTTTACTATTCTTGAATACCTAGCATATTAGAATTAAGCACATTACCATGCTATTTAAGACTCTAACAATAATCTAAGTGAAGCATGAGAGTTCATCTATTTCTTCAAAATAAAAATACCACCATGCTCTAAAAGATATAAGTGAAGCACTAGAGCAAGCAACAAACTACTCCGAAAGATATAAGTGAAGATCAATGAGTAGTCGAATAATTACGCAACCATATGAAGACTCTCTTATTTTAAGAATTTCAGATCTTAGTATTTTATTCAAACAGCAAGCAAAGCTAAAGAAAATAAATGACGCTCCAAGCAAAACACATATCATGTGGTGAATAAAAATATAGCTCCAAGTAAAGTTACCGATGAACGAAGACAAAAGAGGGGATGCCTTCCGGGGCATCCCCAAGCTTAGACGCTTAGTTATCCTTGAATATTACCTTGGGGTGCCTTGGGCGTCCCCAAGCTTAGGCTCTTGCCACTCCTTATTCCATAGTCCATCGAATCTTTACCCAAAACTTGAAAACTTCACAACACAAAACTTAACAGAAAACTTCGTAAGCTCCGTTAGCGAAAGAAAACAAAACACCACTTCAAGGTACTGTAATGAACTCATTATTTATTTATATTGGTGTTAAACCTACTGTATTCCAACTTCTCTATGGTTTATAAACTATTTTACTAGCCATAGATTCATCAAAATAAGCAAGCAACACAATGAAAACAGAATCTGTCAAAAACAGAACAGTCTGTAGTAATCTGTAACTAACGCAAACTTATGGAACTCCAAAAATTATAAAATAAATTGGTGGACCTGAGGAATTTTTCTACTAATCATCTTCAAAAAGAATAAACTAAATAGCACTCTCCAGTAAAAAGTTGAAGCTAATCTCGTGAGCGCTAAAGTTTCTGTTTTTTACAGCATGATCATAAAGACTTCACCCAAGTCTTCCCAAAGGTTCTACTTGCCACAAACACTAATTAAAACACAAAACCACATCTAAACAGAATCTATATGGATTATTTATTACTAAACAGAACCAAAAAGCAAGAAACTAAAATAAAATTGGGTTGCCTCCAAACAAGCGCTATCGTTTAACGCCCCTAGCTGGACATGATGATTTCAATGATGCTCACATAAAGATAAGAATTGAAACATAAAGAGAGCATCATGAAGAATATGACTAGCACTTTTAAGTCTAACCCACTTCCTATGCATAGGGATTTTGTGAGCAAATAACTTATGGGAACAACAATCAACTAGCATAGGAAGGCAAAACAAGCATAACTTCCAAACTTTAAGCACATAGAGAGGAAACTTGACATTATTGCAATTCCTACAATCATATATTCCTCCCTCATAATAATTTTCAGTAGCATCATGAATGAATTCAACAATATAACCAGCACCTAAAACATTCTTTTCATGATCTACAAGCATATAAATTTTATTACTCTCCACATAAGCAAAATTCTTCTCATGAACAATAGTGGGAGCAAACTCAACAAAATAACTATCATGTGATTGAAAATTAAGATCAAGATGACAAGTTTCATGGTTATCATTATTCTTTAAGGCATACGTGTCATCACAATAATCATCATAGATAGGAGGCATGCTTTCATCATAGTAAATTTGCTCATCAAAGCTTGGGGGACAAAAAATATCATCTTCATCAAACATAGCTTCCCCAAGCTTGTGGCTTTGCATATCATTAGCATCATGGATATTCAAGGAATTCATACTAAAAACATTGCAATCATGCTCATCATATAAATATTTAGTGGCAAACATTCTAATGCATTCTTCTTCTAACACTTTGGCACAATTTTCTTTTCCATCATACTCACGAAAGATATTAAAAAGGTGAAGCGTGTGAGACAAACTCAATTCCATATTTTTTTGGTAGTTTTCTTTTATAAACTAAACTAGTGCTAAAACAAGACAAAAAAAGATTCGATTGCAAGATCTAAAGATATACCTTCAAGCACCAACCGCGCCAGAAAAGAGCTTGATGTCTACTACGCAACCTTCTTCTTGTAGACGTTGTTGGGCCTCCAAGTGCCGAGGTTTGTAGGACAGTAGCAAATTTCCCTCAAGTGGATGACCTAAGGTTTATCAATCCGTGGGAGGCGTAGGATGAAGATGGTCTCTCTCAAGCAACCCTGCAACCAAATAACGAAGGGTCTCTTGTGTCCCCAACACACCCAATACAATGGTAAATTTTATAGGTGCACTAGTTCGGCGAAGAGATGGTGATACAAGTGCAATATGGATGGTAGATATGGGTTTTTGTAATCTGAAAATATAAAAACAGCAAGGTAGCAACTGGTAAAAGTGAGCATAAACGGTATTGCAATGCTAGGAAACAAGGCCTAGGGTTCATACTTTCACTAGTGCAAGTTCTCTCAACAATAATAACATAATTGGATCATATAACTATCCCTCAACATGCAACAAAGAGTCACTCCAAAGTCACTGATAGTGGAGAACGAACGAAGAGATTATGGTAGGGTACGAAACCACCTCAAAGTTATTCTTTCCAATCAATCCGTTGGGCTATTCCTATAGTGTCACAAACAGCCCCAGAGTTCGTACTAGAATAACACCTTAAGACACATATCAACCAAAACCCTAATGTCACCTAGATACTCCAATTTCACCTCAAGTATCAGTGGGTATTATTATACGATATGCATCACACAATCTCAGATTCATCTATTCAACCAACACATAGAACCTCAAAGAGTGCCCCAAAGTTTCTACTGGAGAATCACGACGAAAACGTGTGCCAACCCCTATGCATAGGTTCATGGGCGGAACCAGCAAGTTGATCACCAAAACATACATCAAGTGAATCACATGATATCCATTGTCACCACAGATACGCACGGCAAGACATACATCAAGTGTTCTCAAATCTTTAAAGACTCAATCCGATAAGATTACTTCAAGCGGAAAACTCAATCCATTACAAGAGAGAAGAGGGGGAGAAGAAACATAAGATCCAACTATAATAGCAAAGCTCGCGATACATCAAGATCGTGCCAAATCAAGAACACGAGAGAGAGAGAGAGAGAGAGAGAGAGATCAAAGACATATCTACTGGTACATACCCTCAGCCCCGAGGGTGAACTTCTCCCTCCTCGTCATGGAGAGCGCCGGGATGATGAAGATGGCCACCAGTGAGGGATCCCCCCTCCGGCAGGGTGCCGGAACAGGGTCCCGATTGACTTTTGGTGGCTACAGAGGCTTGCCGCGGCGGAACTCCCGATCTATTCTCTGTTCTGGAAGTTTTAGGATACGTAGGTATAGATGGGTGAAAGAAATATGTAGGTGGACCGAAGGGGGGGCCACGAGGCAGGGGGCGCGCCCTAGGGGGGGCGCCCCTCACCCTCGTGGACACCTCCCTCCTTTCCTGACGTGCACTCCAAGATTTTCCGGTAGCTTTCCTTCCAAAAATAACTTCTCCAGTTGATTTCATTCCGTTTCGACTCCGTTTGATATTCCTTTTCTTCGAAACACTGAAATAGGCAAAAAACAGCAATTCTGGGTTGGGCCTCCGGTTAATAGGTTAGTCCCAAAAATAATATAAAAGTGGAAAAATAAAGCCCAATATTGTCCAAAACAATAGATAATATAGCATGGAGCAATAAAAAATTATAGATACGTTGGAGACGTATCAAGTCTCATGACTGCCATGTGATTATGATGCAACTGCTTCTGGTTGCATGGAGGGGGCTTCTGCTACTTCTTGAGCTTGCGTTGGTTTTTTCCTTGAAGAGGAAAGGGTGATGTAACAAAGTAGAGATAAGTATTTACCTCAGTTAAAAACCAAGGTATCAATCCAGTAGGAGAAGAACGCGCAAATCACCAATACCTGCACAAACAATCCAGCACTTGCACCCAACGCGATATAGGGGTTGTCAATCCCTTCACGATCACTTGCAATGGTGAGATCCGATAGAGATAGATAAATGAGACTAAACAAAAGGTAAAATATTTTTGGGTTTTTTGGTTTATAGATCCGAAAATAAAAGATTGCAAAATAGTAGATCGAAAACTAATATGATGGAAAATAGACCCTGGGGACATAGGTTTCACTAGAGGCTTCTCTCTTGAAGGGAAATAATACGGTGGGTGAACAAATTACTGTCAAGCAATTGATAGAAAAGCGCAAAGTTATGACGATATCCAAGGCAATGATTATGTAATATAGGCATCACGTCCATGTCAAGTAGATCGACTCATGCCTGCATCAACTACTATTACTCCACACATCGACCGCTATCCAGCATGCATCTAGAGTATTAAGTTCATAAAGAACGGAGTAATGCCTTAAGTAAGATGACATGATGTAGAGGAATAAACTCAAGAAATACCCATCTTTTTATCCTCGATGGCAACAATTCAATATGTGTCTCGCTACCCCTACTTTGTCACTGGGTGAAATCACACAAGATTGAACCCAAAGCTAAGCACCTCTCCCATTGCAAGAAAAACCTATCTAGTTGGCCAAACCAAACCGATAATTCGAAGAGATACAAAGATACCAAATCATGCATAAAAGGATTCAGAGAAGATTCAAATAATATTCATAGATAAGCTGATCATAAATCCACAATTCATCGGATCTCGACAAACACACCGCAAAAGAAGATTACGTCGGATAGATCTCAAATAACATCGAGGAGAACATGATATTGAGAATCAAAGAGAGAGAAGAAGCCATATAGCTACTAGCTAAGGACATGTAGGTCTGTGGTAAACTACTCACGCTTCATCGGAAGGGCAATAGGGTTGATGTAGATGCCCTCCGTGGTCGAATCCCCCTCCGACAGGATGCCGGAAAAGGCCCCAAGATGGGATCTCATGGGAAGAGAAGGTTGCGGCAGTGGAAAAGTGTTTTCGTGGATGCTTCTGGTGGTTTGGGAATATATGTGAATATATAGGAGGCAGAACTAGCTCAAGGGGGTCATGAGGGGCCCACAAGGTAGGGGGCACGCCCTCCACCCTTGTCGCCGCCTCGTGGCTCTTCTAACTTGAACTCCAAGTCTCCTGGGTGTCTTCTGGTCCAAGAAAAATCATCCTGAAGTTTTATTCCGTTTGGACTTCGTTTGGTATTCCTTTTCTGCGAAGCTCCAAAACAAGGAGAAAACAAAAACCCGCACTAGGCTCTAGGTTAATAAGTTAGTCCCAAAAATAATATAAAATAGAATATTAATGCATATAAAACATCCAAAATAGACAATATAATAGCTTGGAACAATAAAAAATTATAGATACGTCGAAGACATATCAAGCATCCCCAAGCTTAATTCCTGCTCGTCCTCGAGTAGGTAAATGATAAAAACAGAATTTTTGTTGTGGAATGCTACCTAACATATTTATCCATGTCTTTATTGTGGCATGAATTTTTAGATCCATAAGATTCAAAACAAAAGTTTAATATTGACATAAAAACAATAATACTTCAAGCATACTAACAAAGCAATTATGTCTTCTCAAAATAACATGGCCAAATAAAGCTTATCCCTACAAAATCATATAGTCTGGCTATGCTCCATCTTCATCACACAAAATATTCAAATCATGCACAACCCCGATAACAAGCCAAGCAATTGTTTTTCATACTTTTGATGTTCTCAAACCTTTTCAACTTTCACGCAATACATAAACGTGAGCTATGGACATATCACTATAGGTGGAATAGAATATGGTGGTTGTGGAGAAGAAGAAAAAGGAGATATTCTCACATCAACTAGGTGTATCAATGGGCTATGGAGATGCCCATCAATAGATATCAATTTGAGTGAGTAGGGATTGCCATGCAACGGATTCACTAGCGTTATAAGTTTATGAAAGCTCAAAAGAAAACTAAGTGGGTGTGCATCCAACTTGCTTTTGCTCACGAAGACCTAGGGCAATTTGGGGAAGCCCGTCGTTCGAATATAGTAGTGTTGATTACATCTTGTAGTTGATGCTAGTTGGTTTATTTGGTGGAAGATCATATGTTCAGATCTATTATGCTATTCAATACCCCTCTGCTCTTGAGCATGAATATGTTTTGTGAGTAGTTAATTTTGTTCTTGAGGACATGGGAGAAGTCTTGTCATAAGTAATCATGTGAATTTGCTATTCGTTTGATATTTTGATGATATGTATGTTGTTGATTTCCTTAGTGGTGTTATGTGAACGTCGACTACATGACACTTCACCACCTTTGGGCCTAAGGGAATGCATTGCGGAGTAGTAATTAGATGATGGGTTGCTAGAGTGACAAAAGCTTAAACCCTAGTTTACGCGTTATTCCATAAGGGGCTGATTTGGATCCATATGTTTAATGCTATGATTAGATTTATCTTAATTCTTCTTTCGTAGTTGCGGATGCTTGCGAGAGGGGTTAATCATAAGTGGGAGGCTTGTTCAAGTAAGAACAACACCCAAGTACCGGTCCACCCACATATCAAATTATCAAAGTAGCGAACGTGAATCAAACAAACATGATGAAAGTGACTTGATGAAATCCCCGTGTGTCCTCAAGAACGCTTGGCTTATTATAAGAGACCGTTCCAGCCTGTCTTTTGCTACAAAAAGGATTGGGCTACCTTGCAGTGCTTTTGTTACCGTTACTATCATTTGCTCGTTACAAATTACCTTGCTATTAAACTATATGTTACTTATAATTTTTTAGTACTTGCAGACAATACCTTGCTAAAATCCGTTTTGTCATTTCCTTCTGCTCCTCGTTGGGTTCGACACTCTTACTTATCGAAAGGACTATGATAGATCCCCTATACTTTTGGGTCATCACTCCCTATAGCGGCGGGGTGGAGGGGCTGAGGAGAGGGGCCTAGAGTATGTGGCAGCTAGGGTTTGCCCCGTCTCTTGTGGGAGAGGCGTGGCATAGACAAGTCGGTATCCGCTCCAATCCAACTAGTGCATCAAAGCCATAAATCTGGTCCTTGGAAGTCTTCTGTTAAGATCCCTTTCATCATGCTAAGTCCATAGAAGTTCCACATCACCTACAAACACATAAAACAAAGGAAAATAATAAAACTGGAAAAACTAAAGATTATGCAATGCTCGTGATGAAAAAAAAGCAAAGACAAAAAATCATGCATAATGGACATGTAATTGGCTCAATGTGACGTAATATAGGGGGATAATATACAACAAATGAGCACTAAAAATGCATATAAAATAGAGCCATCAATTAGTGACTCCATGCTCGTTAATTCCAAGTTGGGCTCAAGCCAATCAATTCCATAGTTTCCCTCTTCAGGCCGGCTAGAGTGAGGTTTGAGGGAGGAAAATGACATGGAGTTGTTGTTGGGAAACATAGCATGCAATTTAAAAAAGCTACGCACACGCAATGATCTATCCATGGACTTCCATAGCAACAAGGGGTAGAGTGTGTCTACGTACCCTCGTAGACCGTAAGCAGAAGCATTTGACAACGTGGTTGATGTAGTCGAACTTCTTCTAGCTCTGACCGATCAAGTACCTAATGCACGGCACCTCCGAGTTTTGCACACAATCAGCTCGACGTCCCTCGTCTTCTTGATCCAGCAAGATGTCGAGGTAGTAGATGAGTTCCGCCAGCATGACGGCGTGGTGATGGTGATGGTGAAGTGATCCTTGCAGGGCTTCGCCTAAGCACCGCGAGAATATGACCGGGGGTGTAAACTGTGGAGGGGGCGCCGCACACGGCTAGGCAATTGTCTGTTATGTGCTAGGCGCCCCCCTCCTCATATATATAGGTGGGAGGGAGGGAGGAGCAGCCATAAGAGGCGCCCAAGTAGGAGGAATCCTACTTGGAGTCCCTCCCAAGCCGCGCGCCCCCCTCCATATATAACCGAGGTGGAAGGAAAGAAGGGGGAAAGGGAAGGAAGTAGGAATCCTAATCCACACTTTCCTTGCCCTCCCCTCTTTCCTTCTCCTCCTCATAGGGCTGGCCTCTATAGGGGCGCACCAGAGCAGGTGTGTTCCCTCACTTGGCCCATAAGACCCATATCTTTGCCGGGGGTGCCCGAAACTCCTTTTCGGTGACCCGATAAGTACCCGGTACTCTCCGGAACACTTCTGGTATCCGAATACCATCCGGGACTCTCCGGAATATATATCAATCTTTACCTCTTGACCATTTCGAGACTCCTCGTCATGTCCGTGATATCATCCGGGACTCCGAACCACATTCGGTCACCAAATAACATAACTCATATAATACAAAATCATCATCGAACATTAAGCATGCGGACCCTACGGGTTCGAGAACTATGTAGACATGACCAAGACACCTCTCCGGTAAATAACCAATAGCAGAAACTGGATGCTCATATTGGCTCCTACATATTCTACGAAGATCTTTATCGGTCGAACTGTTATGACAACATACGTTATTCCCTTTGTCATCGGTATGTTACTTGCCTGAGATTCGATCGTCGGTATCTACATGCCTAGTTCGATCTCGTTACCGGCAAGTCTCTTTACTCATTCTGTAATACATCATCCTGCAAACTAACTCATTAGTTACTTTGCTTGCAAGGCTTCTTATGATGTGCATTACCGAGAGGGCCCAGAGATACCTCTCCGATACTCGGAGTGACAAATCATAGTATCGATCTATGCCAACCCAAAAAACACCTTCGGAGATACCTGTAGAGCATCTTTATAATCACCCAGTTACGTCGTGACGTTTGATAGCACACAAGGTATTTCTCCGGTATCCAGGAGTTGCATAATCTCATAGTCAAAGAAATTTGTATTTGACATGAAGAAAGCAATAGCAATAAAACTGAACGATCAATATGCTAAGCTAATGGATGGGTCTTGTCCATCACATCATTCTCCTAATGACGTGATTCCATTCATCAAATGACAACACATGTCTATGATTAAACTTGACCATCTTTGATTAACGAGCTAGTCTAGTAGAGGCTTACTAGGGACACAGTGTTTTGTCTATGTGTCCACACATGTATCAAGTTTCCGGTTAATACAATTCTAACATGAATAATAAACATTTATCATGATATAAGGAAATATAAAATAACAACTTTATTATTGCCTCTAGGGCATATTTCCTTCAGTATCCCACTTGCAATAGAGTCAATAATCTAGTTCAGATCGCCATGTGATTTAACACCAATAGTTCACATCTTTATGTGATTAACACCCATAGTTCACATCGCCATGTGACCAACACCCAAAGGGTTTACTAGAGTCAATAATCTAGTTCACATCGCTATGTGATTAACACCCAAAGATTACTAAGGTGTGATCATGTTTTTCTTGTGAGAGAAGTTTAGTCAACGGGTCTGCCACATTCATAGTCGTATGTATTCTGCAAATTTCTATGTCTACAATGCTATGCATGGAGCTACTCTAGCTAATTGCTCCCACGTTCAATACGTATCTAGATTGAGACTTAGAGTCATCTAGATCAGTGTCAAAGCTTGCATCAACGTAACTCTTTACGACGAACTCTTTATCACCTGCATAGCCGAGAAACATTTCCTTAGTCCTCTTTAAGGTAACTAAGGATAATTTTGACCGTTAACCAGTGATCTAGTCCTGGATCACTATTGTACCCCCTTGCCAAACTCATGTCAAGGTACACAACAGGTTTGGCACATAGCATGGCATACTTTATAGAACCTATGGTTGAGGCATAGGGAATTGTTGGGTTCTACGGTAGGGTGCATCGACTGCAAATTAAAATTTACCTACGCGTAGAACAACCAAGATCATGCTACGGGTGATGGATCACAGTTCGTGACCACTACACACAGTGCCGTGCAGCAGAAGTAGAGTTGAGGCAGCTCGTTCCCGGAGTCGCCTCATGTTACCAGAGTCGTCACCTCCTTGCCGGTCTCCCATGTAGCCGATCGGATCCCGCAAACAGGTGCGCCGCCTCTAACGGTATCCGCGCGTGCAGGAGGAACGTCGAGCGGCGGACAGCTAGGTCCGATCACACAACCGGCGGCGAGTGGAGGTGGCTATTCGCAACACATGCAAACCCTAGTGACAGTGCCGAAGCGATCAACCGCATGAGTGTACCACACCCCACTTTATATAGGCGTCCGTCGCGGGCTCAACACTTGGGCCTCGCACGGACCCTAAAGCCCATAAGTCTATTCGGCCACAATCCGAATACAGCTCGGATCACATCCGACCAGTGTCCCTGGATCCGACCTCGTAGGTTCCTTCCCTTAAGCGCGTGACCCCTTAGGTTCAAGCTGGCTTGGTCGCAGTTCGGATCACCTCTGAACTGCACGGTTGGTAGCGGCCCCTACCAAGGCATGCCGAACACCAAGCAGACTATGAAGCTGGTTAGCCGAACCTGTACATCATACTTCCATTCCTTTTGCCACACGATATATGTTGTCGGGCTCAAGGCGCGTCTGTCATCCTTGTGCTAGCCCGACCTCTTTGTCGTTCCAGTGATGCCGACCACAAACCAGATTATCTCATAAACCTTGTCGCATCGCCATGCTTATCCTGGTCGGATCACACGAGGGGCCCAGAGTATATCTCTCCTGATCGGAGGGGCAAATCCCATCTTGCTCGACCATGTCTCGTAGCATGGGTCTGGACAAGCCTGAAACCTACCTTTGTAACTACCCAGTCACCGAGTAGAGTTTAGTCGGCCCAAAGCAAGTCTATCACCATCCCGAGTACATGTGCCAGATCAGGTCTTAGGACATAGAACGTATGTTGTACTACAGACTCACAAATGACATATCGCTGCGTCTGCCCGACTCGGACCTTATCTCGACTCGGATCCGACTACGTCGAATCCGACCAGATCCTTCCAAGTCCATATTATCCGGTTAGCATCCAATGCCCCATGGCTAGTGAGACCAAGCCATCGACCGTGTCATATGCTAGTCTAGGTGGCTGCGCGTCCACACAACCCTTTCGACTAGGGACCTTTTAGGACAGTCATCATACAATGCATAGTCCCACAAACAAGTCACGTACTTGCTGATACACATCATTGATAATGTCCAAGGACTATCTTTATTCATAAACACATAGGAAATATCATCATACATGATTGCCTCTAGGGCATATCTCCAACAGTCTCCCACTTGCACTAGACTCAATCAAATAGACATGGAATGCCCATAGCTCTAACGTGCCCCTCATGCTTGGGTTGTGAAGCGGCTTAGTCAATGGATCTGCAACATTTGCATCCGTGTGAATTTTGCATAACTCTACATCACCATTCTTTACGATCTTTCGTATCAGGTGCTATTTCCGATCTATGTGTCTGACCTTGTGGGATTCCTCGGCTCCTTGGCTTGTGTGATGGCACCAGAATTATCACAATAAAGGTCCAACGGTTTTACCGAGGCTGGGAAAATACCAAGATCATCCAGAAAATGCCGGATCCAAACACCTTCCTTTGCAGCTTCACAAGCCGCAATGTATTCGGCTTCTATGGTAGAATCGACCACCGTATCTTGCTTGGAACTCATCCATCTCACTACTCCTCCGTTCATGACGTACACGAATCCGGACTGTGATCGACAATCATCTCTGTCGGTTTGGAAACTAGCATCGGCATAACCCCTTACGACGAGCTCTTCCTCACCTCCATAAACTAGGAACATCTCTTTAGTCCTTTTGAGGTACTTCAAAATAGTCTTTACCATTGCCCAGTGACTCTCACCGGGGTTAGCCTGGTATCTCCTTGTTAGGCTTATTGCAAAAAAAAAACATCAGGCCTTGTACATATCATGGCGTACATGATGGATCCGATTGCCGAGGCATACGGAATCCTACTCATCCTGCTTCGCTCATTAGATGTCGAAGGACTCTGAGTCTCGCTTAGCCTTATACCATGTGAGAGTGGCAAGAACCCTTTCTTCGCCTCACTCATGTTGAACCGCTTCAACACTTTATCTATGTACGTGCTCTGGCTTAACCCGAGCAGCCTCCTTGATCAATCTCTATAGATCTTAATGCCTAAAATATACACTGCCTCACCAAGTTCCTTCATCGAACACTTGCCATTCAATGACTCCTTGACCTAGTCCACACTTTCCTTGCCCTCCCCTCTTTCCTTCTACTCCTCATAGGGATGGCCTCTATAGGGGCGCACCAGGGCTGGTGTGTTCCCTCACTTGGCCCATAAGGCCCATATTTTTGCCGGGGGTTCCCGAAACTCCTTTCTGGTGACCAGATAAGTACCCGGTACTCTCAGGAACACTTCTGGTGTCCGAATACCATCGTCCTATATATATGTATATATATATATATATATATATATATATATATGTATATATATATATATATATATATATATCAATATTTACCTCTCGGCCATTTCGAGACTCCTCGTCATGTCCGTGATCTTATCCGGGGCTCCGAACAACATTCGGTCACCAAATCACATAACTCATATAATACAAAATCGTCATCGAACGTTAAGCGTGCGGACCCTACGGGTTCGAGAACTATGTAGACATGACCGAGACACCTCTCCGGTGAATAACCAATAGCGGAACCTGGATGCTCATATTGTCTCCTACATATTCTACGAAGATCTTTATCGGTCGAACCCTTATCACAACATACGTTATTCCCTTTATCATCGGTATGTTACTTGCCCGAGATTCGATCATCGGTATCTACATAACTAGTTCAGTCTCATTACCGGCAAGTCTCTTTACTCGTTCCATAATATATCATCCTACAACTAACCGATTAGTTACTTTGCTTATGATGTGCATTACTGAGAGGGCCTAGAGATACCACTCCGATACTCGGAGTGACAAATCCTAATCTCGTTCTATGCCAACCCAAAAAACACCTTCGGAGATACCTGTAGAGCATCTTTATAATCACCCAGTTATGTTGTGACATTTGATAGCACACAAGGTATTCCTCCTGTATCGGGGAGTTGCATAATCTCATAGTCGAAGGAATATGTATTTTACATGAAGAAAGCAATAGCAATAAAACTGAACGATCAATATGCTAAGCTAACGGATGGGTCTTGTCCATCACATCATTCTCCTAATGACGTGATCCCGTTCATCAAATGACAACACATGTCTATGGTTAGGAAACTTGACCATCTTTGATTAACAAGCTAGTCTCACTAGTGCAGAACCAGCCTTTAGTGCCGGTTCGTGACGGCCTTTAGTGCCGGTTCGCTAACCGGCACTAAAGAGTGGGGACTAAAGGCCCCCCCCTTTAGTACCGGTTCGTCACGAACCGGCGCTAAAGGGCCACCATGTGGCACGAGCCAGGCCCGGGTGCGTCTAGGACATTAGTACCGGTTGGTGTTACCAACCGATACTAAATGTTTGGGTGTTTTTTTTTTAATTTTTGCTTTAATTTTGTGTTTTCAATTTGGCTTTATTTTCAATTTAATTCTTTTTTGTTTGCTGGTATTTCACGATACTACAAATTGTACACGTTATGCATATATATAAATAGATTTTCTCGTACGTAAAACCGCATATATATATATATAATATATATCATCGAATGTCTCACAGCCAACACCATTAACTATTCACACATACACATGTATATACATATACAATTTCTCCTACATGTTGCCTTGGTGCCTTCGAAGCATGCACGATGACAAGTGGTTCATGGGGGCGGTAGCGGGTAATAGTATTCTCCTTTGGGATCTATGACCTGGTTGAGCAAAAATTCGGCTATTTCCTCTTGAAGTGCTAGTATGCGGTCCGCTGGTAGGAGCTTATCCCGCACCTCTCTGAACTGTTAAGAAGGAGATAAATATGCATGTGTATTAGTTGTGTTACAAGATATCGATAATGGTGTGAATCGAGTTACGACAACGCACTCCAGTCCTGTCTTTGAGATCTGCTCCTTTGGACGCCATCATGCGAATGTTCTCGCAAACGTAGAATGCACACAAATCATTCCCGGCGCTACCGCTTTGTGGCCTTTACGAGAATGGAATTGAATCAGATAATGATTAATCAAGCATGATAATTAATTAATGGAATTGAAACCAGAATTAAAGAGATGGCTAGCTAGCTAGTACTACTTAATTACTTACCCTTGGTCGATGCCAAAACAACTTTTTTGGCCAATTGCCTGGAGTCACCTTGATGGACTTTGCCCAAGCCCTGCCCGCCGGCAAAGAAAATCAATAAAGGGGTTATTAAATAGTTCATATCAGGAAATTATGAACTAATAATAGGCCGAGATATAGTTAATAATGATTGAAATTACCTGTTGACTATCCCCTTCATGATGGTGTAGTCTTTATCTTCTTTAAGTAGCTTAGTCGAGTACTTCAACTGTTGCTTTGTCAACTTTAATGACTAACAAGATCCGATTGGAAACTGCATGCTTAATGCGTTTGCATGTCTTAATTAAGCGGGCATGTGCATAAAATTAATCAACTATATATCGTAAACCGTATACACTTAGTTATTAACATCTAGCTAGCTAGTAAGCAAAAACAGAATTTGTATTAACTCACGAGAAGTTGTAAGGAAGTAGTATATCTTCATTGGTATTGAGGCACTTCAAGAACTCTAGCATGCTTTCCTCTACACCTGCTTTAGAAGTTGCAAGATTCCATGTGTACTCATTAATGGTATTTGGGTCAATGAACCCAATGCCATAGCGCCCAGATTTTTTCATTCCATACATCTTCATCCTGCATATAATACCACAGAAAAGAATATATAGTGAGGATAATTACATGTAATGATTGATCAAAAATTATAGAAAGAAATCACTTACAAACAATAGCAACTGACGACAGATTTGTCGAGTGCGTGTTGATTGTATAACTGAAATAGTTATGAATACTCAACGCACAGAGCTTTCTCATGGTAGTAATGCTCCTTCTTGACATTCACCATGAGGGACTCTCGATTGGAAATCTTGGTAATGTTCATGTACCATTGATGCAATTCATACATTCTCGTTGGGAGGTTCTTGACCTTGTCCTGCTCGACCAAAGGTTTGCCCGGGCATATTTCCGTTTTATTTCCTCCTCTCTAAGCGGAGACATGGGCTCAATTTCGAGGAGTTGTCCAATGAGATCTTGAGCATTTCAGCCTGCATTATATGCTCCTCCGTTATTACCACATCGCCTAGCCGGGGAACTTTAACGGTTTGCCCACAATAATATTGGGCACGCGGCCTCCTCTCATGTGTTGTTGGCACAACAAGTGGGGGGGATCGATTGCGCCGCCTGTTCTCCCAGCTGGTGAACGGTTTTCCCGCATTTTTTGCCCGCTGCTTGTTGGCTCGAGCTTGAGCTCGCTTCCTTCTTTAGCCGTTCCCGATGTAGTTTCCTGATTTGGCGCTCATAGTCCGAGTCAACAGGCTTGGGAGCTGGTTCTCTAGCCATATGAATGAAGTGGTCAATTACTTTCTCAGGCACTTTCTCCTTTGGTGGCGGTGCCGGTTTCGGTCCAAAATGGGCGTCCACTTGGGCCTGCACTACGGCTGCGTTTTGCTCCTTAGTCATGTTGTAAGAACTCTGAGGAAGAGGAGCGAGGCTTGGACAATATTTATATCGCTTGTCTCCGCATGTACTTCCTGAACTACCTCGACTCGTACCGCTACGCACCATAGCTGCGGCATGTCTCTTCTGCGATTGCTGAGACGGCGGAGACGGCTAACGTGGCTGAGTTGGACCAGGAGAAGTGGCCTGATGATGTGCCGGACTTGAAGTAGGAGGTGTGGTGTCACATCCCTAGTTCTGGTATGACCTAGACTACCTAGTCATTTGTGCATCATGTTTAAATTCCATTTAAATTTTAAATGAGGATTTGTGAAAACCTCAGAATCATTTCTGAAAATGACCCAAATAAAAAGTGCTCCAAAAGGCTCCAAGAAAATGTTCATGTTGCTCTCTAAAAATATTGGACATAGATAAAAAATCAAACCAATATTTTTAGGAGCTCATAGATATTTATTTCTGGGCATTTGGATTAATGCGGTAATTATTTGCTTTGGATTTATATTTGTTATATATTCAAATATGATCCAGTAATTTTGCTATCTTGCGAGGGTTTTGGAATAATCCAACTAGTCCCTGCAAAAAGCTACAGAATTTTATTAAAAGTATAGTGGCCAGATTTAAATAAAAACAAATGTCAGAAAAATAAAAAAGGAAACAAAATAGTAAGGAGAAAGAGAAGCCCACCTGACTTACCTGCGGCCTGCTACCGTAGCAAAGGCCCAGCCCACCAGGGCGAGGCGGTTGTCCTCAACCTCTGCCAGTAGGCAGAGGCGTGTCGACGCGTGAGCAATCGCCGTGGCCACCTCCCTGCTTGCTTCCTCTCCTTCCCCGACCCTTCTCGAGACGCTAGGAGACACGCACGAGCCCCCTCTAGCTCTCCCCTCTCTCTCTCTCTCTCTAGTTGTTCTCCCTCCTTCCCCTCGCGTTCTCACAGCCACCCGAGAGCCACCCGTCGCCGCCGACGAGCACCACCGCGGCCATCGCCGTCCCCTCGCCCCTCCCTCGTGCCCAGAAGCTCCGCTACGTCTCCCTCGTCCTCTCCGACGAGCCAAAAAAACTGGAGCGCCCTGCAACGCCGTCCTCGATGCCTTCTTCAACCTCCGTCCGCCATGGATCTCCGTCGCCGCTCGCCGCCATCAGCACGCCCCCGAGGCTGCCAAGCTGCTCTACCGGCCCGTTGTGAGCCCCGCGTCGGTTCCCCCTCCTCTCCTGCCTCCCCGTGCGCCATAGCCGTGCGCCCGCTCGAGGCCGAACTCCGGCCGCCGCCGCGAGCTCCGCTCCGGCGAGCTCCGACGCCCCCCGGCTTCGCGTCTGCTCCCCTGGATGCGGGAGAGCACGGGCTACGCCCGGTGCCCTCAGCCGCCACCCCCATGGCCTGAATCGCGGACACCGCCGCGTCCAGAGGTTGCCGGCGATACCCTAGCCGGCCTGACGTGCGGCCCCGGCCTGCCAGGTGATTAGCTTAAGGCTAATCACCATTTAACTAAGCCCCTGACACTGACCAGTGGGCCCCAGCGCCATTAACCCTGTAATTAGGATAAGATAAAACCCCTCTTTAACCTGTGACACTGACGTGTGGACCCCACACGTCAGGTTTGACCTGGTCAGCGCGGTTGACCTGTTGACGCAGGCATGACGCAGTGCTGACGTAATTAATCATTTTCTGGATTTTATTTTAATCAGGAAATTCCAGAAAATGCTGTAAACTTCAAAAAATCATAGAAATTCAACCATAGCTCAGATTGAAATAATTTATATATGAAAAATCATCAGAAAAATGCAATCTTTGCATCTGTACTAGTTTCATGCATGAAAAACCAACTTATACCTACTGTATAAGTGAAACACTAAAATGACATATATAAGAGCTTAATCTGGAGTTGCATTTGAACCCTCGATTCGAATGGACTTCATTCAATTTGAATACTAGTTGCATTAGCTCAAACAGCATCACATCTTCATGCCATGTTCATGCATCATATTGTTGCATATACTTGTGTATTGATTGTTGGCACCGTTCCTTCTCGATAGGTCCAGCTCCGGAGAGTGCTCGAGAGTACTGTCGTGAAGCAAAGGCCTCCCTTGTTGATTTACCAGGCAAGAAAACCCCCTTGTTCATTCTGATACAATCCTACTCTCTTGCTCCTGCTCTCAGTTATTGCATTAGGACAACAACGATTCATCTGCTACTTTGTGCTGCGGTAGTTGAACCCATTCCTTTGCATGACCTGTCATTGCCACAGTAAATAGTTCAAAACCACTAGCATGTGTAGGGGTTGATTGAGCCATGTTGTGTTCCTACCTGCTATGCCTGTTATTGCTTAGAGTTGTGTCAGGTCTGATTCATTGGGAATGAATTGGAGTGTTACGATATGTTCTGATGCTGAGAGTGAAGTGTGTGAACACGATTTGGTAAAGGTAGAGGTGAGAGGCCATGTAGGAGTACATGGTGGGTTGTCTCACTGCAACCGTCCTTAAGCACTAAGTTCTATGCATGTTGTCCAATGACTCGATACTACCACACATTGGGTTCCGGTAACTCGAGCCCTCTCGACTTATTAACCAACATGATCTCTGTCCAGGAGTCGCAACTAGTTTCTGGTGTTTGTAGGTACTGCTATTTTTCTACCAAGTGGCACCCGACAGGGTGGGCTTGGGGCAGACTAGGCACACGTGGCCTGGTGTACCGAGTGGCACCCGGATGGTGGTCTCGGGAACCCTACACACATCATTTGGGGCCATGAGCGAAACCTCGTCCGGATCTCCTTGCGGATGGAACCCGAATAGGCGATAAACCTGGACTAGAGTCTTGTGTGGTTAGTCAGGTCGTGGCCGACACCCTCGTCAGGCTTCCGCTTGAAGGTTGCTGAGATACATGACATGTACATGGTGATAAGTGGTGAGAGCGTGTGTGAAGAAGTACAGCCCTGCAGGGTTAACATGATCTATTCGAATAGCCGGTCCATGTTATGGACTTCTTGGATGCTTACATGGTACATAGACAACTTGAAGTGGATACTCTAAAATGCTCAAGACAAGTGTGAGTGCTATGGATGGCCTTCTCGTAGAGAGACGGGGATGAATCCATAGTAGTGTATTGTGTGGTGACTAGTGGACTCGTGTGCGCCATATCACCTCAAAGAAGTTCTTGTAGTTGTAGAACAGGATAGCCACTGAGTCAAAGCTGGCTTGCTGCAACTAAACCCCACATTACCTTCTTGATACTAATGCATGTATAATAGGATCTGATGTAAGTCTTGCTGAGTACCTTTGTACTCATGTTGCTTTATTTATGTTTTTGCAGCGAAGACTTCGGTCTTACTAGTGTTCTCGTGAACTTCGACAAGTAGCTTGTACCTCAGCTACGATCTTGATCGGATGTTTTAGATAGTCAGGCTTCTTAGCCTTTTTCTTTTGTAGTTGTCTGTACTCAGACATGTAATGCTTCCGTTGCTTGTATGCTCTGAATGATGGGTCATGTGACCCCTGTTTGTATTTATTGCTATGTGGCTCTTCTGGGCCTTTATCTATATGAGTTTGCGTTATGTTGTGATGCCATGTTGTACATCACATACTTGCATGTTATGCGTACGTGTAACGTGTATTGCTATGTGTGGGATCCGACAACCTAGTTGTCTATCCTTGGTAGCCTCTCTTATGGGCAAATGTAGTCTAGTGCTTCCACTGAGCCATGGTAGTCCGCTTCTGACCGGTTTAATCGGAGTCCTGCTAGCCCAGCACTACTGCTCCGGAACACTTAGACTGGCCGGCATGTGATTCACTTCGTTCCTGTGTCTGTCCCTTCGGGGAAATGTCACCCAATGACATCCGGAGTTCTGCCTCGCCTACTACAGCAAGGGTTCCCGGAGTCCTGTTAGCCCAGTTGCTACAGCCCGGATTCACACGCTGCTGACCGACATGCTCGATGTTGTTTCATGTATGCATGTCCCCATAAGTTAGTGCCACTTTGGGTTCACGACTATTCATGTCGGCCCGGGTTATTTGTCATACGGATGCTAGCGACACTATCATATACGTGAGCCAAAAGGCGCAAACGGTCCCGGGCCATGGTAAGGCGACACCCGTCGGAATACCGTGCGTGAGGCCGCAAAGTGATATGAGGTGTTACATGCTAGATCGGTGTGACTTAGAATCGGGGTCCCGACAGCTTAGATTATTGTCCCGTTAATTTGTTCACAATAAAGAACAAATATCCGCTCCCCAGGATCAACGACCTGTATGATCAGCTCGCTGGATCCTTAATCTTCTCCAAGATGGATTTGAGGTTAGGCTACCACCAAATCAAGATTAGAAACGGGGACATTCCTAAAACGGCTTTTGTCACTCGTTATGGCCAGTACGAGTACACTGTCATGTCCTTTGGTCTAACCAACGCTCCAGCTACTTTCTCTCACTTGATGAACTCGATCTTCATGGAGTACATAGTTAAGTTCATCGTGGTTTACCTCGATGATATTCTTATTTACTCGAAGAACGAGGAAGAGCATGCCGAACATCTTAGACTTGTGCTAGAAAAACTCAGAGAGCACCACCTTTATGCCAAGTTCTCCAAGTGCGAATTTTGGTTGCCAGAAGTGACCTACCTAGGCCACGTAATCTCTGGTAAGGGCATTGATGTCAATCCCGAGAGAGTTAAGGCCGTTCTCGATTGGACTCCACCTGAAACCGTTAAACAAGTTAGGAGTTTCCTTAGAACTAGCCGAGCTTAAGAAACAACTTGATGAGTCCTTGCAAAAGGGTTTCATCCGATCTAGTTCTTATCCTTGGGCTTGCCCAGTCCTCTTTGTTAAGAAGAAGGATGGTATGGACCGGATGGTTGTAGATGTCAGGACCCCGATTCCAAGTCACATTGATCTAGCCGGTAACACCTCATATCACATTGCGGCCTCACGCACGGCATTCCCACGGGTGTCGCCTTACCATGGCCCGGGACCGTTTGCGCCTTTTGGCTCACGTATATGATAGTGTTGCTAGCATCCATATGACAGAACCCGGCCGAGATGACTAGTCGTGAACCCAAAGTGGCACTAACTTATAGGGACAGGCATACATGAATCAATATCGAGCATGTCGGTCAGCAGCGTGCGAATCCGGGCTGTAGCACTGGGCTAACAGGACTCCGGGAACCCGGGTCAGAAAGCTAGGCAGGACTCCGGATGTCACCGCGTGACATTTCCCGAAGGGATGCACGATGTGAACGAAGTGAATCACATGCCGCCAGTCAAGTGTTCGGAGCAAAGAGTCTTTGGGCTAGTAGGACTCGGTGAACTGGCCAGAAGTGACTACTATGGCTCATGGAAGCACAAGACTACATTTCCCCATAAGAGAGGCTACCAAGGATAAACAACTAGGTTGTCGGATCCCACACATACCAAGCATTTCAATCATACACACAATATGCTCGATATGTAAATACAACATGGCATCACAACATAACTCTACGACTCAACCATTTATTCATTAGGCTCTGAGGAGCGAGATATTACAAACATGGGTCTCATGACCCAACATTCAGAGCATACAAGTCAAAGCACATGCGGAAGCTTAACATGTCTGAGTATAGACATCTACAAATGAAAAAGGCTGAGAAGCCTAACTATCTACAAGACCCTCCCAAGGGTACAAGATTGTAGCTGAGGTAACAAGCTAAACATCGAAGTCCACGCGGAACTACTAGCGGGACTGAAGTCTCTCTGCAAAACATAAATTGAGCAAACGTGAGTACAAATGTACCCAGCAAGACTTACATCAGAACTATCTACATATGCATCGGTATCAACAAAGGGGGTGGTGGAGTTTGACTGCAGCAAGCTAGCTTTGACTCGGTGGCTATCCTGAACTACATTCGCAAGTAACTCTTTTGAGGTGGCGCACACGAGTCCACATATTCACCATATCAATACACCACTATGGATCCGCCCGTCTCCCTACGAGAACGCCATCCATAGCACTCACGCTTATCTTGCGCATTTTACAAAGATCCACTTTCACTTGTCTATGAACTATACAGCAACCCGTAAGTCCTTTATCGCGGACACGGCTATTCAATAGATCATATTAACCCTGCAGGGGTGTACTTCTTCACACACGCTCTCGCCACTTACCACCATGTACACGTCGTGGTATCTCGGCAACCTTAAAGCGGAAGTTCGGCGAGGAGTCGGCCACGACCGACTAACCACACAAGTCTCTAGTCCAGGTTTATCGCCTATTCGGGTTCCATCCGCAAGGAGATCCGCCGGGTGTCGCTCACGGCCCCAAACGATGTGTACAGGGTTCCAAGCCCACCAAACGGGCGACGCTTGGCATACCCGGCCACGGTGCCTAGTCTTTCCCAAGCCCACCTGTACCGGGTGCCACTTGGTACGGTAGACTACTAACACTACCTACAAACACCAGAAACTAGTTGCAACTCCTGGACAGAGATCAGGTTGATTAATAAGTCGAGAGAGCTTGGAGCGCCCGGAGCCCAATGTGTAGTAGTAACTGTTCATGGATCACAAACACATAACTCAGTTCCTAAGGACGGCTGCAATGAGACAACCCACCATGTACTCCTACATGGCCTCTCATCGCTACCTTTACCAAATCGTGTTCACACACTTAGCTCTCAACAGTAGGACATGTTCACACACCTCCGACTCATCACCGATGAATCAGACCTGACTCAACTCTAAGCAGTAGCAGGCATGACAAACAAGCATGAATGAGTAGGCACGTCAGGGCTCAAGCAACTCCTACTCATGCTAGTGGGTTTCATTTATTTATCGTGGCAATGACAGTCATGCAGAGGAAAAGGGGTTCAACTACCGCAGCATGTAACAGTTGAATCATTGTTGCGCTAATGCAGTAAAAGAGAGCAGGAGCGAGAGAGTGGGATTGTATCGGAATGAACAAGGGGGTTTTGCTTGCCTGGCACTTCTGAAGATAATATAGGTCTTCATCGGTGTCATCGAACTCATCGTCGGAACCTCGTCTACTGAGAGGGAACGAATACCGGCAACAGAGAAACAGCACAATCAATGCGATGCAACAATATGATGCATGAATGTGACATGGCAATATGCTGTGATTTGAGCTAATGCAGCTAGCAATGATTTAAATGGAGTTGGTTTGAACGCAAGATTCAAATTCAAACTCCACATAAGGCATTTCAAATGCCATTAGTTCAAATTGTCATATACATCAGCTTTAGGTTGCTCAAACATGCATGAAAATGGTACAGACGGACAGATTGGATTTTTCTGATCATTTTTCATATATAAATTATTTTATTTGGAGTTACGGTTGAATTTCTATGATTTTTAGAAGTTTTGGGCATTTTCTGAAAATAATAAATCATTTCTGATTTATTAAAATCCCAGAAAACATTATCATCGCTAGTACCACGTCATGCTGACCTCAGCAGGTCAAAATCGCTGACCCAGGTCAACCTTGACCAATGGGTCCCGCATGTCGCTGTAATCGCATCAAGAAGCAGACGACCGCTGGGTTCGGGTCAACGCTGAGGTGGCAAGGTCAAACAGACCGGTGGGGCCACGGTCATTAGCTTAAATTAAACAGGGAATAACCCTATGGTTAAATAACGGGTGGGGCCTGTCTGTCAGCGTATGTTAGGGAGGGATTAGTGGTGATTAGTCTTAATTAAGCGACCACGTCAGCGGTCGACGCCGGCGACCAAAAGCACGGCGGTGGCTCGCCGGAGATGCTCGGGACGGAGCTACAGAGCATCGTTTCGCTCGTGGTTTGCGGCTACGGCGAGCTGGGAGACTCGCGCATCCAGCGGTGGCAACACCTCGCGCCGGGGTTGACTAAATCGACGGCGGCGGCAACTTTTGCGGCGGCCGGAGTTCGGGAACATGCGGGCACGAGGCTGCGATGCACTAGGGGGCCGGCTAGCGGCTGCGTTGGCCTCCTGGGGGCACCATGAGCACGTTTGAGTCCACAGGCGTGGTTCGCGCTCAGCCCACGACGACGAGGAGGCATGGCGGCGGCGAGTTTCGGTCGTCTTCGAATCGGCGTCTACGGAGAGAGATAGAACACGGGGTAAGGGGGAAGGTGACCGGGAGCTCACAGGGAGGTCGTAGATCAGCCTCGCTGGCCTCGGGAGGCGTCGGGACAGCGTGACGGCCGCCGGGCGATCTCGGTGCAGAGGCGGCGGGTCGAGATCGATGGCGAGGCTCCACTGCTTCCGCCGGCGCGTGGCTCATCGAGGAGGAAGAGGGGACGAGGCGGAGCTTCTTGGCGCCAGAGGCGAGGCATGGGGTGGCGGTGGCCACGGTGGCGCGGCGATGGCGTTCGGTGGAGTGCGTGCGAGAGAGAGACAAAGGAGGGAGAGGAGGAGTGGACAGGCGGAGGGGGTCGGGGGTTGCGTGGCTTCTCCACCAGCCCCAAAGATCGGCGAAGCAGGAGGTGGCTGGGCGCGTGCCGGGCGGCCGCGCCTCTCGTCCTTCTAGCGAGAGGTTGGTGGTGACTGGCACGGCCAGTGGGCCGAGCCAGCTTTGCCTGGTTGGGCTGCAGGTAAGGCCAGGTAAGCCTTTTCCTTTTCCTGTTTTTCTTTTCTATTTCTGTTATTTTGTTTGATTTGATTTACAACATCAAATCATTTTTATAAACTTTCTGTAAATTGTTATGTGAGCTCAGGACTAGCCCAAGGTCACATGCAACTTACAAAAATGTTTGAGCTTTATTTCTTATATAATAGAAATAAATCCAACTCAAATATGTCATTGATTTAATTCAAAAGGCCCAAAATAAATATTTCAGTCACTCCAAATATTGGTTTGCATTTTACCTCATGCCAATATTTTTACAGAATAACAGGAACATTTTCTTGGACTCATTTGATGAGATTTGAATGTTGGCTATTTTTAGAGGTTTTCCGAGGCTTTTGAAAATTCCTCAATTCAAGTTTCAAAAAAAATAAACATGATGCAAGCAAGATGCAAACACTAGGCAGCACCAGAAGCTAGGGATGTGACAACTCGCCCCCACTAAGCAAGAATCTCGTCCCGAGATTCAAGACATGTGGTAAGAAGACAAAGGGGACACTAAGCTAGCACGATCTTCACGATCCAACTGTCCCTCTCAAGGATGTTAATTCATTGCATCATCATGATCTCGACGTCTTGCTTTGAGAACTTCATCCAACATGACCACGAGAGGAAAGGGAGAATTTTAGAAGAATCGATCTTCTTGAGGTTCGAGCAACTTAGGATCATCTCAATGGTCACAAGATCAACTCACGGAATGAGACGTAGAAATATCTCTGGAGCTGAGAGGCATGACATGCATCAGGAGGGACGGAAGAAACAATTTGACGGGGGTTTCAAAGTAGCGAGGAAACAATTACTATGATCCCATAACGGGGCACCTTGGGAGAGGTGACTCGTAGAAATATTCCCTTAAGTGGCAAAAAGAATTACCTTTGATTCAGAGATCATTGAAACTCTTTATACCAGCCTAAGGCAATTCTCGAGCGATCGTTTAGAGGGGTTCGGTAGAATGGCATACCTGGATTAGAATGGATGATGTGGATTACCTTGTCAAAGACAACGCAATGGATGATTTTTACCTATCATCGGAAAAGGATGGGACCCATGGCAGGACCACTTCTGAAGATGATCCTGAACAACAATTGCTGAGAAGGGCAATCCAAGGGGAACTGGTACAACGGCGGTGCAAGCTGAGAACAAAACACAACTGCTGGAAATGTTCTAACCATCATATCTGCCTGAGATTCAGATCTGGTTAGTAACAGGAACCTTCAGACTCAACATGTCTGCAAAGAAAGTTTGCAACACAATTCGACGTGATGATGTTGCGAGATTCTCGAGAATTTAACTACGATAGCAAGCTCCAAAACATGAGCTGGTTCCGCTACAAACATGTGAACATGTTGTCCAAAACAAGCATGACCACGTAGTAGTCTTATAATAAAACACTACCGAGTTCAGGTGGGGAACCATCAACGAGGATATCGAAGTGCTTTTATAAGCCCGGGTTAGCTCTTAAGAAGGAACTTCTTCTCCTTGAACAAATCAGTCAATGGCTTGGTGTGCTAGGGATACGTATAGAATGAAGATGATCAGTCTATCAGACCATAGAATTCTTCGCACATGCATAACTGACTTGGGATGGTTCCAGAGGAAACAAAACCAATCTTTCTCGAACTCACGGCGGCAACTTGCACCAAATGCACATGAATTCGAGGAAGTCACTTCTTCCATCCAAGCATAAGCTTCATGAACGGAACACGAAGGCGTTGCTTACAAAGTTTCCAACACTAGGTTGATGTTCAACATGAATCATGGGGGAGACAAAATGCTGATGGGCCCAATAAAGAACTCATCGTAATTTCCATATCACTAGACTTCCACCATCATGTGAACAAGGTGATAGCATTGGTCGACCCAAAGAGTATAATAAAGGTATGCTCGAGGAATCAACCACGAGTAAGACAACATTACGAATATCATTGGTTACGATTTGACTTGACAATAGCCCATGCTCAAATCAAGGTATCAACAAGATGATAGGTTCAACAACTGATCACGAGAACCAATCGATGAAGAAATCATCTTTCTACATCAAACACACAACACAAGATATCCCTTTGGAAATGAACCAAGTTAGGCAAGCTTTTATCTTCCAACTCTCCAAGTTGTTGTTCAGCTTAACCAACTAGCTCAGGGGTACCCAACACAGATTCTTGGAGAAGGGGTGGTTTAGAAGAAAACCAACATGATCATGAGCTCAACATAACAGTCAGGAAACAACCCGGTAATACGTCCGAGAAGATATTCGGAAAATCACGAACCACCGATATGTTATTAAGCTCGAGAACAATCTTTCTTTTCATGGCAAGACGATATGATCAAGGAGCGAGGGATTGTCACAATCCTAACTCCATGGTCGATGAGTGCACCCGGAAATATGGACTAGGTAGCACGATCAATCTTAGGATGATGATTCAATAACCAGCACACTAAGAATGAGAATATTGTCCATTAACTACCAAGCAACGGAGTTGCTAGGAGTATTGATTTTCGCACATCACAGTACACTTGTCGGCATTCCGGTTACAATAACATGGAACCGAGGAATGAAGCAGTGATGGCGAGAAGTATCACTGCGTCAAGAATTCATAAGAGATGGTGCAATTCTCATGACAATCCTGACATAACGATGGTAACACTCCAAGGTACAGCAGAGCCAAAGCTGGTTTGGCATTTTGATCCGCGGAATACAATTGCTTTGACCCAATCCTAGATATGGATGAGGTACTGGAGTTTGTTTCTCCTAGTCATTGCCGAATAGAATGGTTTGACGGGCCACAAGAGTAGTGGCATCGATGAACACGAATGCATGACTACTCCTGACTATCAATCGATAGACGAGGGACAGAAAACAGCTAAAGAGGGACAACTCAAAGGAACACATGTTTTTCTGAGTTGTAGATGCATGGACTGGCATGTCGAACGAGTTCAACATATTTTTTCCTGATAACCCATGCGGAAAGGTAGAACTGGCAGAGTCACAATTATGAATGGAGAACTCCTCAAGAGTACTCTGATTGTGAGCTTTTGGTTCAAGAACTTCTGCCTTAATGGTTCATGGTATTTGGAAGAAGGATGTACCACGAACCTCGAGGACTACCACAAGGGTTACTAATAACCTAAAGGAACTAGCAAACACTACCAACATGAGGTGAGTAGAGTGAATCTTGGGTCAAGAACCCAGGAGTAGAATACCTACTAACTAAATTGCATCACGAGATGCTTTCGAGAATGATGGCAGAATCATCACATCGGGTACACAAAATATGGCTAGATTACTAGATGGTTTCATAAGACGCCTAGGGTCATAATAATAGCTCCAACATATATGTTGAGGCAACAAAGTACCTCAACTCACCTATTAGTGTGGTTAATCCGCCCAAAGGGACATCAAAATGGGAGGAAGGGATTTTGCAAATGCTTGATTGTTTTAGAAACACAGGATGACTCGGACAACATAACGGCTGTAAATGCTCAAAGTGATTTGAGACATCCTGCAAAAATGGTGGCATAACCACTCAGAAGCACAATATCAAGGTTCCGAGACCAACTATGAACACACGAAAGTAGTAGAAACTGAACTGGGGCTTAAATCCAACAATCTTGCAAGTCTACAGATTAGTAACACGTGATCCTGATAGAAAGATGAGAAGCCTAGTTCTTAATCCCCGTAGAAGAGAAGAGGATGACTCAGATCAGAAGGGCATAAGGTAAAGGAGTAAAAAGAGCCTTATGTTCCTTCCACAATCAATTCCATTATATAACTAAAGCATTTCTAGACTCAACTTGACCAGTTTGGCTTGGTAATCCTACAAGCAACAAAGCTCGATACCAAAGTCGGGACCCCGATTCCAAGTCACATCGATCTAGCCGGTAACACCTCATATCACTTTGCGGCCTCACGCACGGTATTCCCACGGTGTCGCCTTACCATGGCCCGGGACCGTTTGCGTCTTTTGGCTCACGTATATGATAGTGTCGCTAGCATCCATATGACAGAGAACCCGGGCCGACATGACTAGTCGTGAACCCAAAGTGGCACTAACTTATAGGGACAGGCATACATGAATCAACATCGAGCATGTCGGTCAGCAACGTGCGAATCCGGGCTGTAGCACTGGGCTAACAGGACTCCGGGAACCCGGGCTGTAGCAGGCTAGGCAGGACTCCGGATGTCACTGCGTGACATTTCCCCGAAGGGACAGACACAGGAACGAAGTGAATCACATGCCGGCCAGTCAAGTGTTCCGGAGCAAGAGTCTTTGGGCTAGCAGGACTCCGGTGAACCGGCCAGAAGCGGACTACTATGGCTCATGGAAGCACAAGACTACATTTCCCCATAAGAGAGGCTACCAAGGATAAACAACTAGGTTGTCGGATCCCACACATTACCAAGCATTTCAATCATACACACAATATGCTCGATATGTGTAAATACAACATGGCATCACAACATAACTCTACGACTCAAGCATTTATTCAATAGGCTCCGAGGAGCGAGATATTACAAACATGGGTCTCATGACCCAACATTCAAAGCATACAAGTCAAAGCACATGCGGAAGCTTAACATGTCTGAGTACAGACATCTACAAATGAAAAAGGCTGAGAAGCCTCACTATCTACAAGACCCTCCCAAGGGTACAAGATAATAGCTGAGGTAACAAGCTAAACGTCGAAGTCCACGCGGAACTACTAGCAGGACTGAAGTCTCTCTGCAAAACATAAATTGAGCAAACGTGAGTACAAATGTACCCAGCAAGACTTACATCAGAACTATCTACATATGCATCAGTATCAACAAAGGGGGTGGTGGAGTTTGACTGCAGCAAGACAGCTTTGACTCGGTGGCTATCCTGAACTACAACTGCAAGTAACTCTTTTGAGGTGGCGCACACGAGTCCACATATTCACCATATCAATACACCACTATGGATCCGCTCCCGTCTCCCTACGAGAACGCCATCCATAGCACTCACGCTTATCTTGCGCATTTTACAAGATCCACTTTCACTTGTCTATGAACTATACAGCAACCCAAGTCCTTTACCGCGGACACGGCTATTCGAATAGATCATATTAACCCTGCAGGGTGTACTTCTTCACACACGCTCTCGCCACTTACCACCATGTACACGCGTCGTGTATCTCGGCAACCTTCAAGCGGAAGCTTTGGCGAGGAGTCGGCCACGACCGACTAACCACACAAGTCTCTAGTCCAGGTTTATCGCCTATTCGGGTTCCATCCGCAAGGAGATCCGGCCGGGGTGTCGCTCACGGCCCCAAACGATGTGTACAGGGTTCCAAGCCCACCAAACGGGCGACGCTTGGCATACCCGGCCACGGTGCCTAGTCTGTCCCAAGCCCACCTGTACCGGGTGCCACTTGGTAGACTACTAACACTACCTACAAACACCACAAACTAGTTGCAACTCCTGGACAGAGATCAGGTTGATTAATAAGTCGAGAGAGCTTGGAGCGCCCGGAGCCCAATGTGTGGTAGTAACTGTTCATGGATCACAAACACAGAACTCAGTTCCTAAGGACGGCCGCAATGAGACAACCCACCATGTACTCCTACATGGCCTCTCACCGCTACCTTTACCAAATCGTGTTCACACACTTAGCTCTCAACGAGGGACATGTTCACACACCTCCGACTCATCACCGATGAATCAGACCTGACTCAACTCTAAGTAGTAGCAGGCATGACAAACAAGCATGAATGAGTAGGCACATCAGGGCTCAAACAACTCCTACTCATGCTAGTGGGTTTCATTTGTTTACTGTGGCAATGACAGGTCATGCAGAGGAAAAGGGGTTCAACTACCGCAGCATGTAACAGTTGAATCGTTGTTGCCCTAATGCAGTAAAAGAGAGCAGGAGCGAGAGAGTGGGATTGTATCGGAATGAACAAGGGGGTTTTGCTTGCCTGGCACTTCTGAAGATAATATAGCTCTTCATCGGTGTCATCGAACTCATCGTCGGAACCTCGTCTACTGAGAGGGAACAAATACCAGCAACAGAGAAGAAACACGATCAATGCAATGCAACAATATGATGCATGAATGTGACATGGCAATATGCTGTGATTTGAGCTAATGCAGCTAGCAATGATTTAAATGGAGTTGGTTTGAACGCAAGATTCAAATTCAAACTCCACATAAGGCATTTCAAATGCCATTAGTTCAAATTGTCATATACAGCAGCTTTAGGTTGCTCAAACATGCATGAAAACTGTACAGATGGACAGATTGGATTTTTCTGATCGTTTTTCATATATAAATTATTTTATTTGGAGTTACGGTCGAATTTCTATGATTTTTAGAAGTTTTGGGCATTTTCTGAAAATAATAAATCATTTCTGATTTATTAAAATCCCAGAAAACATTACTGCGTCAGCACCACGTCATGCTGACCTCAGCAGGTCAAAAGCGCTGACCCAGGTCAACCTTGACCAGTGGGTCCCGCATGTCAGTGTAACTGCATCAGCAGCAGACGCTGACCAATGGGGTCGGTCAACGCTGAGGTGGCAAGGTCAAACAGACCGGTGGGGCCACGGTCATTAGCTTAAATTAAACAGGGAATAACCCTGTGGTTAAATAACGGGTGGGGCCCGTCTGTCAGCTTCTTTTTGGGTGGGTTTTGTGGTTATTTGTCTTAATTACGCGACCACGTCTGTGGTCGACGCCGACGACCAAAAGCACGACGGTGGCTCGCCGGAGATGCTCGGGACGGAGCTACAGAGCATTGTTTCGCTCGTGGTTTGCGGCTACGGCGAGCTGGGAGACTCGCGCATCCAGCGGTGGCAACACCTCGCGCCGGGGTTGACTAAATCGATGGCGGCGGCAACTTTTGCGGCGGCCGGAGTTCGGGAACATGCGGGAACGAGGCTGCGATGCACTAGGGGGCCGGCTAGCGGCTGCGCTGGCCTCCCGGGGGCACCATGAGCACGTTTGAGTGCACAGGCGTGGGTGGTTCGCGCTCAGCCCACGACGGCGAGGAGGCATGGCGGCGGCGAGTTTCGGTCGTCTTCGAATCGGCGTCTACGGAGAGAGATAGACCACGGGGTAAGGGGGAAGGTGACCGGGAGCTCACAGGGAGGTTGTAGATCAGCTCAGTGGCCTCGGGGAGGCGTCGGGGACGGTGTACGGTCGCCGGCGATCTCGGTGCAGAGGCGGCGGGGTCGAGCTCGATGGCGAGGCTCCACTGCTTCCGGCGATGCGTGGCTCATCGAGGAGGAAGAGGGGGACGAGGCGGAGCTTCTTGGCGCGTAGGCGAGGCGTGGGGTGGCCGGTGGCCGCGGTGGCAGCGAGCGCGGCGGCGATGGCGTTCGGTGGGTGCGTGCGAGAGAGACAAAGGAGGGGAGAGGAGGAGTGGACAGGCCAGAGGGGGTCGGGGGGGGGGGGGTTGCGTGGCTTCTCCAGCCTCAAAGATCGGGCGAAGCAGGAGGTGGCTCGGGCGTGCTGGGCTGTGGCCACGCGCCTCTCGTCCTTCTGGCGAGAGGTTGGTGGTGACTGGCACGGCCAGTGGGCCGTCTTTGCCTGGTTGGCCTGCACGTAAGGCCAGGTAATCCTTTTCCTTTTCCTGTTTTTCTTTTCTATTTCTTTTATTTTGTTTTGATTTGATTTATAACATCAAATCATTTTTATGAACTTTCTGTAAATTGTTATGTGAGCTCAGGACTAGCCCAAGGTCACATGCAACTTACAAAAATGTTTGAGCTTTATTTCTTATATAATAGAAATAAATCCGACTCAAATATGTCATTGATTTAATTCAAAAGGCCCAAAATAAATATTTCAGTCACTCCAAATATTGGTTTGCATTTTACCTCATGCCAATATTTTTACAGAATAACAGGAACATTTTCTTGGACTCATTTGATGAGATTTAAATGTTAGCTATTTTTAGAGGTTTTCTGAGGCTTTTGAAAATTCCTCAATTCAAGTTTCAAAAAAAATAAACATGATGCAAGCAAGATGCAAACACTAGGCAGCACCAGAAGCTAGGGATGTGACAACTCGCCCCCCACTAAGCAAGAATCTCGTCCCGAGATTCAAGACGTGAGGTAAGAAGACAAAGGGGACACTAAGCTAGCACGATCTTCACGATCCAACTGTCCCTCTCAAGGATGTTGATTCATTGCATCATCATGATCTCGACATCTTGCTTTGAGAACTTCATCCAACATGACCACGAGAGGAAAGGGAGAATTTTAGAAGAATCGATCTTCTTGAGGTTCGAGCAACTTAGGATCATCTCAATGGTCACAAGATCAACTCACGGAATGAGACGTAGAAATATCTCTGGAGCTGAGAGGCAGGACATGCATCAGGAGGGACGGAAGAAACAATTTGACGAGGGTTTCAAAGTAGCGAGGAAACAATTACTATGATCCCATAACGGGGCACCTTGGGAGAGGTGACTCTAGAAATATTCCCTGAAGTGGCAAAAAGAATTACCTTTGATTCAGAGATCATTGAAACTCTTTATACCAGCCTAAGGCAATTCTCAAGCGATCGTTTAGAGGGGTTCGGTAGAATGGCATACCCGGATTGAATGGATGATGTGGATTACCTTGTCAAAGACAACGCAATGGATGATTTTTACCTATCATCGGAAATGGATGGGACCCATGGCAGGACCACTTCAAGATGATCCTGAACAACAATTCTTTGAGAAGGGCAATCCAAGGGGAACTGGTACAACGGCGGTGCAAGCTGAGAACAAAACACAACTGCTGGAAATTGTCTAACCATCATATCTGCTCGAGATTCAGATCTAGTTAGTAACAGAACCTTCAGACTCAACATGTACGCAGAAAGAAAGTTTGCAACACAATTCGACGTGATGATGTTGCGAGATTCTCGAGAATTTAACTACGATAGCAAGCTCCAAAACATGAGCTGGTTCTGCTACAAACCTGTGAACATGTTGTCCAAAACAAGCATGACCACATAGTAGTCTTATAATAAAACACTACCGAGTTCAGGTAGGGAACCATCAACGAGGATATCGAAGTCCTTTTATAAGCCCGGGTTAGCTCTTAAGAAGGAACTTCTTCTCCTTGAACAAATCAATCAGTGGCTTGGTGTGCTAGGGATACGTATAGAATGAAGATGACCAGTCTATCACACTATAGAATTCTTCGCACATGCATAACTGACTTGGGATGGTTCCAGAGGAAACAAAACCAATCTTTCTCGAACTCACGGCGGCAACTTGCACCAAATGCACATGAATTCGAGGAAGTCACTTCTTCCATCCAAGCATAAGCTTCATGAACGGAACACGAAGGCGTTGCTTACAAAGTTTCCAACACTAGGTTGATGTTCAACATGAATCATGTGGGAGACAAAATGCTGCTGATGGGCCCAACAGCAACTCATCGTAATTCCCATATCACTAGACTTCCACCATCATGTGAACAAGGTGATAGCATTGGTCAGACCCAAAGAGTATAACAGTGTATGCTCGAGGAATCAACCACGAGTAAGACAACATTACGAATATCATTGGTTCTGATTTGACTTGATAATAGCCCATGCTCAAATCAAGGTTTGGGCAAGACAATAGGTTCAACAACTGATCACGAGAACCAATCAATGAAGAAATCATCTTTCTACATCAAACACACAACACAAGATATCCCTTTGGAAATGAACCAAGTTAGGCAAGCTTTTATCTTCCAACTCTCCAAGTTGTTGTTCAGCTTAACCAACTAGCCTGTGGGTACCCAACAAAGATTCTTGGAGAAGGTGGTTTAGAAGAAAACCAACATGATCATGAGCTCAACATAACAGTCAGGAAACAACCCGGTAATACTTCCGAGAAGATATTCGGAAAATCACGAACCACCGATATGTTATTAAGCTCGAGAACAATCTTTCTTTTCATGGCAAGACGATATGATCAAGGAGCGAGGGATTTTCACAATCCTAACTCCATGGTCGATGAGTGCACCTGGAAATATGGACTAGGTAGCACGATCAATCTTAGGATGATGATTCAATAACCAGCACGCTAAGAATGAGAATATTGTCCATTAACTACCAAGCAACGGAGTTTCTAGGAGTATTGATTTTCGCACATCACAGTACACTTGTCGGCATTCCGGTTACAATAACATGGAACCGAGGAATGAAGCAATGATGGCGAGAAGTATCACCGCGTCAAGAATTCATAAGATATGGTGCTATTCTCATGACAATCCTGACATAACTATGGTAACACACCAAGGTACAGCAGAGCAAAAGCTGGTTTGGCATTTTGATCCGCGGAATACAATTGCTTTGACCCAATCCTAGATATGGATGAGGTACTGGAGTTTGTTTCTCCTAGTCATTGCCGAATAGAATGGCTTGACGGGCCACAAGAGTAGTGGCATCGATGCACGAATGCATGACTACTCCTGACTATCAATCGATAGACGAGGGCTAGAAAACAACTAAAGAGGGACAACTCAAAGGAATACATGTTTTTCTGAGTTGTAGATGCACGGACTGGCATGTCGAACGAGTTCAACATATTTCTTCCGGATAACCCATGCGGAAAGGTAGAACTGGCAGAGTCACAATTATGAATGGAGAACTCCTCAAGAGTACTCTGATTGTGAGCTTTTGGTTCAAGAACTTCTGCCTTAATGGTTCATGGTATTTGGAAGAAGGATGTACCACGAACCTCGAGGACTATCACAAGGGTTACTAATAACCTAAGGGAACTAGCAAACACTACCAACATGAGGTGAGTAGAGTGAATCTTGGGTCAAGAACCCAGGAGTAGAATACCTACTAACTAAATTGCATCACGGGATGCTTTCGAGAATGATGGCCAGAATCATCACACTGGGTACACAAAATATGGCTAGATTACTAGATGGTTTCATAAGACGCCTAGGGTCATAATAATAGCTCCAACATATATGTTGAGGCAACAAAGTACCTCAACTCACCTATTAGTGTGGTTAATCTGGCCCAAAGGGACATCAAAATGGGAGGAAGGGATTTTGCAAATGCTTCAGATTGTTTTAGAAACCTGGGATGACTCGGACATCATAACGGCTATAAATTCTCAAAGTGATTTGAGACATCCTGCAAAAATAGTGGCATAACCACTCAGAAGCACAATATCAAGGTTCCGAGACCAACTATGAACACACGGAAGTAGTAGAAACTGAACTGGGGCTTAAATCCAACAATCTTGCAAGTCTACAGATCAGTAACACGTGATCCTGATAGAAAGATCAGAAGGCCATAGAGTAAAGGAGTAAAAAGAGCCTTATGTTCCCTTCCACAATCAATTCCCTTATATAACTAAAGCATTTCTAGACTCAACTTCGACCAGTTTGGCTTGGTAATCCTACAAGCAACAGCTCGATACCAAAGCTGTCAGACCCCGATTCCAAGTCACATCGATCTAGCGGTAACACCTCATATCACTTTGTGGCCTCACGCACGGTATTCCCACGGTGTCGCCTTACCATGGCCCGGACCGTTTATGCCTTTTGGCTCACGTATATGATAGTGTCGCTAGCATCCATATGACAGAGAACCCGGGCCGACATGACTAGTCGTGGAACCCAGAGTGGCACTAACTTATAGGGACAGGCATACATGAATCAATATCGAGCATGTCGGTCGTTGACGTGCGAATCCGCTGTAGCACTGGGCTAACAGGACTCGGGAACACGGCTATAGCAGGCTAAGCAGGACTCGGATGTCACCGCGTGACATTTCCCGAAGAGACGGAACATGAACGAAGTGAATCACATGCCACCAGTCAAGTGTTTAAGCGGTAGTCTTTGGGCTAGCAGGACTCCGGTGAACCGGGCTGTAGCGGACTACTATGGCTCATGGAAGCACAAGACTACATTTCCCCATAAGAGAGGCTACCAAGGATAAACAACTAGGTTGTCGGATCCCACACTTACCAAGCATTTCAATCATACACACAATATGCTCGATATGTGTAAATACAACATGGCATCACAACATAACTGTACGACTCAAGCATTTATTCAATAGGCCCGAGGAGCGAGATATTACAAACATGGGTCTCATGACCCAACATTCAAAGCATACAAGTCAAAGCACATGCGAAGCTTAACATGTCTGAGTACGTATATCTACAAATGAAAAAGTCCGAGAAGCCTCACTATCTACAAGACCCTCCCAAGGGTACAAGATAATAGCCGAGGTAACAAGCTAAACGTCAAGTCCACGCGAACTACTAGCGGGATCAAGTCTCTCTCGAAAACATAAATTGAGCAAACGTGAGTACAAATGTACCCAAAGCAAGACTTACATCGTAACTATCTACATATGCATCAAGATCAACAAAGGGGTGGTGGAGTTTGACTGCGGCAAAGCCAGCTTTGACTCGGTGGCTATCCCGAACTACAATCGCAAGTAACTCTTTTGAGGTGGCCCACACGAGTCCACATATTCACCAAATTAATACACCACTATGGATCCGCTCCGGTCTCCCTACGAGAACGCAATCGATAGCACTCACGCTTATCTTGCGCATTTTACAAAGTATCCACTTTCACTTGTCTATGAACTATACAGCAACCTGAAGTCCTTTATCATGACACGGCTATTCGAATAGATCATATTAACCCCGCAGGGTGTACTTCTTCACACACGCTCTCGCCACTTACCACCATGTACACGTCGTGGTATCTCGGCAACCTTCAAGCGGAAGCTTTGGCGAGGAGTCGGCCACGACCGACTAACCACACAAGTCTCTAGTCCGTGTTTATCGCCTATTCGGGTTCCATCCGCAAGGAAATCCGGCCGGGTGTCGCCACAGCCCCAAACGATGTGTCAGTGGTTCCAAGCCCACCAAACGGGTGACGCTTGGCATACCCGGCCACGGTGCCTAGTCTGTCCCAAGCCCACCTGTACCGGGTGCCACTTGGTAGACTACTAACACTACCTACAAACACCAGAAACTAGTTGCAACTCCTGGACAGAGATCAGGTTGATTAATAAGTCGAGAGAGCTTGGACCGCCCGGAGCCCAATGTGTGGTAGTAACTGTTCATGGATCACAAACACAGAAATCAGTTCCTAAGGACGGCCGCAATGAGACAACCCACCATGTACTCCTACATGGCCTCTCACCGCTACCTTTACCAAATCGTGTTCACACACTTAACTCTCAACAGTAGGACATGTTCACGCACCTCCGACTCATCACCGATGAATCAGACCTCACTCAACTCTAAGCAGTAGCAGGCATGACAAACAAGCATGATTGAGTAGGCACATCTGGGCTCAAACAACTCCTACTCATGCTAGTGGGTTTCATTTGTTTACTGTGGCAATGACAGGTCATGCAGAGGAAAAGGGGTTCAACTACCGCAACATGTAATAGTTGAATCGTTGTTGCCCTAATGCAGTAAAAGAGAGCAGGAGCGAGAGAGTGGGATTGTATCAGAATGAACAAGGGGTTTTTGCTTGCCTGGCACTTCTGAAGATAATATAGCTCTTCATCGGTGTCATCGAACTCATCGTGGGAACCTCGTCTACTGAGAGGGAACGAATACCGGCAACAGAGAAACAGCACAATCAATGCGATGCAACAATATGATGCATGAATGTGACATGGCAATATGCTGTGATTTGAGCTAATGCAGCTAGCAATGATTTAAATGGAGTTGGTTTGAACGCAAGATTCAAATTCAAACTCCACATAAGGCATTTCAAATGCCATTAGTTCAAATTGTCATATACAGCAGCTTTAGGTTGCTCAAACATGCATGAAAAAGGTACAGATGGACAGATTGGATTTTTCTGATCATTTTTCATATATAAATTATTTTATTTGGAGTTACGGTCGAATTTCTATGATTTTTAGAAGTTTTGGGCATTTTCTGAAAATAATAAATCATTTCTGATTTATTAAAATCCTGTAAAAAACATTATCAAGGCCAAAGACTATCGCCATGGCGTCGACCTCAAGCAGGTCAAAAGCGCTGACCTAGGTCAACCTTGACCAGTGGGTCCCGCATGTCGGTAATCAAGATCGCCAGCAGACGCTGACCAATGGGGTCGGTCAACGCTGAGGTGGCAAGGTCAAACAGACCGGTGGGGCCACGGTCATTAGCTTAAATTAAACAGGGAATAACCCTGTGGTTAAATAATGGGTGGGGCCCGTCTGTCAGCGTCTGTTAGGGAGGGATTAGTGGTGATTAGTCTTAATTAAGCGACCACGTCAGTGGTCGACGCCGACGACCAAAAGCACGACGGTGGCTCGCCGGAGATGCTCGGGACGGAGCTACAGAGCATCGTTTCGCTCGTGGTTTGTGGCTATGGCGAGCTGGGAGACTCGCGCATCCAGCGGTGGCAACACCTCGCGCCGGGGTTGACTAAATCGACGACGGCGACAACTTTTGCGGCGGCCGGAGTTCGGGAACATGCGGGCACGAGGCTGCGATGCACTAGGGGGCCGACTAGCGGCTGCGTTGGCCTCCTGGGGGCACCATGAGCACGTTTGAGTGCACAGGCGTGGGTGGTTCGCGCTCAGCCCATGACGGCGAGGAGGCATGGCGGCGGCGAGTTTCGGTCGTATTCGAATCGGCGTCTACGGAGAGAGATAGACCACGGGGTAAGGGGGAGTGACCGGGAGCTCACAGGGAGGTCGTAGATCAGCTCAGTGCCCTCAGGGAGGCGTCGGGGACCTAGACTAGCTAGTCATTTGTGCATCATGTTTAAATTCCATTTAAATTTTAAATGCGGATTTGTGAAAACCTCAGAACCATTTCTGAAAATGACCCAAATAAAAAGTGCTCCAAAAGGCTCCAAGAAAATGTTCATGTTGCTCTCTGAAAATATTGGACAGAGATAAAAAATCAAACCAATATTTTTAGGAGCTCATAGATATTTATTTCTGGGCATTTGGATTAATGCGGTAATTATTTGCTTTGGATTTATATTTGTTATATATTCAAATATGATCCAGTAATTTTGCTAGCTTGCGAGGGGTTTTGGAATAATCCAACTGGTCCCTGCAAAAAGCTACAAAATTTTATTAAAAGTATAGTGGCCAGATTTAAATAAAAACAAATGTCAGAAAAATAAAAAAGGAAACAAAACAGAAAGGAGAAAGAGAAGCCCACCTGACTTACCTGCGGCCTGCTACCGTAGCAAAGGCCCAGCCCACCAGGGCGAGGCGGTCGTCCTCAACCTCTGCCAGTACGCAGAGGCGTGTCGATGCGCGAGCAATCGCCGTGGCCACCTCCCTGCTTGCTTCCTGTCCTTCCCCGGACCTTCTCGAGACGCCAGGAGACACGCACGAGCCCCCTCTTGCTCTCCCCTCTCTCTCTCTCTCTGGTTGTTCTCCCTCCTCCCCCTCGCGTTCTCACAGCCACCCGAGAGCCACCCGTCGCCGCCGACGAGCACCACCGCGGCCATCGCCGTCCCCTCGCCCCTCCGTCATGCCCAGAAGCTCCGCTACGTCTCCCTCGTCCTCTCTGACGAGCCAAACAAGCTGGAGCGCCCTGCGACGCCGTCCTCGACGCCTTCTTCAACCTCCGGCCGCCGTGGATCTCCGTCGCCGCTCGCCGCCGTCAGCACGCCCCCGAGGCCGCCAAGCTGCTCTACCGGCCTGCTGTGAGCCCCGCGTTGGTTCCCCCTCCTCTCCTGCCTCCCCGTGCGCCGTAGACGTGCGCCCGCTCGAGGCCGAACTCCGGCCGCCGCCGTGAGCTCCGCTCCGGCGAGCTCCGGCAGCCCCGCGGCTTCTCGTCTGCTCCCCTGGATGCGGGAGAGCACGGGCTACGCCCCGGTGCCCTTAGCCGCCGCCCCCGTGGCCTGAATCGCGGACAGCGCCGCGTCCAGAGGTCGCCGGCGATACCCTAGCCAGCGGCGTGCGGGCCGGATGCGCGGTGATTAGCTTAAGCCTCGACATCGACTAGTGGAACCCAGCGCCATTAACCCTGTAATTAGGATAGATAAAACCCCTGTTTAACCTGTGAAACTGACGTGTGGACCCCACACGTCAGGTTTGACCTGGTCAGCGTGGTTGACCTGCTGACGCAGGAATGATGCAGTGCTGACGTAATTAATCATTTTCTGGATTTTATTTTAATCAGGAAATTCCAGAAAATGTTGTAAACTTCAAAAAATCATAGAAATTCAACCGTAGCTCAGATTGAGATAATTTATATATGAAAAATCATTAGAAAAATGCAATCTTTCCATCTGTACTAGTTTCAGGCATGACAAACCAACTTATACCTACTGTATAAGTGAAACACTAAAATGGCATATATAAGAGCTTAATCTGGAGTTGCATTTGAACCCTCGATTCAAATGGACTTCATACAATTTGAATACTAGTTGCATTAGCTCAAACAGCATCACATCTTCATGCCATGTTCATGCATCATATTGTTGCATATGCTTGTGTATTGATTGTTGGCACCGTTCCTTCTCGATAGGTCCAGCTCCGGAGAGTGCTCGAGAGTACCTGTCTGTGAAGCAGTGCCTCCCTTGTTGATTTACGAGGCAAGCAAACCCCCTTGTTCATTCCGATAAAATCCTACTCTCTCGCTCCTGCTCTCAGTTATTGCATTAGGACAACAACGATTCATCTGCTACTTTGTGCTGCGGTAGTTGAACCCATTCCTTTGCATGACCTGTCATTGCCACAAAGAATAGTTGAAAACCACTAGCATGTGTAGGAGTTGATTGAGCCATGTTGTGTTCCTACCATGCTATGCCTGCTATTTCTTAGAGTTGTGTCAGGTCTGATTCATTGGGAATGAATTGGAGTGTTACGATATGTTCTAATGTTGAGAGTGAAGTGTGTGAACACGATTTGGTAAAGGTAGCGGTGAGAGGCCATGTAGGAGTACATGGTGGGTTGTCTCACTGGAACCGTCATTAAGCACTGAGTTCTATGCATGTTGTCCAATGACTCAATACTACCACACATTGGGTTCCGGTAACTCGACCCCTCTCGACTTATTAACCAACTTGATCTCTGTCCAGGAGTCACAACTAGTTTCTGGTGTTTGTAGGTAGTGCTATTTTTCTACCAAGTGGCACCCGGCAGGGTGGGCTTGGGGCAGACTAGGCACACGTGGCCTAGTGTACCGAGTGGCACCCGGATGGTGGGCTCGGGAACCCTGCACACATCGTTTGGGGCTGTGAGCGAAACCTCGGACGGATCTCCTTGCGGATGGAACCCGAATAGGCGATAAACCTGGACTAGAGTCTTGTGTGGTTAGTCAGGTCGTGGCCGACACCCTCGCCATGCTTCCGCTTGAAGGTTGCCGAGATACATGACGTGTACATGGTGATAAGTGGTGAGAGCGTGTGTGAAGAAGTACACCCCTGCAGGGTTAACATGATCTATTCAATTAGCCGGGTCCACGGTTATGGACTGCTTGGATGCTTACATGGTACATAGACAACTTGAAGTGGATACTCTAAAATGCTCAAGACAAGTGTGAGTGCTATGGATGGCCTTCTCAGAGAGAGACGGGGATGAATCCATAGTAGTGTATTGTGTGGTGACTAGTGGACTCGTGTGCGTCATATCACCTCAAAGAAGTTCTTGTAGTTGTAGAACAGGATAGCCACTGAGTCAAAGCTGTCTTGCTGCAACTAAACCCCATGTTACCTTCTTGATACTAATGCATGTATAATAGGATCTGATGTAAGTCTTGTTGAGTACCTTTGTACTCATGTTGCTTTATTTATGTTTTTGCAGCGAAGACTTCGGTCTTGCTAGTGTTCTCGTGAACTTCGACAAGTAGCTTGTACCTCAGCTACGATCGTGATCGGATGTTTTAGATAGTCAGGCTTCTCAGCCTTTTTCTTTTGTGGTTGTCTGTACTCAGACATGTAATGCTTCTGTTGCTTGTATGCTCTGAATGATGGGTCATGTGACCCCTGTTTGTATTTAATGCTATGTGGCTCTTCTGGGCCTTTATCTATATGAGTTTGCGTTATGTTGTGATGCCATGTTGTAGATCACATACTTGCATGTTATGCGTACGTGTAACGTGTATTCCTATGTGTGGGATCCGACAACCTAGTTGTCTATCCTTGGTAGCCTCTCTTATGGGGAAATGTAGTCTAGTGCTTCCACCGAGCCATGGTAGTCCACTACAGCCGGTTTATCGGAGTCCTCGCTAGCCCAAAGACTACCGCTCGGAACACTTAGACTAGCCGGCATGTGATTCACTTCGTTCTCGTGGTTCCGTCCTTCGGGAAATGTCACGCATGACATCCGGAGTCGCTTTAGCCTGCTACAGCCCGGGTTCCCGGAGTCCTGTTAGCCCAGTTGCTACAGCTTGGATTCACACGCTGCTGACCGACATGCTCGATGTTGTTTCATGTATGCCTGTCCCCGTAAGTTAGTGCCACTCTGGGTTCACGACTAGTCATGTCGGCCCGGGTTCTCTGTCATACGGATGCTAGCGACAATATCATATACGTGAGCGAAAAGGCGCAAACGGTCCCGGACCATGGTAAGGCGACACCCGTGGGAATACCGTGCGTGAGGCCGCAAAGTGATATGAGGTGTTAAATGCTAGATCGGTGTGACTTAGAATCGGGGTCCCGACATGTGGCCTGACACGGTGCCGTACTTGAAACCGGAGAAGTGGCATGACGCTGTGCCGGACTTGAAACCAGAGGAGTCAGCTCACGCGTTCGGGGACTTGGAGGAGGTGGCGGACTTGGAGGAGTAGTCGGCTCATGCGTTCGTGGACTTGGAGGAGCTGGAGTCTGCTGACTTGGTGGCGGACTTCGAGGAGGAGTCGGCAGACGACGCGGTGTCGGTGGACTTCGAAAGATGATGCAATCCTTTCTCCATAGGATGATACGATGTATGGCCTCTCCGGTGCGCCGTCTTCACCTCCAGTGAATGTCAAGCTGTAGCCCAGAATATGGGTCCACCACTTCATCAACCATGACACGGGCATAGCCCTCTGGAATCGGGATGCAATGGAAGGTTGCTTCGGGGGTAACTGGAAAAGCAACACCGTCCGCCACCTTCATGGATATGTTCTTCATTTTCAGTGTAGCTCATAGTTAGTGTTCTCTATGATGTCATCCACAACGTATGTATCCAGTAGTGTGTCGCCCGGGGCAGAACCAACGCTGCTTCTCGGCATGGATGGGACGGTGCTATCCAATGTTGGACGATCATCTGCTTCTTGCCGCCACCTTTGAGACCCCTTTCCTAGCTAAGTGAGTCGATCTGCTGCCGCCGCTGGAATTTGAGTGCCAGGTCCGCGTGCCTTGCTTCTAGGCCTTGAAGGCGTTCTGCGTCCTGCTTCCTCTTCTCCTCCTCCAGCTTCCTTTTCTTCTCCTCCTCCATCTTCCTTCTTGCATGGGTCCTATAATCCTCGTTCCATTCTGAAAAGCCCTCATACCAGGGAATAACGCCCTTGCCTCGTGTTCTTCCCGGGTGTTCAGGATTTCCCAGGGCGTGCGTAAGCTCGCCGTTCTCTCTGTTGGGCGTGAACACCCCCCTTCGAGCTTCTTCTATTGCGTCAATTATCTTTTATTCGGCTCCTTTTAGACTTGCCTTCTTCGAAACTAGGCCTGTCTTCGGGTCCAACGCCCCCCCATGTGCATAGAACCAAGTTCTGCACCTGGGGGGCCAGCTCTTACTAACCGGAGTGACCCCTGCATCCTCCATTCTTGCTCAAACTTATCCCACTTAGGCATTCCCACCGCATAGCCACTTGGACCCAGCCTATGGAACTGCGTCTTTTTTGCGGCATTTGCCTTGTTTTTTATCGACCGTTCCTTAGATAATTTTGAATCCTTGAAGGTCACGAAATCTTCCCAAAGGTTTCTTTGCTTCTCCAAAGGTTCCCGTGAATTCTAGGAGTCTTCCTTTCTGCAGCGAGGTAGTTGGCTCATACAATTTTCTTGTGGGTGTTGAATGCAATTGCCATCTTCTTAAGAGCAGCGCCCTTGACTTTCTCCACATCTGCTTCAGTGAAATGATCTAGTAGGGTGAAATGTTCCATCAGAGATTCCCAAAGGACTTTTTTGGCTCGCTGTCGACCCAAGTAACACTGGACGTTTAGTCTTTGGCTCTTTCCATTCTTGAATGGAGATCGGGAGTTTGTCCTTCACAAGAACTCCGCACTGACGAGTCCACTTGTTCACAATGTTCTTAGGCTTGAGGGGTTCGCCACTAGGTTTGATGGATTCATTGTTGTACTTTACACCATCCTTCAACAATCTGCCTGGGCCTCGCCTTGTCTTGCTGTCTGTAGAAGCAGATTTGCTCGATCCAGAGGGCTGAAAGAAGAATGATCGATTCGTTAATATATCTTCAATAAAAAAACATGTGATGATCACCATGATGCCTGCTTATATAAATATACCTCGCCCGGTAGTCTTTGTTATTTGAAGATCAGCATTATGCGTGTCATCACAAACATTGTCTCGTGTCATCATAATCATAATCATAGTTCATGACTTCATCAGCTCGGTCGTCGAGATCGAATATCTTTTCATCACCCTCTCCGGTATTGTTCGGATATTGGGAGCCGTCATCTGCTTCATTCAGATCATCTAGCCTGTGAGGGCTGCGTATGATGTCGAACAATTCCTCTTCTCTCTCTCTGTCGGTATTGTCCGCCATAGCTTTTACTTAACTAATACAGAAGAAATATAAAACAATTTAATTAGTATTCAAATTACAATGCATGGATGCAATCAATAAGGAAAAACTGAATCTCGAATACATCGTCTCGAACATTATATATCGAATACATCAATGGCTAGGTACCTAATAAAGATCGAGTACTACAGAAGAATCTAGGCCACTCGCGGTCCCTGGGGCACGGGCGGTGGACACCCAAAGAGAAGGAACCATCACAGGATCATATCTCCGGTCATCTGCCCAAAGAACCTGCCAAGTATTGGAGAACCTGATGTCCATAGCAGCCATGTAGCGATGGACGTGCTCGTCCTCCTCCCTGACACGGCGACGCACCACCTCCGGTGGCGCCGGCTCCCTCTGCACCGAATGTGGCCCACGCGAACGCCACCAAAGGACATCAGGGTCGACGACGGGACCCGAGGTCGGGTTCCTCACCAAGCGGCGCGCGCCTCCGTGTAGCACCTCCCAAGCTGCCAGTGAGCCTGGAGCCCCTGCATATGGGTCCTCTGAAGCAGGACGTCGCCGCGAACGGGTCGACGGCGAGGATGCGGGCCGGGCATACCGTCGAGAACAAATACTATATGCCCGCAAAAAATATCATTTTTTAAATGATTGGATTGTGATAACTAAAATTCTATATATATGCAAATTCTAACAATTTGACATTAATCTAATTCATCTAACTAAAACTAATTCTAAAATTTCCTGATTATATAACTAACATTTCTATAACAATTCTAATATTTATATAACTACAAAACAGAAAAATTGCTAACATTTCTATAAATATTTCTATAACTAAAACACAAAAAACATTTATAACATTTCTATATAACTAACATTTCTAATATTTATATTACTAAAAAACAGAAAAATTGTTAACATTTCTATAAATATTTCAATAACTAAATGTTTATATCACTTGTGTGTGTGTGTGTAGTGTGTGTGTGTGTGTGTGTGTGTGTCTGTGTAGTGTGTGTGTGTGTAGTGTGTGTGGACAATCGACATGGCGGCAGGCGAGCTCACGGCGGCGACGCGGCGGCGTGACGGCGGGCGACGGCGGCGACGAGATGGGCGACGGATGGCGGCAGGGGCGACGGACGGGCGGCGACGGGACAGGCGGGGCAGACGACGGGCAGGGACGGCGGGGACGATGGACGGGACGAGACGGCGGCAGGGGGACGGGGACGGCGGGACGGGACGGGGGCGGCCGGCGGCGTCGGCAAGCGGCGAATGAACGGCCGTGGTCGGCGACGGCGAGTGGACGGCGTCGACGGGGACGGGCGTCGATCAAGGCGTGGCGACGGAGGGAGAAGCAGAGGGAAGAAACAGAGGGAAAGTGAATTTTTTCAACTGGTGTATATATAGGATGGACCTTTACTACCGGTTGGAGCCACCAACCGTACTAAAGGTCTGTTTTGCCAGGCCAAGCGTGGAAGCGCACCCCTTTAGTACTGGGTCATGGCACCAACCGTACTAAAGATCCCCTTTAGTACCGGTTGGAGCCACCACCCGGTACTAAAGGGGTGCGCTGCCCAAAGCGGTGCACAAGTTTAGTCCCACCTCGCTAGCCGAGGGGCTACCAGACCGGGTTTATAAGCCTCAGGCGGTAGCTCTCTCGAGCTCCTCTCCTAAGCAGGCCTATTGGGCCTACCTATTCTCTTGCAGTGGGCCTACTTAGGCCTTTGCGGGCCTGCATCCTGGCCCAACAAAAGGTTGGGTTCCTAGTCGTATGCAGGCCGCTTTGGCCCAGTAGGCGGGCTTTTTATTTTCTTAATTTTTTCGCTTTATTTATTTTTGAGTTGTTTTTTGCTGTATTTAGAGTTTATCTGTTAATATTTTTTCTTTAGGTACAAAAAATTACAAACTTTCTGTTAGTGCCGGTAGTTTTCAAATTTGAATAGTTTAAATTTTGAATTATTTGAAATTTGTGTGAATCACTAGTTTGTGAATAACTTAACTTTGAAAAAAGATTTTCAGTGGTTCTTTTTCTTATGTTTAATATTAGTGTGTTTTATCATTATGTTCAATTTGGTAATGCTTAGGTTATTTAAAAATGAAATGCCTCTGTAATAGTTGAGTTTTCGCTGAAACCCCGATACTTGAAAGAGATTGTCCATTTTGTACACGAAGTGCATCCAGCTTTTGCCGTAACCCTCTCTACTTTTGTTTGCACATAAAATTTCTTCGCGTTTCAAATGCCAAAACACATAACTACCCTAACTATTACAGAGATTCCCTCCGGTGTGAAACACGTAAGAAAGTGATGATAGTGAAGCCGATCACATCCCAGATCTTTGGGTGTGAAACTTTTTCTTCGCGTGTGTCCCTTTGCGTCGTAGCCATGGAAAATCTTCATCATTTAACTGGATGCTCGGTTCAATATTCACTGTGAATGGAGCAATTTCATCAAGCTGTTCATAATCTTCTGACATGTCTGTCTTGTCATCCACTCCCACGATGTTTCTTTTTCCTGAAAGAACTATGTGGCGCTTTGGCTCTTCGTATGATCCATTCGCTTCCTTATCTTTTCTTTCTCTCGCCCGGTAGACATGTCTTTCACATAAAAAACCTGCGCCACATCATTGGCTAGGACGAATGGTCTGCTCAAGACACGCAAGATTGTTGAGATCCTTGTTGTCATTCCGCATCGCTGGTCTTCCATTACCCCGCCTCGTGTCATATTGACCCATTTGCACCGAAACAAAGGGAACTTCAAATCACCTCCATAGTTAAGTTCCCATATGTCCTCTATGTAATAACCATAATATGTTTCCTTTCCCGTGTTGGTTGTTGCATCAAAGCGGACACCACTGTTTTGGTTGGTGCTCTTCTTATCTTGGGCGATCGTGTAAAATGTATTCCCATTTATCTGGTACCCTTTGAAAGTCATTATATTCGAAGATGGTAACTGGGACAGTGAGTATAGGTCATTTTGAATATCGCCATCATTCAGGGCACGTTTCTGCAACCAACCGGCGAAAGTCCTCGTTTGTCCGTGTGTAATCCAGTCGTCAGACTTCTCCGGGTGTTTGGAGTGTAGAAAATTCTTGTGTTCCTCCATGTACGGAGCCACCAAGGTGGAATTATGTAGAACTGTGTAGTGTGCTTCAGTGAGAGAATGCCCGTCCATACATATTATTTGATGCCCTCCTAGCGTGCCTTTTCCTTCCAGTCTACCCTTATGCCGCGATTCAGGAACACCAATCGGCTTAAGGTCAGGAATAAAGTCAATACAAAACTCAATGACCTCCTCATTTTCATGGCCCTTCGAGATGCTTCCTTCTGGCCTAGCACGGTTATGAACATATTTCTTCAAGACTCCCATGAACCTCTCAAAGGGGAACATATTGTGTAGAAATACATGACCCAAAATGTTATTCTCTTAGATAAGGTGAACTATGATGTGCGTCATGATGTTGAAGAAGGATGGTGGCAACACCAACTCAAATCGACAAGACATTGCACCAAATCATTATGTAACCTTGGTATGATTTCTGGATCGATTACCTTTTGAGAGATTGCATTGAGGAATGCACATAGCTTCAAAATGGCTAATCAAACGCTTTTCCCAGAGAAGCCCCTCAATGCAACCGGAAGGAGTTGCGTCATAATCACGTGGCAGTCATGAGACTTTAGGTTCTGGAACTTTTCTCTACGCCATATTTATTATTCCCTTTATATTCGACGAGAAGCAAGACGGTACCTTCATGCCGAAAGGTGCATTCAAGAATATTTCCTTCTCTTCTTTGGTAAGAGCGTAGCTGGCCGGACCACGATGTATGCCATCTTTTCCGTGCATACGTTGCTGGTCCTCCCGTGCCTCCAGTGTATCTTTTGTCTTCCCATACACGCCCAAAAAGCCAAGAAGGGTCACGCAAAGATTCTTCGTCACGTGCATCACGTCGATTGCGGAGCGGACCTCTAGGTATTTCCAATATGGCAGGTCCCAAAATATAGATTTCTTCTTCCACATGGGTCCGTCAGCGTCCTTCGGAACAGGTTGTCCGCCAGGACCCTTCCAAAAGATTACCTTCAAATCCTTGACCATATCATGTACATCAGCACCAGTACGGTGGCGAGGCTTCGTCCGGTGATCCGCCTCACCTTTGAAATGCTTGCCTTTCTTTCTTACGGGTTGCCTTGTCGGAAGAAATCGACGATGTCCAAGGTACACATTCTTCCTACAACTATCCAAATATATACTGTCGGTATCATCCAAATAGTGCGTGCATCCGCGGTATCCCTTGTTTGTCTGTCCTGAAAGGTTACTGAGAGCAGGCCAATCATTGATGGTCACGACCAAGGAGGAAGGTTATACAAACATAGAGTCACAGGCCACGTGATATGGTTGCTGCTCTGCTCCCCAAAAGGATTAATGCCATCTGCGCTTAGAGCAAACCATACGTTCCTTGGGTCGCCTGCAAACTCCTCCCAGTACTTTCTCTCGATTTTTCTCCACTGTGAACCGTCGTGGTACTCTCAACTTTCCGTCTTTCTTACGGTCTTCTGCGTGCCACCAAGACGCTTTCACATGCTCTTTGTTTTGGAACAACGTTTCAACCGTGGTATTATAGGAGCATACCACATCACCTTGGCAGGAATCTTCTTCCTGGGGCGCTCGCCCTCGACATCACCAGGGTCATCGCGACTGATCTTATAACACAATGCACCGCATACCGGGCAAGCGTTCAAATCCTTGTACTCACCGCGGTAGAGGATGCAGTCATTAGGGCATGCATGTATCTTCTGCACCTCTAACCCTAGAGGGCAGACAACCTTCTTTGCTTCATACGTACTCTCGGGCAATCCGTTGTCCTTTAGAAGCATATTCTTTATCATTACCAGAAACTTTCCAAATCCCTTGTGAGATACACCATTCTCTGCCTTCCATTGCAGCAATTCAAGTGTGGTGCCCAACTTTTTTTTGTCAGCTTTGCAATTCGGGTACAACAATTTCTTGTGATCCTCTAACATGCGCTGCAACTTCGTCCTCTCCAGATCACTTGCGCAATTGCCCGACCTAGATCATCAGCGGGCTCATCTGATGCCTCTTCTTCAGCTTCTTCCCGCATTGCCGGCTCAGCTTCTTCCCCCATTGTTGTATCATCGTATTCAGGGAACCCATGGCCAGGATAGCCGTCGTCATCCTCTTCTTATTCATTGTCTTCCATCATAACCCCTATTTCTCTGTGCTTGTTCCAAACATTATAGTGGGGCATGAAACCAGACTCAAATAGGTGGACGTGAATGGTTCTTGACGTAGAGTAACTGTGACCATTCTTACAGCCAGCACATGGACAAGGCATAAAACCATCCGCCCGTTTGTTTTCCTCAGCGGCAAGCAGCAAAGTATGCACGCCATTAATGAACTCGGGAGAGCATCGGTCATCATACATCCATTCGGCTCATCTTCATTACACAACACCGAATAGACCAAATTAATACAAGTTCATACATAAATTTCATACATAATGTTCATACATAAAGTTCATATACAACACTTAATTAAATGCAACATACAAATAACTCTCTAGCTAAAGAATTTAAATGCAACAACAAATGCGATCAAGATCGCAACTAAGGTAACAATTGATCCAACAGCATAATGATACCAAGCCACACTATCAATGGCATATTTTCTAATCTTTCTAATCTTCAACCTCATTTTCTCCAACTTGATCTTGTGATTATTGACGACATCGGCAACATGCAACTCCAATTCCATCTTCTCCCCCTCAATTCTTTTCAATTTTTCTTTCAAATACTCGTTTTCTCTTTCAACTAAATTTAACCTCTCGACAATAGGGTCGGTTGGAATTTCCGGTTCACATACCTCCTAGATAAAAATATCTATGTCAACTTGATGGGCATAATTTGTCATAAAAACGAAATGCAACAACTAGTTTTAAAAGAGAATATACCACATCCGAGTCATAACAAGGACGAGGGCCGACGGGGACGAATATCAAAACCATGGCACTATGTATAACAAACAACGTACGGGTAAGATAATTATACGAGTAACTATATATCCAAATCACACAAACATCAATTTGGTAATGTAAAACATTCATGAACAAGAGCCTCACCACAAGGTGGTGCCGTGACAGAGACAGTCTTGAGCGATCGAGCGGTGGTTACGACGGAGATTTAGAAGGCACTAAGTAAACCACACCTACATATGCAAACTAAGTGTTATTTTTGACCTCAGATTGCATATAAATCAAATACTAGCAAATATAATTCCTCCCAAATTAATCACTATACAAAGCATTGCAAGAGCTAATCTAGCAATGAGAGTTGAAAGGACAAAGTTGCTAACCTTTGTGATCATTTGAATGGATGGGGGCCTTTAAATCTTGACAAATTTTGGGCAAAATTTGTGAGGAGCTCGAGGAAGAGAGGGGAAGAAAAGAGGAAGTGAGGGGAAAGGGGAAGAACAGAGTGGCTCGGGTGGACGAAGGGTTTATGTACGTCGACCTTTAGTACCGGTTCGTGCCACTAACCGGTACTAAAGGTGCTGGACGGGCCCCAGACTGACAACACCCTGCCACCACTCTCTTTAGCACCGGTACAAAAGGTTCGCCACGAACCGGTACTAATGAGAACGGCCGGCTAGCCGTTGGAACCGGCACTAATGGACTCATTAGTGCCGGCTCAAAATCAAACCGGCACTAATGTGTCTCAGATTTGCACCTTTTTCTACTAGTATATAGTAGAGGCTTACTAGGGACACGGTGTTTTGTCTATGTATCCACACATGTATCAAGTTTCCGGTTAATACAATTCTAGCATGAATAATAAATATTTATCATGATATAAGAAAATATAAAATAACAACTTTACTATTGCCTCTACGGCATATTTCCTTTAGTTGTTAGATGACTAACAACCCCACTTTGATTGGAGATATGGCTATAGCACACTTTCCCTCTCTTGGACGGTTTGGGTGAGATATGAGAGAGGAAAATGAGCAAATTACTAGGATATTCTTATCAGTGTTTGGTTTTCAACCCACTAAATGCTTAGACGACTTATTTTCCAAGAATATCCGGGGTTATTACTCGACTAACAAACCCACTTTGAGTGGAGATATGGCTCTTAGCACATTTTCCCTCTTCAAGCTGGTTTGGGTGAGGTTCGAGGGAGGAAAACGAGCAGATTACTAGGAGATTTATTATGAGTGTTGTTTTCAACCCACTAAATTCTCGGACGACTTATTTACCATGAATATTTCGGGTTGTTAGCTGACTAACATACCCACTTCGTTTGGAGATATGGCTCTTGGCATATCTTTCTACATAATATATTTAATGCTCTTATTCGGTGTGGCCAATCCCCTAATTAATTTCTCTCATTTACTTCTCTTTGTAACTTGGTCACAATATTGAGATGCATACATAATCTTTAAACTAATTAAATGTAGCATCACTTTTTTTAGTCGAATGTAACACCACTTTAGATAAGAAACAATGCATTGATGTTGTTGTCTACTCAGATTAGACTACCCACAGTGAGAGTAATATAGGTAATAACATCACACATATCTAGATAAAATAGATAATGTGGCAATCAATAAATAAAGAAAGAGAGGAAAATGGTAACGTAGCTAGGACTAGCCACAATGGGTAGTAACATAGAGTAGTAACATGCCCATGTTACTACTCTATGTTACTACCTCTATAGTGAGGAGTAACACATGTGTGGTAACATGCAATACTTCATTTATTAGGCTATAGACTCATCTTGCCTTAATATGTGTGATGTTACTCATACTAGTAGTAACTAGCTATGTTACCACATGTCTCTCTTTCTTCATTTATTGCTTGCCACATCATCTATTTCATCTAGATATGTGTGATGTTACTACCTATGTTACTTCCACTGTGGGTAGTCTTACTAGTAGTATGAGTAACATCACACATATCAAGACAACATGTGTCTATAGCCTAATAAATAAAGTGTTGCATGTTACCACACATATGTTACTTTCCACTATAGATATAGTAACACTAGTAACATGTTTATGTTACTACACATTGTGGCTAGTCTTACTCATAGCGGGAGTAACATAATAGATACTAACATGCATGCCACATAGATAAAAAATGTAACAAATAATTAAAGAGGAGACAAATGGAGTTTTAGGTCTGGCACGGATCTTTAGGTCTTCAATTTAAGTAGGAAAACATGTATGATATTCCATAAAAAAAGGCATTTCTTTAAATTCGTTGTGAGATATAGTTTTAACGATATATTTTTTGTGACATAATATACATGTTTTGTTTGTCAAATTGTATAGCTAAACCCCTCTCAAGATCGGATTATAAGTGGCCTTTGGATACCAACTATTCCTGTTTTGTTAGTCATCCAACCACTTAATCTTCCTGCATTAGTTTGCCGTAGCAATCCTCCACCAATGCATGCGAGTATGCATGAGCGTGGGGATTGTCTATTGTCACGGTATATGTTGCATGGATATATAGACGAACAGTTACTCCCTTCCTACAGGTGGATTAGTCATATTACAAAAATCAAATAATCTCAAAACACTTCTTCTCGTCGGTGACAGCCGTCAAGGGGAGCGTGTCCAAGGGCCGGAGCAGGCCGCGACTAGTACACCGGCTCCGGTGGCAGCACTAGCACTGACCATTAGTCGTGCATGTGGTTCTTTCTGTTTGTTTTGATCCCTAGATCAAATCATCGGGTGCTACACGTACGTACGTGCAGGGCTAACATGGAAGAGCACAACGGGCATGGTATTACCCAAATCTGATCAGCTGGAATTCTCAGAAGCAAAAGGTGGTTGCGCTGTTTTCATGCGAGGCAGAATACATAGGGCAAGCATGGCGGCTTATCAAACAGTGTGGTTGAGAAGACTTCTAGCTGATCTTGCAAAGCGGGAGGTGCAGAAGATGTCATTGAAGATTGACAACCAAGCTGCAATCTCATTGTGCAAAAATCCGGTTCATCACGAGAGGAGCAAGCAAATAGATACCCGGTTCCACCACATCCGGAAGTGCATTAAGGAAGGGATGATCGAGGTTCAGCACGTGAACACGAAGGACTAGCTTGCCGACATTCTCACCAGGTCCCTCGGTCGATAGAAGTTCATCGAGATGAGGAAGAAAGTCGGAGTGCAAGCGATGGAGACAAAGCAACCAGATTAAGGAGGTGAATGTAAGGGTTAATCTAGTTGTAGTATTCTCTCCTTTTCGGTTTATAGGACTCATTTCAAAAAAATTGTTTTTCCGTTTCACAAGTCTCAGTTCTACTACATATCATCATATGTTCAGATTTCAAGATGTATTAAATCACTGCATGCAAGGATGAAGAAAATACTTAGAGCGAAACTGTGACGACGAGACGTGCATATGCACTGTTCATCGATCAAGCAGTGTGCCTGCTTGCTAACTTATACGTGCCTATACACAGCTCCTGGTGATTTGATCTATGGTTTTTGCGGTGCATGTACACGCACTGTACGACCAGACGTGTACATGCACTGTTCATCGATAAAGCAGTGTGCCTGCTTGCTACCTTGTACGTGCCTATACACGGCTCCTGGGTGATTTGATCTACGGTTTAAAAACCAACACTTTCTGCGGGCGAAGAATCGTGTGTGTTCTATTGTAATATCTGTTAAATGTAATTGTTAACACCTAATCATCATGCATGTATGCAATCAAATATCAGGTGGAAATTGATTTCATCAAGACATACCCTATATGTAAGCAATCAAACAACACACAAACGTCGTATTTTATCCTGTATTTCTTCAACCAATCTTCACTCAGCCTCTCTTGTTTTTCTCCTCTCAACCAGGCCCTGCTTAGAAAGTAACCAAACACATCCTTAGGCGCGGTGCATTAACTCGCACCTTGTTTTTTGTTTCTTGACATGAATAAAGTAATCAATCAATAAGAGATGTGGGACATGTATGCTTTCAATGGCTTGAGACTATCTACCACAGCATGCAGTGGTCGGTCAATGCATGCAATCAATGGTACTAATTAGCAAATAAAAACATTAAGTTCTCTCGTTTCCTTCTCTGCCTTGATTGCGGTGCACAACCTAAGATAACTAATGCACCGGTACGAAGGGTGTAGGCAATTTAATCACCGCAATTGAAGGATAGACTTGCATGGTGGTTGGCTATTTTAAGGGATCAAGGCATTAATTACAACAATTAAAGGATAACCTTGGTCGGGCTTAGTTGGTTCTCCTAACTAGCAAACCGGTCTAGAGTGTGTAATTTAATATGTTACCATTGCATAATTCTTCTCATTAAAAAATGTCTCTTTTCTTAAAAGAAAAATAACTATAAATAATAAATAAAGATTTATATGTTATTATACATGTGACACTACCCACTAGTATCAAATTACTAGTAACAGAAAATAGTAACAGATGCCAGCTAATAAATAGTCTATGAGCATCTCCAGTTGTTCCCACAAAAACCTCATGTGAAGAAATCCTATGTCTAAGGGCTAATGGAGTGTGTTTAAGAGCATCTTTAGTAGAATACTGTGTTTTATCCTACTTCGTCCAGTTAAAAGTGTACATATAGAAATTTTAAAACAAATTATGAAGTGAAGTAAAAAAATGCATTGGAAAGGTGCAAGTCACCATTTCTCTCCTCTTTAATTACTCAACCCTCAATGAGCTATAAGTGCATATAGAAATTAAGGAGACCATGTGTATAATGTTATTGATCTTGATTACCGTGTGATGAGAGAAAAAAATATTTTTTACTTTAAAGTGCATTGGAAAGATAGAAGTACACTTTTTTGTGAACATATTTTAAACTGAAATATACACTCTCCACCGGACAAAGGAAGTAAGTGTGTTTAAGGGCTACAACCCCATATGAAGAATCCTACATTTTTTCTTCCCACAATCAAACAACCATACTACTCCTAGTCCGGCCTGTTGTACTAGTAATTGAGGATGCCATGCCACTTCATTCCTATGGTTTACAAGTCCGCAAATCAGAGAGGCCATAATTAAATTGCGGCTCGACGTGTACCAGCTGCGCCGGCGTTTAATTTGCAATGGAACTTGCTACGAGTACTAGTGGTGTGGTACTCACCAGGTTAAAAAAAGAAGGGGTGGTACTTCACCACTAGTAGTACATTTTTTTGTCTAAACATACTTTATTGGTTGATTATAGTCTAAATATATTGGAATACAATTTAGGTCTGGATGGAGAAGCCACTAGTAGTATAAGTAGGCACGCCCAGTGGAAGTCAGGCTAGCAGGGCCGAAGAGGAGAAGAACCAACTACGCCATCCACGCTCACGTCGCTCAGGAGTGAGAACACGAAGGCCGCCGGCCATGGCGTGCTTTCCGACGCGTCCAAGTGCTGCTGTTGTGGTCGTCGTCACCATGCTTCTGCTCCAAGCTTGCTATGAAGGGAATCAAGGTATGTACCTTACGTACGTATATATAGTACTGCATGCATGCATGTATCTTTTGGCTCACTAGTTTTGCTTCTTGTTTTTGCTAGCATCAGCGTCTTCCTCGCTGCAGATGCAGCTGCCTCAGCATCAGATGCGCAAGATGCTCAGCTTCAGTGCACCTTCCATGTCATCGAGCGGCGGCGGAGGGCGCTCGGCGGAGCCGTTGGAGCTGGAGGAGTGCTCAAAGGACCTCCTGGAGGTGTACCAGATCAACGCGCCGAGCATGGCGGGCGGCATACCGGCCTACAGCGTGGAGTTCACCAACACATGCATGGAATGTCTCGTGTGCGACGTCCATGTCGCATGCGGCGACTTCGCCTCAAATGATGTCATCGACCCGGCCAAGTTCCGCCGCCTCGGCATCAACGACTGCCTCGTCAACGACGGCAAGTCCATTGAGCCCAGCTTCCCCGTGTCCTTCCAGTACGGCAACTCCTTTCCCTATCCGATGACAGTCGCGTCCGCCTCCTGTGACTGTAACTAGCTATGGCTAGGGTATCGTTGACGGATATAGCTATCTATTCTTGTCAATTCTTGTCATGAATAAAATCAAGTAGATCTCGACGGGCGGCTGGTGGTCGGATCTTACTTTCGGAGTACTGTTATCTATCAATGTATGGCGCCGATGAAAATTATAGTTACTATATATATGAAATGTTTGATGCTTTGATATTTATTAACATTTCTAAGTTCTGTACTTTGAACCATGTGACACATACTCCCTCCGTCCGGAAATACTTGTCCGAGGAATAAATGTATCTAGATGTATTTTAGTTCTAAATACATCTGTTTATATCCATTTCTCCGACAAGTATTTCCGGACGGACGGAGTATGTGGTAAGCAATCCAAACTATTCAACAACAAAAAAAGTTCTTTACTTTGAGGTATCCAATGGCACCATATATGGGCCACCATTTTGTCAGCATGGAGTTAGTACAGCATGACAATCAGTTTAACTGATTGTGTGGTCTACGGACCATCTGATCATTCCATGTCTGCTCTTTTCCTCTTAGAGCTGCATGCTGAAATTTCTTCCTCCCAACATTTCCAGTGGCGGTTGGAGCAGATTTTAACCTCTTGAGGAATGCCTCGGATAAAAGCAAGAATCTTGCCAATGTAATACGGGTCTGATTGATCTATCCAATGATTGAGTTATTGAATTCATGCACCAACCAACTCATCTTAAAATCCGAACTGATGGAGGGAGGCGGGCAATATATTTCAACACTCCCCCTCACGTCTAGGCTATTTTAGTCCTTAGACATGGGATCAATGTAGCCCGCGATCGATGTAGGCCGCGATCGATGTAGGCCGCAGAATCATTTTATTTAATACTGCGTAGGCAGGGTCTTGAACTCAAGACCTCTTGGCTCCGATACCATATTGAATTCATGCATCAGTTAACTCATTCAAAAGTCCGAACTAATGGAGGGAGGCAGACAATATATTTCAACATGAATGGCGTATTTGGAGCTACAGGAGTTACATAGGGTAAGAGGAAGATTTGCATAACCAACTTGAACTGACTCGTAGTGTTCTGGATGGTGTGTTTGTGTTTCCGGAGTGGGAGAAGAAATTGCCTACGTGTTCGCTTGAGGCAGCGACGGACTACTGCCTTCTGATCCTGGCTTCGGGTGAGGCGCGTAGACAGACAACGCAACGCCTGATTATCTTTTTGAAGTGCCAATGACTGAGAAACACAAGCAGTCCGAGATTGGATTCCGATTTACTCATCGACTGCGCCACTGGTCCAAATAGGTTAGCCACCCGCTCCACCCTCGGCGCTGGCCGCTCCGGCCCCGGCTGCCACCCAGCAAGCCATTATGGCCCGCACTTCCTCTTCCAGATCCCTCGGTTCGAGCCCAAACAACTGTCCCCGGTGCCGCGCATGCTCTCCTCATCATGCGGTCCGTCGCAAGTCCCCGACTCGCTAGCGCACTCACCCGCCTCAGCGCCAGATCCATCCTCGACACCGCGAATCCTGGAAAGGGGGGAGTCGTCCAACGCCGTGCTCGTCTGTAGCCCAGCAAATCAGACGCGCCGCCCCGGATCGAGCTACAACGCTAAAAATCTATCGTGGTCATCCCTTCCCCATAGGCTAATCTTTCCTCTTCGGGTGATGGGGATGGGTGGACGGATGTGCAGTCCCAGAAGAACAAGAGGGCAAGCAAGGATCCATCAGGTAATGCACGTTTGCCCCCAATTCTTGCTGGCGACGTCCATGTCAGTCCCCAAACTCTGCAAGTGCTCCAGTAGAGTCCCAATACATGGAAATACTGTGCCAATACGGTCCTGAAACTTGGGTCAGCAGTCCTGGGATACTTCTCGCCTACGTCCAGCGTACGCTGCCGCGTACACCACCAGACACATCAGCGCACGAGCCCGCGGCGAATCGATTCAGTGCGTCGCGTCGTCAAAATTCCCAATCGCTGTCCCGAAATCCCTAACCCCTTCACCATGGGCGGCGACAGCATGAGCGATAGCAAATTCTCGATCTCCAGCGTCGGTGTCCTCGATTCCGCACCGGTGGTCGCCGCCGGTGGCTCGAGCACTGGCGGAGCTACGTTTGTTGAAAATGGGTCATGGCCCGCCCATCCAAGATCAAATAAAATACAGTGTAGTATTAAAGTAAACTGAGCCACGAGAACAAAACATAGTGGTCTTCCTTCGTACCGGTCCGCCCAGCTTTTGCTACGTAGCTCCGCCATCGGGCTCGAGGCGCAGCTGGCTCGCAAGGAGCTTTCCGCAGGAGTCATGGCGTCGAGAGGAGAGACCTGTCTCGGTCCAGACTCCAGAGACTGGCCGTGTGCTCCTCCTGCGCGCGCCCGCCATGGATACGGTCGAGCACGCTACCCTGGGTACATGCTGATGGTTGTTCCTCTCGAAGCACTCTGAATCCTCGCGCGAGAGAGGTTTTGCGCAGCAAACTTGTATGCTCCTTTTCTGCTTTTTCTTCCTTTTATTTTTGAACTTAACAAGATCATGCCGCGGCTCCGGCGCTCCTACCGGATCGTACCATCCCACGATCGAGCACTCAGTCCACGGCCTCCCTACAATCGCTCCACGGATCGCACAAGCTGCGTCTCGCGGAGGCTACTAACAACCTGACGGGAAAATCTAACTGAATCGCTAACTGAAAAACTACTACGGTGCAAAGTCTGAAACCTGAAACTTGTCATGCTAGCTAAACTAGCTTATTGTGCAACAAACTCCCCCTAAGCTAGGTTGGCTGATACCTGATGACCCCCAAGCGATCGCGCATCTCCTGAAACTGAGTTCGTCCGAGCGCTTTCGTGAGGATGTCAGCAAGCTGATCGCCAGTCCGCACACACTGAACGTTGATGCTGCCGTCCTCGACGCACTGACGGATGAAATGGTAGCGCAGCTCAATGTGTTTGCTCCTGTCGTGAAAGACAAGGTTTTTGCTCAGCGCGATCGCTGACTTGTTGTCGATGCAGAGCCTGGTGGCGCCGTCGTCACGCCCAAGCAATTCTCCGATCAGCCGCCTGAGCCAGATGCCCTGACAGGCAGCTCCAGCCGCGGCAACGTACTCCACTTCGCACGAGGAGAGTGCGACGATCTTCTGCTTGGCTGACTGCCACGACACCGGACTGCCACCGAGGAAGAAGATGGTGCCGCTGGTGCTCTTGCGGTCATCCAGGTCTCCCCCGAGATCCGAGTCCCTGTAGCCGACGAGCTCTGCGTCGCGCACCTGCCGGACATAGCAACACCCCAGCTGCGGTGTGCCGGCGATGTACCTGAGAAGCTGCTTCACAGCGGCCCAATGCTCGCTCGTCGGTGCCTCCATGAACTTGCTGACATACCCGACGGCGTAGGTGATGTCAGGTCGCGTATGGGTGAGGTAGCGTAGGCTCCCCACCACGCTCCTGTAGTATGTGGCGTCCACGGGCTCGCCGGCCCCCTCCCGCCTGAGCTTGAGGCGCGGCTGCATCGGCGTGGCCACGGGGTGACAGTCGGCCATGCCGGCCTTCTCCAACAGCTTGCCAACATACGAGGACTGCACAATGACGATCCGGCCCAGCCTCTGGTCCACCTCGATGCCGAGGTAGTAGCTCAGTAGCCCCAGATCGCTCATCTTGAAGAGCGCCATCATCTCCTTCTTGAACTCAACGATCGCCGCCGTGGACGCTCCGGTGATGATCAAGTCGTCCACGTACACCCCCACCGGGAGCCGACCGCCGTGGCCAGCGCGCGTGTACACTGCATGCTCGGATGGGCATTTCTCGAAGCCGAGAGCGTTGAGGCTGCTGTCGAGCTTCGTGTACCACGTCCTTGGTGCCTGACGTAGTCCATAGAGCGCTTTGTGCAGTCGGAGCACCTTGCTCGTCGCACCGGCGTGCTCGAATCTGGGGGGCTGCACCACATACACCTCCTCCTCAAGTTCGCCATTGAGGAAGGCCGATTTGACGTCCAGGTGGTGCACCTCCCACCCCTCCTGTGCGGCTGCGGCGAGCAACACACGCACGGAATCGAGGCGGGCCACCGGGGCGAAGACTTCTTCAGAATCGATGCTGGCGCGCTGCACAAAACCCTTCGCCACCAGGCGGGCCTTGTGTTTGATCACCTCGCCGGCGGCGTTCCTTTTCTCCTTGAAGACCCATTTCAGGCCGATCGGTCGGTGACCGGCAGGCAGATCGCAGAGAGACCAGGTCTCATTAGACTCAATGCACGCCATCTCTTCGATCATCGCTGCTTGCCACGCCGCATGGGGCTCTGCTTCTGCGAACGTTGCCGGCTCCCCCTCAGGTAGCAGGAGCAGATGCTCCGTCCTCCCGCCTTGTGTTGCGCCAGGGTCGAGCACATCGTCCAGGCGGCAAAAGCGATGGACGGCGTCGGGGTCGTCTGCGTCGTCGAACATGTCCGCGTCATGAGGCGGCGGCGTTGCGAACTGCACATCCTGCCAGACTGGAGTGGCAGGGGACACGCCACCTGCTGCTGGCGAGTTCTCTGTCCCGGCATTAGAAAGGGAGCGTGGCGATGTAGGCGTGCTCGATCCAGCCCCCCGCTGGTAGGTTCGGGTGACGGTGGAGCAGGGGTTCTCGCCGGCGTGACCGCGTCCACGAGAGGTCCACCATATGCCGAAAAGTCGATGACGAAGGAGCCGCCTGCGCCCGCCGTCTCGTTGCTCCAGTCCCAGCTCGTGCTCTCATCAAACACGATGTCGTGGGACACGTGCACCCAACGCGTCGCCGGGTCGTACACCCTGTACGCCTTGGAGCCGGGCTCGTACCCGATGAGCACCATGGGAGTGCTCCGATCATCCAGCTTCTTGAGAAGGGGGCGCGCGCTCTTGACGTGCGCCACACACCCGAAGACGCGCAGGTGGCTCACCTCCGGCTTCCTGCCGAGCCAGGCCTCGTATGGGGTCGCTCCGTCCATGCTGCGCCTGAACACTCGGTTCAGGAGGTAGACGGCCGTGGTCACCGCCTCTCCCCAGAAGTAGTCCGGCATGCCCTTGGCCTTCATCTTGCTCCATGCCATGCCCACCACCGTCTGGTTGCGCCTCTCGACCACGCCGTTCTGCTGCGGTGAGTAAGGCGCAGTCAGGTGGCGCTGGACTCCGGTGGACGCGAAGTGCTTCGCCAGCACTGTGGACGTGAACTCTCCATCGCGGTCCGTCCGCAGTGTGCCCAGCTTACGCCGTGCCTCCGTCTCAGCACGCGCCTAGAATTCCTTGATCGCCGCAGCGGCCTTGTCTTTGCTTGTCAGCAGGGTGAGCCACATGTAGCGGCTGTGGTCGTCCACGAGGAGCAGGAAGTAGCACCGTCCTCCAGGTGTCACTGGCGAGATCACCCCGCAGAGGTCCGCGTGGACGAGGTCGAGCGGTGCCTCTGCTCTGTACTTGGCCGTCTGGGGAAACGGCGCCCGGCGCTGCTTGCCGGTGAGGCACGCTTGGCAGAGCTCTCCAGAGTGCTCAATGACTGGCAGCCCTCGCACCATTCCTCCCCGCGCCATCCTCTGCAGAGTGTCGATGTGCAGGTGGCCGAAGCGGGCGTGCCAGCGCCATGACACGCTGTCCGTGCGCGCACCGAGACAGACTGGGCGCACGGGGTGAATGTGCAATTTGTACAGGCGATTTGGAGATCGCTTTACCTTGACAATTAGAGCGCCGCGACGGTCGTGGACGGAGAGGACGCCGTGGTGGACGTTGATGTCGCAGCCGTTCTCGTCGAGCTGTCCGAGGCTCACCATGCTGCTCTTGAGCCTGGGGATGTAGTACACGTCCATGAGGGCGCATTGCGCTCCCCCGTCAATGGTGAACGCAACGGTGCCGCGTCCTTCGATCTGGACCACCGACCCGCCTCCGAACCGCACGGATTCATGATCGCGTTTTCGAGCTCGGTGAAGGCCGTGCGGTCGCCAGTCATGTGGTTGGACACGCCAGTGTCCAGGTACCACACCGGGTCCGGGGCGGCGTCCCCTGCGGCTGGAGCGATGCTGGACTGCTCCTTGTTGAGGAAGACAACGGCCTGCGGTGGGTCGTGACGACCATCGGCCGGCGACCCTGTCTGGATCGGGTGCACGAGCTCGACCACCTCGGCGAACAACATCTGAGGATCATCCTCTTCGTCGGCTTGGGCGAGGAGGGCCTCCTTCTCCCTCTTCTTCTTCCTGCATTCGCGGGCCCAGTGGCCCTTGATGCCGCAGTAGCGGCACTTTTCCTTGTCACCAGCGCTCTTGTTGGGGTAGTCATCACCGCGTCTGCCGCCGCGTCCGTCTCCTCGGCAGCCGCCGCGGCCATGGCCACCGCCCTTACGACGATTGTTGCTGCCGCCTGGAGGAGGGCCCTGATCGCCGAAGTGCAGGCGGGCCTGCCTCTCCTCCCAGGTGAGGAGCAAGCGGCCGCCCTGACTGCGGCCACCGCTTTGCGTGTCATCGAGGTGTTCTTGCACGACGCGCAGCCTGCCGGTGACCTCGTCCAGGGAGAGCGTGCTGATGTCCAGCAGCGTCTCGATCGCGATCGCCACCTGCGCGTACTGTTGCGGCACGACAAGAAGAAACTTGGAAACTACCTTAGATTCCTCCAGGGTGTCCCTGAGCGCGATTCCGGAAAGACGGAGGGAAAAGTCGTCGATGGTTTCTCCGTCGTGGAAGGCGATGCTCTCGAAGTCGCGCCGGAGCTTCTATGCGTTGGCCTCGCGCACCCGCGTGGCGCCGAGGCGTTGCGTGGCGATGGCATCCCACACCTCCTTGGCGTTCTTCTTCTCTCCCACGGCGAGCAGCACATCTGTGGGCAGACCACGGAGGATGACGCTCATGGCGTTGCGCTCGTCGTGGTAGGGGGCGTCGCCGTGCGACACAGCCCTCCACCAGCCGTGGGCCTGAAGATACACATTCTCAGCAGCGACCACTCAGGGTAGTTGGTGCGCGTCAGCATTGGGAGCGCGCTGCTGGACGGCGCCGGCTGCACCACCTGCTGCACCACTATGTCCCTGCACGACTGCTCTCTGCCACTCGTCGATGACCTCGACATGGCTCTGATGCCACTTGTTCCCCTCGAAGCACTCTGAATCAACTCACGAGAGAGAGGTTTTGCGCAGCAAACTTGCATGCTGCTTTTCTGCTTCTTCTTCCTTTTATTTCTGAACTTAACAAGATCATGCCACGGCTCTGGCACTCCTACCAGATCGTGCCATCCCACGATCGAGCACTCAGTCCACGACCTCCCTACAATTGCTCCACGGATCGCACAAGCTGCGTCTCGCGGAGGCTACTACAACCTGACGGGAAAATCTAACTGAATCGCTAACTGAAAAACTACTACGGTGCAAAGTCTGAAACCTGAAACTTGTCATGCTAGGTAAACTAGCTTATTGTGCAACAATGGCAATAATGGTCGAAGATTGGCATTGGCGATTGTGATGATGTGTAGTGATTAGTCTGGCGAGTTTGGCCTTAGCTGTCTTATTTAGTGTCATGTATGTTATTTCAGTGAATTTGGCTGTGGGTTGCTGAGCGTCAGTGTTCAAATTATCTGTAATGATCTTCTATACAATGGAAGTGAATGTGCTTACCTAAGTTGTTGTGGATTCACAAAGTGCATTTGTTGTTTATGAATTCAAGTGTAGTTGCATGATCTGTACCGAGAGGAACATGTAGCAGCAATCTGTGCACACATCTGACTGAATTTGGGAATATTTTGACAGTATTTTACTAAATTCTGAAAACTAAGACAAACAAAGCATTCCTCTCTCCTGACCCTTCTCGGTCTTGGGGCTTTGACATCTTGGGCCCTTTCCCCGTGCTACCAGAGGCTTTGAGTTCTTATATGTTGCCATCGACAAGTTCACAAAGTGGCTTGAACTGGAGCCAGCGAGGAAGGTAACATCACAGTCAGCCATCAAGTTCTTCAAGGGGTTGGTTTGCCATTTTGGAATTCCTAACCGAGTTATCACCAGCAATGGCACACAGTTCACGAGCCGCGCCTTCATGCAGTACATCCAAAGCCTTGGGAGCAAGGTTTGATTTGCCTCAGTTGCTCACCCAAGATGCAACGGGCAGGCAGAACAGACAAATGCTGAAGTGCTGCGGGGTCTCAGCACCAAGACTTTCGACAGGTCGCACAAATGTGGAAGGCACTGGGTTGATGACTTGCCGGTAGTTCTTTGGTCATTCAGGACGACACCAAATCGATCTACTAGTCAGACACCCTTCTCCCTTGTTTATGGTGCAGAAGCAGTGCTCCCCACGGAACTCGTATACGAGTCACCTCGAGTGCTTGCCTATGATGAGGCAGAGCAAGAGCAACTACGACAAGATGATGTTGCTTCTTGAGGAAGATCGTCTTCGGGCGGCTGTGCGAGATGCATGCTACCAGCAAGCTTTGCGCCGCTATCATAGCCACAAAGTTCATGCCTGGAGCTTTGAGAAAGGCAACCTTGTTCTTCGGCGCGTTCAGTCTGCCAAGGGATCAAACAAGTTGACGCCGAAGTGGGAACGCCCTTATCGGGTAGTGCGAGTCAACAGACCTGGTGCAGTCTGTTTGGAGACCGAAGATGGTATCCGAATACATAACTCATGGAATACCGAGCATCTTCGCAAGTTCTACCCATAAGGCGCAGTTGCCGGGCCATGTTCCCGGCAGCCCCTTTTGTACAAGCTTTTTCTCCAAGACTTGTAAACCTTTGTCGAAAGCCAGGCACAGACCCTGTGCCTATGTGAATAAAGCTAAGTGTTCCACAACTTATCGTCATATTTACTTATATATTTGTGCATGATATGTTGCAATTACATCTTGGTTGTATGAAAATTATTAACGAACCGCCAAGGTTCCCAACCTACTCCTTTCTCTCCTTTTTTTTCTTGATCGACAAAGAAATTCCTTGCGTGCATGTTTCCCAGGGGGAGAAGTGGTTTGGTGGGCATTGGCGCCGGAGTTCATTTCATACGGCAAGAAGTACAAGAAGAAAGCTAAGTTGGAAAAAATTTCAAATTTTTCTTTGATTGTGTCCTAGTTCCCTTTGTTTGGCTCTGTGTTTGTATGAGAAACCTGCACGCGAAGGATTCTTGTCGGGACCGTTCTCGCTCTGTTCTTGCCTCGAGTCCGCTCGGCAAAGACTCGTGCAGCTGTGTTGGGATGAGCAAGATACCTTGTCGGGTAGCAGCATCGCCAGCAGGCTGCTAAAGACCTGTTCCTCAAAGCGCTCATGGCAAGAGCATGCACCAGCAAGTGTCAGGAACGCGTAGGGTGAGAAATCAATATTATACATAGACACTAGCAAACGAAGGGGGCGGCAAACATTCAATTGAGCATTATAAATGGCATATATTCATTAAAAAGATGCTCAATAACGTTTTTCCTAGCCCTTCTTCTCAGGCTTTACATCAAGTGCAAGGAGAGCGAAAAGGGCGCCTAGGCAAGAGCTGGCTTACCCCCGGCAAGCCAGACGATGGTGTTGCCGGTGTTCGGCTGGAGTCCGAGCCATCATCTTGACGCTCGGGGACTCGCTTTCGTCACATCCACCATTGGGAGCCTAGGCGGGGTATGCCAGATGATGGTGTTGCCGGCGTTCAGCTGGAGTCCGAGTCACCGTCTTCAACCTTGATGCTCAGGGACTCGCCGTCGTCGTATTCACCATCGTCCGTCTTCACTGTTGCTCGAGCTCTCCACGCGACACCCCATGCAGGCCCATGGAGCGTCAAAGAACTTCATAGCAAGCATGTCTGATTCAACTAACTTGAAGTGGAGAAGGTGCCCCTGCCCCAGATAACGTGAACGAGCAAAGGATTTCCACCCGCACGTGAAGTACATGATGTCGTTGCCAGAAAACTCAACGTTCACCCAAACGGGGCCATTACAACAGTCGTCTACGCGCAGCCACAACCCACGCGACTGGTCGATTTCCATCAACCTGGTGAAAGGACAAGGGAGCCGCAGCACACAGCCAGTCGTGCAGCTCCAAGACGAAATCAAGTGACGTGTCCTCCATATGGCCGTCTGTTGACAGTGGAGTGGCCGGAGGCAAGACGAGAGCGCCCCGCTGTGGCCACCCCGGGCCACGAGCAACGTGCTTCCCAGCTCCGAGCGGCGACCCCTCCTCGAGCACTGGATCCATCCTCTGCAGCTGCAGCCAGAGTGGCGGTGTCAAGCTGAGAAGAAGTCCTCATGGCGGTGGCGGAAACACGAGCTCGGTCTCTCCCCCTCGCCATGGAGGCGACAGATGTGAGGAACAAAAGAAGAAGAAAGCAGCAGTTGCTAGGAGATCGGAACGGGAAGGAAGTGTGAGGGAGTCTTGGACTAGGGGGTGTCCGGATAGCCGAACTATCATCACGGCCGGACTCCAAGACTATGAAGATACAAGATTGAAGACTTCGTCCCGTGTCCGGATGGGACTTTCCTTGGCGTGGAAGGCAAGCTTGGCGATACGGATATGTAGATCTCCTACCATTGTAACCGACTCTATGTAATCCTAACCTATCCGGTGTCTATATAAACCGGAGGGTTTTAGTCCGTGGGGACGAACAACAATCATACCATAGGCTAGCTTCTAGGGTTTAGCCTCCTTGATCTCGTGGTAGATCTACTCTTGTACTACCCATATCATCAATATTAATCAAGCAGGAGTAGGGTATTACCTCCATCGAGAGGGCCCGAAACTGGGTAAAAACATCGTGTCCCTTGTCTCCTATTACCATCCGCCTAGACGCACAGTTCAGGACCCTCTACCCGAGATCCGCCGGTTTTGACACCGACAAAGTGGATGAGCATCGCTTCCCGTATCCCCCTCTTTATAGGGGGAGGCACGGGGGCTGGCTCTCCACCATCTCAAGGGCGACCGCCCCGTTCCACCAATTCTGCACCCTGCATTTATGGTAGACGCATTTCTCCAGCAACCGCCCATTAGCACCAATCCGACGCTCTGGCTCCCTTGCTTAGAGCACCATCACCATCATCGCCCCTCTTCGCCAATCCTGTTGGGGAACGCAGTAATTTAAAAAAAAATCCTACGATCACGCAAGATCTATCTAGGTGATGCATAGCAATGAGCGGGAGAGTGTGTCCACGTACCCTCGTAGACCAAAAGCGGAAGCGTTATATCAACGCGGTTGATGTAGTCGTACGTCTTCACGATCCGACCGGTCCTAGCACCGAACGTACGATATCTCTATGATCAGCACCCGTTCATCTCGATGACGTCCCTCGCACTCTTGATCCAGTTGAGGCCGAGGGAGAGTTCCGCCAGCACGAGGCGTGGCGACGGTGATGATGAAGTTACCGGCGCAGGGCTTCGCCTATGCACTACGACGATATGACCAAGGTGTGTAACTGTGTAGGGGGGCACCACACACGTCTAAGAGATTGTCTGTTGTGCTTTGGGGTGCCCCCTGGCCACGTATATAAACGAGGGAGGAGGAGGAGGCCGGCCTAGGAGGGGTGCACCTATAGGGGGAGTCCAACTAGGATTCCCAATCCTAGTTGGAGTCCCCTTCCTTTTCCAAGAGGGGAGAGAGGGAAGGAGTAGGAGAGGGAGAAGGAAAGAGAGGGGGGCGCCCCCTCCCTAGTCCAATTCAGACTTGCCATAGGGGGGCACACGACCACCCCTTGAGGTCCTTCTCTCCTTTCCCGTATGGCCCAATAAGGCCTACTACTTCCCCCGGCGAATTGTCGTAACTCTCCGGTACTCCGAAAAATACCTGAATCACTCGGAACCTTTCCGATGTCCGAATATAGCCTTCCAATATATCGATCTATATGTCTCGACCATTTCGAGACTCCTCGTCATGTCCGTGATCTCATTCAGGACTCCGAACAACCTTTGGTACATCAAATCACATAACTCATAATACAGATCGTCATCGAACATTAAGCGTGCGGATCCTACGGGTTCGAGAACTATGTAGACATGACCGAGGCACATCTCCGGTCAATAACCAATAGCGGAAACTGGATGCTCATATTGGCTCCTACATATTCTGCGAAGATCTTTATCGCTCAAACCGCATAACAACATACGTTGTTCCCTTTGTCATCGGTATGTTACTTGCCCGAGATTCGATCATCGGTATCATCATACCTAGTTCAATCTCGTTACTGGCAAGTCTCTTTACTTGTTCCGTAATGCATCATCCCGCAACTAACTCATTAGTCACATTGCTTGCAAGGCTTATAGTGATGTGCATTACCGAGAGGGCCTAGAGATAACTCTCCGATACACGGAGTGACAAATCCTAATCTTGATCTATGCCAACCCAACAACCACCTTTGGAGACACCTGTAGAGCATCTTTAAAATCACCCAGTTACGTGATGTTTGATAGCACACAAGTTGTGCCTCCGGTATTCGGGAGTTGCATAATCTCATAGTCAGAGGAACATGTATAAGTCGTGAAGAAAGCAATAGCAATAAAACTAAACGATCACTATGCGAAGCTAACGGATGGGTCTTGTCCATCACATCATTCTTCTAATGATGTGATCTCGTTATCAAATGACAACACATGTCTTTGGTCAGGAAACATGACCATCTTTGATAAACAAGCTAGTCAAGTAGAGGCATACTAGGGACACTCTGTTTAGTCTATGTATTCACACATGTACTAAGTTTCCGGTTAATGCAATTCTTGCATGAATAATAACATTTATCATGATATAAGGAAATATAAATAACAACTTTATTATTGCCTCTAGGGCTTATTTCCTTCAGTCTCCCACTTGCACTAGAGTCAATAATCTAGTTCACATCGTCATGTGATTTAATACCAATAGTTCACATTGTCATGTGATTTAACACTCTATAGTTCACATCGCCATGTGACCAATACCCAAAGAGTTTACTAGAGTCAATAATCTAGTTCACATCGCCATGTGATTAACACCCAAAGAGCACTAAGGTGTGATCATGTTTTGCTTGTGAGAGAGGTTTAGTCAATGGGTCTGCCACATTCAGATCCGTATGTATTTTGAAAATTTCTATGTCTACAATGCTCTGCATGGAGCTACTCTAGCGAAATGCTCCCTGCTACCTCTTGAGCATGCATTGGTTTTCCCTTGAAGAGGAAAGGGTGATGCAGCAAAGTAGCATAAGTATTTCCCTCAATTTTTGAGAACCAAGGTATCAATCTAGTAGGAGGATACACGCAAGTCGCCTCGTACCTACACAAACAAATAAGAACCTTGCAACCAACGCGATAAAGGGGTTGTAAATCTCTTCACGACCACTTGCAAAAGTGAGATATGATAGAGATAATAAGATACATATTTTTGGTATTTTTATGATATAGATTGGAAAGTAAAGATTGCAAAATAAAATAGATCGGAAACTTATATGATGGAAAATAGACCCGTGAGCCATAGGTTTCACTAGTGGCTTCTCTCAAGATAGCATAATTTATGGTGGGTGAACAAATTACTGTCGAGCAATTGATAAAAAAGCGCATAGTTATGAGAATATCTAGGCATGATCATATATATAGGCATCATGTCCTTGTCAAGTAGACTGAAACGATTCTGCATCTACTACTATTACTCCACACATCGACCGCTATCCAGCATGCATCTAGAGTATTAAGTTCATAAGAACAGAGTAACGCATTAGGCAAGATGACATGATGTAGAGGGATAAACTCAAGCAATATGATATAAACCCCATCTTTTATCCTCGATGGCAACAATACAATATGTGCCTTGCTACCCCTCATCACTTTGGGAAAGGACACCGCAAGATTGAACCCAAAGCTATGCACTTCTCCCATTGCAAGAAAGATCAATCTAGTAGGACAAACCAAACTGATAATTCGAAGAGACTTGCAAAGATATCAAATCATACATATAAGAATTTAGAGAAGAACCAAATATTGTTCATAGATAATCTTGATCATAAACCCACAATTCATCGGATCTCGACAAACACACCGCAAAAAGAATTACATCGAATATATTTCCAAGAGAATCGAGGAGAACTTTGTATTGAGATCCAAAGAGAGAGAAGAAGCCATCTAGCTAATAATTATGGACCCTAAGGTCTGTGGTAAACTACTCACACATCATCAGAGAGGCTATGGTGTTGATGTAGAAGCCCTTCAGAATGTCGATTCCCCCTCGGTGGAGGCGCGGAAAAAGGCGCCAAGATGGGATCTCACGGGTACAGAAGGTTGCGGCGGTGGAAATAGGGTTTCGTGGTGCTCTCGGATGTTTTTGGGGTATATGAGTATATATAGGTGAAAGAAGTAGGTCGGTGGAGCCACGAGGGGCCCACAAGGGTGGGGGGCGCGCATCCCTGCCTCGTGGCCGCCTCGTTGCTTCCTTGACGTCCACTCCAAGTCTCCTGGATCATGTTTGTTCCAAAAATAACTCTCCCGAAGGTTTCATTCAGTTTGGATTCCGTTTGATATTCCTTTTCTGCGAAACACTGAAATAGGCAAAAAACAACAATTTGCACTAGGCCTTTGGTTTGTAGGTTAGTCCCAAAAATAATACAAAAGTGTATAATAAAGCCCATTAAACATCCAAAACAGATAATATAATAGCATAGAACAATCACAAATTATAGATACGTTGGAGACGTATCACTCCCACTTTCAATATGTATCCAGATCGAGACTCAGAGTCATCCAGATCGGTGTCAAAGCTTGCATCAACGTAACTCTTTACGACGAACTCTTTATCACCTCCATAACCGAGAAATATTTCCTTAGTCCTCTAAGGATAATTTTGACCAATGTCCAGTGATCTACTCCTAGATCACTATTGTACTCCCTTGCCAAACTCAGGGCAGGGTATACAATAGATCTGGTATACAACGTGGCATAATTTATAGAACCTATGGCTGAGGCATAGGGAATAACTTTCATTCTCTTTCTATTTTCTGCCGTGGTCGGGTTTTGAGTCTTACTCAACTTTACACCTTGCAATATAGACAAGAACTCCTTCTTTGACTGTTCCATTTTGAACTACTTCAAAATCTTGTCACGGTATGTACTCATTGAAATATCTTATCAAGCATCTTGATCTATCTCTATAGATCTTGATGCCCAATATTTAAGCAGCTTCACCGAGGTCTTTCTTTGAAAAACTCCTTTCAAACACTCCTTTATGCTTTCCAGAAAATTGTACATCATTTCCGATCAACAATATGTCATTCACATATACTTATCAGAAAGCCTGTAGTGCTCCCACTCACTTTCTTGTAAATACGGGCTTCACCGCAAGTCTGTATAAAACTATATACTTTGATCAACTCATCAAAGCGTATATTCCAACTCCGAGATGCTTGCACCAGTCCATAGATGGATTGCTGGAGCTTGCACATTTCGTTAGCACCTTTAGGATTGACAAAACCTTCTGGTTGCATCATATACAACTCTTCTTTAATAAATCCATTAAGGAATGTAGTTTTGATATCCATTTGCCGGATTTCATAAAATGCGACAATTTCTAACATGATTCGGACACACTTAAGCATCGATACGAGTGAGAAAATCTCATCGTAGTCAACACCTTCAACTTGTCGAAAACCTTTTGCAACAATTCGAGCTTTGTAGATAGTAACACTACTATCAACGTCCGTCTTCCTCTTGACGATCCATTTATTCTCAATGGCTTGCCGATCATCGGCAAGTCCACCAAAGTCCACGCTTTGTTCTTATACATGGATCCCATCTCAGATTTCATGGCCTCAAGCCATTTTGCGGAATCTGGGCTCATCATCGCTTCCTCATAGTTCGTAGGTTCGTCATGGTCAAGTAACATGACCTAAAAAAAATAGGATTACGGTACTACTTTGGTGCGGATCTTACTCTGCTTGACCTACGAGGTTCGGTAGTAACTTGATCTAAAGTTTCATGATTATCATCATTAACTTCCTCACTAATTGGTGTAGACATCACTTGAACTGATTTCTGTAATGAACAATTTTCCAATTCGAGAGAAGGTTCAACTACCTCAATAAGTTCTACTTTCCTCCCACTCACTTCTTTCGAGAGAAATCCTTCTCTAGAAAGGATCCATTCTTAGCAACGAATATCTTGCCTTTGGATCTGTGATAGAAGGTGTACCCAACAGTCTCCTTTGGGTATCCTATGAAGACACATTTCTACGATTTGGGTTCGAGCTTATCAGGTTGAAGATTTTGCACATAAGCATCTCAGCCCCAAACTTTAAGAAACGACAACTTGGGTTTCTTGCTAAACCACAGTTCATATGGTGTCATCTCAACGGATTTAGATGGTGACATATTTAACGTGAAAGCAGCTGTCTCTAATGCATATCCCTAAAACGATAGTGATAAATTGGTAAGAGACACCAAAAATCACACTATATCTAATAAAGTACGGTTATGACGTTCGGACACACCATTACGCTGTGGTGTTCCAGGTGGCATGAGTTGTGAAATTATTTCACATTGTTTTAAATGAAGGCCAAACTCGTAACTCAAATATTTGTCTCCGCGATCAGATCGTAGAAACATTATTTTCTTGTTACGATGATTCTTCACTTCACTCTGAATATTTTTGAACTTTTCAAAATGTTTCAGACTTGTGTTTCATAAACTAGATATACCCATATCTGCTCAAATCATGTGTGAAGGTCAGAAAATAATGATAACTGCCGCGAGCCTCAACACTCATCGGACCGCATACATTGGTATGTATTATTTCCAATAAGTCTGTAACTCATTCCATTGTTCCGAAGAACGGAATTTTGGTCATCTTGCCCATGAGGCATGGTTCGCAAGCATCAAATGTTTCATAATCAAGTGATTCCAAAAGACCATCTACATGGAGTTTCTTCGAGCGCTTTACACCAATATGACCTAAACTGCAGTGCCACAAATATGTTGCACTATCGTTATCAACTTTGCATCTTTTGGCATCAATATTATGAATATGTGTATCATTACGATCGAGATTCAATAAACCATTTACATTGGATGTATGACCATAGAAGGTTTTATTCATGAAACAGAACAACAATTATTCTTTGACTTAAATGAATAACTATATCGCAATAAACATGATCAAATCATATTCATGCTCAACACAAACTACAAATAACATTTATTTAGGTTCAACACTAATCCCGAAGGTAGAGGGAGTGTGTCGGTGTCAAAACCGGCGGATCTCGGGTAGGGGGTCCCGAACTGTGCGTCTAGGATAGATGGTAACAGGAGACTGGGGACACGATGTTTACCCAGGTTCGGGCCCTCTCTATGGAGGTAATACCCTACTTCCTGCTTGATTGATCTTGATTAATATGAGTGTTACAAGAGTTGATCTACCATGAGATCATAATGGCTAAACCCTAGAAGCCTAGCCTATGTGTATATGGTAATGAATGTGTCCTATCCTGACTATGCTCTCCGGTTTATATAGACACCAGAGAGATCTAGGGTTACATGGAGTCGGTTACATAAGAAGGAATCTTCATAGTTGGTCGCCTAGCTTGCCTTCCACGGCAAGGAAAGTCCAATCCGCACACGGATATAGTCTTCGGTCTTCGTATCTTCACGGCCCATCAGTCCGGCCCATAGATATCAGGCCGGACGCCCGAGGACCCCTTAATCCGGAACTTCCTCAGTAGCCCCCGAACCAGTCTTCAATAGCGATGTGTTCGGCACACATATTTTCTTCGGCATTGCAAGGCGGGTTCCTCCTTCGATGATCTCCAAGTAATGTATCCGGCCATTGATCCAATGTCGTCTCCTTAGCTTCTGCGCGTTTTAAGTAATATTCGTTCTCCACGTGTCGAGCGAATGTGAAAAGTCAGGGTATTTTTGCGAATAAAAGCCCGTCTATGCAAGGAAGAGCGCCTATTTAAAGAGATTGGATCCTAGATCCGTTTAGCGCCACGCAGAAGAAATCCCCAGAGACTACTTGGGAGAGACCATTCTAGCTTGGCCAATGTTCCCAGCTCCTCCGCTCGTCCCGGCCCAGAGAAAGGCGAGTGGGAGAGGTGTTCTATGTCTCATAGACAATTAACGAAGTTGCAAACGCCAGGGATTCCTTCCCCCTGCAGATCTAGTCCCTGTTCGGACGGGGCTAGCTTCCTTCAATGAGGGGACTCAGGCAGAGGATTTCCCCAATCCGTTTGGGGGAGAGCGAGTGTATTTTGTCCCCTTCCTGCTAAGAGGCGTTGGATTTCCAATCCATCCGTTCCTCCGAGGGCTTCTAGAGTACTATGGCCTCCAGCTGCACAACTTCACTCCGGTCTCTATTCTGCACATCGCAGGTTGTCTCTTTGTGTGAAGTATTCCTGGGCGTCGATGCTCATTTCGAGTTGTGGAGGAAGTTGTTCTGTCTCGTCCTGTGCAATCACGAAGGTTCAATATTTGAGGTGGGCAGAGCCGAAGTGTGGTGCGTCACTGATACCGGATATCCATTCGGCACACCAAGGAAGGCACTAGATGGATGGCCCTCCGAATGGTTCTATATTGAGGACGTCCCGCTTCTCGACCCGGTTCGAAAGGGTCTTCCGGAAATTGCGGGCGTCCCGCTGAAGAAACGCCACAGTTGGCGTCCCCGGAGTCTTGAAGAAGAAGACAGCATAGAGGTTCGTCAGCTGATGAGCAAGAAAAAAGAGCTCGCTCAGTCCGGGCTCACAGTAATCGAGGTTATGGCGATCTCCATAGCGCGAGGGGTTCAGCCGCTTCAACACAGACGGCTTCCCATGTGGCACTACAATGGGGAGGATGACGCCTCTCGCTATGGCCGGAAAGGTCCGGATACCCCTGCCGCTTTGGCTAAGATATTAGCCGAACTGTTCAAAGGGGAGGAAAAAGAATTTCTTCGCATCAAGCTCAGAGACGGGTACTCTATGTATAACCCTCCCAGTTGGGTAAGGCCCAACCCCTCTATTTTTACTCCTTACATCTCCAAATTGCCTTTGATAAATTTCTAGTTTGTTTGCTTATGACAGCACTGGCGAAAGGTCACCGAGGGATTTTATAGTCCCGCCCACGTGGGAGGACCACAACCGGGAGCTTGATCCCGGGTTTGAAGAGGATCCGAATATATTAGTGGTGCTCTCGGAGGGGGTGTTTTACTAGATGAGCTATGATGGCACAGAAGTGGCCATCACCGCCGACTACCCCGGTATTCTTCATGCTTCACAGGTAAGTAAACAAGAAACACCTCCTTTGAAAGGGTGCTCGTACTGTTCCTCCCCCACCGCATTGTCGCGCGTTTTACAGGGGAGGCGTTTGACGATATCGAGGAAATCGGTTCCTGCGCCGGGCATGCCTTCGAAGAGGAGGGCCGGTGAAGGCACCACCGGGCCCTCGTCGAGGAGGTACAGATAAATATATTTTTCAGTGGCCATGTCCAACTGTGACCTATGTGCTTGTTTGATTATAGGAAAATGGTTCGCCGAACTGTGTCCGGGGGTCCGTCCGGCCGCGCTCCCAACAACCAATATTTAGATCCAATCAGGGAGACGGGAGCCGATGTAGGAACAAGGCCGGACTGCCCTTCGGCCGAGGGTTCGGACAATATGTCTGTTACCAACTCGGAAGTAGAGAGCACCATGAATCATCGGCGCTGGAGAGCTGTTTTACGAGACCCGAAGTTCTCGGACGAGGCATCTAATGCCTTTAGCTCGGGCGGCGCATACATTCGAGCTGCTCGAGACGGGCTTAGAAAATCCACGAGGCAATATCTGACAGATGTGCAGGTAAGTTTTCTTTGTCAAAAAAGGATAGCCATATACCCGTAGCCCCCGGGACTGAAAGCAGTTGGTACAACTGATTTAAGGACCATTGTATGACCAGGTTCTTACAGAGAAGAACAACCTGCTGACCCAAGAGCTGGAACAATGTCGGGCGCAGCTAAATGCTGCTACCGCCGAACTGGAAAAGTCCAAAAAGGCGTCGCCTGGTAATTTTCCCCTCCATCAAGAAAATATAATCATATGCCATTAATGCTAACAGTCCTGCCTATATCATGACATGATTGTCAGAGGAACTCAAAGAGGCGCTGGAAGTCACGCAAGCGAATGAACAAGAAGCCAAGAGGCTACATGCTACGGGCGAACGTGTGCTGAAGCATGCCATTGTTAAGAAAAACCAGCTCCAGGATTGCAAAACCCAGCTAGGCGAAGAGTTGAAGGATGTGTAGGCCCAGCTAGCTGATTCCATGAAGGAGAACAAGAAGCTGCGGGGCGGCATATTCAGTATGTGTCCGAACTATTGTTAAAGTAGTTCGGAGATAGATAGAATTGATATAATTAAGATTGCAGGTATATTGAGAGGACGTCATGAAGAGGAGTTGTCTGGATCAGCTGATGATCTGCTGCAAAGACTGTCGCAGGTGCACGAGCATGCTCGGCTGGCCATGCGGAGCGTTGCCAAGGCCTTATGGCAATCCACCTCCCCTATAGGAAGTATGGAGGAGCTCGTAGAGCTGTTCAAAGGAGCGCGGCGGCGTATCCGATTATGGAAGACATCGGCCTGTCGAGAGGGTGCGCGAGAAGCTTGGGTCATGGTGAAAACTCGATATACCAAGCTTGATCCTAATCACATGGTGAGGGAGTCCTGGATTAGGGGGTCTCCGGACAGCCGGACTATATCCTTTGGCCGGACTGTTGGACTATGAAGATACGAGATTGAAGACTTCGTCCCGTGTCCGGATGGGACTCTCCTTGGCGTGGAAGGCAAGCTTGGCAATACGGATATGTAGATCTCCACCCATTGTAACCGACTCTGTGTAACCCTAGCCCCCTCCGGTGTCTATATTAACCGGAGGGTTTAGTCCATAGGACAACAAAAATCATACCATAGGCTAGCTTCTAGGGTTTAGCCTCCGATCTCGTGGTAGATCAACTCTTGTAATACTCATATCATCAAGATCAATCAAGCAGGAAGTAGGGTATTACCTCCATCGAGAGGGCCCGGACCTGGGTAAACATTGTGTCCCCCGCCTCCTGTTACCATCTGCCTTAGTCGCACAAGTTCGGGACCCCCTACCCGAGATCCGCCGGTTTTGACACCGACATTGGTGCTTTCATTGAGAGTTCCACTGTGTATTCACCATAAGGCCTGATGGCTCCTCCGATCATCGGTAACGATGCGGTCCAGGGTGAGGTTTTCCTCCCCGGACAGATCTTCGTATTCAGCGGCTTCGCTCTGCGGGCTAACTCGCTTGGCCATCTGGAGCAGATCGAGAGCTACACCACTGGCCACCAGGTCAAGTTTGGGAGCCTGAATTACACTACCGAAATCCGCGGAGACTTGATCTGCGACGGATTCAAGCCCATGCCAGGTGCACCGCATGATCACGACGAGCATGATTTAGCTCTACCGTCGGATAGTGTTCGGGAGATCGCACTGGCAACTACTCCGGCCTTCAATCCGGAGCAAATTGCGCCATCCAAGGACGGGTGGATAGACCCCGCCATGGAGGCCGTACTCTCAGCGGCGATAGAGCCGGATACTGACTTCACCCCTCACGAGAGCCGTGATGCCGAACCACTGGATTCATCTCCGGCCACGGACTCCGAGCCGCCTGCGCCCGTGCCTATCGAATCCGATTGGGCGCCGATCATGGAGTTTACCTCCGCGGATATCTTTCAGCACTCGCCCTTCGGCGATGTGCTAAATTCATTAAGGTCTCTCTCCTTGTCAGGAGAACCTTGGCCGAACTATGTCCGGCTAGAATGGGATGCGGACGACGAAGAAATTCGCTGCCCACCCACCACCCACTTAGTAGCCACTGTCGACGATTTAACCGACATGCTCGACTTTGACTCCGAAGACATCGACGGTATGGATGACGATGAAGGAGAAGAACAGGAACCACCGCCCACGGGGCGCTGGACCGCCACCTCATCATACGATATATACATGGTGGATACCCCCAAAGAAGGCAATGGCGACAAGGCAGCGGAGGATGACCCTTCCAAAAGCAACCCACGCACCGATGTCAGCGGCGCCGCTCTAAGTCCCGCCATAGCAAAAGCAATGATGCCGACACAAGAGACAACAACACTCTAAATAGTGTCGAAGATGATGACAATTCCCTCCAGCTAGATTTAGAGCAGGAGGATGAACAAGCTAGCCCTCCAGAACAGGCAGCAGATGGAGAAACGGAGGATGACAATTACATGCCTCTCTCCGAAGACGAGGTGAGCCTCGGTGACGAAGAATTGATCATGCCTGAGGATCCCATCGAGCAGGAGCGCTTCAAGCGCCGGCTCATAGCCACGACAAATAGCCTGAAGAAAAAGCAACAACAGCTTCGAGCTGATCAAGATTTGCTAGCAGACAGATGGACCGAAGTCCTTGCGGCCAAGGAATACGAACTCGAACGCCCCTCCAAGAGTTATCCAAAGCGCAGGTTGCTACCTCAACTAGAGGAGGAAGCATTGAAACCTACATCTCCAGCGTATGATGCGGCTGACCGGCCACCGCGTGGCCGAGATAGAGAGGCATTTCATCCTGAAGTTCAGCCTGCACCCCGCCGCCTCTCAAACAAAAATACCAAGGCCCGGGGCAACACGCGGGACCTGCAAGATGAATTGGAAAGCAGGGCAAAACATGCAAGATCGATATATGGGTCATGGGGGCGCGCACCAACACATAACGATGATCGTCACGCCGGACACACCAAAAGTAAATCCGGCCGAGCCGAACATGGCAGACAAGACTCATGTGAACTGCGTCGTGATATAGCCCGGCACAGAGGCGCCGCACACCCCCTATGCTTCACTGATGAAGTTATGGATCACGAATTCCGCCGTAAATATCGAATCGTACGATGGCACAACAGACCCCGCGGTATGGATTGAGGATTTCCTCCTCCACATCCTCATGGCCCGCGGTGATGATCTACATGCCATCAAGTACCTCCCACTAAAACTCAAAGGACCAGCCCGGCATTGGCTGAATAGCTTGCCAGCAGATTCCGTCGGCAGTTGGGAGGATTTGGAAGATGGATTCCTTGACAACTTCCAGGGCACTTATGTGCGACCACCGGATGCTCTTAAGTCATATAACTCAGCAACCAGGGGAATCAACCAGGAAATTCTGGACCCGGTTCCTAACCAAGAAGAACCAAATAGTCGACTGTCCAGATGCAGAGGCCCTAGCGGCATTTAAGCATAATATCGATGACGAATGGCTTGCCCGGCACCTCGGCCAAGAGAAGCCAAAATCCATGGCAGCCCTCACGACACTTATGACCTGCTTTTGTGCGGGCAAAGACAGCTGGTTGGCTCGTAGTACCAATACAACAACAAACCACGACACAACAAACACAAGCACCGTAAATATGGTGAAAACACCGAAAATACGACAGTTAATGCCGGGTTCAGGGGCTCAAAGTCCTGTCAGCGGCAAGGGCCACTCAAAAATAAAAATCCGGGTCCATCCAGTCTGGACCGCATACTCGACCGCCAATGCCAAATTCATGGCACCTCAGAAATGCCAGCTACCCATACCAACAGAGAATTATGGGTCTTCAAACAAGCCGGCAGGGCAGGCGCCAAAAACAGGAAAGGGGGTCGCAAGGTGATGATGGCGACGAAGAGCCCAAATCACCGAACACGAGAGGGCAAAAGAAATTTCCCCCGCATATTCAATCGGTGAATGTGGTAAGTACCACCCAAATTACCAACTCGGACCGGACATGTATCCTTAGGAATGGCGTCTCAACGGAACTAGTCGTCCCACAATATAAACTTGGACCGGTCACCTTCAACCGCACAGACTGTCCGGTTAACGCCAATCAGGGCAATCCAGCCGCACTAGTCCTCGACCCAATAATAGATGGGTTCCACCTCACTCGAGTCCTTATGGACGGAGGCATCGGTCTAAATCTGCTTTACCAGGACACAGTGCACAAGATGGGCATCGATCATTCGGTGATCAAACCCACTAAAGCCACTTTCAAAGGCATTATACCAGGTGTGGAAGCCAGCTGTACAGGCTCCATTGCCCTGGAGGTAGTCTTCGAATCTCCGGAAAATTACCGCACCGAAGAGTTAATCTTCGAAATCGTCCCTTTCAGCAGTGATTATCAGGCACTGCTCGGACGGACCGCGTTCGCTCGATTCAGCGCGGTGCCGCACTATGCCTACCGTAAGCTCAAGATGCCCGGTCCACACGGCGTCATCACGATTAATGGCAAGGCCGAACCTTCCCTTGGCGCCAACAAGTATACAACTGCCCTAGCAGCAGAAGCAACGAGCGGCACCTTGCAGCCGAACCTCGAGTCGCCGTCCAGGCTTCCAGACACCATCAAGGGACTCCGAACTGCTTCGCGGAAGGATAGCCGTAGGCCAGGACATGCCGAACTCAGCGGCTCAACTGCCCCACGGCACATAAATATTCCTTACATTTCTTTCGCAGGTTCACCTTTGCGCCGACCAGGACAGGCTACACGGAGGCAGTTTGAACGCGTAAGGGAATCCTTAGACATTCCCCGCAGTGACCGTCCGGCTATATTACAGCTCCGCACTCAGCCCCTTTCCCATGGTCTCAGCAAGTTTCGTAATCATATTCCTTTTTATCATATTACTTGTACCCATACGCATAGACGTACTATTCAAATACAACATGTGGATTTATATGACGTTTACCTGCTGTTATTTCTTGTTGAAATCATTCTGTCAAGTGGCATCCGTACACAACGATATGCCTTAAAATATGCCAGGGGCTTCATTTTACCCATAACACGGCATTAAAGTCCGAACACCTTCATGGAAGCTCGGCACCCCGAACCTATAGCGTTATATGCATCAGCCCCGAATCATGTCTTGGGTCAATAGTTGGGTTTGCCCGGCTCCCATGTTTTGGTACCTTATGTTCCGCTATATCGGCTAAGATAGCACTGGGAGAACTACTGTCATTGTGTCCCGGTTCTTCCAGACGAGCACCTTAGTAGAGAAAGCCGAAAACTGACTGTCATGATACGGCGAGAGCTGGTCAGCTGTTCGAGAGGTCACAAAATCTTTAAAGATTTCTCCCGCATAATGCCATAACCAATGCAGCATGCGAGGGATCGGTTCTTCCTCCAATCAGGTGCTGATAGAGCCCCGAGTATGGTCTTCCGAACACCAGGGGCTGCGCCGACCATACTAAAGCTCCTATGGCTAAGTGAGAGTGATAGAGCCCTATAGTCCGATTGCCTGGTTCGTTGTGCTGAGCACCTCCTTCGAAGGACCCAAAACTTGGATAAAGAGTGCTCAGGTTTATCCCAAACACCCCCGTACTTCTTACGTGGGAGCAGAAGCCGACGACTGGCCAACTCTCAGGTTTAACATATAAAACAGCCGCACAGGAGGGTAACTTTTATATAACAGGCGACAAATAAACGACCTTGTTCAAACACTACAAAGGACAACATGATTGGCACTCATGGAAATATAATGTCCTTGCTGCATAGCCTCATTGCAAGGTAAGATCCCTTCCGGACACTCTCATAATATAATTCGGGCTTGCGGTGCTCCTTCCCCTTTGGCGGTCCTTCGGTCATCAGCTTTTCAGCATCCATCTTCCCCCAGTGCACCTTGGCACGGGCGAAGGCCATTCGCGCACCTTCTATGCAGACCGACCGCTTGATGACGTCAAGTCGAGGGCAAGCGCTCACGAGCCCGAAGTAGCTGCTCGGAATTGCCTCGGCAGGCCATAGCTGGATAACCAAATCTTTCATGGCTAGTCCCGCCACCTTATGCATTTCGACCAGCTATTTCAGCTGATCGGTAAAAGGCACCGGATAATTCGGTGCCAAATACTGCGCCTAGAAGAGCTTATCTGCAGTTTCCCTTTCTTCGGCTCGGTAGAATTGAGTGGCATCTGATATGCTGCGAGGTAGCTCGGCAAATACCCCTGAGAAATCCGGATTCAAAATTATAAACATAAGTTTTCCCCCCAAATAATTACTCCACAGGGAAAAAGCCTTACTGGCCGCGATCTTTCTCGCCTCCTGGATCTCCTGCAGGGTGCTTTGGGTTTCCTCCCGGGCATCGCTCATGGCCTGATGCGCCTTGGTGAGTTCGGCTTCCTTCTCCGTTAAACTCTGCTCCAAGGACTCGCATTTCCGCATGGCCTCTTGTAGCTCTTGCTCAGCTTTAATAACCCTGGCCTCCTGCTTCTCACGAAGAGCCTGCTCAGTGGCTGCCTTTTTCTCGGCCTCGGCCACAGCCTTCTTAAGGGCTTCGACTTCGGTCACGAAGAGCCTGCTCAGTGGCTGCCTTTTTCTCGGCCTCGGCCACAACCTTCTTAAGGGCTTCGACTTCGGTCACAATCCCTAGCGCAAGTCATAAAACTCAGTTCATACTGAAAATTGATTCGCAATAAACGCGAACAAAGACTTGTGCATACCTTGTTTATCCCTCAACTGCATTTTCAATTGGCCAAGTTCTTTTGTGGCCCGCTCCATACTTTGATTCAGCCCGGGGATCTCCGCAGTATGAGAAGAAGCAGTCGTTACAGACACCTGCTTATAACAGAAGAAAAATAGATGCCATTAAATGAGTCTTCCTGCGAACATACAATTCGATCCTCTGTCCGGTTCTTTCTTTCACCGAACTGAGTATTAGGGGCTGCTATCTATACCATGACACTCTTCGATAACTCATAAAACGTACCTCAAAACATTTTATAAGGCTGATACAGGCTTCGTTCAGTCCATTCTCAGTTGACTGAATCTTCTCAATCACCGCACCCATAAGGGCACGGTGTTCATCAGCGATGGAGGCGTCTTTCAACACCACCAACAGAGCATCCGACACTTATGGATAGACAGAGGTCGCCGATGGAACAGGCACGCTCCCTCTTGAAGGAGACTGCCTGCTTGATCCTGGAGCCGTATAGGTCTCTGGGACCGCATCCGGCTGGGAGCCGATCTTAGGATTACTCCCGTCGTCATCCCCTAGGGGGATCTTTTCCTCCATGTGTCCGGCCCCTGAGGTTTGACCTCCAGGCGCCGCCTTCACAGTTTTTCCCTTCCTCCTTGGCCGGGGTCCTTCTGGGGTGAAGTCTTGGTGTTATGCACCTGTTTGGAAGAAGGGGCCTTTGGGGGTGTCCCGCTCTCCATAGCATTTGAGCTCAACAAGGCCTCTGATAAGGATTGTTTGGTATGGGACCTCGCCGGACTGCAAAAAATATGGCTTAGGTTAAAATACTAAGTCGCGAGGAGTCCAGACGCTTAAAACGTGCTCGGATTTCATACACTTATGAGTTCACCAGGGGCTGGGCCCTGGGATCCCACGCCGGGCCGCTATCGGCGACAACAGTGGACTCCCCCGGATGAGGAGCCTTTCCCCTTTTGGGCAGCTCGGCCTCCAAGTGTACGGAGGCCGTCCTCTTCTTTCTCCCCCCGCAGGGGATTTATCTTCCTCCTCCTCACCGTCCTCTTCTGAGGCAGAATGGGCATGGGAGCCTTCGGATATTGTGTCCGAAGTGCCGCGGCAACGAAGGCCGCCCCGGGTCTTTTTGGCCTCCTTCTTTACCGTCTTCTTCGGCACCTTGTAGGGTGCCGGGACCAACATATTCGTCAGAAGTGGGATGGCCGGTTCTTCGGGCAGCGGGGCCGGACAATGGATCCGCTCTTCCTTCTTCGTCCAGCCCTGGGAGAATGGTATTAAACACGTTAAGCGCTTCCTTTGGGTTACGCGGATAGAAAAGTATGATAACTTACCGAACTTGTCGGGCGGGACAGTTGGAACCCATGGTCCTCGGCGGAGTCCAACCACAATTTGCTGGACTTGAAAAGCACCTTCCAGATGTCCTTGTGCGAGGAGCCGAAAAGCTCTCACAAGGTTTGGTGCCTGGCCGGATCAAATTCCCATAAATTGCAAGTCCGGTGCTGACAAGGCAAGATCCGGCGGACTAACATCACCTGGAGCACATTTACAAGTTCAATGTTCTTGTCTCCCATATCTTCAACACACGTCTGGAGCACCAACAGTTCGTAGGACGAGGGCCAGTCCAGGCCCTTTTTGACCCAGGATGTAAGCCGCATGGGGGCGCCGGATTGGAACTCGGGAGAAGGCGGTCCACTCTGTGCCACGCGGCTCGGTGATATAAAACCACTTATGTTGCCACTCCTTGACAGAATCATTGAAGGTTCCCGTTGGCCATATGACATTGGGCATCTTGCTCACCATGGCGCCCCCACACTCGGCGTGCGCGCCGCCCACCACCTTGGGCTTCACATTAAAAATCTTCAGCCATAAACCGAAGTGCGGTGAAATGCTGAGGAAAGCCTCGCACACGACAATGAATGTCGAGATGTTGAGGAAGGAATTAGGGGACAGATCGTGAAGATCGATCCCACAATAATACATGATGCCGCGAACGAATGGGTGGAGGGGAAACCCCAGCCCGCGGACAAAGTGAGGGAGGAATACAACCCTCTCATGGGGTTTCGGAGTAGGGACGATCTGTCCTGCCGTCGGGAGATGGTGGCTGATTTTCTTGGCCAGGTACCCGGCCTTCCGAAGCTTTTTGATATCCTTCTCTCGGACGGTAGAGGCCATCCATTTGCCTCCTGCTCCAGATCCGGACATTTTCGGAGGACCTTTTGTGGTCTGGGAAGAGGAGCACTTGGGCGCTGGAGCTTGAGCAGAAGGAATGAATCGAGAAGAAGGCGTGGGTGAAAAGAGTAAATCCTTGCCCCTTTATAAGGGCGGAAGAGGCGATGTGCCTCCCCACTCCCCTGGTAAAACCTCTTATTTCCCAAGCACCGTAATTGATGGCGCAGCTGGGTTACCCACATCCATATTGACGAGAATCCCATGATCAGGGGACATGATCTCTGCTTCGACAAGACTTGCCAAGGAAACCGCCTCGCGATATGTGCGGTAGCTGGTTGAGAAAAACGGTTCGAATAATAACCGGACCGTTGTGTGGTGTCGTGCTGCGAAATACATCAGCAGATTAGATTTATGGAAATATTATTCTCTCTATGGTGGTATGTGGAATTTGTTTTGCCTAGCCGGACACTATCCTTGTGTTCAAAGTCTTCTATGGAGTATTCAGAGGAGGAACCCGCCTTGCAATGCCGAAGACAATCTGCGCGCCAGACTCATCGTCATTGAAGCCTGGTTCAGGGGCTACTGAGGGAGTCCTGGATTAGGGGGTCTCCGGACAGCCAGACTATATCCTTTGGCTGCACTGTTGGACTATGAAGATACGAGATTGAAGACTTCTTCCCGTGTCCGGATGGGACTCTCCTTGGCGTGTAAGGCAAGCTTGGCAATACGGATATGTAGATCTCCTCCCATTGTAACCGACTCTGTGTAACCCTAGCCCCCTCCGGTGTCTATATAAACCGCAGGGCTTAGTCCGGAGGACAACAACAATCATACCATAGGCTAGCTTCTAGGGTTTAGCCTCTACGATCTCGTGGTAGATCAACTCTTGTAATACTCATATCATCAAGATCAATCTAGCAGGAAGTAGGGTATTACCTCCATCGCGAGGGCCCGAACCTGAGTAAATATTGTGTCCCCCGCCTCCTGTTACCATCCGCCTTAGACGCACAAGTTCGGGACCCCCTACCCGAGATCCGCCGGTTTTGACACCGACACATGGCTCGGGTCGGACCGCTAGGGTCGAATGGGGAAGAAGTTCCCGTTAGTTTAGTGTATGACCAAGTAGAGGTGGCCGCCAAATATTCCCAACAGGATTGTAAGTTAGACCGCCTGTTGGACGGTATAGAGAAGGAAGTGTTTGAGTCCCAATGAATATGTACTTTCCTTACCCTATGTAATTCTAGCTGAATTGTGTAGCATTTTTCATGGCAGACCTTTTCGCTTCAACCTCCAGACTTGATGGTGCGGAGTGTTTCCGAATACCCTCACGGCCGAATAGACCGGGGTATGCTTGGAAAACTAGGCGTAGGGGTCATAGTTTCTTGAAGAGACAAGTTGTATCCGGCTGGTTATGTTATATTACGTTGAGATTGTAAGAAACAACTTCTAGGGAGAATAGTTCCGTTAAGGGTTCCTTTCCCTGGGTGTGCATGCATTAGTAGACATGTTTGAATTGTGATGTAAAAATCACAGTGTGTATAGCTTCTAGGGGTTCACAATAGAGTGAGTGCAAAGAGTATCTTTCATCCACCGACCGAATATTCCCTTAAGAACGCTAGCTTTCGGCTTCACCCAGTCCGAGGTACACATCCGGATAACCCGACAGTAACAATTGGAGAGGTGCCCCCTTTACCACCTAGTCGAACAATCGGGAACGTAGGGGTAAGCACATGAGCCAGGCAACCTAGCTTGGCAAAAACTTAAGTCATATCAATGCATATAATGGTGAAGAAAAGACATACGGGAAGAACACATATGTATGATGAGCTTGATGCTCGGAAAATAGTATTAACAAGCTTTTGTTAAAGAAGCCCCCATGTATGATGGGCGTACATACGTAAGAATGTGTACGTCAGCAGTGTTCGGTCAAGCCCAATGAGAGCTTTAAAGCGAAAAAAAGAATTTTGTAAAAGGGATAAAAAGTAATGGGAGCTATAGGGGATAAGGAGACTAACAAAGAGTGCGGCGCTAGGCGTAGAACCTTCGGAGTCTGGCCGCGTTCCAGGGGTTCGGCTCTAGGCGATTGTCTGATGCGTCACGAAGACGGTACGCTCCTCCGGTAAGAACTTCGTCAATTATGAAGGGACCCTCCCATTTGGGCTTGAGTTTGTCCTTTTTCTTCTCCGGCAAGCGTAGAACGAGTTCGCCAACATTGTAAGTCTTGGCCCGTACTTCTCTGCTTTGGTATCTTCGAGCCTGTTGCTGATAAAATGTTGAACGGGCTTTGGCGACGTCGCGCTCCTCCTCCAGGGCGTCTAAGCTGTCCTGCCGATCCAACTCAGCCTCTTTCTCCTCGTACATACGCACTCGAGGTGAGTCATCTATAATATCGCAAGGCAATACAGCCTCTGCACCGTACACCATGAAGAAAGGTGTGTATCCAGTAGTACGATTGGGCGTGGTCCGCAGCCCCCAGAGTACGGAGTCAAGCTCCTCTACCTAGTGTTTGTCTGATTCTTTTAAAGACCGCACTAGCCTTGGTTTGATGCCGCTCATAATAAGACCGTTAGCTCGCTCGACTTGACCGTTTGTTTGCGGGTGGTAGACAGAGGCATAATCGAGCTTAATGCCCAGATTAGCACACCAGCTTTTCACCTCATCAGCTGTGAAATTGGAACTGTTATCAGTGATGATGTTATGCTGTACACCATAACGGTGCACCACATCGGATATAAATGCGATCACCGGTCCGGACTCGGCCGTTTTGACTGGTCTAGCCTCTATCCACTTGGTGAATTTGTCCACCATGACCAGCAGATATTTTTTCTTATGGCTTCCCCCTTTAAGGGGTCCAACCATGTCCAAGCCCCAGACCGCAAAGGGCCATGTAATGGGGATTGTTTGTAGGGCGGTTGGTGGCATATGGCTTTGGTTGGCGAAGAGTTGGCATCCAACGCAGCGCTGGACGAGGTCCTATGCGTCTGCCAGGGCCGTAGGCCAATAAAATCCTGTCTGAAAGGCCTTGCTGACAAATGACCGGGCTGCGGCGTGGTGCCCACCGAGACCGGCGTGAATTTCTGCCAGGAGTTGCCGCCCCTCCTCCTCGGAGATACATCTTTGAAGGACTCCGGTGGCGCTTTTCTTGTAGAGCTCTCCCTCGTGAACTTTATAGGCCTTCGAACGCCGACGATGCGGCGAGCCTCGTTCTGATCTTCTGGGAGCTCCTTCCTATTAAGGTAGCCCAAGAATGGTTCGGTCCATGGGGCAATTACTGCCATGATGAGGTGGGCCAATGGTGTTATTTCGGTGGCTGAGCCTCCGATGATATCGGCGTGTTCGCTATCAGTGTTTGTGTTCGGAAAGGGACTGTCGTTGCTGTCTCCCCCTTGCCACACCACGGATGGCTTAAAGAGCCTTTCGAGGAAGATGTTAGGTGGGACGGGGTCGCGCTTAGCGCCGATCACGGCAGGGGACGTCTGCCGCCTGATTACTTTCGCGGGCGACGTGATGAAATTCGAGTCCCTCGAATCGAGCCGACATCTTCAAGACATCATTGTGATAAGCTGCCATCTTTGGATCTTTGGCATCAAAGTCTCCATTAATTTGGGATATTGCGAGGTTTGAGTCCCCGCGCACCTCCAGGCATTGTATGCCCATTGATACGGCCATCCGAAGGCCATGCAGCAAGGCCTCATATTCGGCTGCGTTGTTGGAGTTTGTGTATAATATTTGGAGTACGTACTGGATGATATCTCCTATGGAGGACGTTAATGCAATGCCCGCCCCCAACCCTGCCAACATTTTGGAGCCGTCAAAATGCATCACCCAGTTGGAATATGCGTCGTACTCCTTAGGGAGTTCGGCCTCTGTCCATTCGGCGACGAAGTCAGCCAGTACTTGGGATTTGATGGCTCGACGTGGTTTGTACGTGATGTCGAATGGCAGGAGCTCAATGGCCCATTTGGCAATCCGGCCCGTTGCATCCCGGTTGCTGATTATATCATTGAGGGGCACATCGGAAGCCACCGTGATCGAGCACTCCTGAAAGTAGTGTCACAATTTTCGAGATGCCATGATGACTACATATGCTATCTTTTGATAGTGAGGGTACCGGGATTTGCATGGTGTGAGGACGGTGGATACGTAGTATACCGGCTTTTGGAGCGGAAATTTTTGTCCGTCCTGTTCTCGTTCGACGACGAGCACGACGCTCACCACTTGATGTGTTGCCGATATGTATAGCAACGTGGGTTCCCCTGCGTTTGGTGCAGCCAGGATTGGATTGCTTGCTAGGAGGGTCTTTATTTCCTCCAGTCCGGCAGTCGCCGCATCTGCCCATTCAAAGTTATCCGTGCGCCGTAAGAGGCGATAGAGTGGGAGTGCCTTTTCTTCTAGTCTGGAGATAAAGTGGCTTAATGCTGCCATGCATCCTGCCAGCTTTTGGACCAGTTTGAGGTCTGTTGGTGTAGCTAACTATGACAGAGCTCGGATTTTAGCCGGATTTGCTTCGATTCCTCTATTGGAAACTATGAAGCCCTGCAGTTTTCCAGCGGGGACGCCGAAGACACACTTCTCTGGGTTGAGCTTAATGTCATATGCCCGGAGGTTGTCAAACGTGATACGTAAGTCGTCTATTAGGGTGTCGACGTGCCTAGTCTTAATGACGACGTCATCAACGTAAGCTTCTACCATCTTGCCGATCTGTTTCTCGAGGCATGTTTGGATCATGCGCTGGTAGGTGGCGCCGGTGTTCTTGAGCCCGAAAGGCATGGTGTTGAAGCAAAACGGCCCGTATGGGGTAATAAATGATGTTGCATCTTGATCGGATTCTTTCATTTTGATTTGATGGTATCCAGAATATGCATCGAGGAAACAAAGTGAGTCGTGTCCTGCGGTGGCGTCAATGATTTGGTCAATGCGGGGAAGGGGAAAAGGATCCTTAGGGCAAGCTTTGTTGAGATCCTTGAAATCAACACACAGGCGCCAGGATTTATCTTTCTTTGGTACCATCACCAGGTTTGCCAGCCAGTCCGGGTGTTTGATTTCTCTAATGAATCCGGCCTCGATGAGTTTGGCCAGCTCCTCCCTCATGGCTTGTCGCTTGGGTTCGGAAAAGCACCGCAGTGTTTGCTTGACTGGTTTAAATCCTTTTAATATTTTGAGGCTATGTTCGGCCAACTTGCATGGGATCCCTGACATATCTGAAGGGTGCCAGGCAAATATGTCCCAGTTTTCGCGTAGGAACTCTCGCAGTGCAGCGTCAACTGTTGGTGTCAGTTGAGCTCCGATAGATGCTATCTTCTTGGGGTCCGTTGGGTGGACCTGGAATTTGACTATTTCTTCTGCTGGTTTGAATGAGGTGGATTTGGGGCGTTTGTCGAGGATCACATTGTCCTTTTCCACTATGGAGCGTAGTGCAGCTAATTCTTCGGCCGTGAGGGCTTCAGATAGCGCTTCCAGGGCCAGGGATGCGGTTTTGTTTTCAGCGCGAAGTGCTATGTCCGGATCACTGACGAGAGTGATTATACCGTTTGGTCCGGGCATTTTGAGCTTAATATATCCGTAGTGAGATATAGCTTGGAAGCGTGTGAAAGCATCCCGCCCCAATAACGCGTGATATCCGCTGCTGAAAGGGGCCACTTGGAAGGTTATTTCTTCGGACCGATAGTTCTCCGACGTGCCGAATACCACGTCAAGTGTGATTTTTCCCGTGCACCGCGCCTCCCAACTAGGAATAATTCCCCGGAAGGTTGTGCTACTTTGTTTGATGCGGCTCCTGTCTATTTCGATTTTATGGAGTGTGTCCTCATAAATGAGATTTAGTCTGCTGCCACCGTCCATGAGGACTAACGCAGCTGGTGCTCGTACTGTTCTGTACTTTGGTTCGTCACCGGCGTTGAATGTTATAGCCGTGTAGTTCCATGGGTTTATTACGGCAATTTGGCAGACTTCGTTGAGCTCGCGAAGTGCCTGTTTGCGCTTGTTATTTGAAGCGAATGTCTCGAAGACTGTCAATACTCTTGGGTCATCATCTTCTGGGGGGTACTGTTCCGGGGCATCCTTTATAAGGATGTCCTCGCCGCTCTTGGCTACCTGTCGTAGTATCCAACATGCTCTAAGGTTGTGGGTTGCCACGGTATCTCTTGTTGCATGTATTTTGCATGGGCCATCGAGCCACCCCTCCAGAACGGTGCCGTGCCGTATGGCGGCTTTGTTTTTTTTTGACTGTGGGACTGGGCGTGCCACGAGGGTACGCCCTTTTCGCCTGTAGGGGGAGTTGGGTTGGGGCTGGTGGTTCCCAGCGAGCTGCCTGAATTTCCCAGGCGCTCTCCATCGCACAGTACTTTTGTACGATGATTGCTAAGTCAGCAAATTTTGGTATGCGGCGGCGATTGATGGCGTTGAGGATTCCTTCGCTCGCGCAATTGTTGCGGAATGCCGCTATCACGTCTTCGTCGCGGCAATATTTTACATTATTTTTGACAAGGAGGAATCTGGCCCAGAAGTGGTGGACCATTTCCTGAGACATTTGTTTGATGCTCATGAGAGCGTCTATGTCCGGGTGGCTGGGTGGAGCGAAATCCGAACCCTTACCCGATTTTGGATCCGGGGTTTGAAGATCCACCGGACCTGGCAGTTCGGGCTCCGGGATATCGACTGATTTTTAGGCTCATCATCTGACTCCATGTTCGGGGGACGTGACATGCCTTTCTGCCGGAGAATATCCGACCCTTCAAGATCGGAGATCCGAACATAGTTCATCTTCAATATAGTAGAAGATTTGCTCCGCTCCTCGACTACCACTATCTGATGGGTGATCGGCGGAATTTTGATTTCTCTCTGGTCGCATTTAAGCCCGACCAGATCATAGTCTGTAGCGACCCCCAAGGCGGCCATGCGATCCAGGAGTTCGTTTAACGACGACAAATCCATTGGATCCATGCGGGCGGAGTATTCGGGATCGACGCGGAGGCGATTTTCGATGACTTGAGAGGTCATCGTCGGCTTAAGGGCCGACCCGGCGGTCATGACGAATCCGCCCAGCCGGAGAGTTTGGCCTGGGGCCAGGACTCCTTCGAAGATGATATTATCCTTGAAAACAAGGCGAGCCATCAATCCTCTTGGCAATGGCACAACGGAACTCTCAATGTAAGCACCAATGTGGGTGTCAAAACCGGCGGATCTCGGGTAGGGGGTCCTGAACTGTGCGTCTAGGATCGATGGTAACAGGAGACGTGGGACACGATGTTTACCCAGGTTCGGGCCCTCTCTATGGAGGTAGTACCCTACTTCCTGCTTGATTGATCTTGATGAATATGAGTGTTACAAGAGTTGATCTACCACGAGATCGTAATGGCTAAACCCTAGAAGCCTAGCCTATGTGTATATGGTAATGAATGTGTCCTATCCGGACTATGCTCTCCAATTTATATAGACAGAAATCTAGGGTTACATGGATTCGGTTACATAAGAAGGAATCTTCATAGTTGGTCTCCTAGCCTGCCTTCCACGCCAAGGAAAGTCCAATCTGGACACGGATATAGTCTTCGATCTTCGTATCTTCACGGCCCATCAGTCCGGCTCATAGATATCAGGCCAGACGCCCGAGGACCCCTTAATCGGAACTCCCTCAGAATGTGCGATGGTGATTTTATCAACCTTGGAATCACTTCCAACACATCGTCACTTCGCCCTCAGCTAGGCTCTGTTCAGTTTGCAACTGCCGTTTCGAGTTACTACTCTTTAGCAACTGAACCAGTATCAAATACCGAGGGGTTGCTATAAACACTAGTAAAGTACACATCAATAACATGTATATCAAATATACCTTTGTTCACTTTGCCATCCTTCTTATCCGCCATATGTTTCGGGTAGTTCCGTTTCCAATGACCATTCCCTTTGTAGTAGAAGCACTCAGTTTTAGGTTTAGGTCTAGCTTTGGGCTTCTTAATGGGAGTGACAACTTGCTTGTCATTCTTCTCAAAGTTCCCTTTCTATCCCTTTGCCCTTTTCTTGAAACTAGTGATCTTGTTAACCATTAACACTTGATGCTCTTCCTTGATTTCTACCTTCGCTGATTTCAGCATCGCGAAGAGCTCGGGAATTATTTTCGTCATCCCTTGCATATTTTAGTTCATCATGAAGTACTAGTAACTTGGTGATAGTGACTAGAGAACTTTGTCAATTACTATCTTATCTGGAAGATTAACTCCCACTTGATTCAAGCAATTGTACTACCCAGACAATCTGAGCACATGCTCGCTGGTTGAGGTATTCTCCTCCATCTTGTAGGCAAAGTACTGTCAGAGGTCTCATACCTCTCAACACGGGCATGAGTATGAAATACCAATTTCAACTCCTGGAACATCTTATATGATCCGTAGCGTTCAAAACATTTTTGAAGTCCCGGTTCTAAGCCGTAAAGCATGGTGCACTAAACTATCAAGTAGTCATCATATCGAGTTGCCAAACATTCATAACGTCTGCTGCTCCTGCAATAGCTCTGTCACCTAGCGATGCAACAAGGACACAATTCTTCTGTGTAACAATGAGGATAATCCTCAGATCACGGACCAAGTCCGCATCTTTGCTACTAACATCTTTCAACTTAGTTTTCTCTAGGAACATATCAAAAATAAATGGGGAGCTACATGGCGAGATATTGATCTACAACATAGATTTGCAAATACTATCAGGACTAAGTTCATGATAAATTAAAGTTCAGTTAATCATATTACTTAAGATCTCCCACTTAGATAGACATCCCTCTAGTCATCTAAATGATCACGTGATCCATATCAAGTAAACCATGTCCGATGATCACGTGAGATGGAGTAGCTTTCAATGGTGAACATCACTATGTTGATCATATCTACTATATGATTCACGCTCGACCTTTTGGCCTTAGTGTTCTGAGGCCATATGTGCATGTGCTAGGCTCGTCAAGTTTAACCCGAGTATTCTGCGTGTGCAAAACTGGCTTGCACACGTTGTATTTGAACGTAGAGCTTATCACACCCGATCATCACGTAGTTCTCGGCACGACGAACTGTCGCAACGGTGCATACTCAGGGAGAACACTTATACCTTGAAATTTTAGTGAGGGATCATCTTATAATGCTACCGCCGTACTAAGCAAAATAAGATGCATAAAATATAAACATCACATGCAATCAAAATATGTGACATGATATGGCCATGATCATCTTGTGCCTTTGATCTCCATCTCGAAAATACCGCCATGATCTCTATCATCACCGGCATGACACCATGATCTCCATCATCTTGATCTCTATCAATGTGTCATCACATGGTCGTCTCGCCAACTATTGTTGTTGCAAATATTGCTATCGCATAGCGATAAAGTAAAGCAATTATTTGGCGCTTGCATCTTATGCAATAAAGAGACAACCATAAGGCTTCTTCCAGTTGCTGACAACTTCAACAAAACATGATCATCTCATATAACAACTTATATCTCATCATGCCTTGACCATATCACATCACAACAAGCCCTACAAAAACAAGTTAAACGTCCTCTACTTTGTTGTTGCAAGTTTTACGTGGCTGCTACGGGCTTAGCAAGAACCGTTCTTACCTATGCATCAAAACCAGAACGATTTTTCGTCAAGTGTGCTGTTTTAACCTTCAACAAGGACTGGGCGTAGTCACACTTGATTCAACTAAAGTTGGAGAAATAGACACCCACTAGCCACCTGTGTGCGAAGCACGGCGGTAGAACCAGTCTCATGAACACGGTCATGTAATGTCAGTCTGGGCCGCTTCATCCAACAATACCACCGAATCAAAGTATGACATGCTGCTAAGCAGTATGACTATTATCGCCCACGACTCTTTGTGTTCTACTCGTGCATATAACATCTATGCATAGACCTGGCTCGGATGCCACTTTTGGAGAACGCAGTAATTTCAAAAAAAATTACTAGCACCGAACAGGAGATCACGCAAGATCTATCTAGGTGATACATAGCAACCAGCAGGAGAGTGTGTCCACGTACCATCGTAGACCGAAAGCGGAAGCGTTATATCAACGCGGTTGATGTAGGCGTACGTCTTCACGATCCGACTGATCCTAGCATCGAACATACGGCACCTCTGTGTTCAGCACACGTTCAGCTCGATGACGTCCCTCGTACTCTTGATCCAGTTGAGGTTGAGGGAGAGTTTCGTCAGCACGACGGCGTGGCGACGGTGATGATGAAGTTACCAGCGCAGGGCTTCGCCTAAGCACTACGACGATATGACCAAGGTGTGTAACTCTGGAGGGGGCACCACACACGGCTAAGAGATTGTCTGTTGTGCTTTGGGGTGCCTCCCGGAAAGGTATATAAAGGAGGGAGGAGGAGGAGGCCGTCCTAGGAGGGGCGCACCAATAGGGGGAGTCCAACTAGGATTCCCAATCCTAGTTGGAGCCCCTTCGTTTTCCAAGAGGGGAGAGTTGGAAGGAGTAGGAGAGGGAGAAGGGAAGATAGGGGGGCGCCGCCCCCTCCCTAGTACAATTTGGACTTGCCATGGGGGGCATGTGGCCACCCCTTGAGGCCCTTCTCTCCTTTCCCGTATTGCCCATTAAGGCCCACTACTTCACCCGGCGAATTCCCGTAACTCTCCGGTACTCCAAAAAATACCCGAATCATTCGGAACCTTTCCGATGTCCGAATATAGCCTTCCAATATATCGATCTTTATGTATCGACCATTTCAAGACTCCTCGTCATGTCTGTGATCTCATCCGGGACTCCGAACAACCTTTGGTACATCAAATCACATAACTCATAATACAAATCATCATCGAACGTTAACCATGCGGACCCAACGGGTTCGAGAACTATGTAGATATGACCGAGACACATCTCCTGTAAATAACCAATAGCGGAACCTGGATGCTCATATTGTCTCTTACATATTCTACGAAGATCTTTATCAGTCAAACCGCATAACAACATACGTCGTTCCCTTTGTCATCGGTATGTTACTTGCCCGAGATTGGATCATCGGTATCATCATACCTAGTTCAATCTCGTTACCGGCAAGTCTCTTTACTCGTTCCGTAATGCATCATCCCGCAAATAACTCATTAGTCACATTGCTTGGAAGGCTTATAGTGATGTGCATTACCGAGAGGGCCCAGAGATACCTCTCCGATACACGGAGTGACAAATCCTAATCTTGATCTATGCCAACCCAACAAACACCTTCGGAGACACCTATAGAGCATCTTTATAATCACCCAGTTACGTTGTGACGTTTGATGGCACACAAGGTGTTCCTCCGGTATTCGGGAGACACCTGTGGAGCATCTTTATAATCACCCAGTTACGTTGTGACGTTTGATAGCACACAAGGTGTTCCTCCGATATTCGGGAGTTGCATAATCTCATAGTTAGAGGAACATGTATAAGTCATGAAGAAAGCAATAGTAATAAAACTAAATGATCATTATGCCAAGCTAACGGATGGGTCTTATCCATCACATCATTCTTCTAATGATGTGATCCCGTTCATCAAATGACAACACATGTCTATGGTCAGGAAACATGACTATCTTTGATAAACAAGCTAGTCAAGTAGAGGCATACTAGGGACACTTTGTTTTGTCTATGTATTCACACATGCACTAAGTTTCCGGTTAATACAATTCTAGCATGAAGAATAAACATTTATCATGATAGAAGGAAATATAAATAACAACTTTATTATTTCCTTTAGGGCATATTTCCTTCAAATCCCACGTTCTACACACAAGCCGCGTGTTGGGAGGGCTGCAGTAGAGGGGGAGTGATGACAAAAAAATGGCACTTACCATTGGCCACGTGTGATCATGGATTGGCTTGGGCTGAACCCGACAACGGCCCGCGCGCGCGTGCGGTTTTTATCACAAACAATAAGCGTTCACCCGCACGGCTGGATTGCCAAGGAATAGGTGGGGGATGTCCCAAGACCAGATTAATGAAGAAGCAAAGAAAACCTCAGAAAACAAGCATCTCCATGGCGAGATATATGTGTGTATCTTCCGCTTGTCTGTGCATTGACTGGACCTAGCCCAACGACGTCCGGCGACACGTATGGCCTAGGCCCGGGGGCTCTTCTTGGTGTATAAAAACTTGGGTGCTTTATACCCTGACTTATGCACAGACAAGTAGCAGTCCTTTTGCCAAATAAGGATGGCCGAAGAATTGCCAAGACCAGAACTCAGAACACAACTTACTAGGAGTGCAGCTCTTTAAGAGATCAAAAGGAGCGCATCAAGAAGATCAAGGCTCGAGACAAGCCTCAAGATCAAGTATAGAAGCAACCCTTGCCGGCAAGGCCGGACCGACAAGGTGTAGGCCTGGCAAAACCCCGCCAGCAACCAGTGCTCCACTTCACTAGACAGCTAACCACTAGTCAGTGAGGTGTCAAGACCGCAGGTAGTTAGGTGGGCCTCGCCAGACACGTGTTAGCTCACCAGAGGGAATTTTGCCTTTATTGACACCCATACAAATGGCGTATCAAGATAATAGGAGTTAGCTGGGTAAGAGGTGCAACACCCTTGTCGGGGCTCCTCCTCCTCACGACACTTAGCAATGCATTTAATGCATTGTATCCTAACTAGCAGAGTTAGGTATTATGCAATGTTTCTATCTAATCATCACATAATTACCCTTTTTCCACTATGGTGACCCCTTGCACTATAAAAGCAGGACCAGGGCAATGTTTATAGGGTTAGGAGGTCAGTACATCACACCACTCTGCACTACTACACGCATAGCTGCTGCCCTGCATCCTTGTCGGGGTTAGCGCTCGCTGTACTTGTGCCTCACACATACACCCAATATAGCAAGCAGGAGTAGGGTATTACACCTCTCGGTGGCCCGAACTTGGGTAAAGATCCCCGCGTCTTCGTGGATTGTGCTCTCTGTGCTTTGTGCATCTCCCTAGCTGAACCACAAAGGGGCCTACCGGCCCCATAGATGGTCGTTCCACACCGACACTCTGTGGTCTTGAAAGCTGGGAATATCGTCTCATCTTCCTCTCCCAAGTGGCTTGTCACTTTAAAACCTTTCCCAAGGTCATGTAAATTCCATCTTAGCCAACCCCCAATATTTATTTATGGGGAACATTCCTTTTTCTTTTAAAGGAATAACCCTGTTTTCCCTAGGTTGTGAGGCAACCTACATTTCTGTCTTCTACAAAATTCCCACAAAATGTCCATAAATTCTTTGGGTCATATCTTCCACCAATATGTAAAAACCCTTCCATGCCTAGTTCGAAAGTAATTCAGGGATATTCATTTCATATTCTGTCCAGAATGGCACTTTGTGAGGGAAGTGCTATGTATCTTTTCTTGATTGCTCTCAAACTTTTTGATAACTCTTTCATATCCAAACTATTACCTCATGACAAAATGAAGCTTTATTTGCCTAGTAAATCTTCCTCGGGAAATTTCCAAGGTTTATATTCAGAGAGAAGCTTTGTGAAGGAAAAACTATCTAGGCTTATCCAAATGAGTTGAACTTTCGTCATATCCTTGGAATACTCAAATAATTACTCTCCACAAAATTTGAGATTAATCCAACAATCCATGTGAGTACACCTTCCAATATTTGTTTCTAGTTATATTTTTAGACTGTGAAGCAACTATATTTTATATTGCTCCATAATTGTTGAACATTTACCAGGACAATATCCTACCATTATAACTTCTCTCCACAAAATTTGGGCTCATTCCATCTTGCCAATAATTCAAAAGAATTTTGCTAAGTTTCCGTCCAGAAAGGACCACTGTGAAGCAAGTACTATTTTGGTGTAATCAAATGGTATGAAATTTTGACAGTGTCTTCATATGCCCAAATAACACCTATCCACAAAATTTCAGCTCAATACAATCATCTATATGAGTGCAACTTCAACATTCACATTTCTGTCTAGTGTGGCACATTACAAAGCAAGTGCTATCTACACCACTCCATTTGAGTTGAAACTTTGCCACATCGATCACTGTAGTGTGTGATCATGCTCAGCCAAAACTCAGGTCCATTGGTCTAGTGCATTGCCCATACCACTAATCAAACACCTTCCTGATGATTAGTGTATCAGCCTAGTCCAGCCTTTCCTTGAACCACTATTCTTGTTTCTTTGCACTTAGCATCTCCTAGGGGAGTGACCAACCTACCAGACACACTTGGGGTGCCCAGAACGTGTGGCAACGGCACGGTCATGCGATGACCACGCGGCTGGCATGCCATATCGCGCCCTCTCGAAATTGGGGCCCTCTACCTCGTGCATTCCTCGAGCTCTCGCCACGACACCATGTCTAGCAGCTCCCCCGTGGACACGCTCTCGCTCACTAGCCTTCGCCTCCTCCTCTTTCTTTCTCCCCACTCCATGGCAGCCGCGTCCGCGTGCTTTCCATGTTGCCTTTGCCATGATCGTTTAGACGTGTCATCTCCGAGCTCTCTCGAGCGCCCCCGCGGCCTCTCCGCGTCTTGTGAGTCTTCTAGACACCTTCCCCCTCCCCTCCGCGTGGCCTGCTCGCGCCAGAGCGTCGGCGACGTGTCGCCGTGGCCAGGCCCATCCGGTGAGATGACCACGACTATTTAAGCCGTCCTCAAGGTCTCCCGAGACCACCAGCAGCCTCTACACTCTCCCAGGAGCCTCCCCGACCTCTCCAACAAGCTCCGGCGCCCCTCCTCGCTCTGCATTGCCACCATGGCAACCACCTCGGCCGCTCAAATTTGTGCATCCCAAGCCATCTCCCTCCCTCCAAACCTCGCGTTGGCCTTCCCCCAGCCACCCAATGCCTCTCTGGTACCCCACCTTCCCCTCTCTGCGGTCGTGGTGCCTCCCCCAAAACCGCTCGATGCCGTTGTCCGCCATGCTCGACGTCACCATCGCCCTGGCGTCCGTGAATGAGGAGGATGGGCGCGCCGCACCTCGTGGAGCACTCAGGTGGTCCGAGCTCCACCCGAGGTGGCAGGAGTCGGCTGGACGTGCGCCAGCGCCGCGTGGCCTCGCCTCTGCTCTGCCTCGTCGCGACAAAGAAGAAGGGAGTCAGGAGAGAAGAGAGAGAGAGGGGAAGTCTGCATGGGACCCACATGTCAGCGACCTAAGCCCCGGGCCCACGCGAGATAAGTGGAAATGTTTTTGACAGAATACATTTTGCTGTACTGAAAGCATAAACAAGGGAAGCTCCAGGATAGAATGCGTTTTCGCTTCAGTGGAAGTGTATTTTGCTAAAATGCACCTTCTGTTTAAACGCGCTAGCCGAAACTCTTATATTGCGGGCCTTCACCCATTAAGAGCATAAATGAACAAGTTTTTATTCGATTTCTGCCTAACGAATGAACAGCCGTATCTCTGCAACCATAACTCCGATTCAGGTGATTCAAAAGCCAACGTTCTCTTTTTGTCGAGCCCGTTCTGTTGGTATCATTTTCACATTGTTGTATGGTTGTCGGTGTCAAAACCGGCGGATCTCGGGTAGGGGGTCCCAAACTGTGCGTCTAAGGCGGATGGTAACAGGAGGCGGGGGACACAATGTTTACCCAGGTTCGGGCCCTCTTGATGGAGGTAATACCCTACTTCCCCTGCTTGGTTGATCTTGATGATATGAGTATTACAAGAGTTGATCTACCATGAGATCGTAGAGGCTAAACCCTAGAAGCTAGCCTATGGTATGATTGTTCTTGTCCTACGGACTAAACCCTCCGGTTTATATAGACACTAGAGGGGGCTAGGGTTACACAGAGTCAGTTACATGGGAGGAGATCTACATATCCGTATCTCTAAGCTTGCCTTCCACGCCAAGGAGAGTCCCATCCGGACATGGGACGAAGTCTTCAATCTTGTATCTTCATAGTCCAACAGTCCAGCCAAAGCATATAGTCCGGCTGTCCGGAGACCCCCTAATCCAGGACTCCCTTAGTAGCCCCTGAACCAGGCTTCAATGACGATGAGTCCGGCACGCAGATTGTCTTCGGCATTGCAAGGCGGGTTCCTCCTCCGAATACTCCATAGAAGATTTTGAACACAAGGATAGTGTCCAGCTCTGCAAAACAAATTCCACATACCACCGTAGAGGGAATAATATTTCCACAAATCTAATCTGCTGACATATTCGGTAACATGACATCACACCACGGCCCGGTCATTATTCGAACCATTTTTCTCAAGCAACCTCGACGCATATTGCGAGGCGGTTTCCTTGGCACGTCTTGTCGAAGCAGAGATCGTGTCCCCTTATCACGAGATTCTCATCAATACGAGTGTGGGTAACCCAACCGCGCCATCAATTACGACGCTTGGGGAATAAGCGAGTTTACTAGGCAGGTGGGGCGTACAGTTTCGTCCGCCCTTATAAAGGGATAAGGGTTCACCTTTTTCACACACGCCTTCTTCCTCCTTGCTCATTCGTTCTTGCGCACTCGAGCTCCAACACCCAAGTTTGCGTCTTTCTCCTCAAACCGCTCCAATCATGTCTGGAGCGGGAGGCAAGTGGATGAAATCCTCCGTCACGGAGGAGGACATCAAAAAGCTGCGGGGAGCCGGAAACTTGGCCGCGGATATCACGCACCGGCTGCCCAACGCGGGGCAGGTCCTCCCTACTCCAGAATCCCATGAGAGGGTAGTTTTCTTCACCCACTTCGTCCGTGGACTGGGATTTCCCCTCCACCTGTTTGTCCGTGGCCTCATGTTCTACTACGGGCTGGACTTCCATGATCTGGCCCCAAACTTCATCCTCAACATCTCGGCGTTTATCGTCGTGTGCGAGGCCTTCCTCCACATCCGGCCCCACTTCGGCCTGTGGCTGAAGACCTTCAATGTTAAACCAAAGGTGGTGGGCGGCCAGCAAGCGGAATCTGGAGGCGCCATGGTGGAAAAAATGCCCAACGTCACATGGCTTGAGGGCTCCTATGTGGAAACCATAAAGGGGTGGCAATCGGGGTGGTTCTACATAACGGAGCCGTGCGACACCAATTGGGTGGCGGCCCCCGAATTTCGATCCGGAATCCCCACGCGGCTCACCTCCTGGAAAGAGAAGGGCTTGTCCCGGAGCCCATCGGTGGAGCTGACCGGACTCCAGAAATGCCTCCGGAACATGATAAGCAAGAAAATCAAGCTTGTCAACGTGGTCCAGGTCATGCTCTTCCGCCGGATCCTCCCGTGTCAACGACGAGCATTCAATTTGTGGGAGTTCGACCCGGCCGAGCACCAGACGCTGCGAGAGCTCTTCGACACGACGCATAAGGGCATCTGGAGGGTGCTGTTCAAGGGCGCCGAGGTACCTCCTCCCCGTACCGAGGACCGCGGACTTAGCGCGAAGCGCCCTGCGAATCCGGTAAGTCTTTTATAAGATGTTCATTTTCCCCAGTTTAACCATGCGCGGGATCTAAACCCCCACACCATTTTCCAGGACTGGGTCAAGACAGCGGAGCAGATTGACTGTCCAGCCCCCCTGCCCGAAGATCCAGCAGATGCTCTCCTAACGGAGATGCTGGCTCCGGCACCTTATGAGGAGCCGGAGAAGAAGGTCAAGAAGAAGGCCACGGGGACCCGAAAGGGTCTCCGGCGTCAGGTGATATCGGACTCATCGTCCGATAATTCCGAGGCGCACTCCTCCCATGAAGACGAAGAGGAGGAAGAGGAAATTTCTCCCCCCCAGCCAGGGGAGACAAGAAAAGGAAGGCCGTCCCAACCGGGGAGGCCGAAGGGTCCAAGAAGAGAAGGACCCTCCTCCCGGACTGCTCCACGACAGCCGCCCACAGCGACGACGAGTGGTTGCTCAGGGACAAGCCCCTAGCGAAGTCGTAAGTATCCGGATTCCATTGTAACTCATGGTATGTTTTATTGCACTACTTCTCATCACGACGAACATGATTATGCAGTCTGCCCCGAGCCCGCATCAACGTATCTTCGTCGGATGGTTCTTTGGACCCGTCGGATATGAATAGCGATTCACGTCCGACCGCCTCTTCCCCTCGCCCCACGGACAACGTCGAGGTGTTGTCCCAAAGGGCACCGAGCCGAGGGGAGGTAGTCCCGGAGGCGCCTCGAGGCGACCTTCCGGACCCTGGGCGTAAAGGGAGCAAGACTCCCACGGGCTCCAAGTTCGGCCCCCAGCCGAACACTGCGCCGGAACCTCCAATGGTTCTGGACTCCGGCAGGCGACCCCCTGTTAAAAGGGGCAAGATGCTCGTGTCGGTGGCCACTGTCCATCCAGAGGCACCGGACAACTTGCTGGAAGCGCTTCGCGGTGCTTCCATTGACGAAGAGCACCGTACTATCATGAGTGCGGTGATCGAGAAGGTTTAGTCCGCCAAAAATGGACTAACTGAAGCTTGTGCCAGCCTCCTAACAGGCTTTCAGGTAAGTAGTTGAAGGATAGGAAAATATTATCGTATAGACAGTAGCCCCTGATGCTCTGTTTGGCGTTCGCGAAGAAAAGCCGAATAGAGGATCGAATAATAATCACAGGAGTCTAATCATAATATGTCTTATGTGAATATGCAGGCTTCACTGCTGGCCGTTGCTGCACGTACTGTGGAGGTCGCTGCACTGAAGCAGGACCTTGAGCGGTCCGAGGAAGAGCTCGGCCTTGCCAAGAGGCAACTCGAGGAGAGCAAAGGTAAGAAATACCTTGTCTATATATAAAAAAGAGGTTTGGTTGCAAAATAATAGGATCATCATGAATGTGCCAGGGGCCACGACCGAAGTGGCGACCCTGAAGAAGGCGTTGTCCGCGGCCGAAAACAAAGTGGCCAAGGAGCGCATCAAGTGAGAAAAACAAGAGGCCCGAGTAAGCGAGGTGGAGCAAGAGCTCTAGGCTCTCGTCAAGAAGCATGGGTCCTTGGAGCTTGACTCTAAGACGCGAGAGTCCGAGCTTGCGAAGGCCCTCAAAAGCGCAAAACATGCCAAGGTCGAAGCCCAAAAGGCCCTCCAGGAAATTGAGGCGGTTAAGAAGATAGCGGCGGGCAAGGCATTCATTATGCAAAGCAAGCACGTGAAAGAAAATTTCTTTTTACTTACCCGAGTTTGGAGCTCTCCAGAGCTGCTCGCAGATCTGCCCAAGAAGGTGTCCGGATGCCGCAGAGTTCTACCGGGCCAAGGAGGGTAGCTCGACGGAGAAGTTGTTCTGGTCTCAGTATACTGGGACCGAACACCCGATGCCCTTGAGCGACCAGCTGAAGCAACTAGTTGAGCTCCACAAGGCGGCCGATCAGGCCATGAAGGGCCTTATAGTCCAGATGTGTCCTGGCGATCCCCTTCCTAACAGTCACTTCAGTTTGGTGAGGCGGCATGTGAATGCCTGCCCCCGGTATGAAGTCATCAAGCGGTCTGTCTGTATCGAAGGTGCACGCAGGGCTTTTACCCGTGCGAAAGTGCATTGGGCGAAGATGGACGCCGAGAAGCTGGTGAAGGAGGGGCCACCGCAGGACAAGGAGCATCGCCACCCCGAAATGTATTATGACAGTGTCCTGAAGGGTGCCCGCCTTGTGGCGGAGGAGTGTGCCAAAGATGTAATTTTTGAATGAACGTGCTCATGTGATCCTGTAATGTGAAAACTAGTTCATTTGCGCTATGCAACACTTTTTGAATTTAAAATATTACCTTCTGTGCGACCATTTATCAAATCGAAGAGTTGGCCAGTCGTCGGCTTTTGCCCCCAAGCAACTAGTACTGGGGTGTTCGGGGTAAATCTGAGCACTCTTTTTCCCATTTTTGGGTCTGAGGGAGGTGCTCAGCGCAACGAACCAGGCAATCGGACTATAATGCTTTATCACTCTCACTTACCAATAGAAGTCTACAACTTTAAATTTTCGTGAAGCCCCTAGCATTCAGAAGGCCGAATTTGGGGCGCTATATATGACTAAGTCGGACAAGGCCGACTCCTCGCCCGAAGCAGAAAAAGTCTTTAAGGACTTGAGACCTCTCGAACAGCGACCAGCTCTCGCCTTATCATGACAGTCAGTTTTGGCTTTCTCTCGAGGTGCTCGTCCGGAAGAACCGGGACACAATCGCAGTAGTTCTCTCCGTGCTACCTTAGCCGATATAGCGGAACGTAAGGTACCAAAACATGGGAGCCGGGCAAACCCAACTATTGACCCAAGACATGATTCGGAGCTGATACATAGAATGCTATAAGTTCGGGGTGCCGCACTGTCGAAAGTGTTCGGACTTCTCACACCGTATTATGGGGTATACGAAAGCCCCTGGCGTGCTAGCTGTACCAGAATGTACGGGTACTGATTGTCGTAAATAAACATATAAGAAAAATAATAGATAATGCTATAATAGACTAATGCTATGCATTGTTATTTAAAGAATACGTCGAAGCGTACTGATACAAGTAGTGCAATAAGCAAAAAATAGGACTATTTGACATGTCCTATCCAAGGGCAAGCTGCGGACTGGTATTTAAAGCGTGTATTTCGCTCGTTATCGAGAGACCACCGGGGATTCCATTGTACGACGTAAGCTTCCTGCCTCCTTGGTTGTTAGATTATGTGTCCGCAATAGTATCACGGATAGGGCTTCCAGAGAGTAAGGTCCTGAAAGAGAAAAAATGATGAAGGTAGGCAGCCCCTAGGGCGGTTGAGCCGCATTGTGGGGCGTGTCCTGATCGTGCCCCTGCCTATGCCCATGGTATTTTCAGTGCATAATTATGTACGCGCGGCATGGATTTCGTCACTTGACTGGGACTAGGACGGGGGACGAATTGCTAGGCGAGCTTTGAACGTGCCAGGCGATCCTGCTGCAGGTTACTCCGGACTCGCTTGACGGTGTCCGGGGGCTGTATCGCCGAATTGGCGGTTTGCCTTAAAAGGCTGTTTTGTGCTTCTGCTGCGAGGGCCGCAGTGTGCTCCTCCGTGCGGAGCGAGCGCTCTGTGTTGCCATTGACTGTTATGACCCCCCTAGGTCCTGGCATCTTGAGCTTGAGGTATGCGTAATGCGGTACCGCATTGAATTTTGCAAATGCGGTCCGCCCGAGCAGTGCGTGATGGCCACTGCAGAACGGGACGATATCGAAGATTAACTGCTCGCTTCGGAAGTTGTCCAGAGATCCGAAGACCACTTCCAGTGTGATTGAGGCCGTGCAATGGGCCTCTACACCTGGGATGACACCCTTAAAGGTGGTTTTTGTGGGTTTGATCTTCGAGGGATCTATACCCATTTTGCACACTGTATCCTGATAGAGCAGGTTCAGGCTGCCGCCACCGTCCATGAGGACTCGAGTGAGGTGAAATCCATCAATGATGGGGTCTAGGACCAATGCGGCGGATCCGCCATGACGGATACTAGTGGGGTGGTCCCTGCGATCGAAGGTGATCGGACAAGAGGACTAGGTATTGAACTTTGGGGCAACAGGCTCCATCGCATAGACGTCCCTTAGTGCAAGCTTCCGTTCCTCTTGGGAATGTGGGTTGCGTATATCATATTCACCGTCTTCACTTGTGGGGGGAATCTCTTCTATCCTCCCGTGTTCAGCGGCATGGACTCCTCCTCGTCATCGCTATGCCGCCCCTTGTCCTTGTTTTTGACGTTCAACTTGCCGTCCTGCTTGAACACCCAGCATTCTCTGTTGGTGTGATTGGCTGGCTTATCGGGGTGCCGTGAATTTGACACGAGCGATCGAGTATGCGGTCCAAACTGGACGGGCCCGCAATACTTCTTTTGAATGGATTTTTCCGCTGACCGGATCTAGGGCCTCTGAATCCGGCATTGACTACTGTATCTTCAGCGCTAGCGCCGTTGTTGCGGCGCTTGTGTCTGTTACGACGTGGTCTGCCGTTAGCATCTTTAGTATCTGAAGTGCCCGGATTCCTTGTTGTGTTGTTGCTGCGAGCCAGCCAGCTATCCTCGCCCACGCAAAAGCGGGTCATGAGTGTCGTGAGGGCTGCCATAGATTTCGGCTTCTCCTGGCCGAGGTGCCGGGCAAGCCACTCGTCACGGATGTTATGCTTAAATGCCGCTAAGGCCTCAGCATCCGGACAGTCGACAATTTGATTTTTCTTGGTTAGGAACCGCGTCCATAATTGCCTGGCCGATTCCCCTGGCTACTGAGTTATATGGCTCAAGTCGTTAGCATCCGGTGGTTGCACATAAGTGCCCTGGAAGTTGTCAAGGAATGGATCTTCCAAATCCTCCCAACTGCCGACGGAGTCTGCTGGCAAGCTATTCAGCCAATGCCGAGATGGTCCTTTGAGTTTTAGTGGGAGGTACTTGATGGAATGTAGATCATCACCGCGAGCCATGTGGATATGGAGGAGGAAATCCTCAATCCATACTGCGGGATCTGTTGTACCATCGTACGATTCAATATTTATGGGCTTAAAACCCTCCGGGAATTCGTGATCCATAACTTCGTTAGTGAAGCATAGGGGGTGTGCAGCGCCTCTGTGCCGGGCTATATCACGACACAATTCATATGAGTCTTGTCTGCTGTATTCGGCCCGGCCGGATTTACTTTTAGTGTAACCGGCGTGACAGTCATCGTCCCGCGTTGGTGCGCGCCCCCGTGACCCGTATATCGATCTTGCATGTTTTGCCCTGCTTTCCAATTCATCTCGCAGGTCCCGCGTGTTGCCCCGGGCCTTGGTATTTTTGTTTGAGTGGCGGCGGGGTGCAGGCTGAACTTCAGGCTGAAACGCCTCTCTATCTCGGCCACGCGGTGGCCGGTCAGCCGCATCGTACGCTGGTGAAGTAGGTTTCACTGCTTCCTCCTCGAGTAGCGACCTGCGTTTTGGGTAACTCTTGGAGGGGCATCTGAGTTTGTATTCCTCGGCCGCAAGGACTTCTGTCCATCTGTATGCTAGCATCTTGATCAGCTCAAAGCTGTTGTAGCTTTTTCTTCAGGCTATTTGCCGTGGCTATAACTGGCGCTTGAAGCGCTCTTGCTCGATGGGATCCTCAGGCACGATAAATTCTTCATCGCCGAGGCTCACCTCATATTCGTAGAGAGGCATGTAATTGTCATCCTCCGTTTCTCCATCTGCTGCCTATTCTGGAGGGCTAGCTTGTTCATCCTCCTGCTCTAAATCTGGCTGGAGGGGATTGTCATCGTCTTCGGCACTATCCAGAGTGTTGTTGTCTCTTGTGCCGGTATCATTGGATTTGCTATGGTGGGACGTCGGTGCTTGGGTTGCTTCTTGGAGGGGTCATCCTCCGCTATCTTGTCGCCATTGCCTTATTTGGGGTATCCACCATGTATATATCGTATGATGAGGTGGCGGTCCAGCGCCCCATGGGTGGTGGTTCCTGTTCTTCTCCTGCATCATCGTCCATACTGTCGATGTCTTCGGAGTCGAAGTCGAGCATGTCGGTTAAATCGTCGACAGTGGCTACTAAGTAGGTGGTGGGTGGGCAGCGAATTTCTTCGTCGTCCGCATCCCATTCTAGCCGGACATAGTTCGGCTAAGGTTCCCCTAACAAGGAGAGAGACCTTAACAAATTTAGCACGTCGCCGAAGGGCGGGTGCTGAAAGATATCCACGGAGGTAAACTCCATGATCGACGCCCAATCGAATTCGATAGGCGCGGGCGCAGGCGGCTCGGAGTCCGTGGCCGGAGATGAATCCAGTGGTTCAGCATCACGGCTCTCGTGAGGGGTGAAGTCAGTATCCGGCTCTATCATCGCTGAGAGTACGACCTCCATGGAGGGGTCTATCCACCCGTCCTTGGATGGCGCAATTTTCTCCGGATTGAAGGCAGGAGTAGTTGCCGGTGCGATCTCCCGAACACTGTCCGACGGCAGAGCTAAATCATGCTCGTCGTGATCGTGCGGCGCACCTAGCATGGGCTCGAATCCATCGAAGTTCAAGTCTCCGCGGATGTCGGCAGTGTAATTCAGGTTCCCAAACCTGACCTGGTGGCCAGGGGCGTAGCTCTCGATCTGCTCCAGATGGCCAAGCGAGTTAGCCCACAGAGCGAAGCCGCCGAATACGAAGATTTGTCCGGGGAGGAAAACCTCACCCTGGACCGCATTGTTACCGATGATCGAAGGAGCCATCAGGCCTTATGGTGACGACACAGTGTAACTCTCAATGAAAGCACCAATGTTGGTGTCAAAACCGGCGGACCTCGGGTAGGGGGTACCGAACTGTGCGTCTAAGGCGGATGGTAACAGAAGGCGGGGGACACAATGTTTACCCAGGTTCGGGCCCTCTCGATGGAGGTAATACCCTACTTCCTGCTTGATTGATCTTGATGATATGAGTATTACAAGAGTTGATCTACCACGATATCATAGAGGCTAAACCCTAGAAGCTAGCCTATGGTATGATTGTTCTTGTCCTACAGACTAAACCATCCGGTTTATATAGACACCGGAGGGGGCTAGGGTTAGAGTCGGTTACAAGGGAGGAGATCTACATATCCGCATCGCTAAGCTTGCCTTCCACGCCAAGGAGAGTCCCATCCAGACAAGGGACGAAGTCTTCAATCTTGTATCTTCATAGTCCAACAGTCCAGCCAAAGCATATAGTCCGGCTGTCCGGAGACACCCTAATCCAGGACTTCCTCAATGGTGTTTACTACACAACTTGTTCTTGTAGACTCGTGTTGGGCCTCCAAGCGTAGAGTTTTGTAGGACAGTAGCAAATTTACCTCAAGTGTATGACCTAAGGTTTATCAATCCGTGGGAGGCGTAGGATGAAGATGGTCTCTCTCAAACAACCATGCGACCAAATAAAAGAAATCTCTTGTGTAGCCAACACACCGAATACAATGGAAAATTGTATAGGTGCACTAGTTTAGCGAAGAGATGGTGATACAAGTGTATTATGGATAGTAGATATAGGTTTTTGTAATCTAAAAATATAAAAACAGCAAGGTAACACATAACCAAAGTGATCACAAATGGTATTGTAATGCTTGAAAATAAGGCCTAGGGTTCATACTTTCACTAGTGCAATATCTCAACAGTGCTAGCATAATTGAATCATATAACAATCCGTGAGCGAGCAACAAAGAGTCACTCCAAAGTTCCTATCTAGAGGAGAACATAAGATGAAATTGTTTAGGCTACGAAGCCACCTCAAAGTTATCATTCCCGATCAATCAATTGAGCTATTCCTAATTGTTTCACAAACATCCCTAGAGTTCGTACTAAAATAACACCATATGATACCCATCAACCAACTCTAATGTCACCTAGATACTCCAATGTCACCACAAGTATCCGTGAGTTGATTATTCGATATGCATCAAACAACTTTAGATTCATAATATTCAATCCAACACAAAAAAACCTTCAAAGAGTGCCCCAAGATTTCTACCGGAGAAAGTAGGATGAAAACGTGTATCATCCCTATGCATAGATTACACCAATGTCACGATAATCCGCAAGTTGAATACCAAAACATATATTAAGTGAATAAATAGAACACCCCATTGTCACCATGGGTATCCATATGCAAGACATACATCAAGTGTTATCAAATCCATAAAAATATTCAGTTTGATAATAGTGAAACCTCAAAGGTAAAAACTCAATTCATCACAACAAGATAGAGAGGGGAAAACACCATATGATCCAACTATATTAACAAAGCTCGCGGTACATCAAGATCATGCCAAATCAAGAACACGAAAGAGAGAGAGATCAAACACATAGCCACTAGTACAAACCCTCATCCCCGATGATGAACTACTCTCTTCTCGTCATGGAGACTGCCGGGATCATGAAGATGGCCTCCGGTGATGATTTCCCCCTCCGGTAGGGTGCCGGAACAGGGTCCTGATTGATTTTTCGTGGAACAGAGGCTTGTGGTGGCAGAACTTCACATCTAGGGTTCTTTTAGGGGTTTGTATATTTATAGGAATTTTTGGCATCAGTCTCGCGTTAGGGGGGTCCATGAGGCAGCGACAAGCCTGCTCCGCGCGCCGTGGGGGGGAGGTCGCACCCCCAGGCTTGTTGCTTCCTCGTGAGGCTTCTGGTCCTTCCTCTAAGCTTTGAGGGTCTCTTTTGGTCCATCAAAATCACCATAAATTTTCAGCCCATTCCGATAGCTTTTATTTCTGCAGAAAAAACCACACCATGGTAGTTCTGCTGAAAATAGTGTCAGTCTAGGTTAGTTCCATTCGAATCGTACCAAAACCTTATTAAATTGTTGTAAACATGGCGTGAATACTTGATAAATTATAGATGTGTTGGATACGTATCATTGTCCACATCCTAAAAATGACCATTTTGCCCTTGCCCTTAACCAACCACCTTCGAGAGGGAAATGTTTCGGCAAATATTTTCGTCAATGCCTCACACTTCTTCCCAATGAATCCTTCACCCCAGGAAAACCACAACAACCACTTGCATGATGGCCTTGCAATAGCAATGGTGTTCACTTGAATGATTAAATAATTGTTTGCTCATATAACTGTTGTGAATGCTATGTTTATGCCTGTAAATCCATGCTATTTATTATGCCATGTTCATTTCCATCTAGTAAATTAAATGATTATTTGCTAGTATTATTCTCATGTTCAATTCTTGTAATCATTTCATCTGCTAGTGATAATGATATGCTCATATGAATTACTATCGTCTGTTATGAAAGTACTTGTGATATTCATGGTCATCATTACGCCATGGTCGTTTGCATTCAATAAACTACATGATTTATTATTGTTAATGTCAGATTCATATGCTAAATGGCTGTCCTTCCCATCCATGCTCATGGTCATATGCCATGTCATTTCATCATGTTATTCTGTTATGGCTCCGCTCATCACCATTCAAGTTTAATTTGACAATAATCGAACTTGAACAAATCTGTTGGCTGAGTCATGGTGCCACCAAATCTAGCTCACTAGTGCAACCACACTTTCCTGGATGGGGAGGCTCTAATTCGATCTATAGTCATGCCTCTCGCCAGTGCCTCCAACTAGGGAAGGTTATGTGCGCGCGCTACCATGATCAAGTAGGCGTCCATAAGTCTTGTGAGCCCAAGTTTGGTAATGTGCGCATGTCCCCATTTTGGACCGTTATTGTTTTGCCACCACGGTGGCCAACCATGAAGGTGGCAGATGTCCATAGTGGGAATCCAGGGCCACCATGACATAGCGCAAAGGGGAGTCATCGGAGTGACCGGGAAAGTGTCGTGCAATAGATTGGTTTTGTTAGAATGTCATCGGTCCACCTGAATGGGAGCACGAGGCCATGAGTTCCGTGGTGTGGGTACAGTGCACTAACCTCTGCAGAGTGTATAATATATCGATAGCCGCGTCCTCGGATATGGACACAGTTCGTAGTAGGTCACACTATGGTCAACAGTAATAATAACCTGGATAGTAAACAACCCCGATTCCGTGAGGAAAGAAGTTGGTGATCTTGTGAGAATCACTATGGATGGTTTTGATGTGATCGAATGATGATCATGATGGTATTGTTGATACCGAGCTTGGTTGATCCTGAGGTGATCGTGTGATGTTCACGGTGGTAAGCAAGATTGATATCTATGGTGGTTATGAGTTAACCTCCAAGAAGAGTAAGTTGGTCCACGAGACCTTAAACTTTGACCCCCTTCATGACAGTACTAGTATCATCATGTTTATATCACGAGTAACATGTTCATGCCATCACTGGTGCACGTCAGTTTCAAAGAAACAGTTTTTAACCCCTTTCTGCGACGACATTTGGAACCGTTGCCAAGTGTGTGTGGGCGATAGGGGGGTCCTTCCCACACGACCCACAAACCGTCGGGGATAGGGCCCCTACAGTATTCTAATGACCCACAAGTATAGGGGATCTATCATAGTCCTTTCGATAAGTAGGAGTGTCGAACCCAACGACGAGCAGAAGGAAATGATAAGCGGTTTTCAGCAAGGTATTTTCTACAAGCACTGAAATTATAGGTAACAGATAGTTTTGTGATAAGATAATTTGTAACAAGAAACAAGTAACGAAAGTAAATAAAGTGCAGCAAGGTGGCCCAACCCTTTTGTAGTAAAGGACAAGCCTGGACAAACTCTTGTATAGAGAAAAGCGCCCCCGAGGACACATGGGAATTATCGTCAAGCTAGTTTTCATCACGTTCATATGATTCGCGTTTGGTGCTTTGATAATTTCATATGTGGGTGGACCGGTGCTTGGGTGCTGTCCTTACTTGGGCAAGCATCCCACTTATGATTAACCCCTATTGCAAGCATCCGCAACTACAAAAGAAGTATTAAGGTAAACCTAACCATAGCATGAGACATATGGATCCAAATCAGCCCCTTACGAAGCAACGCATAAACTAGGGTTTAAGCTTCTGTCACTCTAGCAACCCATCATCTACTTATTACTTCCCAATGCCTTCCTCTAGGCCCAAATAATGGTGAAGTGTCATGTAGTCGACGTTCACATAACACCACACTACTAGGAAAAACGCTACCAGTAGCGTAGGTTTTTTGCATACCAGTAGCGTGGGTACCCGCGCTACTACTACGACGATACAGCTAACTTTTAGCAGTAGTGCGTTTTGTACCCCGCGCTACAGCTAAAAAAGTTAACAGTAGCGCGGTGCACCCATTCTACCACTACTCCGCACCTACGCTACTACTATCTAAGTACCAGTAGCACCCCACTTACACCTACGCTACTGCTATCCAAGTACTAGTAGCCCAACATTTTACCCCCACGCTACAACTAACTAACTAGAAATTTAAAAAAAAATAAAAAGTGGATGGAAATCAAGACACGTCTAGTGTAAATAAACTAAGTTCACAGAACCATCTTAGCACTTGCAGCATTCATGGATACAACATTGAACATCTCAACTCGAGATCACGAGATCCCGTTTAACATCAGATGCAAACAACTAGACCACTTCTCTAGATGTATCTACCGAGGCTCGGAGTTGAAACATCGGTGGATCCGAACACTCCCTCTCGACGGACGGTGGCGTCGAGGTCCTCCACCTTGGCGACCTCCGGCATCGCAATGACCTGGACGATCATCTGTGCGGCAGGATCGACGGGCTTCATGATGAAGTCTGCTTCCAAGTGGTTGAAGAGCACGACGCCCACCAGGCCGCAGTAGTCCACGTCAATCACCCCTGCACCCACGTCGGAAAGTGAAAATTTGTTAGTTGGCGTCCGCATCCAAATCCAGTGGGGTATTTTCTTTCTTTTTAGCACATGCACATGAATCAATAGTAATGCATAATAACAAGAAAAAATAACCATGAATCCTAAAAATAAGATCATTCTTTGGGCCAGGTTGATAGTTTCGAGGCATGGGAAAGGATAATATTGGTAAAGTCTTCATTAACAAGAACAATGGACCGAGATTTCTCAAATGACATTTGTTTCACCAACAATGATTAATGACGAGGCAAGTAGGAGTTACCTGAGCAGCATCAGCATACCCTCTGATCCTTGCTAGAACTTAAAGGACAAGGTTCTTAGCTTTCTCCCCTCTCACTAGCACAAGTCCAGCAGCTCCATCGATGTACATTGAATAATAAGAATGGCACTAGAGTTACACTCAAAGTAAACATTGCTTTGCATAATTTATATTAACCATGGAGAAAGCCTAAAACATGAGCTACAAAATAATCTAGCTTTAGTACACTATTAAGATGATACATTTAGTACTGAAGATATACAACATAGTGTGGCTGCATACTGCATACAAAAGGTAGTTTGATCATGTAAAAATAAAGCTACAGTGATACACTAACAAGTGTCAGAATTTTGAATGAAACTGTTCAGTTTAGAAGTATTCAACAGAGACACTTCAATCACAGAGAAAACGAGTAGTATTCCGGAATGGCAAGTGCCACATTTTCCATGTTGCAACAGGTTTTTGTATAAAGTCAGTCCAATGACTCAATAACTAACACATTTGGTTGACCCAATAATAGGTTTTTGTTCAGAGTACCGATGATTGTTTTACTACCAAACAACAAAGAGATGAGCACAATGCATCAAGCAAGTAACCAGCACCAGGTCAGCAATCGACTAACTTTAAGCATTCTACTGCATACTCCGTGCCAGTGTCCATCGATGGAGGAAACGGAGGATGCAGCAAGCAATACCGATAGCATGCAGCGTGCGCAAATCGAACGGGTCGGCGAGGTGGGGACCTCGGGCGGTCTCCACCCGCTTCACGGCCAGCATTTTCAGGCCGGTGAGAAAATCCTACACCATAGAACATCTGGTCAGGAAAGCAAAGCAAGGGAAAAGAAAGTAGAGCGAGAGGGGGCGTCCAGGGCTACTTCCGTCGTGGACGTGCTCAACGTGCTACAAGTCCGGTTTGACAATTTGGTTCATGTCTATGGATTGAAACCGTTTGAGACTGATGCGTCTCTGTCCTGACTAAACCAAATCAATCCAATAATACACACCTGTTCATCGAGACGAAAGAGCGCAACACACACGTACACAACAAGCTGGCAGCAACAAGCTAGCTAGCTTTGGCTTAGCGATGAGCCTAATCGCTATTCCGGCGAGATGTACGTGTGAGCTAGCAGGCAGGATAGGAGACGGAAGTTTATTGCCACGGGAGCTTGTCGCTCCCGTTAATATCTTTATTGCTTTGATCTAACTCACGGTTGTGGTTACAAGGGGTAGGGGTATATATATATATATATATATATATATATATATATATATATATAGATATATATATATATATATATTTGCTAATACAATCCTATACGGTGACTGTCTCCTAATCCTAGCCTAACTAGGAAATCACAAAGACATGATTAATTCCAACAGGTACAACCCAGACCAAACTAAATTAATTTAAGGGATTATCCTATTTCATCCAATCCAAAAGCAGCCCAACGGAAAAATTGACTGAAACTGTAGTTTCAGTCCAAACTATTCACAGGTTTATAAATAAACTAAAGTAATTAGGTGGATTAGTAGTAGAAGAACGACCTAGGTAGCACCCAAGTGAGATGCTAGTAAATTACTTGTGCATATGGGTGACACAAAAGAAGAGGTAGTATTTCTTTGTACTCTGTGGTGCGGCTAGGTAGAGAGGGAATTATGGGCTTGTTTAATGAAATAAATTAACATTCAATCCATGGACTATCACCGGCTGCAAGATAGCACTAGTCTTATACTCCAGCATGAAGAATATAATATGCAGGCAGACTCGGTGCTAATAGAATACAGTAGCAGTGAGTAGTAAGTATAATTAACAAAGAGAGAAGAGGATCTGCTCTGCTCTGCTTTCGTGCCTTGGTAACATTAATTAACATAAGATGAATGTGCGAAGAAGAGTAGGAGGCTTACATAGGTAGGCGACGCGCGGGTTGCTGGCCTCGACCTCGTTGGCGATACTGGATGAAGATGGACTCGCCCTGGTTGCCCACGGTCTGCGTGCGCCACCTGCCGCCAGACGCCGGGGTGGAGGACGCGGCGTCCGAGGGCTCCCCGCTGCCACCGGTGACGGATCCCGCAAGTTCCGGCCACGCCATCACCGATTGTGGTGGATTCCGGCAAGAACACGAGAGGCGCCCGAAACCCTAGCCGCGGGCAAAGGTGCAGGCCTTAGGCATGGATCTGGACGGAGGGGATGGAGGGGTGGAGCTTGAGGATCTTGGGGGCGAGTGGAGCGCGGCCGGAGCTCGCCGGAACCGGCCGGCGTGGGTGGTGGCGGCGGCGAGGAGATCGTTGGGGAGAGGAGATCGACCGAGGGGTGGGGTGAGGTTTGCGCGAGAGAGAGTTTGGTGGGGTGGGGGTCGACCGGGGAGAGGGTGTGGTGCGGTGGTGGACATGCTCAGTAGTAGCATGGGGTATCTCACCACGCTATAGCTATCTGCTTACTAGTAGCGCAGGTTTTGCCACCTGTGCTACTACTATGCCATGTCCGCGGGAGATATTTACTAATAGCGCGTTTTTTCACCATCCGCTATTAGTAAATACTAGTAGCGAGGGGTTAATGTGGAGCGCTACTAGTAATTAGCAGTAGCGTGGGTCAAAATAGCGCGCTGCTAGTAAGCGTCTATCTATAAGCTATTTCCTAGTAGTGCCACTAGAGGAGAGAGAACATACATCTCATCAAAATATCGAATGAATACCAAATTCACATGACTACTAATAGCAAGACTTCTCTCATGTCCTCAGGAACAAACGTAACTACTCACAAAGCATATTCATGTTCATAATCAGAGGGGTATTAATATGCATATAGGATCTGAACATATGATCTTCCACCAAATAAACCAACTAGCATCAATTACAAGGAGTAATCAACACTACTAGCAACCTACAGGTACCAATTCCAGACTTAGAGACAAGAATTGGATACAAGAGGTGAACTAGGGTTTGAGAGGAGATGGTGATGGTGAAGATGTTGATGGAGATTGCCCTCTCCCGATGAGAGGAGCGTTGGTGATGACGATGGCGATGATTTCCCCCTTCCAGAGGGAAGTGTCCCCAGCAGAACAGCTCTGCCGAAGCCCTAGATTGGTTCCGCCAAGGTTCCGCCTCGTTGCGGCGGAGTCTCGTCCCGAAAGCTTGCTTATGATTTTTCTTCGGACGAAAGACTTCATATAGCAGAAGATGGCCATCAGAGGGCCAACAGGGGGCCCACGAGGCAGGGGGTGCGCCCCGGGGGGTAGGGCCGCCTCTACCCTCGTGGACAGGTGGAGTCCCCCCTGACGTAGATTATTCTTCCAGTATTTTTTATTATTTCCAAAAATAACTTTCGTGGAGTTTCAGGACTTTTGGAGTTGTGCAGAATAGGTCTCTAATATTTGCTCCTTTTCCAGCCCAGAATTCCAGCTGCCGGCATTCTCCCTCCTTACGTAAACCTTGTGTAATAAGATAGAATAGGCATAAGTATTATGACATAATGTGTAATAACAGCCCATAATGCAATAAATATCGATATAAAAGCGTGATGCAAAATGGACGTATCAACTCCCCCAAGCTTAGACCTCGCTTGTCCTCAAGCGGAAGACGCTAACGATAAATATGTCCACATGTTTAGAGGTAGAGGTATCGAAAAAATAAAATACGGACATGAGGGCATCATGATTATTCTCATAACAGCAACATATATGGATATTGTCATATGATTTCTTATGCTCAAGTAATAATCTTTTCACAATGCATAGTATGAATCAGAAACTTTATTGAGAACTAAAAAACTATAATCTCAGTCATTGATGCAATTGCAATTTATCATAACATCAGAAAGAGTCTATGTCAGAGCTTCCTAGCAAGTCCACATACTCAACTATCATTTAGTCTTTTATAGTTGCTAACACTCACGCAATACTTGTGGTTACGGAGTTTTAATCGGACATAGAGAAAGATAGGGGCTTATAGTTTCGCCTCCCAACCTTTTACCTCAAGGGTAATCTCAACAATAATAGCTCATGCTAACTTACATCCAATTAGGTATATATATATCAGGATCTTTCCAACACACTGTGCTTGCCAAAGGATAAAATGTAAAAAGGAAAGGTGAAGATCACCATGACTCTTGCATAAGGTAGAAGATAATAATTAAAGATAGGCCCTTCGCAGCGGGAAGCAGAGGTTGCCATGCGCTTTTAGGGTTGGATGCACAAGATCTTAATGCGAAATAACATCACTTTATATTGCCACTTGTGATATGAACCTTTATTATGCAGCCTGTCGCTTTTATTTCTTCCACATCACAAGATCGTATAAATCTTATTTCCACTACACCAATCAATCATACATATTTAGAGAGCAATTTTTATTGCTTGCACCGATGACAACTTACTTGAAGGATCTTACTCAATCCATAGGTAGATATGGTGGACTCTCATGGCAAAACAGGTTTAAGGGTATTTGGAAGCACAAGTAGTATCTCTACTTGGTGCAAAGAATTTAGCTAGCATGAGGGGAAAGGCAAGCTCAACATGTTGGATGATCCATGACAATATACTTTATCTCAGATATAAGAAAACATAACCCATTACGTTGTCTTCCTTGTCCAACATCAACTCTTTACCACGTCATATTTTAGTGAGTGCTCACAATCATAAAAAAAGTCCAAGATAGTAGATTTATATGTGAAACCTCTCTTTCTTTATTACTTCCTATTAATTGCAACGATGACCAAAGCTATGTTTGTCAACTCTCAACAATTTTTAATCATCATACTCTTTCTATGTGAAGTCATTACTCTCCACAAGATCAATATGATCTCTTTATTTATTTATTTTTATTCTTTTTTCTCTTTTCTTTTATTCACTCAGGATCATGGAAAAATAATCAAGCCCTTGACTCAACACTAATCTTTATTATATAGCTCACGGACTCGATTACATAGAGAGATCATAAAGCAAAACTCAAAACTAGATCATATCAAAAACTTTATTCTACTAGATCAAGATAATACTAAAAGGATCGAACTAAGAAAGGTAAAGATAGGAGTGTGATGGTGATACGATACCGGGGCACCTCCCCCAAGCTTGGCAGTTGCCAAGGGGAGTGCCCATACCCATGTGATTATGTCTCCTTTGCTGGTGAAGGGATTGCTGATGATGTAGGCTTGTCGTCCATCTTCCAAGGCATAGGCTCACCATCGTAGAAGGATGATCGAGTCTCTGGGATCCTTAAATTTGCAGCCAAACTCATCCTCTTGAACCTATATTCATACTCACAGTTTTGGTTTTGCAGGTCATAGATTTGGGCTTGGAGGTGCTTGATTTTCTCATGGAGCTTGAAGATGGCCTCCCCAATATCCTTCGCGTCTAGCTTGTGGTTGTTGCTGAACTCCGTGATCATTATGTGATTGGAGTCAAGTCCACGTTCCACCATTTCCTGGCACTTGAAAACTTTTTGCTCCATTGCTTCAAGCCTGGTCCCCACGCTTCCGGTCCTCCGTGGTCCCTCAACATCGCGGATATGCAGCAACCCCTCACGCATCTCAATGGTTTGAGGGTGTTGCAGCACCTCCGCGAGGTAGGGGTTGATGACCTTCTCGAAGAACTTGTCCTTGGGGGCGCTTGGAGACGTCATGATGATCTAGATCTATCTGCGAAACAGCTCAAAACAAGAACAAAGGACAATTGCGTGATACATGAGTCAAAACCTTCGGGAGATTATATAATGAATTTTTACCGACCAAAATACGTATCGTGCAAGAATACGGAGTCCGGAGGGCACACAAGGTGCCCACGAGGCAGGGGGCGCGCCCTCCACCCTCGTGGATCCCTCGTGTCTCCCGGACTGCTTCTTATTTTTCTATTTTTCTAAATATTCCGAAACAGAGAAAAATTGCCTTTAGAATTGTTTTGGAGTCGGTTTACTTACCGTACCACATAACTATTCCATTTCGGAGTCTGAAACGTTCCGGAAAGTGTCCCTTATGTATTCCTCCGAGGTTACGGTCTTAATAATATTTGTTTCAACATTTATAGGATTACCTGAGATATAAAGTTTGATTCTTTGACCATTCACCACCTTTGGGTTTGTGCCTTCGAAGTTGTTGATTTTTATGGCACCGGAACGATAGACCTCCTCGATAACGTAAGGGCCTTCCCATTTAGAGAGAAGTTTTCCTGCAAAAAATCTTAAACGAGAGTTGTATAGCAATACATAATCACCTACATTAAACTCACGCTTTTGTATTCTTTTGTCATGCAATCTTTTAACTTTTTCTTTAAATAATTTGGCATTCTCATAGGCTTGGGTTCTCCATTCATCAAGTGAGGTAATGTCAACTAACCTCTTCTCACCGGCAAGTTTGAAATCATAGTTGAGCTCTTTAATGGCCCAGTATGCCTTATGTTCTAGTTCGAGAGGTAAGTGACATGCGTTTCCATAAACCATTTTATACGGAGACATACCCATAGGATTTTTATATGCAGATCTATAGGCCCATAATGCATCATCAAGTTTCTTGGACCAATTCTTTCTAGATCTATTAACAGTCTTTTGCAAAATTAATTTGAGTTCTCTATTACTCAATTCTACTTGACAACTAGATTGTGGGTGATAAGGAGATGCAATTCTATGATTAACATCATACTTAGCAAGCATTTTACGGAAAGCACCATGAATAAAATTTGAACCACCGTCTAGTCATTAAATATCTAGGGACTCCAAACCTCGGAAAAATTAACTTCTTTAAGCATTTTAATAGACGTGTTATGATCAGCACTACTAGTTGGAATAGCTTCTACCCACTTAGTAATGTAATCAACATCAACTAAAATATGTGTATATCCATTAGAGGCAGGAAAAGGTCCCATATAATCAAAGCCCCAAACATCAAATGGTTCAATAACAAGTGAATAGTTCATAGACATTTCTTGACGTCTACTAATATTACCAATTCTTTGACATTCATCAAAAGATAGGACAAACTTACGGGCATCCTCGAAGAGAGTAGGCCAATAAAAACCTGATTGCAATACCTTAAGCGCAGTTTTGTGTCCAGCGTGGTGTCCTCCATAAGCTTCGAAGTGACACTTGCGTAGGATCTGTTCCTGTTCATGCTCAGGTACACAACGTCTAATAACACCATCTACTCCTTTATAAAGATCTGGGTCATCCCAAAAGTAATGTCTCAAGTCATAGAAAAACCATTTCTTTTGCTGGTATGTGAAACTAGGTGGTATAAATTTAGCAACAATGTAATTAGCATAATCAGCATACCATGGAGCAGTACAAGAAGTATTTATGACACTTAATTGTTAATCAGGAAAGCTATCATCAATAGGTAGTGGGTCATCAAGAACATTCTCTAGCCTAGACAAGTTGTCTACAACGGGGTTCTCAGCTCCCTTTCTATCAATAATATGCAAATCAAATTCTTGTAGCCAGAGAACCCATCTAATAAGTCTAGGTTTAGCATCTTTCTTTTCCATAAGATATTTAGTAGCAGCATGATCAGTGTGAATAGTTACTTTAGAATCAATAATATAAGGTCTGAACTTATCACAAGCAAATACAACTGCTAAGAATTCTTTTTCAGTAGTAGCATAATTTCTCTGAGCATTGTCTAGAGTTTTACTAGCATATTGAATAACATTTAATTTCTTATCAACTCTTTGCCCTAGAACAGTACCTACAGCATAATCACTAGCATGACACATAATTTCAAAGGGTAAATTCCAATCAGGTGGCTGAACAATAGGTCCAGAGATTAATGATTTCTTAAGTATTTCAAATGCTTCTACACAATCATCATCAGAGACAAATGGTATATCTTTTTGTAATAAATTAGTCAGAGGCCGATAAATTTTTGAGAAGACCTTAATGAACCTCCTATAAAAACCGGCGTGACCAAGGAAACTTCTTATACTTTTGATGTCCTTGGGACATGGCATCTTTTCAATAGCATCAACCTTGGCTTTATCAACCTCAATGCCTCTTTCAGAAACCTTGTGCCCCAAGACAATACCTTGATTAACCATAAAGTGGCACTTTTCCCAATTCAAGACAAGATTAGTTTCTTCACATCTCTGCAAAACTCGATCAAGATTGCTCAAGCAATCATCAAAAGAGGATCCATAGACGGAAAAGTCGTCCATGAAAACCTCACAAATCTTTTCACAAAAATCAGAGAATATAGCCATCATGCATCTTTGAAAGGTAGCGGGTGCATTACATAAACCAAAAGGCATACGTCTATCAGCAAAAGTACCAAAAGGGCATATAAAAGTAGTCTTTGATTGATCTTTAGCCGACACAGGTATTTGAGAGAAACCAGAATAACCATCTAGAAAGCAATAATGTGTATGTTTGCATATTCTTTCTAGCATTTGATCAATAAAAGGTAAGGGGTAATGATCCTTCTTAGTAGCTTTATTTAATTTGCGGAAATCAATTACCATCCTATAACCTGTGACAATTCTTTGCGGAATCAATTCATCTTTATCGTTAGGGACAACAGTAATACCTCCCTTCTTAGGGACACAATGGACAGGACTTACCCACTGACTATCAGCAACCGGATAAATTATACCTGCCTCCAGAAGCTTGAGTATTTCTTTTCTTACAACTTCTTTCATTTTAGGATTCAAACGTCGTTGAGGATCACGAACTGGTTTGGCATCCGCTTCCAAATTTATTTTATGCTGACATAGAGTGGGACTAATGCCCTTAAGATCATCAAGAGTATATCCAATAGCGGCACGGTGCTTTTTAAGAGTTTTCAATAATCTTTCTTCTTCATGCTCTGAAAGGTTAGCACTAATAATAACAGGATATATTTTATTTTCATCAAGATAAGCATATTTATGATTATCAGGCAACGGTTTAAGCTCAAACACGGGATCACCCTTGGGTGGAGGAGGATCCCCTAGGATTTCAACATGCAAATTATGTTGCAGAATAGCTTCCTGTTTAAAGAATACTTCATCTATTTCCCTTCTTTCGTTCATGAACATCTCATTTTCACGGTCTAGCAAATATTGTTCCAAAGAATCACTAGGAGGTACGGCAATAGAAGCAAGACCAATAATTTCATCCTTACTAGGCAATTCTTCCTCACGATGTTGTTTACTAAATTTAGAGAAATTAAACTCCTGAACCATATCATCCAAGCCAATAGTAACAACATACTTTTCACAGTCTATCTTAGCATTAACAGTATTCAAGAAGGGTCTACCAAATATAATGGGACAAAAGCTATCTTGTGGAGAACCAAGAACAAGAAAATCAGCAGGATATTTAGTTTTCCCACACAAGACTTCAACATCCCTAACAATTCCCATTGGTGAAATAGTATCTCTATTGGTGACATTAATTTCTTCTAACTCAATAGGTGCAATATCATGCATAATTTCTTTGTATAATTCAATGGGTATTGCACTAGCACTAGCGCCCATATCACATAAGCCATGATAACAATGATCTCCTATTTTAACAGAAATAACAGGCACGCCTACCACAGGTTTATGTTTATCTTTAGCACACGGTTTAGCAATTCTTGCAGTTTCACCACAGAATTGAATAACATGCCCATCAATATTATCAGACAAGAGATCTTTAACAATAGCAATATTAGGTTCTACTTTAACTTGCTCAGGAGGTGTATAAGTTCTAATATTGCTTTTACGAACAATAGTTGAAGCTTTAGCATGATCCTTTACTCTAACAGGGAAAGGTGGTTTCTCAACATAAGAGGTAGGAACAATAGGATCATCATAAGTGACAGTCTTTTCTTCAACTTTAATAGGTGCATCTACTTTTAATTCTATGGGAGGATGATATTTAAACCACTTCTCCTTAGGGATATCAACATAAGTAGCAAAAGATTCACAGAAAGAAGCTACTATCTCAGAGTCAAGTCCATATTTAGTGCTAAACTTACAGAAAATATCGGTATCCATAAAAGATTTAACACCATCAAACTTAGGTGTCATACCTGACTCCTTACCTTCGTCGAGGTCCCAATCTTCAGAGTTGCATTTAACTCTATCCAATAAATTCCATTTAAATTCAATAGTCTTCATCATAAAAGAGCCAGCACAAGAAGTATCGAGCATTGTGCGAATGTTATCAGAAAGCCGAGCATAAAAATTCTGAAGAATTGTCACTTTTGAGAGCTCATGATTGGGGCATGAATATAACATTGATTTAAGCCTCCCACAAGCTTGAGCGATGCTTTCTCCTTTGCGAGGCCAAAAATTATATATATATAATTGCGATCACGATGAACAAGATGCATAGGGTAATACTTTTGATGAAATTCCAATTTCAATCTTTTATAGTTCCATGATCTCATATCATCACATAGCCTATACCATGTCAATGCGTCTCCTTCAAAGATAAAGGGAAAGCCTTCTTCTTAACAACATCATCGGGTACACCGCAAGCTTAAATAATCCACAAATTTCATCCACATATATTAAGTGCTCATCAGGATGCTTTGTTCCATCTCCTGTAAAAGGATTAGCTAGTAGTTTTTCCATCATACCCGAAGGAAATTCAAAAGGAGTTTCATTTTCAATAGGTTGAGAAGGATGAGGAGCAACTCTTTGCTCTACTGGACGGGGTGAGGATACCCCGAACAAGCCCCTCAGAGAATTACTTTCCATAGTAACAAGTGACAGAAAATTTCAGCACACTATATAAAATTTTCCTTACCAAATTCCACTTACCAAAGGCGCTACACTCCCCGGCAACGGCGCCAGAAAAGAGTCTTGATGACCCACAAGTATAGGGGATCTATCTAGTCCTTTTGATAAGTAAGAGTGTCGAACCCAACGAGGAGCAGAAGGAAATGATAAGCAGTTTTCACCAAGGTATTCTCTGCAAGTACTGAAATAAGTGGTAACAGATAGTTTTGTGACAAGGTAAATTGTAACGAGCAACAAGTAACAAGAGTAAATAAAGTGCAGCAAGGTGGCCCAATCCTCTTTGTAGCAAAGGACAAGCCTCGACAAACTCTTATAATAGGAAAAGCGCTCCCGAGGACACATGGGATTATCGTCAAGCTAGTTTTCATCACGTTCATATGATTCGCGTTCGGTACTTTGACAATTTGATATGTGGGTGGACCGATGCTTGGGTGCTGTTCTTACTTGAACAAACATCCCACTTATGATTAACCTCTATTGCAAGCATCCGCAACTACAACAAAAGTATTAAGGTAAACCAAACCATAGCATGAAAGATATGGATCCAAATCAGCCCCTTACGAAGCAACGCATAAACTAGGGTTTAAGCTTCTGTCACTCTAGCAACCCATCATCTACTTATTACTTCCCAATGCCTTCCTCTAGGCCCAAATAATGGTGAAGTGTTATGTAGTCGACATTACATAACACCACTAGAGGTTAGACAACATACATCTCATCAAAATATCGAACGAATACCAAATTCACATGACTACTAATAGCAAGACTTCTCCCTTGTCCTCAGGAACAAACGTAACTACTCACAAAGCATATTCATGTTCATAATCAGAGGGGTAATAATATGCATAAAGGATCTGAACATATGATCTTCCACAAAATAAACCAACAAGCATCAACTACAAGGAGTAATCAACACTACTAGCAACCTACTAGCACCAATCCCGGACTTGGAGACAAGAATTGGATACAAGAGATGAACTAGGGTTTTGAGATGAGATGGTGCTGGTGAAGATGTTGATGGAGATTGCCCTCTACCGAAGAGAGGAGCGTTGGTGATGATGATGACGATGATTTCCCCCTCCCGGAGGGAAGTGTCCCCGGCAGAACAGCTCTGCCGGAGCCCTAGATTGGTTCCACCAAGGTTCCGCCTCATGGCTGCGGAGTTTCGTCCCGAAAGGTTGTCTCTGATTTTTTTCTCATCGAAAGAGCTCATATAGGAGAAGATGGGCATCGGAGAGCCACCAGGGGGCCAACGAGGTAGGGGGCGCGCCCCAGGGGGGGGCTCCCACCCTCATGAGCAGGGTGTGGGCCCCCTGGCCTTCATCTTTGGCGACGATTTTTCTTTATTTATTTTAAGACATTCCGTGGAGTTTAAAGACTTTTGGAGTTGCCTGAGAATAGGTCTCCAATATTTGCTCCTTTTCCAGCCCGAATTCCATTGCCGCATTCTCCCTCTTCATGTAAACCTTGTAAAATAAGAGAGAATAGCCATAAGTATTGTGACATAACGTGAAATAACAACCCATAATGCGATAAATATCGATACAAAAGCATGATGCAAAATGGACGTATCAGCGTTCCGTTGCCTCCCGATGAACACGACACATTCCGTTGCCTCTCCATGAACACGACGCATTCCGTTGCCTCCCCATGAACATGACGACGACGTTGTTTCTCCGTTCCGACCTAGCCATATACACGAGCCCTGGCCGTACGTATGTGCGAGTAGGCGTTCGAGACCCCGCCCGTATGTACACATACGAGGCCGTATTTTATTTCTTGCACCCTGGCCGTTGTACATACGTGCACATCCTACGTGCGCGCCTCTACTACGACACGTACGCGCCTCTACTACGACATGTGCACGCCTCTACATCCACCAGTATATATGTACGTACACGTTCGCGACCAGAATGACAGCGCTACGTACGCTTCGACCAGGTGGGTCCCGACTGTCAGGCACTTCCTTGCCTGCGAAGATGTAGCTGGTGGGTCCCAACAGTAAGGGGGGCGAATCATTTTTTGTTCGGACGCACTTCCTTGCGTGCGAAGATGTAGCTGGTGGGTCCCAGCAGTCAGGGGCAAACATTTTTTTCGAAATATGGTGGCCCGTCCGGTGGGTCCCCGCTGTCAGGTGGAGGAATAATTATTTTGCACGTAATAATGAGGCACTTCCTTGCTGCGGCCGTGGACCCAGCTGTCAGCCTCTCCACGTACAGTCCACGTCCGATGGAAGCCGTTCCTTGACCACGTTGACCACGCCGCGCCGAGAGCACCAGGGCGGTGGACGACGGCGAGGCCTAGGAAGGGGAAGGCGTAGAGCCGGGGAAGACGCGGCAGTGGATGCCCACGCGTAGAGGAGTACAAGGGTTCACTGGTTTGCTGTGGTGTGAGGCTGCCGTCGCCGCAGAATAACAGGGGGTGTGGGTGAGTTGAGGGATGGCCTAGCCAGCGGTGGGAGTAGCAGGGGGCGGTGAGGCCGCGGGAGGCAGGAGCACGAGGCACGACCGGCGCTGGTTTGGGCGGCTGGAGCAAGAAGACCAGAGGTTGAAGAAGCACTACGGCCGTTGGATGGACATTGCGAAATACAGAGGCTCTTTCGGTGGGTCCCTGATGTCAGGTAGAGGAATCATTATTTTGCGTGTAATAAGGAGGCATTTCCTTGCGTGCGGCCGTGGACCCAGCTGTCGGCCTCTCCACGTACAGTCCACTTCAGATGCATGTCGGTCGTTGACCATGTTGACCAGGCCGCGCCGAGAGCACCAGGGCGGTGGACGACGACGAGGCCTAGGAAGGGAACGACACGGAGGCAGGGAAGACTCGGCAATTGTTTCCCATGCGGAGGGGAGTACGACTGTACGAGGGTTTACTGGTTCGTCTGCCATTGAGGGAGTCCCGGATTAGGGCGTGTCCGGATAGCTGAACTATCACCTTTGGCCGGACTCCTGGACTATGAAGATAGAAGATTGAAGACTTCGTCCCGTGTCCGGATAGGACTTTCCTTGGCGTGGAAGGCAAGCTTGGTGATACGGATATGTAGATCTCCTACCATTGTAACCGACTCTGTGTAACCCTAACCCTATTCGGTGTCTATATAAACCGAAGGGTTTTAGTCCATCGGACGAACAACAATCATACCATAGGCTAGCTTCTAGGGTTTAGCCTCTCTGATCTCGTGGTAGATCTACTCTTGTACTACCCATATCATCACTATTAATCAAGCAGGAGTAGGGTTTTACCTCCATCAAGAGGGTCCAAACCTGGGTAAAAACATCGTGTCCCTTGTCTCCTGTTACCATCCACCTAGACGCACAGTTCGGGACCCCCTACCCGAGATCCGCCGGTTTTGACACCGACATTGGTGCTTTCATTGAGAGTTCCTCTGTGCTGTCGCCGTCAGGAAGGATGCCTCATCCCTTCTTTAAAGACGGCACCGTTGCTAAAGGAGCCTTGGCCATCGGCGAGACTCTCCGGCTAGGTGGTTTTCTTATGACCGCCAGTTCGGCCGCCGCGCCGACGATGACTTCTCGGGTCATCGAAACCAATCTTTGTGTTAACTCGGAACTTGCCGAGCATCTAGATCCGATGGAGCTCTCCTCCGTAAACGAGCTCTTGGATCGCATCGCCGCCCTGGGAGTCGCTACAGACTACGATCAGATCGGGCCTAAAACCGATCTGAGAAAGATTAACTCTCCCCAGGCTACCCACCACGTTGCTGTGGTAGAGGAGCAATACGGCGACTCTTCTTCTATCTTAAGGACTAGCTACGTCCGGATTCCCGACCCCTCCATGCCGGATTCCCGGGGAGGGATGGATGTCGATCAAGCCCTGAACCTAAAGTCAGGCGGCGAGTTGGATTCATTGGATAACGTCCAGAAACCAAAACTTCCAAGTTCGGAAACTTTTCGGCCCATGAGTCTTAGATTGGACGGGGTTCCGGATTTAATTCCACCCGCCCACCCAAAAATTAGCGATCTATCCCGGATTCGGCAAGAGCCCGCTGAAACAGTACATCATTACTGGGCCAGATCCCTCCTGGTTATGGCTAGGATAAAGGACTGCCGAGAGTAAGACGCAATCTCACTTTTCTGCAATAATTGCACGGACAAGGGAATCCTAAACGCCATAAGTCGTAGTGAAATTACACGCTTTGCTGACTTGGTGACCATAGTACAAAAGTACTGTGCGATGGAGAGTGCCTGGAAAACCGAAAGTAAATTTTGGGATAATCCGGCCCCGAATACAGCCCTAGTCTGAAATAAAAGGGTGCATCATCACCAAGCACCTGGGTTAAATACCAAAAAACAAAAAACCCCTAAAGGGCATGGAACCGTACTGGAGGGATGGCTCAATGGACCCTACAAAATTCATAGCATAGCAGGCGCCACTCCAACTCATAGCCTTCGAGCATGTTGGATACTACGGCAGGTGGCCAAAAGTGGCGAAGAGCTTCTAGCTCCAGAATACCAGCCCAGCAATACCAGTACGGTACTAACAGTCTTCAAGACTTTCGCATCAAATAACATGCTGAAACGAACACTCCGCAACCTTGCCGAAGTCTACCAAGTAGCAACAATAAACCCATGGAGTGACACGGCTATTACCTTTAATGCCAGTGACGAACCTAAATTCCGAACAACCCGAGCACCAGCCGCATTGGTGCTCAGTCCAATAGTGGACGACTTTCGCCTTACTAAGGTACTCATGGATGCCAGCAGCGGATTAAACCTCATCTACGAGGAAACCCTCCGAAAAATGGAAATAGACTGGAACCGCATTGAGCGAAGCAGCACAACCTTTAGAGGAATAATCCCTAGCCGGGATGCATGCTGCACAGGAAAAATCACACTGGACGTGGTGTTCGGCTCGCCGGACAATTACAGGTCCGAGGAGGTTACGTTCCAAGTGGCCCCGTTCAGCAGCGGATTTCACGCTTTATTAGGACGAGAGGCATTCACAATTTTTCAAGCTATACCCCATTATGGGTACATGAAGCTCAAAATGCCCGGGCCCAACGGAATCATCACTCTCGCTAGTGATCCGAACATAGCACTCCGCGCCAAAAACAAGACAGCCGCACTAGCCCTCGAGGCACTATCCGAAGCCCTAGCGGCCGAGGAACTCACTGCGATGCGCTCCACGGTGAACAGGGACGATGTGATACTCGATAAGAGATCCAAGTCCACCTCTTTCAAGCTACCGGATGAAATAGTCAAATTCCAAGTCCACCCAATGGACCCTACAAAGACGGCCTCCATTGGGGCACAATTAAACCCGGATGTAGACACCGCACTATGAGAATTCCTACGGGAAAACTGGGACATTTTTGCCTGGCACCCTTCAGACATGCCAGGAATCCCACGACGGCTGGCCGAGCAGAGCCTAAATATCCTAAAAGGATTCAAGCCAGTCAAACAGGCTCTTCGGCATTTTTCCGAACCCAAGAGACAGGCCATGGGAGAGGAGCTAGCCAAACTTCTGGATGCCGGATTCATCAGAGATATAAAACATCCAGACTGGCTAGCAAACCTGGTGATGGTACCAAAGAAGGACAAATCCTGGCGCCTATGTGTCGATTTCAAAGACATTAATAAGGCTTGCCCAAAGGATCCCTTCCCCCTCCCCCGCATTGATCAAATTATCGACGCTACCACAGGACACGATTCATTATGCTTCCTCGATGCATACTCCGGCTACCACCAAATCAAGATGGCGGAGCCAGACCAAGCCGCAACGGCATTCATCACTCCATACGGCCCATTCTGCTTCAATACAATGCCCTTCGGGCTCAAAAACGCCGACGCAACATATCAGCACATGATTTAGACATGTCTGGCAAACCAGATCGGCCAAACAGTGGAGGCATACGTAGATGATGTGGTCTCAAATCCAAGCATGTCGAAACTCTAGTAGACACTTGAGGCTCACATTCGACAATCTCCGAAAATATGACATTAAGCTCAATCCGGAAAAATGCGTCTTCGGCGTTCCAGCCGGAAAGCTCTTGGGCTTCATTGTGTCCGTAGAGGAATTGAAGCAACCCAGCCAAGATCCGAGCTCTGTCACAATTAGATATCCCAAAAGACCTCAAACAAATACAAAAATTGACTGGATGCGTGGCGGCTCTAAGCCGCTTTATCTCCCGTTTGGGAGAAAAGGCGTTACCCCTTTACCGCCTCCTCCGGCGCACCAAACACTTCGAGTGGACGAATGCCGCCACGGCTGGACTCGAAGAAATAAAAGCCATATTGGCAACAAATTCGGTCCTGGCCGCGCCCACCATGGGTGAACCAATGCTATTATATATCGCGGCAACACATCAAGTTCTAAGCGCGGTGCTCGTCGTCGAACGAGACACGGACGGACACAGGTTCCCTCTTCAAAAACCAGTTTACTACGTGTCCACCGTCCTAACTCCATGCAAGTCCCGGTATCCACATTATCAAAAGATAGCGTACGCGGTGTTCATGGCATCCCGGAAGCTGTGACACTACTTCCAAGAGTGTTCGATAATAGTGGCTTCCGAAGTTCCTCTTAATGACATCATAAACAACCGCGACGCGACGGGCCGGATTGCCAAATGGGCCATTGAGCTCCTTTCATTCGACATAACCTATAAGCCACGGTGAGCCATTAAATCGCAAGTTTTGGCCGACTTTGTCGCCGAATGGACTGAAGCCGAACTCCCTAAAGAGTACGGCGCATATTCCAATTGGATCATGTATTTCGACGGCTCCAAAATGTTGGCCCGCTTGGGGGCTTGCGTCGTCCTGACATCCCCAACCGGGGACACGGTCCAATACGTACTCCAGATAATGTACACAGACTCCAACAACGCGGCCGAATACGAGGCCCTTCTACACGGCCTCCGGATGGCAGTCTCCATGGGCATTAAACGCCTAGAGGTGCGCGGGGATTCTAACCTCGCGATATCTCAAATAAACAGAGACTTTGATGCCAAAGATCCGAAAATGGCAGCTTACCGCACGCGGTCCTAAAAATGTCAGCACGGTTTGAAGGGCTCGAATTTCATCATATAGCCCGGGATAATAACCAGGCGGCGGACGTATTGGCACGCATCGGCGCAAAACGTGATGCCATCCCTCCCAACATCTTCCTAGAACGGATGTTCAAGCCATCCGTATTATGGGAAGTGGAGTCCTGAAACAACAATCCGGACCCAACCGCACTGCCCGACACCGAACATTCTGACATAATCGGCGGTTCTGCCAACGAAATAACACATTCAGCTCACGAAATAATGGCAGTCATTGCCCCGTGGACAGAACCATTCCTAGCCTACCTAACTAGGCAAGAACTTCCCGAGGACCAAAATGAGGCCCGTTGCATAGTACGGCGATCCAAAGCCTATAAGGTCCATGAGGGAGAGCTTTATAAGAAAAGCACAACCGGAGTCCTTCAAAGGTGTATCTCCGAAGAGGAAGGGCGAAACCTTCTGGCTGAAATTCATGCCGGACTGGGTGGGCACCATGCTGCAGCCCGGGCCCTTGTAGGCAAGGCCTTCCGTACAGGATTTTATTGGCCGACAGCCCGGGCAGATGCTCAGGACTTAGTCCAAGGATGCGTCGGTTGCCAGCTTTTTGCTAACCAAAGCCACATGCCACCCACCGCCCCCAAAACTATACCCATTTCCTGGCCGTCATGTGCAGGGGCTTGACATGGTTGGACCCCTTAAAGGAGGAACCCACAAGCAAAAATACCTATTGGTCATGGTGGATAAATTCACCAAATGGATAGAGGCCAAGTCTGTTAAAACGGCCGAATCCGGACCAGTGATAGACTTCATATCAGGGGTAGTACACCGTTACGGCGTCCCCCACAGTATCATCACTGATAACGGCACCAACTTCACGGCCGATGAGGTCAAACTCTGGTGCAAAAACATGGGCATCAAGCTCGATTACGCTTCAGTCTATCACCCTCAAACTAACGGTCAAGTCGAGCGGGCAAACGGTCTAATCATGAGCGACATCAAACCCAGACTAGTGCGGTCCCTCAAGGAATTAACACGCACTGGGTAGAGGAGCTCGACTCCGTACTCTGGGGGCTGCGGACCACGCCGAATCGTACTACCGGATTCACACCATTTTTTATGGTGTACGGTGCAGAGGCAATTTTTCCCTGCGACATAATTCATGACTCACCTCGCGTGCGCATGTATGAAGAAAGAGAAGCCGAGCTAGATCGGCAGGATAGTTTGGATGCCTTGGAGGAGGAGCGCGACGTGGCAAAAGCTCGTTCCGCATTCTATCTACAGCAGGCTCGAAGATACCAAAGCAGAGAAGTATGGGCCACAACTTACAACGTTGGCGAACTAGTTCTACGCCTGCTGGACAAGAAAAAGGACAAACTCAAGCCCAAATGGGAAGGTCCCTTCATCATCGACCAAGTCCTGACCAGCGGAGCATACCGTCTGCGAAATGCATCGGACAACCGACTCGAGCCGAACCCATGGAATGCAGCCCGTCTCCGAAGATTCTACGCCTAGCGCCGGACTCCGAGTTCGTCTCCTTCCTCTGCCCACATTTTATACTTTAGCTGTCTTTTATTTCTCCTTCTCCCTCCTTTTTCTTTAAGCCTTTGGAGGCTCACTTGCACTTTGTTCGTACAAACTTGACGCGCTACCCGCGCTCATTATACCTGGGGGCTTCTTTAACAGAAGCTTATTTGTATGGGCTTTATGCCCACCACATGTGTCACACTTCCACATGTACCTTTTATTCACCATTATATGCATCGATATGACTTAAGTTTTGGCCAAGCTGGGTTGCCTGGCTCCTGTGCTTACCCCTACGTTCCCAATTGTTCGGCTAGGTGGTAAAGGGAGCACCTCTGCGATTGTTACTGCCAGGTCAGCCGGATGTGTACCTCAGACTAGGTGAAGCCGAAAGCTAGCGTTCTTAAGGGAATATTCGGTCGGTGAACTGAAAGATGATTTCTTACCTATTTATTTATCTTCCCCCAGATGCTTTTCTGCTTTTTTAGACCGGACATGCACTTTAGGGCATGCCTCCCAGGGAAAGGAACCCTTAACGGAACTATTCTCCCTGGAAGATGTTTCTTACTAACCATGTAATATAACATAACTAGTTGGGCACTTGTCTGATACAGCTCCAATGACCCCTACGCCTGGTATCCACGCATACCCCGGTTCTTATATAACCGCGAGGGTATTCGGATACACTCCGGACTATTGGGTCCCGTGGTTGAAGCGAAAAGGTCCGCTATGACAAACGATCTACAATCCGGCTAGAAGGCATTTTATACGTCATATTCAATTACATAGTCAACTTGACTGATTGTATTCTCCTCACTGCCATCTAAAAGGCTGTCTAATTTACAATCTTGATGGGAATACTTGGCGGCCAATTCTACTTGGCCGTACACTAAGCTTACAGGGATCTTCTTCCAATCGTGCCCCACAGGTCCGACCTCGGCCATGTGGTTTGGGTCAGCCTTCGTGTACCGCGTCTTCACCATGGCCCAGGCCTCCCTGGCGCCTTGACGGCAGGCCGATATCTTCCATAGTCGAAAGCGTCGTCATGCTCCTTGAAGCCGCTCGGCAAGCTCTCCAAAGCCTTCGGGCAGGGAGATAGATGGCCACAAGGCCTGGGCGACGTCTTTCATCACTTGCCGAACTCGTTCGTGCAGCTGAAGCAGTTCGGGAAGAAGATCACCCGATGAACCGGGCATCTCCTCTGCAGGACGACCTGTGAGCATACCTACATACATGTTTATGTTAGTCGACTTCCTCGCCGAACTCTTTCAAAGTTCGTTTAAGCACTTACTGAAAATGCCGCGACGAAGCCGCCGATTCTCCTTAACGGAGTCAGACAACTGGGCACGAACATCCTTTAGTTCCTCACCCAGCTGGGTGTTGGCATCTTGGAGGTTATTTTTCTCCTGCCGCACCCTCGTAAGCACGCTCTCGCCGGCCTTTAACTGGCACAGGAGCTGTTGCTTGTCCGGATCCACCCCGGCGCCATCTGCAATGGTAATGTCATATTTATGCACACGCCGCACTTCACAAAACTACTTCTCTTTAAAAAAAGTGCATATATTACCAGAGGGAGTCTTTGTGGCTTCCCCTGTCGCGGCTAGTGCGGCCTCAAGTTGGGCCTTGCACTCTTCAAGCTCCTGGGACAGACGGGTATTCTTTTCGGTAAGATCCTGCATTCGAAATGATCCTTAAATCAGTTATTCTAACTATTTTAAGTCTCGGGGGCTACTGGCATATATAACTGTCAAAATTCCTTACCCGTATGTCTTTCACATACTGCTCCGTGGCTCTGGCTAGGCCATCTTGAGCGGCAAGGAGGTGCGCTTCTCCCGAATTAATGGCGTCCAATGCCTCTTGGGAGAAACATGCGTCACGTAGAATTGTCCGGCGGCGCCTATGATTCATGGCGCTCTCCACCTCAGATTTGGTGGCGGACAGTCTGTCGGCATTCTCCGTTGGAGGAGCATCCGGCGTGCGCCTCGTGTTCGTCCCTCCTTCCGGACCCGACTTTTGAGCCCGGCTGGCGGAGGTCCGATTGGCAACCTCTCCGGACTCAGTCCGGCGAGCGCTCTTTTTCCTGAAAGGACCGCGAGCGTCAGTATGACTTTCAGGAATCTTTCCTTAAAACACGATGGCACACCATACCGTTGCGGCGACGTCTTGATTTGCACCGCACTTCTTTTCCGCCTGCTGGGCCGAGCTGCCCCTTGTTGGATAGCCGACGTGGGCTCGGCTTCCCGCCCTAAAGGCACCCCCTGCGAAACACCATCAATACGCGGTCATTAGAAATAAGCACGGGTGGGTCATGGTATCAGGACTTCGGTCATAGTTACCTGGGAGGCTGGAAATAATCCGGGGTAGTCGGCCGTAATGGCGACCAAAGCATTGTCGATGCTAAGTTGATGGAACACCCCGTCGATCAGCTCCACCTTTATATCCGGATCCTCTTCGGAGGCCAGATCGAGGGACCGTTCCGTATCCTCGGGGTGTGGAGGCGGGCTGTGTATGTTTTCTACAGCCCGGCGCAGTTCCTGCGTAGAAATCACAAAATGAGATATTTAACCATGGGAATGCGGATCGGGCAGGCCAAAAAGATGTTCGCTTACCCAGCTTCGAGGATTGTTCATAGATAATCCGTTCAGTGGACTGACGCGGAGAAAATCCTCCTCTTCTCCTTTGTACAAAGCGGACAAGATCTTCACCAGATCGGCGACCGATCCCGGCCCTTTGAGGCCGTGGCGGGTGGCATCATTCTCCTCGTTGAAATCCCACATGGGGTGGCCCCTATATTGGAGCGGCTGCAGCCCCCTCATAATGCATGTGGCCATGACTCCAATCATGGTCAGTCCGGCATGAGCCAGCAACCTTATTCGGCTCATCAAGTAAAGGACGTCCCGGTCATTTTCCCTCTGGGGGCTCCGCGGGCGCCAGCTCAGGCGCTTCTTCAAAGGAGCATTGCTGAACTCCGGAAGGCCGATCCGTACAGGATCCGGCAGCGGGATGTCTTCCATGTAAAACCATTCCGAGGGCCAGTCTTCGGACGCCTTCTTTGGGGTTCCGGATAGATATCCGGTCCCGGCGATGCGCCATAGTTCGGCTCCGCCCACTTGATATATTGACCCCTCGTGAGAGCAGGGCACAAGGCAGAATAATCTCTTCCACAGCGCGAAATGGGGCTCAATGCCCGAAAATAGCTCGCAAAGGGCCACGAAGCCCGCGATATGCAAGATGGAGGCGGGCGTAAGATTGTGCAGCTGGAGGCCGTAGAACTCCAGGAGCCCACGGAGAAACGGATGAATTGGAAATCCGAGTCCTCTTATCAGATAAAAGACGAAGCATACCCTTTAGAGGGATCGGGGGCGCTCTCCACTTGCCTTCCTCCCTTATATGTGGCGAGTCCGGCTCGAACCGGGACCATGAAGGCCAGGGGACGGAATCCCTTTGTTTGGAGCGTCACTAGCTTGCTGTGCGGGACTGAGAATTTCTCCCAATCTCTAGGATGAGGGCTGGGAGCGCGAGAGGAGGAGCCGCGTCGACTGTCCATGATGGAATGGGCTTTGGTCGGAGGTGCTCCGATGGATACTTGCGGAGGGAGGATGGTGTGATCCGGATCTGGATCCCCGTCTCTTTTATAGGCGGCTCGTTTACGCAGCTAGGGGGTTAAATGTAAAAATACCCTGACTTTTCACATTCGTTCGACACGTGTAAGATGGCCATTATTGGGCGTGGAATCCGAGGAGCGCGATATTCACAAGAAATCCGGACACTATTCAACACAGGATTCGGGGGAGAACCCACCTTGCAATGCCGAAGACAATCAACGTGCCGGACTTATCATCATTGAAGCCTGGTTCGGGGGCTACTCAGGGAGTCCCGGATTAGGGGGTGTCCGGATAGCCGAACTATCACCTTTGGTCGGACTCCTGGACTATGAAGATAGAAGATTGAAGACTTCATCCCATGTCCGGATAGGACTTTCCTTGGCGTGGAAGGCAAGCTTGGCGATACGGATATGTAGATCTCCTACCATTGTAACCGACTACGTAACCCTAACCCTGTTCAGTGTCTATATAAACCGAAGGGTTTTAGTCCATCGGACGAACAACAATCATACCATAGGCTAGCTTCTAGGGTTTAGCCTCTCTGATCTCGTGGTAGATCTACTCTTGTACTACCCATATCATCAATATTAATAAAGCAGGAGTAGGGTTTACCTCCATCGAGAGGGCCGAACACAGGTAAAACGTCGTGTCCCTTGTCTCCTGTTACCATCCACCTAGACGCACAGTTCGGGACCCCCTACCCGAGATCCGCCGGTTTTGATACCGACAGCCGTCGTCGGAGAATAACAGCAGGTGTGGGCGAGTAGAGGGATGGCTAGGCCAGCGATACGGATATGTAGATCTCCTACCATTGTAACCGACTCTGTGTAACCCTAACCCTGTTCAGTGTCTATATAAACCGAAGGGTTTTAGTCCATCGGACGAACAACAATCATACCATAGGCTAGCTTCTAGGGTTTAGCCTCTCTGATCTCGTGGTAGATCTACTCTTGTACTACCCATATCATCAATATTAATAAAGCAGGAGTAGGGTTTTACCTCCATCGAGAGGGCCCGAACCTGGGTAAAAACGTCGTGTCCCTTGTCTCCTGTTACCATCCACCTAGACGCACAGTTCGGGACCCCCTACCTGAGATCCGCCGGTTTTGAACCGACAGCCGTCGTCGGAGAATAACAACAGGTGTGGGTGAGTAGAGGGATGGCTAGGCCAGCGATGGAGTACGGTGGGGCGGTGAGGCCTGCGCGGCAGCACAGCCGGCCGCGGGGAGGAGGGAGCAGGCAGTCCCGCCGACGCTTGTTTGAGCGGCTGGAGCAGGAAGAGCAGAGATTGAAGAAGCACGACGGCCGTTGGATGGACATCCAACAGTCACTGCTTGTGCGTCAACCTTTTTTAGGAAAGCCTCAAATCTGTGGAAAACAGCATACAACCCATCTGCCATTATTTCTAATAATTTACAGCCCATTTGCTAATTCTTAAGGTTTTTTTGGAGCCCATATTCTTTTTGTTAGCATTATAACCCATATTGTGGTCACGGTTAAAAAAATATACGAAATTTTGCATATTTCGGTGCGGTCCGAACTGTTTTTAATCCCGAAATTGCGACTCACATTCAAACTGATTTTTAAAATAAATGTATATCAATATAAAATCCAACAAATTATCCACGCATAAAAATTAATGTAATTTAAAATCTCGAAATGAAAAAAAGATATATTTGAAACTAATTGCCGGTTTGATGTGTTTTAAAAATGTACAACCCATTTTTCATTACTGATAGGCCATTTTCTAGGCCAGCCGAATGAAGCTCTCCTCGTCTTGAAAGATTTGCAGCCCAACAGGCCTGACAAAGTGACTTGCTTGGCAAATCACAAAAAACTGGGCTGTGGCCATGGACCCAGCTGTCAGCCTCTCCACGTACAGTACTCTTCCGATGGAAGTCGGTCATTGACCACATTGACCATGCCACGCCGAGAGCACCAAGGCGGTGGACGATGGCGAGGCCTAGGAAGGGGACGACGCGGAGCTGGGGAAGACGCGGTAGTGGATGCCCACGCAGAGAGGAGTACGAGGGTTCACTGGTTCGGCTGCGGCGTGAGGCTGCCGTCGCCGCAGAATAACAGGGGGTGTGGGTGAGTAGAGGGATCCCTGGGCCAACGGTGGGAGTAGTAGGGGGCGGTGAGGCCTCCGCGGCATCACAGCCGGCCACGAGAGGCAGGAGCACGCGACACGACCGGCGCTGCTTTGGGCGGCTGGAGCAAGAAGACCAGAGGTTGAATAAGCACTATGGCCGTTGGATGGACATCGTACGGTCACTGGAGCTATAATCGTTCATATTGACTAAGTTGACAAAGCCCTCTGTCCTCGTCAACTTAGTAGGCCCACAAGTCAGCCACCCACTATGGTGGGTCCCAACTAGCAGGGGGTATTCATTTTTTGGTGCGTAATAAGGAGGCACTTCCTTGCGTGTGTCGGATTTCGGGTTCCGGCAGACCCTCTAAGTTCGAACTCTGGGGTGTGCGCGGAGATCACACCTCCTACCTACCTATACCTCATCGCCTCGCAAGGATCTAAACTACTCAAAGAGCAACACAAGGGATACAAGGTTTATACTGGTTCGGGCCACCATTGTGGTGTAATACCCTACTCCAGTGTGTGTTGTGGTGGATTGCCTCAGGCGCTGATGATGAACAGTACAAGGAAGAACAACCTCGCGAGGGTCTGTTCTTGGCTGGTGCGATGAACTGCTAGGGGGAGTTTAGTCGCTTCTCTCTCTCTCTCTCAGATGCCCCACCAGATGCTTCTCTAGATGCCTCTACCCTGTGGGCGGCTAGTCCTATTTATAGGCAGAGGCGCTGGGCCTCTTCCCATATATTGAGTGGGAAGGGCGCCAACAATTGGCCATTTTGAAGGGGAACATCTAGTACACTTATCCTGACTAAAGTTGGTCCTCGCCTGCCAAAGACTCGACGGTGGCCTTGGCTTGGGCTCCACGATGACCTCCTTCCTGCCGTTGTGTCGGTCTTGGTCTTGTTGCACGAAATGGTTGCCTTTGCTTGATACTCTCGCTGCGCTTGCCTCCTTTGCACCAAAGGGAAATGAGGACACTGCGCGGGCTGGCGCCCTTGGCGCCCTTGGTCGTCATGGCTTGCGTCATGGGCACCTCGTGAGGTACCCCACCTTGATCTCTCCGCCTCCTCGCGAGCCAGCCTACGAGGCCGTGCCTGAGGAAGCTTCCTGTCGTCCGCCCATGAGGCTTGGCCTCGCGAGGGTCTTGAGCTTATGTTGATGAAGATGGGCCGTCTGGGCCACCCCTTGAGCCACGCCGCAGCCGCAGCGAGGCAGAAGTCTGGGTACCCCCGTTCCCAGAACGCCGACAGTAGCCCCCGGGCCCAAGGCGCGCCTGGACTTGGCTCAGCAGACAAGCGAAAGGGCAAGTGTGAAGCGCCACGGGCCCTAACAGGCTGCGGCCTTGGGCGCCATGTGGCGGTTGATTGGACGTGGGCGTCTCCACTTCCCCACGACGCCTTGACAATTGAACGAATTGACAAGGGAGCGGTACCCTTCTAAGCCTTTCCTCCCTTGCCTTCTACAGTCATTGCCCAGATCCCCTTTCTTGCGCCTATCCTTCCTGCTTCCGAAATCCCCAGATCTACTCCGACCCCGTGCCCTAGCAAGGTATGGCGCCTCGCCAGACCCCGGCCGGAGCTTGGTACTCGCCCGCTTTGGACTCCCCGAATGTGTCGGAGAAGAGCCTTGCCCGAGCGCGCCGGATGATGGCGGCGCAAGGCAACGACGGGGAAGCGGTGCTCAAGGCTGGCTCTGCCCTTCCTGAGGACCAAGGGAGCACCTTCTATCCGTTCTTCGTGAGCGCCATTGCCGCCGGTCTGGTGCCTCCCTTTTCTGAGTTTTTCTTTTATGTCCTCCGCCATTACAAATTGCAAGCTCTGCACCTCCACCCCAACTCTGTTCTTCTCCTGGCGATCTTCGCCTACTACTGTGAGGCTCATGTCGGGGTGCAGCCCTCAGTAGCCTTGCTGCGCCACTACTTCTACCTCCAGACCTCTCGCGGCCCCATCACCGCGTGCGCGAGCTTTGTCGCGTACGGCAGCTCCAACGCCATCTCGAAGCCCGTGAAGAGGATTGAGGGCTTCAGGAGCAAGTGGGTCATGGTAGATGCTGGGCGCATCCATCCTCGGCTGATTCTGCCCATGGAGCAGCCCACGCCCATCGACGCTTGGTCTCACACGGAACTCGTGGATCCCCGCGTGAAGCCGGTGCTGGAGAAGATGGACGCAGACCTGTGGCCGGGCAACATGGCAACGGCGAAGCTGACCGGGGCGTTGCTCCTGAGGGAGTTCCTGGAGCACCGGGTGGCCCCGCTTTGGCAATACTTGCTTCTGCTGTGGAGGCCTCGCCCAAGCCCCGTTGTCTTGTCCGACGAAGATCTGGCCGCGCTCCTCCAATCTTTGGTCGGGAGAGATGTGGCGAGGACGGAGGGCGCTCCTGTACCTCTGTTCCTTCGTTATGATTGGGAGGAGGTGGTGGACTCCATGCCTACTTTCAACGGGGACGGGCCTGTGCCCGCGGAGGTTCCCGAGGACCCAGCGGCCCTGGCGACGGTGAACTTGTCCTCCGGCAACTCCAACGAAGAGGAGGAAGAACAGGAGCTGGAAGAGGGGCCCGACTCCGAGGCGACCGACGGGGAGTCGAGAGCGCCTCCCGGCGCAGAGGTCAGCGCTCTCCGCCTCTTGCCGGACGATGATGAGGATGGCGATGAGCGGGGCGGCGAGAGCTCGCCCCTGATCCCGAAGAAGGACAGGACAGGGCTGGTTCCCCGCGGCTCTGCCCCGGCTCCGAAGCGATCTGCAGACGCGCCTACTGCTCCCGAGCCTCTTGAGGCCGATCCTAGCAGCCGGCTCTCGGGCTTCAAGTTCGGTCGAAGGTTGCTCGAGCCCACGAGCGATGACCAGTAAGTGCTTGATTCTTGTTTTGCTTCTTGCTTCGTTGTTGAGGCTTGATATCTGTATTCCTTGGCTAGGCTGGCGCCTGCGGCGAAAAAGCTGAAGGGGGCTCCTGAGGCTTCGCCCGGGACAGCGCCTCCATCCGCGGAAGAAGGGGGCGGCAAGACGCGGGCCTCTCCTGCCGGTCATCCTCGCGAGGCTGGCGGGCTAGCTGGGCGAAGCTCAGCCCCATGGCCCAAGCGACTACCGAGGTATCCTTGCTCGATGCCATCGCAGTTAGCCGCCGGCGCGAAGGCCCCGACTCATGGTGCTATGATTACGCTGCCGTCCTCTCCTCCTACTCCGCCAACCGCCCGTTTCTCGACTCCTTCTCTTGTCCCCGGATCGTCTGCTGCTTTGGCTGGAATGGCTGCGGCAAGATCTTACGGGCTCACCCTCGCTTGGTGGCCGGACGCCTGGAGCTGGCCTCCGGCTGGGTTCGCTCTGATGCTTCGATTCGAGCGGCGCTGGTTCAGGCCGCGACGGCTTGCGACGAGGAGAAGCAGGCCGTCCTCGGGGCAAAGGCCGCTCGCGACGCTGCCTTGGGGGAGGTAGCCGATGTCCGAGGTCGCTGCAAGGCGCTGGAGAGCGAGTTGTAGGGCCCGCGCGACCAGCTTGCCAAGGAGGCCCGCGTCCGCCAAGAGAAGGAAAAAGACATGAAGGCTCGCGAGGTGGCCGCCAAGGACCGGGACGCCAAGCTTGATGAGCGCAATGGCCGCTTGGGTGCGCTGGAGCAGGAGTTGGAGGAGAAGAGGATCGAGCTGGACGGCAAGGCGTGTGTCGGCGTTCTGGGAACGGGGGTACCTAGACTTGCCTGCCTGCGGCCTGCGGCGTGGCTCAAGGGGTGGCCCGGCACGGCCCATCTTCATCAACACAAGCTCAAGACCCTCGCGAGGGGCCAAGCCTCACGGGGCGGACGACAGGAAGCTTCCTGAGGCTCGGCCTCGCCAGGCTGGCTCGCGAGGAGCCGGAGAGATCAAGGCGGGGTACCTCACGAGGTGCCCATGACGCAAGCCATGACGACTGTCACAGCCCTAGAGCTTGCTTGTAACTAGTGGCATTGCATCCATGCATCATGTTTAATTTTCATGAAATTTGAAATGGGGAAGACAGAAAACCCCCATAACCCCTCTTAATTCAACTAGGATTTACTAAAAATTATTTCAATGAACCTGAAATGCCCTTCAAAAATGCTCATCATCTTTGCTTTGGTTCAGAGCCTCTGCCAAAAGTGGTGCACCATTTTCTAGGTCATCCAAAGGTCTTTGAATTAAATCATAGGTATTTGATTTTGAGCATTTCAAATTATATAAAATATTTCAAATGCCCAAATATTGCCAAACCAAAATGTTTCATGTTGGAAATATTCCAACAATGGACCAGGAGCAGTTTGGTGATTTTTGAAACTGTTTTGGTATTTTTAAAAACTCCACAAAGTTGCAGAATAATAGAAAAAGAAAAACAGTTTAGAAAACTTTACCTGGCGCCACCTACCCGGCTCACCTGCTGGCCCAGCCCAGCAGCCGCGCCAGCGAGCTGCTTGGCTCGGCCAAGCAAGCAGCCAGGTGCTCGGCGGCGAGCACCGCATGGGTGCCACGCACCAGGTCGCCACGCTCCCTCGCCCATTTGCCCGGCGTGGATCGCTCCCCTCTCTCCCCGAACCCCTCGGACATCTCCTCTCCTCCGGCTCCTCTCTCTCGCGCTCCCCGCCATGGCCGACGCCACCTGCCAGACCATCGCCAGAATCGCGCTCCCGCCGTCCTCACCCCTCCTCGCCGTGTCTAGGAGCTCCACCACCCTCCTCTACCCGAGATAGCCGAGCCCCGCATGCTCAAGTGAACCGAGGCCACCGTGACCGACCTCGCCCGAGTTCGCCGTCGCCGGAGATCCTTTCAACGCCGTTGCGTCGCTTCGGTCCGTCCCAGCCGCACCAAGTGTTCCGTCGAGTTCCTGTGAGCTTAACCATCTCCCCTCCCTTCCTTTCTTGCTCCCGAGGCTGTGTAGTGACCTCCGGAGCTCAACCAAGACTTCACCGCCGCGGAGCTCGTCAGCCGACGCGTGCTCGGTCACCTCCGGCCACCATTTGGTGTCTAACGCACCCACCGCACTGCGCAGCACCTAACCACCTACTCCACGCACCTCACCGACCCCCTAGCCTTGAGTTCGTCTTCGGCCGAACTCCGGCGGCCGCCTAGGTCGTCGCCGGTGCCGATTCCGGCCACACCGACCTCGGCTAACTGCACCAAGAGCTTCGGCTCATGCCCAGCTCCTCCTAGATGCCCTCCGCGGCCCATTTGGTCGCCGGAGTGGCCAAAACCACTCTCGCCGCCGTGTCGGGCTCGCCGGCGGCTAAACGCCGGCAGCCGACTTTGACTTTGACCACGGGTGGGCCCTGGTTGACTCGATGAGTCAATGGCAGTGGGGCCCAGCCCTGTTAACTAAATAGGTTTAGTTTTAATTAATTTTTAGTTAAACTAACTATGCTGACACCCTGGACCCACAGTCAGGTTTGACCTGGACGTCTCCGTTGACCCTGACGTCATTCTGACGCATGGCTGACGCAATAAATTAATTCTTTGGATTTATTCTAATATAGGAAATTCGAATATAGTTCAAACTTCAAATATTCATAACTTTTAATCTGTAACTCCAAATTAAATAATTTATATATGAAAAATGATCAGAAAAATATGAAGAATCTGTTTATGGCACTTTCATGCATGATTGAACAAGTTAACCTCACCGAATAGGATGAAACATGATTAGGGCAAATTATGAAATAACATTTGGAGTTGGAATTTATTATTGTTTGAATTCCACTTCAATTAACTTGGCTAGATATTGCATTAGGTGAATTCAGTACCTTAACATGACATGTCATTCATGTGAATGTGCATTGCATTGATTGAGTTCTCTCCTGTTTGCCGGTAATTGCCCCCTCTCGATAGACGACGTCTGACGATTGTTCGATGACACCGATGAAGAACTATATTATCTTGAAGTGCTGTGCAAGCAAAACCCCTTGTTCATTCTGATATAATCCCACTCTCTCGCTCCTGCTCTATTTTACTGCATTAGGACAACAACGACTCATGTGTTACTTGCTGCGGTAGCTCAACCCCTTTATCCTCTGCATGACCTGTCATTCCACAGTAATTAGATGAAACCCACTAGCATGAGTAGGAGTTGTTTGAGCCCTGTTGTGCCTACTCATTCATGCTTGTTGTCATGCCTGCTACGCTTAGAGTTGAGTCAGGTCCGATTCATCGGGAATGAATTGGAATGGTTGTGTGAACATGTCCTCTTGTGTGAGCTAAGTGTATGAACACGATTTGGTAAAGGTAGCGGTGAGAGGCCATGTAGGAGTACATGGTGGGTTGTCTCATTGCAGCCGTCCTCGTGAACCGAGTTCTATGTTTCTCGATCCATGAAACAGTTACTACCACGCATTGGGCCCGAAACCAATGGACCCTCTCGGCTTCTTAACCACCCTTGTTCCCGGTCAGGAGTTGCAAGTAGTTTCTGGTGTTTGTAGCATGCTGGGGGCCGCACGCAATGCTGACCTTAGGGGTGGGTTGTGTTGCGGTAGGCACCGTGGCCCGGTGTACCGATTCGCCCGTTTGGTGTCTCGGGAACCCTGCACACATCGTTCGGGGCTGTATGGGAAACCTCGGCCGGACTCCCTGCGGATGGAACCCGAATAGGCGATAAACCTGGACTAGGGACTTGAGTGTTTAGGTAGGCCGTGGCCGACACTCTCGTTGGGCTTCCTTTGAAGGTTGCCGAGTACATGTCGTGTAAACGGCGGTAAGTGGTGAGAGCGTGTGAAGAAGTACACCCTGCAGGGTTAATATGATCTATTCGAATAGCCGTGTCCACGGAGAAGGACTTCGGGTTGCCTATACCAGTTCATAGACAAGTGAAAGTGCATACTCTAAAATGCGCAAGATAAGCGTGAGTGTTATGGATGGCGTTCGTGAGGGAGACGGGAGCGGGTCCATAGCGGTGTATTGATATGGTGAATATGTGGACTCGTGTGCGCCACCTCAAAAGAGTTACTTGCAATCATAGTTCAGGATAGCCACCGAGTCAAACTGGCTTGCTGCAGTCAATCTCCACCACCCCCTTTTGATAATGATGCATATGTAGCTAGTTCTGATGTAAGTCTTGCTGAGTACATTTGTACTCACGTTTGCTTATTTTATGTTTTACAGAGAGACTTCAGTCTCGCTAGTAGTTCCGCTTGGACTTCGACGGTTAGCTTGTTACCTCAGCTACGATCTTGTGCCCTCGGCAGGATCTGGTAGATAGTCAGGCTTCTCGGCCTTTTTCATTTATAGCTGTCTGTACTCAGACATGTTTAGCTTCCGCTTGTGCTTTGACTTGTATGCTCTGAGTGTTGGGTCATGAGACCCATGTTTGTAATATCTCGCTCCTCGGAGCCTAATGAATAAATATTTGAGTCGTAGAGTTATGTTGTGATGCCATGTTGTATCTACACATATTGAGCATATTGTGTGTATGTTTGAAATGCTTGGTATGTGTGGGATCCGACAAACTAGTTGTTTATCCTTGGCAGCCTCTCATATGGGGAAATGTAGTCTCGTGCTTCTGAGCGATAGTAGTCCGCTACAGCCCGGTTCACCGGAGTCCTGCTATCCCAGCACTACTGCTTGGACGCTTGACTGGCCGGCATGTGTTTCACTTTGTTCCTATGTCTGTCCCCTCGGGGAAATGTCACGCGGTGTTATTCGGAGTCATGCCTAGCCTGCTACAGCCCGGAATACCAGAGTCCTGTTAGCCCAGTGCTACAGCCCGAATTTATACGTTGATGACCGACATGCTCGATGTGATTCATGTATGCCTCTGCCCATAGGTTAGCGCCGGTTTGGGTTCACGACTAGCCATGTCGGCCCGGGTTCTTTGTCATGTGGATGCTAGCGACGCTGTCATATACGTGAGCCAAAAGACGCAAACGGTCCCGGGCCATGGTAAGGCGACACCCGTGGGAATACCGTGCGTGAGGCTGCAAAGTGATATGAGGTGTTACCGGCTAGGTCGATGTGATTTGGAATCGGGGTCCTGACAACGACCAAGGGCGCCAGGCGGGCGCCAGCCCGCGCAGTGTCCTCATTTCCTCTTTGGTGCAAAGGAGGCAAGCGCAGGCGAGAGTAAGGCAACCATTTCGGTGCAACAAGACCAAGACCAGCCCAACGGCAGGAAGGAGGTCATCGTGGAGCGCAAGCCGGCGTCATCAACGGAACCTTTGGCAGGCGAGGACCAACTTTAGTCAGGATAAGTGTACTAGATGTTCCCCTTCAAAATGGCCAATTGTTGGCGCCCTTCCCGCTCAATATTTGGGAAGAGGCCCAGGGCCTCTGCCTATAAATAGGACTAGCCACCCATAGGGTAGAGGCATCGAAAAGACGGAAGAGAGATAGAGAGAAGCGACTGAACTCCCCCTAGCAGTTCATCGCACCAGCCAAGAACAGACCCTCGCGAGGCTGTTCTTCCTTGTACTGTTCATCATCAGACCTAGAGGCAATCCAGCACTACACAAACTAGAGTAGGGTATTACACCACAACGGTGGCCCGAACCAATATAAACCCTGTGTCCCTTGCGTTGTTCATCGTTCGTAGTTTAGATCCTTGCGAGGCGACGAGGTGTAGGTAGGTAGGAGGTGTGATCTCCGCGCGCACCCCAGCGTTCGAACCTAACGGTCTGCCGGAACCCGAAATTCGACATTTGGCGCGCCAGGTAGGTGCGCTGAATCCGCTTCCGCCGCCTGTTCTTCGCCGCCCTACATCCATCGGCCGACGCTTCGTTGGGCCGCGCCCGGCCGGGCCGCTCTCCCCACTCGCGTCGCCCAGACCCCGCCGGCGGCCGCTTCCGCCGTTCCCGTCGCCTGCTGCCAGCAGCGCCACCGGCCCGGCAGGGAACGAGCAGCAAAGGCCGTCGTCCCAAAGACTCCATCCGTGAGGCGAGACGGCCGCACCGCTACTCCTTCGCTCGCCCCAGCTGGTTCTTCGTCCCGCGCGCTCCGCGCTCCCATGGAGGCTCGAGCCATGCTCATCGCGGTGAACGAGCTCCTGTGCTACCGCCCCGTTGACGACGTCTACGAGGAGTGGCTCGACCGCGTCGCCGAGCTCGTCCGTGCCGCAGGGGGCTCCCCCGCACCGTCCTTCTCCCTGCACCGCGTCCCGCCTTGCGCACGCGACGAAGCTCCGGGGGCGCCTCAGCCACCTCCCCCTCAACAAGGCGCCTTGGCCCCAAGACGCGTGGCCCCTGGGCGGAACCCGCTCCTTCCGGCACCAGCGCAGCAAGAGCAGAGCTGCCAAGAGGTTCCTCGTCCCCAAGAAGTTGCCCATGTGCTCCCTGCACCGGCCCGTCACGACCGCGCTCCTGTTCCTGCATGCCAAGACCCCGCGCTGCTCCCAGCGGTAGTGCATGAGGACCCGCAAGACCAAGCTCTCTGTCACCAAAGACCTCCCGTGGCCACTGCAGGCTGCCGCGCCTTCACCGCCGAACTACGCAGCGTCGCGTGGCCCGGCAAGTTCAAGCCAGACCTGCCTCCTCGCTACGACGGCATGGCCGACCCGGCGGAGTTCCTCCAGCTCTACGAGCTGGGCATCGAAGTTGCCAACGGGGACGAAAAGGTTATGGCGAACTGGTTTCCCATGGCGCTCAAGGACAGTGCCCGCACCTGGCTCCGGAACCTGGCTCCTGGCACGATCTCCTCCTAGGACGAGATGTGCACCCGCTTCATCGCCAACTTCCAAGGCACTCGCGACCGGCCTCCTGCCGTGAACGACATGCGCCGCATCAAGCTGCAGCCAGGAGAGACCCTGTAGAAGTACATCCAGCGCTTCAACAACGCACGCCTCAAGATTCCCAAGGTGACCGAGGAGGCCATCATCTCAGCCTTCTCCAACGGTGTGCGCAACGTCAAGATGAAGGAGGACTGGCGATGCATGAAGACCTATGCACATCCCTGGAGCTTTTCAACTTGGCGACCAAGTGCGCCAGGGCTGAGGAGGGGTGCCTCACCCTCCTCGAGCTTCCGGCTGCCGATCCAGAAGAGAAGAAGCCCAAGCCAAGGACGTGAAGCGCAAGGGGACTGCCGTGCTCGCGGCAGAACCAGACACCAAGCAAGGCAGAGATCAGCCCGAGTCTTCCAAGGGCAGCCGGTAGTGTGTGTAGCGCGACCTCCACACCCACAACACCAACGAATGCCAAGAGCTCAGGGCCGTGCGAGAAGGGAGAATCGGTCGATGCCCCGATCGAAGTGATCAAGGCTACGGCCGAGGAGGAGGAAGAAACGCAAGACGCTGGGAAGACCGTGGCCCTCGCCAAGGGTGGCGTGACCGACCTCGCGAGGACCACTGGCAGGATCAACCTCGCGAGGGAGGCTGGAGGGATCAGCCTCGCGAGGATCGCCCGCAAGGCAACGCAGGCCTCCCTCCTCTGCCACCGCAGCCAAGGAGAAATGAGGACCATCATCAGGATGTGGGGGCTGGGGGCTTCCAGGAGCCACGTGCGATCTCTTGCATCCTGGGCGGAGCTCAAGCCCCAGCCTCTCAATGCATCTTCAAGCAGTTCGCCCGCGAAGTGAATGCAGTCCTCCCTAGTCTCGAAGCCACGCGCCCTCTCAGGTGGTCGGCATGCGCCATCACCTTCAGCTCAGCGGATTCGCTCAAGTGCGCAGCCACAGTCAGAGTTCTCCCGATGCTTTGTTCCCCAATCATCAGCAACGTGCAAGTCACCAGGACCCTCATCGATGGCGGAGCAGGGCTCAATGTCCTGTCCGTCGAGACATTCAACAATCTCCAAGTGCCTTACAACCAGCTTCAGCCAACCAAGCCCTTCTCCGGAGTCAGTGATGGCTCCACGGTTCCGATAGGGCAGGTCCGCCTTCCTGTCACCTTCGGGGCACGCGACAACTACCGCACCGAGCTCATCGACTTCGACGTCACCCACATTCGCCTGCCGTACAATGCCATCCTCGGATACCCAGCTCTGGCCAAGTTCATGGCCGTGACCCATCACGGCTACAATGTCCTCAAGATGCCAGGAAGCGGTGGAGTCATCACGATGCCTTGTGAAGAGAGAGACGTAGTGTGTTCCCTGAAGCGTGCTTTTCAAGCCGCATCGCTTGAAGACCCAGACCACCAGAGCGGGACGCTCCCCGAGACTGCTCCCAAGAAGAAGAAGGCATCGCCTAGCCCGACCCCTCGGGAGGCAGGCCCCTCAGGGTCCGCGCCTGTTCAGGGGGCACCTCCTTCTGTCACATAGGAAGGCGCGCCCGACGCCCTCATCGAGCAAGGCTTGGGGGCTCTCTCCTGGAGGGCCACCGACTTTGCTAAGATCGCGAGAGAGGCACTCGGGTACCACTTGGAGGTGTGTTTCAAAGCACGTTTCCCTCAGGAAGGAGCGAAGCAAGGAGGGCCAAACCCTCGGGAGTTCATCAGCAAGGTCATTCAGGAGCTGCAGGAGTCAAGAGTCACGAGTGGCAGCTGCCGCTTACCCGTCGTGGCTCCCCTTCCAGGCGAGGATGGTGGGCTGCGCGTCTGCATCGACATACCAGGGCTCAATCGAGCCACCTCCCAGGAGCGCCTCTGGCCCTCACGCGTGGGGCGCTCTGAAGGTCCACCCCACAGCTACGTTCGCATGCCTTATGGCTTGCCGAACGCGGCCGCCGCGCGCCAGCGCCTCATGAGGGGCATCTTGGAGGCTCAAGTGGACCGGCGTTCCGCAGTCCTGGTGGAGATGGAGATGGTCCGCGAGGAGCCACCAGCGCCTCCGGAGCCTCCCGAGGCCCCTGGGCCTGGGCGCTCGTGAGGATCGGCTTCCACAGCGCACGGCGTCCGCTACTTCAACACCCCCTCATCCTCAACGTTACCAGGTGACATCCTTCGAGTTTCATTTTCAGCTGGGAGCGCCCCCCAGGGCCGCATCATTCCCAGGCCGCGTGGGTTCGTCCCTGCGGCATGTATCCACTTCTTGTTCCTAGTTTACTTTATTGGGGGCTCCCCACGTGCTGCGTCACCCCCAAGTCGCTCGGGCCCGACCCAGTGATGTCCGTTTTCTTTGCACCAATCTAAATGGATTCGCTCCTTCCTGACTAACGTGTTTGACCTAGTCGCCCGCTCGATTGACACCAACTGATGGAGCTGCTCCCTAACGGCACGACGCTTGCGTATGGGTCCGTCCCTGCAACGCCGACAAATCTGAATGGCTGAGCTCTGGTCGCGGCAGCCCCGCATAGTGCCACCTCATCAAGCCTTCAGTGCCTCTCCACCCCTCCAGAGCAACCAACGGCTGACTGTCGATTGTCATGACGAACTCTTGTTCTTTTTATCATGAGCCTGTAGGATCTCTTTGAGGAGCAGCGTCAGGCGAGGCCCTCACGGCGTCTCCTTCACTCTCGTCAGCACGAACCGCTTGCACGTTAAATGGGGGGTACCTGAGCATCGCGACTCATGGGCTCCTACTGGCTCTCCAGCCCTCATCCTCTGGCCTTGTCCACGTCATCGCGACCTGGCATACCAGCGACGGCTGAGCTCGCTCGAGGGCCGGGACCCGAGGACGTAGAGCAGAAAGGGAAGTAAAGGCGAGAGGGAAGAGGCACGCTGGGACCTCGCCGGGCAGCTCCTTATCTGCCGATGCGCGGACCTAACGCCACACCAAGGAGCGGCTCATGACCCCCGAGATGAGTCAACCTCCGGGAATACTAGCTATCGGAGCACCGACCTTGCACCTATGGCTATCCCGTGTTAGCAACGTCGCACTCCTTTCTCACCGAACGATGGCTGCTTGAGCGCTAAAGGGGACCTCCTGAGCATCGCGACTCAGGGGCTCCTACTGGACCCCGGGCCGCTCACCTCCTGGCCTTGACCACGGCATCGCGACCTGGCATACCAGCGACGGCTGAAGCCTGCCTTGGGACCGGGACCTGTCGGCGCAGAGCATCAAGCCCTCGCGAGGTTCGAAAGGAGGAACTAAGCCAAGATGGGATGAGCATCACGCACCACTTCACGACAAGGATCATATTAACAAACAGAACCAGAGGCGCCTTACAAGCCCCCACGGGGCGTGTTTTTGGATTCCTCGCAGGGAACGAAAGGAGCAGATCCTAAAGAACGCTAACTACATGCGCCTCTGCAAAAGACGCCATCATCAACAGTGGGCGTCAGCACCGCGTAACCCCATCCAGATCAGTGGCGGCGGCAGCCTGACGAGCCCGCCCTGCTCCGAGAGCAACGCAAGCTCGGGGGCTCGTAGCTGCCGTCGCTCGTCTCCGGAGTCGCGAAGAGCTCGGCGGAGTCGCTGGATCCTCCGACGCCTTCGCCGCCTGAGGAGCTGCTGGGGGAGCGGTCGGCGAGCCTAGTCCTCGCCGCGGCAGGGCCCCGACCACCTCTCTCAGGGCAGCACTCTAGTCGGCGTCCTTCCGCGTGGAAGACCTTGAAGAACATCACGGAGGCTCCGTCATACTCCAAGTGGATCACGAGGGCGCCCCTCTACTTGCAGACCCGGGTGATCTCGCCCCAGCCTCGGGTCATGAAGACCTTGCCCGGAGCGACGACAGCAACCTCTGCTCCGGTCGCAAGGGTGCTGCAGCTTCGCGTCTTTGCAGCTGCGTCGCAGCCAGAGCTCGAGGATCTCTCGCGGTATCACGAAGGCGAAGGAGGGAGGAAGGCGAATCCAGGACTGAGGAGGCATGGCGGCGTGGAGCACAAACTCTCGGGAGGAGCCCTCGGCATGGACTCCAGGAGGAACAACGCGCACCGCCGTGACCCGCTGGCACCGACGGTGGCGTCGTCCATGGCGCTCGGCATCGGCTCCTTTAGGGCCCTCAATGCGGGCGTACAAGGGCAGCGGGAACCCTGGCGGCGGACGCACGTACCAGGGCCTCGACACCTCCTGCCGGGTGCCCTCATCCCGGCGGCAGAGGGCCAGCCGTTTCTTCGGCGGAAGCGGATCAGGACCCTCTCGGGGGGCCTTTCCTTTCTCTTCTGCGGAGAACCGACGGATCGGAGCCATTGCCACAGTATGGAGCAAGGGCAAGGACGGAGAAGGAGGAGTAGCAAGAGGAGATGGACTGGAAGGGCACGCGCCGTTCCGTACTTATAGCCGGGGAAGGCCAACCGGCGACCTCCACGATCACAGGTAATCATGACCCACTTTGCATGCAGGGACTTGTCAATTCGTGCAATTGCCGAGGCGTCGTGGTGAAGTGGAGGCACTCACATACAATCAACCGCCACGCGACGCCCAAGGCCACAGGCTGTTAGAGCCCGCGGCGCTTCGCACTTGCCCCTTCGCTCTCTACTAAGCCAAGTCCAGGCGCGCCTTGGGCCCGGGGGCTACTGTCGGTGTTCTCGGAACGGGGGTACCCAGACTTGCCTGCCTGCGGCCTGCGGCGTGGCTCAAGGGGTGGCCGAGCATGGCCCATCTTCATCAAAACAAGCTCAAGACCCTCGCGAGGCCAAGCCTCATGAGGCGGGGACAGGAAGCTTCCTCAGGCACGGCCTCGTCAGGCTGGCTCGCGAGGAGGCGGAGAGATCAAGGCGGGGTACCTCACGAGGTGCCCATGACGCAAGCCATGACGACCAATGGCGCCAGGCGGGCGCCAGCCTGCGCAGTGTCGTCATTTCCTCTTTGGTGCAAAGGAGGCAAGCGCAGGCGAGAGTATCAAGCAAATGCAACCATTTCGGTGCAACAAGACCAAGACCAGCCCAACGGCAGGAAGGAGGTCATCGTGGAGCCCAAACCAACGTCATCAACGGAGCCTTTGGCAAGCGAGGACCAACTTTAGTCAGGATAAGTGTACTAGATGTTCCCCTTCAAAATGGCCAATTGTTGGCGCCCTTCCCGGTCAATATTTGGGAAGAGGCCCAGGGCCTCTGCCTATAAATAGGACTAGCCACCCACAGGGTAGAGGCATCGAAAAGTAGGAAGAGAGATAGACAGAAGCGACTGAACTCCCCCTAACAGTTCATCGCACCAGCCAAGAACAGACCCTCGCGAGGCTGTTCTTCCTTGTACTGTTCATCATCAGCCCCAGAGGCAATCCACCATAGCACAAACTAAAGTAGGGTTTTACACCACAACGGTGGCCTGAACTAGTATAAACCCTGTGTCCCTTGCGTTGTTCATCGTTCGTAGTTTAGATCCCTGCGAGGCGACGAGGTGTAGGTAGGTAGGAGGTGTGATCTCCGCGCGCACCCCAGAGTTCGAACCTAAGGGTCTGCCGGAACCCGAAATCCGATAGCGCGGGTCCTGACCGAGGACCGCGTGGCCTTCGTGAAGCTGGAGGTGAAGGCTCGCACCTTGCTGAGGTTGCTTTACGACAGCGGCCTGGAAAGCCCGCTGGCCGGCGCCGAGGACGGCCCTGCCAAGCTGCTCCCTTCCTGGTTCGCGCTCTTGAAGATGTCACCCTTGGCCTCGGCCCCACGACTTTTGCAGCACCGACGCGCGTCTTCACCCACGTCCATCTTCGCGATCCCGACGTTGATCTTGACAGCTTGCTGGAGCCTGTGAGCGGCGAGCTTGCCGCTGCCGCTGCTGAGGCCATGAAGGGTCGAGCGGAGGCTCTGCCGGCAAAGTTCCGGGCCTTCAGCACCAAGCCAAAGTGAGGCGCTGCCGATCCCGAGGCTTCACGAGGCGAACCTGCCCAGCGCAGCTCCGCCGCCGACGACGGTGCTGCCAACAAGTGACTCCTTCGTGGCTCCTATCCTGATTTCGACTCCTCCAACATGCATCATGCCTCGTGGAGGCGTTTAAACTTGCGTTTGACGTTGTGAAAACAGTTATGGACTGTAATATTTGCTTTTAAATTCCTCGAGATTTGCGCTTTTCCTTCCTACTTGCTTATGTTCTACGTCGGCAGAGCCCGGCCACGCGCATACCTCAGCCGCCGTTAGCCCCGACCGGAAACCAGGACGGGACCAAGGAGTGAGGGGCTACGTGACAAGTTAGGCTCCTGAGTCGCGATGCTCAGAAGTCCCCCTTGACGCACGAACAGAGAGTAGGGAGGTGAGATGTATGGGTGAATTTACCATTCTACGTCGGCAGGGCCCGGCCCCGCACATACCTCAACCACCGTTAGCCTTTCGGAACTAAGGGTTGAGGGGCTACGTGACCAGTTAGGCTCCTGAGTCGTGATGCTCAGGAGTCCCCCTTGACGTTCAGACGGCCTTCTTACCTTGGCTCCGCTCGGGGAGAGATGTGTGACGAACTAGGCCTGAGGGGCCTGGCTGGGTGGCGTGCGGCGGGGCATGACCCAGGCATAGCCCCCGTGCCCAGCCCCCTCGCGCGGCACTCCCGAGGGGAGGCGTTACGATGAGGCCAGACATTGAGCTCTGGGCTCCCTGAAGTTGATGCGGCCGGCGTCCACCCTCAGTTGTTTATCAGCACTTCCGTATGTGTACGGGCATAGCCGCTCCTCGGCAGTGTCGTCAGCCAGCGTGGAGCATGGTACTTCCACTCGTGCGTGGGAGGGGGCTCCCCTCCGGGAGGAGCCCCCGGGGCGTGTACATCCCCGCCCTGACACGTGGCTGGCACGGTAGGGCCTGACGAGGTGTATCTGGGCACTGTGGAGCCAGCGGGACTCACGGGGCCCTACCTCAAGGAGGGTTGCGCCTGGCACTGGGCCTTAACTTGTGATGTGTTCCTGCAAATTTGGTTAGATGTCGACGCTCTACGTCCTCGGGTCCCGGCCCTCGAGCGGGGCTCAGCCATCGCTGGTATGCCAGGTCACGATGCCGTGGATAAGGCCAGAGGGTGAGGGCTGGAGAGCCAGTAGGAGCCCATGAGTCACGATGCTCAGGTACCCCCCCTTTAACGTGCAAGCGGCCGACATGGAGGAAGAGGGGTGCCGTGGACAGGCACCAAATAACAATCATGATGGGTCAAACGCACAACCCGAATAAACGCAAGAGGGATACATGCCACTGGGTCTGACCTGAGTGGCTTGGGGATGATGCAGCCCGAGGGGGGCCCCCAATAAAGTAAACTAGAAACATGAAGCAAAAGGGATACACACCGCAGGGATGGACCCACGCGGCCTGGGAATGATGCAGCCCTGGGGGGCGCTCCCAGCTGAAAATGAAACTCGAAGGATGTCACCTGATAACGTTGAGGATGAAGGGATGCTGAAGTAGCGGACGTCGTGCGCTGCGGAAGCCGATCCTCACGAGCCCCCAGGCCCAGGAGCCTCGGGAGGCTCCGGACGCGCTGGTAGCTCCTCGTGGACCATCTCCATCTCCGCCAGGACTGCGGAACGCCAGGCCACTTGAGCCTCCAAGATGCTCCTCATGAGGCGCTGGCGCGTGGCGGCCGCGTTCGGCAAGCCGTAAGGCGTGCGAACGTAGCTGTGGGGTGGACCTTCACAGCGCCCCACGCGTGAGGGCCAGAGGCGCTCCTGAGAGGCGGCTCGGTTGAGCCCTGGTATGTCGATGCAGACTCTCAGCCCACCATCCTCGCCTGGATGGGGAGCTACGGCGAGTAAGCTGCGGCTGCCACACATGACTCTTGACTCCTGCAGCTCCGGAATGACCTTGCTGATGAACTCCTGAGAGTTTGGCCCTCCTTGCCTCGCTCCTTCCGGAGGGAAACGTGCTTTGAAACACGCCTCCAAGTGGTGCCCAAGCGCCTCCCTCGTGATCTTAGCAAAGTCGGTGGCCCTCCAGGAGAGAGCCCCCGAGCCTTGCTCGAGGAGGGCGCCGGGCGCGCCTTCCTATGCGACCGAAGGAGGTGCCCCCTGAACAGGCGTGGACCCTGAGGGGCCTGCCTCCCGAGGGGTCGGGCCAGGCGACGTCTTCTTCTTGGGAGCAGCCTCGGGGAGCCTCCCGCTCCTCTGATCTGTGTCTTCAAGTGACGCGGCTTTAAAAGCACGCTCCAGGGAACACACTGCGTCTCTCTCTTCACAAGGCACCGTGATGACTCCACCGCTTCCTGGCATCTTGAGGACATTGTAGCCGTGATGAGTCATGGCCATGAATTTGGCCAGAGCTGGGTACCTGAGGATGGCATTTTATGGCAGGCGAATGTGAGCGTTGTCAAAGTCAATGAGCTCGGTGCGGTAGTTGTCGCGCTCCCCGAAGGTGACAGGGAGGCGGACCTGCCCTATCGGAACTGTGGAGCCATCAGTGACTCCGGAGAAAGGCTTGGTTGGCTGAAGCTGATTGTAAGGCACTTGGAGATTGTTGAACGTCTCTACGGACAAGACATTGAGCCCCGCTCCGCCATCGATGAGGGTCCTGGTGACTTGCACGTTGCTGATGATTGGGGAACAAAGCATCGGGAGGACTCCAGCTGTGGTTGCGCACTTGAGCTGATCCGCTGAGCTAAACGTGATGGCGCATGCTGAGCACCTGAGAGGGCGCGTGGCTTCGAGCCTGGGGAGGACTGCATTCACTTCACGGGAGAACTACTTGAAGATGCGCTGAGAGGCTGGGGCTTGAGCTCCGCCCAGGATGCAAGCGATTGCGCGCGGCTCCTGGAAGCCCCCAGCCCCCTCGTCCTGATGATAGTTGTCGTTGTCAAAACCGGCGGATCTCGGGTAGGGGGTCCCGAACTATGCGTCTAGGCGGATGGTAACAGGATACAAGGGACATGATGTTTTTACCCAGGTTCGGGCCCTCTCGATGGAGGTAATACCCTACTCCTGCTTGATTAATATTGATGATATGGGTAGTACAAGAGTAGATCTACCACGAGATCAGAGAGGCTAAACCCTAGAAGCTAGCCTATGGTATGATTGTTGTTCTTCCTACGGACTAAAACCCTCCGGTTTATATAGACACCGGATAGGGTTAGGGTTACATAGAGTCGGTTACAATGGTAGGAGATCTACATATCTGTATCGCCAAGCTTGCCTTCCACGCCAAGGAAAGTCCCATCCGGACACGGGACGAAGTCTTCAATCTTGTATCTTCATAGTCTAGGAGTCCGGCCAACGGTGATAGTTCGGCTATCCGGACACCCCCTAATCCAGGACTCCCTCAGTAGCCCCTGAACCAGGCTTCAATGACGAGTCCGGCGCACATATTGTCTTCGGCATTGCAAGGTGGGTTCCTCTTCCGAATACTTCATAGAAGGTTTTGAACACAAGGATAGTGTCCGGCTCTGCAAAACAAGTTCCACATACCACCGTAGAGAGAATAACTTTTGCACAGATCTGCTGAGGTATTCCGCGGCATGACATCACACCATGGCCAAGCCTTTATTCGAATTGTTTTTTACTCTCCTGCCTCAGCACGTTTAGCGAGGCGGTTTCCTTGGCACGTCTTATCAAAGCGTAGATCATGCCCCCTTATTCCGGTATTCTCATCAATACGGACGTGGGTAACCCAACCGTGCCCGTTGGCACGCCTCCTCTATCGAAGGCGAGTCCCAATCGACCACGGGGAGGGCTCTTGGTATTCAACCTCTTTATAATGAGACCAAGGCCCTCTTCTTTTTACCACCCTCCACCGAGTTCGCCTTGCGCTTCGAGTTCTAACACCCAAAGCTTCAGATTTAGGAGCTTCGGACCTTCGACGATGTCCGGCTCCGACCAGCACGGCCGGTGGACGTCTTCTTCCATCACAGAAGAAGATGTGCTAAAGCTGCGAGACGCCAGGTATCTAACCGGTGAGATTTCGCATAGGCTGCCTGCTCCAGTGCAGGTCATTCCCACTCCCGAGCCCGGCGAGAGCGTGGTGTTTGTGTCTCACTTCCTTCGGGGTTTAGGCCTCCCGACGGATCCCTTTGTGCGGGGGCTCATGTTTTATTGTGGGCTAGATTTCCATGACTTGATTCCGGAGTCCATCCTCCATATCTCGTCATTCATTGTGAAGCCTTCCTCCATATTACCCCTCACTTTGGATTGTGGCTCAAGACCTTCAAGGTGGAGCCGAAGATGATCGAGGGGCAACAAGCAGAGTGCGGAGGGGCGGTCATAAGGAAGTGTGCTGATGCTCCGTGGCCCGAGGGCTCTTTTCAGGAGGAGCTTACTTTGTGGCAACAGGAGTGGTTTTATATCACCGCTCCCCGGGGCACCAAATGGGTGGCGCCACCCGCCTTCCGCTCAGGTCCACCACAACGGCTGGCATCATGGGTCAACCGGGGGCTCGACTGGGGGCCGTCCAAGGATGTTCCTCTGTTGCAGGGCCGTATTCGAGACCTCCAAGAAAGAGAGATCAATCTGGTCGCAGTGGCGCAAGTTATGTTGATTCGGCGCCTTCTGCCCTGCAAACGTCGCCCCCTCCGTCTGTGGGAATTTAATACGGAGGGACCACGAGCTCTCCAACATTTTATGGGCACGACGCCCGTGGAGATGTATAGACTGTTCTTCGGATCACAAGAGAAGTGTCCAGACCTGACTAAGGACGCAGGACTAAGCTGCAATCGCCCAGATACTCAAGTAAGTAGTCCTGTACCCGGACAGGCTGTCCATTCATTTATCATAAACTTGCCCTTAAAGGAGTTGTTTCATAAACAGGAGTGGATAGCGAAGGCAAAGTTGATAAGGTGTCCGGTTCCCCTCCCAGAGACCACGCCGGATCCCATGCTGACCAAGATGTTGAAGGCCGCGCCTTTTAAAGAAGGCGAAGGGGGGAGCAGGGAAGCAACTGCCTCCACGAAGGAGGCTTTCAAGGAAGGAGGGATCAAAAGTCCCACCCTCCAGGGAGAGAAGAGGACCGCTTCGGAAGATCTGGAGGTCAAGGCCTCAAAGAGGGGAAAGAAATCTTCGTCAGAGAGTCCGGCGCTGGGAAGTACCCCAGCCGCACTATTTCCTCAAGGGGATCAGCTCTCCTGCAAGCCGTAAGTAAAAACAAGGGGTCTTGTAATAAAGAACATCCCTGTATTTATTTCTGAAGATAACCGAAATTGTACCTTGTAGTTCGGATCTCAGCCCTTCTCAGCAGAGCTCGTCTTCGAGGGATGTTCTTTCGGAGATGATTGAGAGCGAAATGCCTCCACCTGTCGCACCTTCATGCGAGGCGGACTACCCTGAGGTGTCATCGCGGAGGGTTTCTCCGAGTCCGGCGGGGTCGGAAGGTCCGGCGCCAACTGGCGTGCGGTCGGAGGAGCTGAAGGATCTGCTCGGGCGAGCGGCTATCTCAGAAGATCACCGTGCGCTAATGGGTATGGTGATTGAAAGAATTGCATCCGCTGAGAGCGGATTGCATGAAGCCGTTAGAAGCTTACTGACGAGGTTCGAGGTACGCAAAAATGATATACCTTCTGACAGTTTTGCATATAGAATGCGCCCTGTAGAAATAGTAGCCCCTGAGACTCGGTATGTTGTCAAAATTGACAGTGTGCCGAGGATCATAATCTCAGTTATAACATATCACCGCTCCTAAATAGGTGGCGGGGCGTCCGGTGGCTAGCCGGAATGATGATTTTGCCGAACTAAAGCGGCAACTTGACGAGGCGGATGCGGACATCACGTTGGTCAATAAACGGTTTGACGAGTCACAAAGTATGCGACTTCTCCGCGGACACCTGGTAAGGGAGCTTGACGCCCATGCCTTACTGCTTGTATGCTTTTGATGCAGGTGGTATCGCTGCTATGGAGGAGCTGCGGGCGGAACTCGCCCGAGCTAAAGAGCAAGCCAGAAAGAGTAATGCGGCCGCTTTAAGGGCGGCCGAAGAGCTAAAAGCCGAACGGGTTGCTCACTGTCAAGAAGAGGAAATGGCCGATATGGCCATAAAGTTGAAGAATGCTACCAACCGCTGCGGGGTTCTTGAAAAGGAACGCTGCGGAGCAAGAGGACCTGAAAAAGGCCACCGCCGAAGCCAAGGATGCCCGCTCCGCAATGGGAGCTGCAAAGGAGGAGCTGCGTCAGGCTGTGGATGTAGCTGCTGGAAATCCTTTTCTGCTGCAGAGGAAGTTCACGGATCCGAAGTATGCTCAGTTGGACCGGTTGTGGAGTTCGGAGGATGCTTATCTGGATTTAGCGGCGAGTGCCGCGGGCGCGATAGAGCACTTCCGAGGCCAGAAGGGGCACAGAAGGGAAGAGTTGTTTTGGCTGCAGTTCCATAGTCCAGAGCGTCCTCTTCCGTTAGCCGATCGGTTGGCCGAAAGGGCCGAGCTGAATAGGTTGTCCGGACTTGCCATGAAGGCTATCATGACTCATTTGTGGCCGAAAAGCCCCAAGCCGAAGAGTTATTTTGGCTTGATGCAACAGTTCCTTGGTGCGGTGCCGCATATCGATGCAATGAAGCGGTCAGCATGCATAGAGGGAGCACGGATGGCTCGTGCCCGTGTCAAGACATACTGGGCGTAGATGTAGGCCACCGACATTGCATCCCAAGATTCGGACAGAAGCCGAGTACCTGCCGAGCACTATTTTGAGGAAGTCCTGCAGGGCGCTCGTTTAATAGAGACGCTGTGCTTGAAGGATATTATGTTTGAATGACATGTATGATTTATGAAACAACGTTTCAATATAATAGAAGAGCTTTTTATACTTGTGCGTTCAAGTATTAAAACGCCTACTGTGCGGCCGTTGATGTATATGTGTATATAACCTGAAAGATGGCAGTCTTCGGCTTTAGCCCCCATGCACATAGTGCGGGGGTGTTTTCAAAAAAGGCACATTTTCACACTTAATCCAACGTCTTGGTCCTGTGAAGGAGGTGATAGCGTAGCAAACTAGGCAACTGGACTATAATGCTTTATCACTTTCACTTAGCCATAGGAGCTCGATGGTGGGGCTACTATATAGCCCCTAGGGGCACCGCGCTCTCCCGAACCGGGCGTATGTGCCTGACCGGGAAACGGCCCTTCGTCAATGCGGGGGAATTCTAAACATTCCGCTGGGTCATCGAGTGGTTGAGCAGTCTCACGCTATATCATGATAGTCAGTTTTAGCTTTCTCCACTGAGGTGCTCAACCCAGCTCAACCGGGGCAGAATCGCAGTGGTTCTCCCAGTGCTACCTTAGCCGATATAACGGAACGTAAGGTACCAAAACATGGGAGTCGGGCAAACCCAACATTTGACCAAAGACATGATTCGGAGCTGATGCATATAAGGCCCTAACTCGAGACGCCGAACACTCCCTAAGGTATTCGGTCCTTATGAAAACGGGCAGAATAATGCCCTAAGCCCCTGGTGTCCAGGTACGTGCAAAAATTCTGGTGCGGCCGATGCCAAAACGCCAGCCTCCTCCTCGGTTATAGTAAGAAACCGGGGGATGTGTATCAACAGGAGACAGTAAAAAAGGTTTACACAGGGTCTTAATCTGAAAAGAATCCTTGCGACGGGTCCTCGCACGTCTGCGCCTGTGTCTCCGTTGTGCCGTATCCTGGACGGGTGTAGCATGGTGTTCATCTGTAAAAGAGAAGAACTTAGTTGGAAAGAAAAAATATCATGCGAGAAATATACTTTATATTAAATAAACAGAATACGGTTTGGAAGGTGAATAAAATTGAGCTTTATTGTCTCTTGTTGTACGTGCGTGCAGCCCCTTGTATGGGGGTATGCCGCTAGTAGGCGCCGGACTCGTCTAGCCATGTCCGGGGTTTGGATGACCTATTCAGGTGCTTTGATTAGTGGTGCCGGATTGGTGTGGGGCTGTCAAGGCAGTCTCACGTTCTTCCGTGCTTGAGTAACACTTAATACTCCCTTTTAATGAGATGATGCCGCGTGGACCAGGCATTTTAAGTGTAAGAGATGCATAATGCGGTATTGCGTTAAAAGCGGCGAAAGCTTCACGCAAAGAGTGCTTGATAGCTACTTGCGAATGGGGCGATGTGGAAGGTTAAATTTTCGTGGCGGAAGTTGTTGGATGAGCCGAACACAACTTCCAGCAGTAGGGAGCCCATACAATGGGCATATGTGCCTGGCATTATTCCTTTAAAGGAAGTGTTGCTATGGCTAATTTTGGTTGGGTCTATCCCCATCCTGCGGATTGTGTCCTGATATATCAGGTTTATGTCACTGCCGCCATCCATGAGGACTTGTGTAAATTGGAATCCGTCGATTATAGGATCCAATATCAAGGCAGCCCATCCTGCATTCCGGGTACTTTCGGAGTAGTCCTGATGGTCGAAGGTGATTTGTTTTGACAACCAGTGTTGGTACTCTGCTAGGATAGTATGGGCGGCGCGCATCTTAATGGGCGCCGCTCTGTTTTTCCCTTTTATCACGTGAAGTGAGTTTACTGTTTTAACCTCTTGTGGGAAATTCTTTTGTTTTCCGGTGCTCTGCTTGTGGGGTTCGTCATCATCCTCACTTGGTGTGTCGAGCCCCTTGTGTTCGGCGTTGAGTCGCCGGACGCTTGAAGACCCACCAATCTCTGTGGGTATGGTTTGCGAGCCTCCAGAATCTTGTGGATTTGACATATCTTGTCCAAGATTTTGTTTAAGTTGGATAGATCATCACTATTGTCCTTAAGGGGCAGTTTTTTATTGTTTTGCCGTGAGCTTTTGAATCCGGCGTTGACTGCCGCGCTCTTTGGACCGTTCCCCTTAATCCGGCGTTGGTCCTTGTTGCGTCGTGGTTTCCCATTTCCATCTCTGACCTCAGATGTACTTGGGTCGCTGGTGCTGCATCTTGCTAGCCAGCTATCCTCTCCAGCGCAAAAGCGGGTCACGAGGCTTGTTAATGCGGCCATGGTTCTCGGCTTCTCTTGTTTGAAAGCTGCTAAGGCTTCGGCGTCCGGACAGTCGACTATTTGGTTCTTTTTGGTGAGGAACCTGTTCCAGAATTTGCGGGCTGACTCTCCGGGTTGTTGAGTTATATGGCTTAAATCGTCAGCATCCGGAGGACGGACATAAGTCCCTTGAAAATTTGCCCGAAAAGCATCCTCGAGCTCTTCCCAACTTCCAATGGTATTTTCAGGGAGGCCTTTGAGCCAATGCCGGGCTGGCCCTTTGAGCTTGAGGGGGAAGTATTTTATGGCATGGAGATCATCTCCTCTAGCCATGTGTATGTGGAGGATGTAATCCTCAATCCAGACTCCAGGGTCTGTTGTTCCGTCGTATGCCTCTATGTTTACGGGTTTGAATCTCATTGGGAATTCGTGATCCAAAGACCTCATCAGTGAAACACAGGGGGTGTGCGGCACCCCTATATTTGGGTGTGCTGTGATGTTCGGATATTTGGCGTGTTGCATTGCTTTGAGGAGCTTGCTTTCTCGGCCCATAGATGGACCTAACTGGGCCATCCTTTTGATGCCAATCCTTATGCGGATCACATGCCGGCTTGTGTGCGGCGCCATTTGCCGCTCTCTGTTTATCGTGGGGTCGTCCATCCGACCGGGTGGCCTTCTTGCTTTTTGATTGTGGGGGCTCTATGGCCTCCTCATCAAATTCGGGCAGTAGTTTTCTCTTTGGGTAGCTCTTTGTTCGGCGACTGTTGCCCTATTTGGCTGCGGTGTTGAGTACTTTGCTCCATCTGATTCTAAGTGCATCTTCCGCTGTTTTGAGCTTCCGCTTCTGCTTTTTCAGGCTACGCGCAGTGGCGACGAGCCTTTTGTGGAGGTTCTTCTGCTCCAACAATTTGTCCGGCGTGAGATCGTCCGGACTGTTATCTTCGCCGGGGATGGGTTGTTTATCCAGGTTGTCCTGTTTGGACGGTTGCTCGATAGCATGTTCGTCGTCCACCGATTCGCCCTGCTCTATGGCTGGGTCTTTGTCGAGGCGGGACTTGGTGCGGCGTTTACGTTGCCGTTTTGACTGTTTTTCGAGGGATTTATCCCTCGTAGTGTCCCATTGTTCCTCGTCGTCATTTCCTTTAGGTGTATCCATGATGTATACATCATGGGATGAGGTGGTTGTCCAGTATCCTATAGGTGCTGGTTCATGGTTATCTCCTACATCGTCGTCCATACCGTCGATGTCTTCGGAGTCGAAATCGAGCACGTCGTTTAAGCTTTCGACAGTGGCTACAAAGTGGGCGGTGGGTGGGCGTTGAATTTCTTCTTCGTCCGCATCCCAACCTTCCTGACCGTAGTCCGGCCAGGGCTCTCCTGACAAAGAGAGAGACTTTAATGAGTTCAGGATATCGCCAAAGGGCGAGTGCTGAAAGATGTCCACGGTGATGAACTCCATAACCGGCGCCCAGTCGGATTCGACTGGCAGGGGCGCGGGAGGTTCGGAGTCCAGAAAGGAGTCCGGCACCTGGGAGTCACGAGCTTTGCAAAGGACAGAGATGGTGTTCGGCTCAATCGCCGTAGAGATTTCAGACCCCGAGGTGGTGTCCGACCAACCATCCTCGATCGGTGAGATCGGCTCCGAATCAATGGTCGGAGCGGACACTAGTGCGGCCTCCAGGACACTGTTCGGCGGCAGAGTTAGATCATGCCCATCGAGATAGTGTGGCGCGCTTGGCTGCGGCTCGAATCCGTCGAAGATCGAGCCTCCGCGGATGTTGGCCGTGTAGTTTAAACTCCCAAATCTGACCTGATGGCCAGGGGCGTAGCTTTCGATCTGCTCTAGATGGCCAAGTGAATTGGCTCGCAGTGCAAAGCCGCCGAATACGAAGATCTGTCCGGGGAGAAAAGTCTCACCACGGACGCGCTGCTTTTTGATGATCGAAGGAGCCATCGGGCCTATAGGTGACGACATAGAGGAACTCTCAATGAAAGCACCAATGTCGGTGTCAAAACCGGCGGATCTCGGGTAGGGGTCCCGAACTGTGCGTCTAGGCGGATGGTAACAGGAGACAAGGACACGATGTTTTTACCTGTGTTCGGGCCCTCTCGATGGAGGTAATACCCTACTCCTGCTTTATTAATATTGATGATATGGGTAGTACAAGAGTAGATCTACCACGAGATCAGAGAGGCTAAACCCTAGAAGCTAGCCTATGGTATGATTGTTATTCATCCTACGGACTAAAACCCTCCGGTTTATATAGACACGGATAGGGTTAGGGTTACAGTCGGTTACAATGGTAGGAGATCTACATATCCGTATCACCAAGCTTGCCTTCCACGCCAAGGAAAGTCCCATCCGGATACGGGACGAAGTCTTCAATCTTGTATATTCATAGTCTAGGAGTCCGGCCAACAGTGATAGTTCGGCTATCCGGACACCCCCTAATCCAGGACTCCCTCAATGCTCTTCATTTCTCCTTGGCTACGGTTGCAGAGGAGGGAGGCCCGCGTTGCCTTGCGAGCGATCCTCGTGAGGCTGATCCCTCCAACCTCCCTCGTGAGGCGGGTCCCTCCAACCTCCCTCGCGAGGCTGATCCTGCCAGCGGTCCTCGTGAGGTTGGTCATGCCACCCTTGGCGAGGGCCACGGTCTTCCCAGCGTCCTGCGTTTCTTCCTCCTCCTCAGCCCTAGCCTCGATCACAATGTTCGGGGCGTCGAACGATTCTCCCTTCTCGCACGGCTCTGAGCTCTTGACATTCGTTGGTGTTGTGGGTGTGGAGGTCGTGGTACACGCAGTACCGGCTGCCCTTGGAAGACTCGGGTTGATCTCTCCCTCACTTGGTGTCTGGTTCTGCCGTGAGCACGGCAGCCCCCTTGCGCTTCACGTCCTTGACCTTGGGCTTCTTCTCTTCGGGGTCGGCAGCCGGCAGTTCGAGGAGGGAAAGGTGTCCTTCCTCCGCCCTGGCGCACTTGGTCGCCAAGTTGAACAGCTCCAGGGATCTGCACAGGTCTTCAAGCATCGCCAGCTCCTCCTTCATCTTGACGTCGCGCACACCGTCGGAGAAGGCTGAGATGATGACCTCCTCGGTCACCTTGGGAATCTTGAGGCGTGTGTTGTTGAAGCGCTAGATGTACTTCTGCAGGGTCTCTCCTGGCTGCTGCTTGATGCGGCGCATGTCGCTCATGGCAGGAGGCCGGTCGCGAGTGCCTTGGAAGTTGGCGATGAAGCGGGTGCGCATCTCGTCCCAGGAGGAGATCGTGCCAGGAGCCAGGTTCAGGAGCCACGTGCGGGCACCGTCCTTGAGCTCCATGGGAAACCAGTTCGCCATGAACTTTTCGTCCCCATTGGTAGCTTTGATGCACAGCTCGTAAAGCTGGAGGAACTCCGCCGGGTCGGCCGTGCCGTCGTAGCGAGGAGGCAGGTCTGGCTTGAACTTGCCGGGTAACGCGACGCTGCGTAGTTCGGCGGTGAAGGCGCGACAGCCTGCAGTGGCCACGGGAGGCCTTTGGTGACGGAGAGCTTGATCTTGCGGGTCCCCGTGCGCTGCCGCTGGGAGCAGCGCGGGGTCTTGGCGCGCGGGAACAGGAGCGCGGTCGTGACGGGCCGGTGCAGGGAGCACTCGGGCGGCTTCTTGGGGGCGAGGGACCTCTTGGCAGCTCTGCTCTTGCTGCGCTGGTGCCGGACGGAGCGGGTTCCGCCCAGGGGCCGCACGCCTTGGGGCCAAGGCGCCTTCTTGAGGGGGAGGCGGCTGAGGCGCCCCCGGAGCTTCATCGCCTGCGCAAGGCGGGGTGCGGTGCAGCGAGAAGGACGGCGCGGGGGAGCCCCCTGCGGCGCGGACGAGCTCGGCAACGCGGTCGAGCCACTCCTCATAGACGTCGTCGACGGGGCGGTAGCGCAGGAGCTCGTTTCCCGCGATGAGCGCAGCTCGAGCCTCGATGGGCACGCGGAGTGCGCGGGACGAAGAACCAGCTGGGGCGAGCGAAGGAGTAGCGGTGCGGCCATCTCACCTAATGGATGGATGCTGGGACGACGCTTGCTGCTCGTTCCCCGCCGGGCCGGTGGTGGCGTTGACGGCGAAGCGACGGGAGCGGCGAAGCGGCGCCGCCGACGGGGCTGTCTACGACGCGAGTGGCGAGAGCGGCCCGCAACTCTCCGCGGGCCCGACGAGCGTCTGACGTGGATGCGAGGGGCGGCGAAGAACAGGGTGGCGGAAGGTGGATTCCGGTGCACCCCTACCTGGCGCGCCAAATGTCGGATTTCGGGTTCCGGCAGACCCTCTAGGTTCGAACTCTTGGGTGCGCGCGGATATCACACCTCCTACCTTCCTACACCTCGTCGCCTCGCAAGGATCTAAACTACTCAAAGAGCAACACAAGGGACACAAGGTTTATACTGGTTCGGGCCACCATTGTGGTGTAATACCCTACTCCAGTGTGTGGTGTGGTGGATTGCCTCAGGGGCTGATGATGAACAGTACAATGAAGAACAGCCTCGTGAGGGTCTGTTCTTGGCTGGTGCGATGAACTGCTAGGGGGAGTTCAGTCGCTTCTCTCTCTCTCTCTCTCTCTCTCTCTCTCTCTCTCTCTCTCTCTCTCTCTCTTAGATGCCCCACCAGATGCTTCTCTAGATGCCTCTACCCTGTGGGTGGCTAGTCCTATTTATAGGCAGAGGCCCTGGGCCTCTTCCCAAATATTGAGCAGGAAGGGCGCCAACAATTGGCCATTTTGAAGGGGAACATCTAGTACACTTATCCTGACTAGAGTTGGTCCTCGCCTGCCAAAGACTCTGACGGTGACGCCAGCTTGCGCTCCACGATGACCTCCTTCCTGCCATTGTGTTGGTCTTGGTCTTGTTGCACCGAAATGGTTGCCTTTGCTTGATACTCTCGCCTGCGCTTGCCTCCTTTGCACCAAAGAGGAAACGAGGACATCAAGCTGGCTCGCACTCCGCCTTGGCGCCCTTGGTCGTCATGGCTTTACGTCGTGGGCACCTCGTGAGGTACCCCGCCTTGATCTCTCCGCCTCCTCGCGAGCCAGCCTCGACGAGGCCGTGCAGGCTCGAGGAAGCTTCCCTGTCCCGCCTCATGAGGCTTTGGCCCCTCGCGAGGGTCTTGAGCTTATGTTGATGAAGATGGGCCATGCTCGGCCACCCCTTGAGCCACGCCGCAGGCCGCAGGCAGGCAAGTCTGGGTACCCCCGTTCCTAGAACATCGACAGCGTGCGAAGATATAGCTGTAGGGTTCCCAGAACATCGACAGCGTGCGAAGATACAGAAGCCCTTCCCACGTACAGTGCACGTACAGTGCGTAATAAGGAGGAACTTTCCTTGCGTGCGACCATGGACCTCGTGGGTCCCAGCCGTCAGGCTCTCCACGTACATTCCTCTTCTGATGACTCTCGTATGTTGACCACGCCGCGCCAAGCGCACCGAGGCATTGGACGACGGCGAGGCCCCAGACTGGAACGACCCAGAGATGGGGAAGACGCGGCAGTGGAGTCGCAGACGGAGAGGAGTTGGAAACTTGACTGGTTCGGGTGCGGGGTGGGCCTACACTCGGCAGAGACTAACAGGAGGTGCGGAGTGGAGGGATGGCCTGGTGGTCGGCGGGGTAGCGTTTCGCTGAGGAGCGCAAAACAACACCGCTGGACGCCGAAGGCTGGAGCAGGCGGTTCCGGCAGCGCTGGGGGAAGAAGACGAGAGATTGAAGAAGAATGCTGGCCGTTGGATGTAAATCCAACGCCTTCTTAGGCTTCGACCTACTGGCCCACATGTCAGCCAGTCCATTTGTTTTTTAGTCCATTTGGTGGGCTGGGTGAAACAATGATGTAGCATCTATGCAGCCCGTTTAAATCCCATTTGCATTTTTCTCGAAATCATGGACTTGCTGGGCTGGGTGAAACTATCATGTTGGGCTAGACGGAGAAATGTTATAAAAACATAAACACATGATTGCACGTCAGTAAAATCTTTGCAAGCTTATGTACGCAATCACTAGGAGTTAACTTGCCAAGTTATATATAAACAATTATTATTGTTATTTTGTAAGAACTTTCAACTTATTTAAATAAAATATCATTTTAATTTGATGAGTTAATAGTACGTGGGGTATTATTATTTTTTAGGCTAGACGTGGGACAGTTGAGTTGGTTCTAGGGGAAAGTACTGGGAGAAAACTCAGTTTACATCAAAAAAGAAAGTGGGAGAAAATTCAGAGACCTGCTGGGTCCACCTGAGGAGGGGAATATGTTGGGAGGAAGGAGATTCAAAGCACGGCAGCCGAGTGAACTAGTTTTTTACGGACAAGTGAACTAGTTTACATACATAAGCAAATAGCCACTAAAAAAAGCAATCAGGTTAATGGGTTCTTAAAAGAAATATTTCGGACAAAACAAATAATTACGACACATAGGCTAATGCATGAAACACTCAGATGATAAAGGTGCTTATAAAAAGATAAAGTACAACATCTAGACCTTCCCGCACGCTTGATCATGAGACGCTGCGGCTGTCCGTGTACTCGTCGGTTACTGGAAGCGACACGCCCTCATGTCCAAGATCCGCCTGTACATGTCGTAGCATCGTATGCGCGCCCTTGGCCGCGTAGGGTTATGTAGGCTAGATTCAGAGGTACCTCCCACGTGTTCAGGTCGTCTTCTTTCATGTTGGGCGATCGGGTCGATGATGGTCTCAAAGAAGGTCAACCACGGAGTCCTTCTCCGCCCGATTCTTTGATGATCTTGTATTGCTTCTGGATGTCGACAAGCTTGTTGCACCAGATGGCCGAATCGTCGCGTTCTTCCTTCTCTCCACCGTAGCGAAGGTGCAGTCGGCGCTGCCGATGAAACGGGCGAATGCTCCAGAACCTGGTGCAGCCATAGGACTGAGGCGAGGCAGAGCTTCACCGAGTCTGTATCGTTGGTGTACATCACTTTCAACTTGGTGCAGCCATAGGACTGAACAGCAAACTCAAAGGGGAACTCCTTGCTGAAGTCCGTATCCAGCAGGCTCACCCCTCGGATCGCCATTGGAGTCTCTTCGATTGAACGAGTGTATAGGCGGCAGCAGCAGTTCGTTTTTCAGCTCTTGGGGAACTGGATTCAACAGTAAGCCAAGTGTGTACATGCGATAACAGTTACTACCCCTCCCTTGTCCGCTGCACGTCCGGCAGATGATGCACCCTCGGCCACACGTCGGTTCACGAGCAGGTCTGTATTGGTACTGTAATAACATGAGTTAGTGGTCACTTTACTTAAATTTAATTAGCTTTAATAGAAATTTATACTTAAAACAAGCAATGCATTCGCTCATTCTATCAGTGCCACAGGATCAACATGCACAACAATTAGAATTATTATTCTCAGGACGCACACGATCAGCACATTTGTCGCACTTTCACAAAGATAATACTACCAAGTTTGAACTGTTTGTTATGGTTGTTGTCCTCTACATCATCATGCCGTGTTTCCCAGCTTGCAAGATTCAGAACCAACAAATAAGCTCCAAATAATAAGTACAACAAAGATGCCTACACATCTCATTGATTCCCAAATTTTGCAAGATTCAGAACCAACAAATAAGATCCAAATAATAAGTACAACAAATATGCTTACACATCTCATTGATTCCCAGCTTGCAAGATTCAAAACCAACAAATAAGATTCAAATAATAAGTACAACAAAGATGCCTAGACATCTCACTGATTCCCAGCTTGCAAGATTCAGAACCAACCCATTAGAGCCTTTTGACAAAGTGAATATCGGGATTAAATCCATCTTGGCTAGCCATGTCATACAATCGAAGAACTTGGCGAATGCTCTTGACCGTCACAACATCTGTAGTTGAGTATTCCTGTTTGCACAGCACAAACAAGGAGACATGAGAGCATGATTTTGCTTTAATAGCGGCCTCCTTGAACTCAACCTCCAGCTCTACTTGGATGAGGTCTGCCTGGAGTTCCATGATTCAATTCATGCGCCTTTTTCTCCAGTTCACCTGAAATGAAGCAAAGATTGCATCATTCAGCTAGCAAGAAGTACTTGCTCTTGTGAGCTGGCAGGTTCTTCTTTAGTAGTTGCACTAAAATTGAGGAACATTAAGGTTGGTTGTCCGGCTCATGTAAGGTGCAACTATAATTCTCTTATCCTTTTGTGCAGTTCCACTAAAATAAAGTGCCATTGTGGTGACAAAGGATGGCTCCATCTTGCAAAGGCTAATAAAATGTTGCACGAGATTACCAAAGAGAACTTGACGGAGACTTTTGAAACTCCAATCACCATTTTGTGCAGTTCCACCAAAATTGAGAGATGTTGCCCACGTGACATTTTAGTTGAACTGCACAAGACACTCATTCCAAAAAAAGTGTTTTGTGCAGTTCACCAAAAGGTCACAATAGCAACAAGGTGAAATGGATATCCCTATCTGCACAAAAAGATAGAAAGTAAACGATTGTCGGTAAATAAGAATATCTGAAACATATACAAAATGAAAAGAAGCATCTTAATTATGTTCATGGCAATCACGCAAGGACAAAAGAAATTTTAAAACGTCAGCAATGCTTCATGTTACCAGAAGCATTACGATCAACAATGAGATTCCTCAAATATGGGATTACTTTAATGGTGGCATTGCTTGTTTACCAGGCACAGTAAATCAACAGCAGCTAAAAAGTTGGTTTAAGTGCATGGGACCGTGGGGACACCAGGACACTCAGCAGCGTAAAGGAGCAACTTACTTATCATACTGGGGAAAACAGCAGGAGTGCCATTTGTAACACAGTTTAATTGCATCTTATCACCTGGAGGCATTAGATTAACAATAACACGGGTTAGACATGTCCCTAAGGTAACAGTGTGATTGCTTCATTTTACATGCGCCCTTACATTAACAACAACAAAAGGTTGGTATAAGGACATGCGACGGTGGATGCATCAAAGACAATGTACCTACAAGGAGGCATAAAGTGGTGATGCCGAGTTTGTTCATGCTATGTGAGGGCAGCAAACCTAATCCTGGAGACCTTGTACTATGTGAGGGCAACAAATCTAGTCCTGGAGATCTTTTACTATGTGAGGGCAGCAAATCTAATCCTGGAGACCTTTTACTATGTGAGGGCAGCAAATCTAATCCTGGAGACCTTTTACTATGTGAGGGCAGCAAATCTAATCCTGAGACCTTTTACTATGCGAGGGCAGCAAATCTAATCCTGAGACCTTTTACTATGTGAGGGCAGCAAATCTAATCCTGGAGACCTTTTACTATGTGATGGCAGCAAATCTAATCCTGGAAATACTCTATTGACTTGTCCACTAGCCGCCACTTTCTATCCTTTTTTCAACCAATAATAGATCTGTTCCTTATCCAGTTTGTACTACATTTTCCCATTATTTCCCTTTTCAACCAAGAGACCGGTTGGGTATCCGGTCTCTACTACTTTCACCATATTATTTCCTCTTTGAATCAAGTCCTAGATTCATGCTACAACTTTCCCCCTTTTCTTCGTTGTTTGAACAAAGCCCTAGATTTGAATGCATGAAGTAGCTTTACCTCTAATAATACTAAAAATTTAGGTGGCTTTGGAAGAGCTGATGGGAGTAGAAAAAGATGCACATGCAAACACGTGGGGAGCTGGGGCAGTAGAGCAAGGCGCTTTTGAAGAACTTATACCCGAGGGTCGCCGGGATGTCGGCGGCGACAGGTCGGATCTGCGGACAATACGGCAGGGACGAAGAAGGGTTTTAGGACCTCCCGAGCCGGGGCTGTGTCGGAGAGAACAGCACGGGCAGAGAATCGGGCCCCTCCGGCAGATGTGGGTTTCCTCCCTCGGCGGTGATGACTGTGTGAACGATGCACCTTTTAGTCCTCCACACACATCGGCCGAAGGGATCCGGACGGATCTGTGACCAGCGGTGAGCAGAGAGAAAATGTCGCTACCACTGTCTTGTTTATATCTGGAGAGGATGAGAGAATGAAGAGAGCAACCCTAGTAAAGCAAGCGCTCAGGCCCCTACGTCTAAATATATTGGAGTGATTATCTTTTTCTCTCCACAACAAGTGTTTCAATTTGTGTACGTGGCATTAAAGAAAAGAAACTCGCTATTTAAGGTGAATACTGTACGACTCCTACTTACTACTAGTAGTACTACAGTATTGTTCACTTGTGCTCCCCGCCCCTCCATTCATTGAACAACCCCACGGGTGAATAAACATACAGTAAGTACTGTATTTATATAGAACGAACAAGCTCGAACTATTTTCGCGTAGTTAAAAGTTGAGGGCGGGGCTTTTCCCGGGCAGTACGCGCGGCAGTTTTCGGGTAGGCGGTTTGACAGAGAGGCGAGGAGGGTGAGCGAGTGGGGCTGTGCGATTTGACGGCGCGTTACTGCTGGAAAGACTTGTGATATGACCACTCACTATAGTCATGAATTATTGGCGCCCAACCGGGTGATGCCCCCTTCCGCTCAGCGCCTAATCTGGGTGCATGACACGTCGACCGGATCTTGGCTCTCCCACATGTCGGAGTAGTAAGAAGGAGCAAAGAATGATGCGGTATATACTAGTACTATACTACTCCCTCCGTTCCTAAATATAAGTCTTTGGAGAGATTTCACTATGGACCACATACGGAGAAAAATGAGTGAATCTACACATAAAATGCATCTATATACATCCGTATGTGGTCCAAAGTGAAATATCTACGAAGACTTATATTTAGGAACGGAGGGAGTACTACTCAGGTCAGAGGAGTGCGAACCACGGCAGCCTAGTGAACCAGTAGTGCGATCCACGGTAGCCTAGTGAACCAGTAGTAGAAAACAATGTGGTGATATGGCCATAAAAAACAATGTGCTACGGTCCACACTGTAGCATGTACAGTAACACTCCTCTTTGTTTGGATCCCTGAGTTAGAGCTAGTTTGGGTTGAAATAGCCTCAAATTATCGAAACAAGAGGGGTTAGTTTGAGCTAGTTTGCTCTAACCCAGCTAAAAAAACTAGCCCGGTGGAGAGGTTCTAATTGGGTTAGTTATCCTCGGGACCACTATAAGAGAACTAAAAAAATCTCCCTTACCCTCAACAGATCACTCCCCCCTTCTCGCACGACTCCTCTCTGTTCCCCATAGGGTCGCTCCCCCTCTCTCTCCTCCGGCCTCCGCCACCCTTCTCCAGCTGCCCTCTCCCTCCGGCCTTCGAAGGTCGCCCTGCTCCCCCTCCACCAGTCGTTTTTCTCCCTCTGTCGTGCGCGGCGGCGGCGCATCTACCAGGGAGGTCGTGAGAGGGGTGAGTTTGTTCGTTCCTTCTCTGTCTCACGGCCATATCATTGATCTTGCTTGCTCTAGCGCTAATTCTGATTTGGAAAAGTAGATCCTGATCAAACTTGGTATAGATTTGTGGTGCATGCATTGAATTGTTTGATGCTACTTGAGGAGGTAATAAATCTTTCTAGAGGCCCAAAGATTTAGGTCACCTTTCTAGGTATTTCAATTTCAGGCTTGCATTATTTCTAGAGGCCCAAAGATTTAGTTCACCTTTCTAGGTATTTCAATTTTAGGCTTGCATTATTTCTAGAGGCCCAAAGATTCAGTTCACCTTTCTAGGTATTTCAGGTTCAGGCTTGCATTATTTCTAGAGGCCCAAAGATTCAGTTCACCTTTCTAGGTATTTCACTTTCAGGCTTGCATTATTTCTAGAGGCCTAAAGATTCAGTTCACCTTTCTAGGTATTTCAGTTTCAGGCTTGCATTATTTCTAGAGGCCCAAAGATTCAGTTCACCTTTCTAGGTATTTTAGTTACAGGCTTGCATTATTTCTAGAGGCCCAATGATTAAGTTCCTGATCGTGCAAGCGGCCCTGCTACCCATGCCGGTGTCGACCTCAGCTCGCAAAGGGTCGGGCGTTGGAGGGGTTCCTCATGCTTGGGCTCTCTGAGCCTTCCTCCAGAGCGACGATGGCGAGCTCCTCCCTCGGTGCGTGAGGGGCTCCGGGCTCCCTCCCTATCGTGAATGACTTCCGTGATGAGTTAGCTCATTGTTTGTTTCGTGAAGTGTTTTTTATTTTGTGAAGCTTGATTGACGACTTGTATGTTTAAGTGGGATATCTCATTTGTATGGACAAAGTAAAATTATCATGTTTTGCATGCTTGATTGTATAGATGGTTCGTTTATGTCAATTGTGAGCGGGAGGAGGCCACAGAAGAGCCAGCCACACCAAGAGGGTGCTTGGATCCAACGGACTTATTTTCGTCTGACTAAAAGTAGTCTCTTTACGAGGCTAAAGTTCCAAGCGCCTCGACTAAAGAGGGGCTAAAACTAGTCTTGAGACTAAAAATTTAGTCGTGGGTACCCCTACTAAAATGTGGATTAGTCCTCTCTCTCCTCATTTAACTCCTCTCCTTTAACACAGGCGAGTTCTCGATTGGAGGGTTTGGAGGATAATAAATGCTCATTAACTTGATTTTAGTCTCTTTAGTATTTGGATCCAAGCATGGGTGAGGCTAGCAAGTTTTAGTCCCACTACTTTTAGTCATGGAACTAAAACGTATCCAAGCACCCTTCATATCCGGCAGGAAATAGGGTCCAAAGTAGTCAAATGATTGAGATAGAGCATTTATTGTCAATCTAACCCTGCCACCCATACACCTCTTTGGTTTAGAGTTAGTTCAGGGTTAGAATCTAACTCTAACCTCTAACTTAGTTTGAGTTCTCCTCGTCTCGGTTCATCGCCATCATACTTTCCCCATTCCTGTGTTTTCAGTATCCTGCGAATCAAAGAGGCCCTTTTTTGCGAGAAAAATCAAAGAAACCCTTAGACTGGTTTCGGTCAGGTCATTTTTTATAAATCTGTTATGTCCAAAATTTAATGAACGTGCTCCGGTTTCCACGAAAATAATCCGGTTTCATGTAGTAATTCATTCATTTATTTTTTCTTCTGCGGGGGGTTTGCATGTAATTCGTGAGGTCTGAAATGTAAAGTACCCCGGCATATGCTCCGAGTCGTGCATGCACTACGACCCAGATGCTCTATGTCCCACATGTCGGCGAATGAGAGCACGTGGAAATAGCCTAGGAGTACATATAGGAGGATAAATGCGTGAAATAATATGTACTATGAAGCGTAGCCGCGGTTCGAAAAGGAGACCTAACGTTATGACAGCTATAGTTCGCACGCACCCAACTAGTGGTACTAGACATACGACTAATTTTTCCCTAAAAAAAGAGGCATGAGTGCTCAGTACTCCTATTCCATAAACACGAGTCCCATCTCGACAACAAAGGTCCGTAAGCATAGCTAGCTCACCTCCCGCCTTTCTCTTTCTAATTCTAAACTCGGCCGACGCCCGGTGGGCGGGGTGGGTTTTCTCAACTGCGGCCCCACCTCACAGTGAAAACGTTACGACTGGAATAAAAATGCCATATACTCCGTCTGTTCATGTATATAAGCCTTTTTAGATACTATTTCAATTGGAATACAACATACAGATGTATGTAGACATAGTTTAGAGTGTAGATTCACTCATTTTGCTCCGTATGTACTAGTCACTCGTTGGAATCTTTAGAAAGACTTATATTTGGGAACGGAGGGAGTACTATACTAATAAAACATTAAGGCCACGAGGCGATGCAAAGGTTGGTTACAGGAGGCAAGAAGAAGAGATGCATCCATCAACGACGTCCACCTCCTTGACTCAGGGCGCCGGCCCACCGAACGGCGCCTAAGTAGCATTGGCTTTCGTGGCCATGTTGACGTGCTTCTGAACAATGGCGTCCAAAGATTCCAGCCGCTGGAAGAAGGCCAATGTCTTTCTGTCCTCCCTTGCCTTGTAGTGGCCTATGTAGACGATTTCCTCGTAGACGTGGATGTGCAAGTCGATGTTTCTTGCATGGCGAGGCGCTGTGCAGCGAGCGCGGCCTCGAGGTGCACATTCTTCATCGCGACCTCCAAAGCATTTGCCAGGGGCCACCAGTGGCTTGAAAGAGTTCGTCACCATGGAGGCCGATGAGGGTGGCAGGCAATGAGGAGCCTGGGCGCGCGGGCTGGAGCAGTACGTCAAGGTCATCCGTGCGCTTCTTGATGGCGGTGAACTTGTGGATGGAGTTGACCATCATGTCGCCCATGCGAGAGGCGAAGCCGGCGTCGGCAAGGGCTACGATGCCTGCGGTCGCCAGCACCGTCTGAAGCGCCAGACGGTAAGTGAGCCGCAGGCCGGCGCCTTGGATGATTTGGCACAGCCGATTGCCGCTCGCGTCCATCGCCTCCATAGGTTCTTGTGGCTTCTGGCCACTTGGTCTTGGATTGGAGTGAGCAGTGTTGCGTAGAGACTTGGGAGTAGATGGTTTGGAGTGGTGGGGCGCCTTTATTATATGAGAGTCCATATCGTGCTTGCTCTATTCTGCATCTCCAATTAATTCCCTCTGCATGTAATTGAGGATGCATCATTGACCGTTCAACATCTCGGGAACCTCTACCCTCTCCCTCCTTGGCATTCAAGCACCTAAGGACCCGTCGACAACGAGGTGCCTATGGTGACTTCGTAAATTTCAAGATGATAGTGACGTGCGTGTGTGCGTTCATAGGGGTGAGAGTATGCGCGTGTATATGACCGTTTGCGTCTGTACTGTGTAAAAAAACGTAAATGCGTGTCAAAAAAGACTAGTCAGTATACTCAATGTCGGCGTTCTAGGAACAGGGGTCCCCAGACTTGCCTGCCTGCGGCCTGGAGCGTGGCTCAAGGAGGGGTCCAGCACGGCCCATCTTCATTAACACAATCCCAAGACCCTCGCGAGGGGCCAAGCCTCGTGGGGCGGACGACATGGAACCTCCTCAGGCACGGCCTCATCAGGCTGGCTCGCGAGGAGACAGAGAGTTCAAGGCGGGGTACCTCACGAGGTGCCCGTGACGCAAGCCATGACGACCAAGGGCGCCAGGCGGGCGCCAGCCCGCGCAATGTCCTCCTTTCCTCTTTGGTGCAAAGGGAGCAAGCGTAGGCGAGAGCATCAAGCAAAGGCACCCGTTTGGGTGCAACGAGACCAAGACCAGCCCAACGGCAGGGAGGAAGTCATTGTGGAGCCCAAGTAGGCGTCACCACCAGAGCCTTTGGCAGCGCGAGGACCAACTTTAGTCAGGATAAGTGTACTAGATGTTCCCCTTTAAAATGGCCAATTGTTGGCGCCCTTCCCGCTCAATATTTGGGAAGAGGCCCAGGGCCTTTGCCTATAAATAGGACTAGCCACCCACAGGGTAGAGATATCTGGAAGCTGGTAGAGAGAAAACGAGTCAAGGAAAGAGAGAGAGAGAAGGGTGACTGAACTCCTCCTAGAAGTTCATTGCCCCAGCCAAAAACAGACCCTCGCGAGGCTGTTCTTCCCTGTATTGTTCATCATCATCAGCCCAAGAGGCAATCCACCACACCACAAACTAGAGTAGGGTATTACACCACAATGGTGGCCCGAACTAGTATAAACCCTGTGTCTCTTGTGTTGTTCTTTCCATAGCTTAGATCTTAGCGAGGCGGTGGGGTGCAGGTACGTAGAAGGCGAGATCTCCGCGCGCACCCTAGTGTTCGAACCTCAAGTGTCTGCCGGAACCCGAAATCCGACATTTGGCGCGCCAGGTAGGGGTGCACCGGAGTTTTCCCTTCTGCCACCGCCATGACCTGCCTCGCGATGAGTGGCGTGTCGCCCGCCTGCCGCCGGCGCTGCTGGGGCGAGGGGCTCGAGCCTGCCCCAGCCCTGCAACGGGTGCGGTGGCCGGACAAGTTCAAGCCAACGGCGCCGCCATGCTACAACGACGCGACTGATCCGCTGGCCTTCTTGCTGGCGTACGAGAAGGCCATCCTCGAAGCTGGAGGTGACGACAGGGTCATGGCCAACTGGCTTCCCATGGCCCTCACCCCGCGCGCATGGCTGCTCCACCTACCGGCAGCCTCCGTGGCCTCTTGGGAAGAGCTCCGCGGCCTCTTCCTCGCCCACCACACTGCACCAGCACCCCCGATCGTCGCGGCCCTCCTGGGCGGCTCACAGGCGCCGCCTACAAGTCACCACGTCAAGCCATTCATCCGTCGGGTCAGCACCGCTTCCACGCGGCAGGGGGCTCTCCCAGACCAGGCGGCACCCAAAGCCGGCCTGACCTTTAGCTCGGAGGATCACCCCTCCAACTCGGCTTGCTCGGGTGCGCTCCCCATGCTGTGCACCCCCACCATCTGCCAGGTGGCCATCACCAGAACTCTCATGGATGGCGGCGCGGGCCTCAGCATGCTCTCAGTTGAGGCCTTCAACCTCCTCTGCATACCCTTGAACGGCTGCAACCCAGCCGGCCCTTCTCTGGCGTCGGGAGAGGGTCGAACAGCTCCTTGGGACAGATCCGGCTCCCGGTGACCTTCGGCACCTACGAGAACTTCCGCACGGAGCTGATCGACTTCGACATCGCCCCCATCGGCCTCCCCTACAAAGCCATCCTCGGCTATCCGGCGCTGGCCCAATTCATGGCCGCGACGCACCCGGCGTACAACCTCATGAAGATGCCCGGGAGAAACGTTGTCCTCACCGTGCACGGGGACACCGGAGATGCACTGCGAGTGCTCGAGCTCGCCTTCAAGACGGCGGCATCGACACAGCCTGCCGACTCGGAGACCCCCGAGCCCAAGGAGGCTGCACCCACCAAGAAGAAACAGTTGTTCACCCAAGAAAAGGCGGAGACCAAGAAGATACCCGTCGATGAGGACGGGTCCACTGACGCCACTTTCACCATAGGCGCCAACCTCGAGCCCGAGCAGGAGGAGGCCCTGGTCAAGTTCATGCGCGCGAACAAGAAGGTATTCGCTTGGGAGCCTGATCAGTTGGCGGGGATCCCTAGGAGCATAATCGAGCATCACCTCAACGTGTGCCCCAACGTGCGCCCTGTGAAGCAGAAGGCAAGGCGGCATTCCACTGAAAAGCAGGCCTTCATCGTCCAAGAAACCCGCAAACTAGAAGCCGCTGGGGTCATTCATGAGGTCCGATATCCGGATTGGTTGGCCAACCCTGTCGTTGTGCCGAAGAAGGGAGGAAAGGAGTGCATGTGTGTCGACTTCACCAACCTCAACAAGGCATGCCCGCAAGATCCGTTCCGCTCCCCCGCATCGACCAGATCGTCGATTCCACCGCAGAGTGCGACCTGTTATGCTTTTTGGATGCCTTCTCCGGGTATCACCAGATCAAGATGGCGGTAGAAGACGTCGAAAAGACAGCCTTCCTAACCCCGTGTGAGGTGTACTGCTACACATGCATGCCATTTGGGCTGCGCAACGTAGGGGCGACCTTTCAGCGGCTGATGCACATCACCTTGGGTCCACAGCCCGGGAAGAATGTCGAGGCTTATGTCGATGACATTGTTGTGAAGCCTCGGGAGGCCAGGACCCTGATACAAGACCTGGAGGAAACCTTCGTGAGCCTCAACGCAGTGAACCTGCGGCTCAACCCAGAGAAGTGTGTGTTCGGAGTCCATCGGGCAAGCTCTTGGGTTTCCTCGTGTCCCACCGAGGCATCGAGGCTAACCCGGAGAAGGTCAAGGCGGTCGAGGACATGAGCCCGCCAAAGACCCTCAGGGAAATGCAGAAGCTCACTGGGCGCGTGACTGCACTAGGGCGCTTTATCTCCAAGCTGGGGGAACAAGCACTGCCTTTCTTTCAGCTAATGAAGAAAAAGGGGCCCTTTGAATGGACTGAAGAGGCCGACAAGGCGTTTCAAGATCTCAAGAGGTACCTAACCAGCCATCCGGTCATGGCGGCTCCACGCCCGCAAGAACCCCTAGTACTCTACCTCGCCGCCACTACCTACTCCGCCAGCGCAGCCCTGGTAGCGGTTAGGGAGGAGCATCAAACCAAAGCCACAGCAGCAGCCCGAGTCAAGGCAAAGCAGGAACAAGGAAGACCCACCAAAACCACCACCACGGCTGAAGAGGATTAGCCGCCGCGGAGGAGCAAACTGGAAGCGGAAGAGGCCCCTTCCCCAGATGGCCACCCTCCGGAGGTCTCATCACCTCAGGAGGCGCCACAGTCTCCGGAGGGCGCCATCAGCGCTGACACTCCCAACCTCGTTGAGCACCCAGTATACTTCGTCAGCACGGTGTTGCGGGACGCAAGGGCACGGTACCCCATGCCTCAGAAGCTCCTCCTCGCGTTACTGGTGGCCTCACGCAAGCTGCGGCACTATTTCCAGGGTCACCCCATCAAGGTCGTCTCATCATACCCCTTGGAGAGAGTGCTCAGGAGCCCTAACTCAGCTGGAAGGGTCGCTGAGTGGAACATAGAATTGCAAGCGTTTCGGCTCGAATTCAGCATGACCAGAGTCATCAAGGGAGCAGCATTAGCGGATTTTGTGGCAAAATGGACGGAGGCACCAGGCCTCAAGGCCGGCAAGGATCGATCCCTCTCCCCGGGAAGCGAGGCGCCGGAAGGCTGGGTCATGTACTTCGATGGCACGTTCTCCAGGCATGGTGCTGGGGCTGGGGCGGTGCTTATATCGCCTACTCAGGACAAGCTCTACTACGCTGTACAGCTCTGTTTCTAGCAAGGTGAAAAGGTCTCCAACAACATAGCGGAGTATGAAGGTCTAATAGCGGGCTTGAAGGCCTCGGCTGCCATAGGGGTGAAACGCCTCACCATCAAGGGCGATTCGCAGCTCCTCGTCAATTTCTCCAACAAGGTGTACGAGCCGAAAGATGAGCACATGGAAGCCTACCTTGCGGAGGTCCGCAGGATGGAGAAGCAGTTCTGGGGGTTGGAGTTGCAGCATGTGCCCCGCGGCACCAATCAGGAGGCCGACGACATCGCCAAACAGGCGTCCAGGCGGTTACCTCAGGAGCCCGGCGTCTTCGAGGAGCGGCTCTTCAAGTCCTCAGCCCTGCCGTCATTATCAAACATGGCGCAGCCTCGGGAGGAGCTCCCTCAGCCGCCTGCCTCGGGAGCCCCGATCTGTGGCCCGACCTTGGGAGCATGACTTCTCCTGACGATGGAGCCTCAGGAGGGGTGCTGGATCACGGAGCTCCGGAGTTACTTAACACAAGGGACCTTGCCAGAGAAGGAGGAGGAAGCGGAGCGTGTGGAGCGGCAAGCCACAGTATACTGCATCAGGGATGGGGAGCTCTACCGGAAGCGACCAAACGACGTATCCCTGCGCTGCATCTCCAGGGAGCAAGGGAAGGAACTATTGGCAGATATACACGGCGAAGACTGTGGACATCATTCATCATCGCGGACCCTCGTCGGCAAGGCGTTCCGCAGTGGGTTCTATTGGCCCACCGCGCTCAATGACGCCGTCGAACTGCTGAAAGCTTGTGAGGCCTGCCAATTCCACGCCAAGCAGATACACCAGCCGGCAGGAGGCCTATAGACTATACCACTTTCATGGCCATTCGCAGTCTGGTGGCTAGACATCCTGGGCCCGTTTCCGCGGGCGCTAGGGGGCTATCGCTACCTCTACATCGCCGTGGACAAGTTCACAAAGTGGGCTGAAGTAGAGGCCGTCCGCAACATCCTTGCGGGTTCCGCGGACAAGTACATCAAGGGCATCGTGAGCCGGTTCGGGGTGCCGAACCGCATCATCACGGACACTGATATGCTACGGTTCGGTGGCGCACCCCCGAAGCAACGGCCAGGCCGAGTGGGCCAACGCAGAGGTCCTGAGGGGCCTCAAGACCAGGACGTTCAAGGAGAAGCTGGAGGCCTGCGGCAGAGGTTGGTACGATGAGCTTCAGTCCGTGCAGTGGTCCATCCGCACAACCGCGACCAAGCCAACTGGAGAGACCCCGTTCTTCCTGGTCTATGGAGCTGAAGCGGTCCTCCCTCACAAGGTCAGACGTCACTCCGCACAGGTCCTGGCGTTTGACGAGGCGCAGCAGGACGCCATGCGGGGGATGGACCTCATTATGGGGGAGGAGCGTCGCCGGGAAGCTGCGTTGCGAGCGGCGAGGTACCAACAAGCACTGCGACGGTACCACTGCCGCAACATCTGCCCCCGAACTCTTGAGGTAGGAGACCTCGTGCTCAGGCGGGTCCTCTCCAGGGAGGGACTGCACAAGCTCTCTCCCATGTGGAAGGGCCCGTTCAAGGTTGTTCATGTTTCCAGGCCCGGCTCCGCGCGCTTGGAGACTCAGGAGGGGTTGCCAATCCAGAACGCATGGAACATCCAGCACATTCGGAGGTTCTATCCCTAAAAAGGCCCAGAGCCTGTGAAGAAGGCGAATGCCTGTGAAGACTATCTTTTTGGAAAAGGCCCAGAGCCTGTGAAGAAGGCGAATGCCTGTGAAGACTATCTTTTTGAAAAGGCCTAGAGCCTGTGAAGAAGGCGAATGCCTGTGAAGACTATCTTTTTGAAAAGGCCCAGAGCCTGTGAAGAAGGCGAATGCCTGTGAAGACTATCTTTTTGAAAAGGCCCAGAGCCTGTGAAGAAGGCGAACGCCTGTGAAGACTATCTTTTTGGAAAAGGCCCAGAGCCTGTGAAGAAGGCGAATGCCTGTGAAGACTATCTTTTTGGAAAAGGCCCGGAGCATGTGAAGAAGGCGAATGCCTGTGAAGTTGTCGCGTTTAGTAAAAGGCCCAGAGCCTGTGAAGAGGGAAAATGCCCATGAAGCTTGTTCCCCCAAGAAAGGCCCGGAGTCTGTGAAGAAGGCCAACGCCTGTGAAGCTCGCCGCCCGTGACACTCTCACGTAATAATGAGTTGGGGTTGTACACGCCCCGGAGTCTCAGGAGCGCCGGCCTCAGGCCCTGGGGCTCCCTCCCACGCCCAGTGGCAGCACTTAGCTCCGCGCTGGTGAGAAGACGTCGAAGACTAGATTAGGTGCCGGACGTGGCTTTTTCATTTGCTTTCCGCAGTTGGCTTTTTCATTCTCATTTGAAGTTTCATTGAAGCAGTTGCCATCTTTGGCTTGGGGCTCTTCGACTTTTCACTCTCCTGACTCGATTTTTCTCGCGCGAGGTCTCGCAAGGGGGCAGCCCGAGCGCCCTCGTGAGTATTTCTGTCCCTATCGTTCAAAGGTTTCGCGACCTAGGTCCACTACAGGAGCACCCCTCCAGTCCGTGCCCCACGGGCACCGCGACACAAACACAGGACCCGGGTCGGTCGCCCCCACGGCTGAGGCCGGGAACTACCTAGGCGTGGGCGCGCAGCCGGAAGGAACAATAACGAAAACAAAGCGATGATTAACAGCAATAACCCAAACACGCCCCCGCGGGGTTCCACATTACTGTCTTCTTACGCAGGAAAAAGGAAAAGAGAAAACAAATCAGGCGCGGCTCGCCTCACACAGGCCCGCAGGGAAGACTCAAGCCGCCTCCAGAGCTCAAGCGTACTCCCTCTCGCGCTTCACCGAGGCGCGACGGCGAGCGGACGCGCTACCACCCTCCAGGCAGGCACGACGGCGTGGAGGCTGACCGCGGCCATTACTAGAAGAGTCTCCGCCCGAGGAAGAGCCAGTGAAGCTTGAGGAACCCTGAGCGGCGCCAACCGCGTGAGCGCTGTCTTCTCCGTCATCGCCGGGGCTGGGTCCCCGGCCGCGGTCGTCGGCCTCAGCATAGCACCCTGCGCGACGACCATCTTCCCCAAACACCCTCACGTAAAGGGTGGCAACGCCGTCGAACTTGAAGTGCAGAGTGCACCGACGGCTCAAGCCACTCGCGTGGGCAAACATCTGCCAACCGCGGGTCAAGGCCAGGCCCCCGGCTGCGGAGACCTCCAGCGAGGCCCATGAGGCCCGCTGCAAAGCTGCCTCACTGGAGCGAGAGGCCGCTGGGCGCGGCCGGAGCTTCGAGGAGGAAGCGAGGAAGTTGAAGCCGGGTGCTAATCGGCTCCGCCGACCACACAACGAACTCCGACAGCACCTCCGCAGCATGAAAGCGCGGCCTTGGGGGTCACGCGGCCGAAGCACACCCCCCGGCCACGGCCAGCCGCCCGTCACCACGCAGGAACTCACCCCCGCGACCGCGAGGAGTCGCCGTGGGGGCTACAGGGTGTTTGCGAGGGCGGCCCCGACCGCGCTCGGGCGGGGGAGAGGCAGGCTCAACCTGGCGAGCCTTTCCTTTCTCCGCGGCCGAGAACCTCCTTGGCGGAGCCATGAAGAAGAAGGAGAAGCGAGAGGGGATAGACTGGGAGGACACACGCTGCTCCGTACTTATGGCCAGCGAAGGCCAACCGTCGGCCTCCATGATCGCAGGTAATCATGACCCGCTTTGCATGCAGGGACTTGTCCAATCCACGCAATTGCAGAGGCGTCGTGGGGAAGTGGAGACGCCCACGTCCCGTCAATCGCCACGCGGTGCCCAAGGCCGCAGGCTGTTAGGGCCCGTGGCGCTTCGCCCTTGCCCTTTCGCCTCTCTACACGGCCAAGTACGGGCGCGCCTTGGGACCGGGGGCTACTGTCGTCGTTTTGGGAACGGGGGTCCCCAGACTTGCCTGCCTGCGGCCTGCAGCGTGGCTCAGTGAGGGGCCCAGCACGGCCCATCTTCATCAACACAAGCCCAAGACCCTCGCGAGGGGCCAAGCCTCGCGGGGCGGACGACACGAAACCTCCTAGGCACGGCCTCATCAGGCTGGCTCGCGAGGAGGCGGAGAGTTCAAGGCGGGGTACCTCACGAGGTTCCCGTGACTCAAGCCATGATGACCAAGGGCGCCAAAGAGGCGCCAGCCAAGACAAAGTGTCCTCCTTTCCTCTTTGGTGCAAAGGGAGCAAGCGTGAGGCGAGAGCATCAAGCAAAGGCACCCGTTTGGTGCAACAAGACCAAGAGCAGCCCAACGGCAGGAGGAAGTCATTGTGGAGCCCAAGCAAGGCCACCACGGAGCCTTTGGCAGGCGAGGACCAACTTTAGTCAGGATAAGTGTACTAGATGTAACCCTTCAAAATGGCCAATTGTTGGCGCCCTTCCCGCTCAATATTTGGGAAGAGGCCCAGGGCCTTTGCCTATAAATAGGACTAGCCACCCACAGGGTAGAGATATCTGGAAGCTGGTAGAGAGAAACCGAGAACAAGGAAAGAGAGAGAGAGAGAAGGGTGACTGAACTCCTCCAAGCAGTTCATCGGCCCAACCAAGAACAGACCCTCGTGAGGCTGTTCTTCCCTGTATTGTTCATCATCATCAGCCCAAGAGGCAATCCACCACACCACAAACTAGAGTAGGGTATTACACCACAATGGTGGCCCGAACTAGTATAAACCCTGTGTCTCTTGTGTTGTTCTTTCCATAGCTTAGATCTTAGCGAGGCGGTGGGGTGCAGGTAGGTAGAAGGCGAGATCTCCGCGCGCACCCCAGTGTTCGAACCTCAAGGGTCTGCCGGAACCCGAAATCCGACATTCAATATTGTGCACCTCGGAGAGGAAAATGATAGAACTAGTACGTATTTATTTACGGTGCAGATTCACTCATTTTGCTCCATATGTACTCCGTCTCGGTGTAGTCTAGTCACTTGTTGAAATCTCTAGAACGGCAAATACTCCTTTCTGGTTTACAGGGCTATACTAGCAATTAGTTGTACGTACTAGTACAATAGTGGGCTCAGATAGCAATTTTGTCTCATGCAAGAGCCTGGCTATATGCGTGCTCCAATGTTCGCGAATCGCAACGCTCGGGTTTTGCGCTTGGCTCTTCCCTCTTCGAGAAGACGAACAATGATGTTACTACTACTGTTTCTACAGTGTCGAATCCACTGCTGCATGTCCGTCCACCGTGAGCAGGACGGATAGCTTGTTGTAGAAGTACTATGAAGCAAAAGCCTATCCTCGTTTGAGAGCAACCGCGCGCATGGGTGAGGGAGAAGGCGTGTAGTAAAATCAAGCTTCTCCTCGTTGTACGAGTTGACGCGACACATCATAGCACTGGCCCCACATGCTTGCCTCTAAACTTGTCTCGAAAGACCAAGTGTACAATATATTTGCTGCAACCTCTAACATTTACCCACCACAAATTAAAATATATGTGGCCGTATGCATCGTTACGATGCGAGAGGCCGGGAGTCCCCTTTCGAAAAAAAAAAAACAAATTAAAATATATATTCCTGTCTTGACCAGATGAGCGTGCAAACTACAATCACCAGGGTGTCAGGTAGGGCCATAGGACTATTTTAATTTTTTTTAAAAACTTCGAGACGGCCACATAGCATGGAGCTGACCCAAACGATTTTAAGCTTACAGGCACGGTACACGCTATCCTAGACTACTCTACACATGAAACTGCCACACGAGCGGCCTGGGAAAATTTCTCGCGGGCAGGCGACGACTGTTACAGGCGCATGCATGCGATCGTCCATAGCCAGATGGATCAGATCTCCGGCTGGGCGAGCTTGCAGGACGACATGAAAGACTCATTTGAACAGGCTACTGGCGTCATCCGGCGACTAAGGGAGGGCAATGAGAGGCTCCAGGCCGAGCGCGACCTGCTGAGGGAGAAGATCGTCCGAAGTGTAGACCAGCAGGAGGAGACCAGTGCCTTGTTGAAGAGGACCGGCATCATCGTCAAGAAACTTATGGACGAGAATGACATGCTCCGCAACGAGCGCCAAAGGCTGGTGTAGGAATCCGTGGATGTTCTCAACCAGCGTCTTGAGGACACGAAAGAGCTCATCGCCGCTCGCCGCGGAGACTAGTTCCCACGGCCTGCAGCAACGCATCAAGAAAGTAGAGATGAATGAGCCAGATCCTTGTCTTCCTTCTTCTTTTGCCCTTGTGTATTTCGGGCATAGCCGCATGTGGTTTTTAATTATATTTCTAATTATGTAAGACAATTAATAATCCTTATATTTTTGTGGAAGATCAATGTTGCGAGGCTGGAATGAAGAAAACTCTTGCTGTGGCGAACCCGGTGTTGCTGTTCTTCTAGTTGCTGCTGGGCTTCCTTCAATTTCCTGGTTTGTTTTGATGTAATAATCGGTTTAGGATGTGGATTGTGTCGTCGGTTGTGAAATGTTGGGTTCTAGCGCGGATGTTTGGCCTTTGTTGGCCTCTTTGGATGTTGCGATTTCAATCTGGTAGCTTTTAGTCCTTCGTGTTAGGCTGGAGTTGTGCCGAACTTCTTGTGAATTGTGGTGGTTTTCAGTAATGAAAATCGGAAGGGGCAAGCCCTTCTTTCAACAAAAAAAAAATAATCGTCCTTATATATTCATCAGTCTTGCTATAAGTCGTAGTAGATGCTATATAGGTCCGTCGGATCTTACATCAAGATCCGTGCTTTCAGATTTTCTTTTTTCTCTCTTAAATCTCAGTCGACATAGCCACGCCATTAAACAGAGGCTCGGGCGCCATTAATGGAGACCTTGGGAGAGAGGTGGCTAGCAGATGGAGGTCAAAGGGCTCTCCTCCCGATAAGCACACGCAGGGGTCTGATCGCACGCCTCTCGTAATCAAATAGCTACCCTGCACGTCGCCTCCTAGCTAATAAAAAATGGGGACGCGTGGCGGCACGTAAACGGTACTAGTAAGTAGAACGCCCACGGTTTCAATAATACTTGTGTTTCCGATTGTAACGTGACAGCACTTGTTCCAAAATGACTTTGTTGATTGTTAATGTGTGCGCCTTCGCAAATCGGACTGCAAATTTACCACAGCATGTTGGTGCCAAGTCATGGCACCAAGCCAAGCTTCATTATTTTCACGCGTGTTTTGGATTTACAGGAATTAAAAAACTAAGTTTCTCAATGTTTCCAACCCAGCCACGACGCCTAGAATTTTGAATTTCATTCCCATTTCTTGCATGGAACCTAGAAATTTACCCGAGGACACAGATGTGATTTTTTCAAACAACTTTGGTGTACTGGAACATGTGCTTCTATTTCAAATTTGAATGGTGACACGTTCCCTCCCAGAACCACGAGCCTTCTTGAGAGAAGCTCCGACTTGCAAGAAGCTTATACCAAAATATGTTCCTATTCGGCCATTTTTTTACCACGTCATGGTACTACCATGACATGACACCATGCCAAGTTTCATGATTTTAAAACCAAGTTTCTCAATGTTCTCGACCGATCCATGATGCCCAGATGTTTGAATTTTATTCTCATTTTTTGCATGGGACCTACTCCCTCCTTCCATCTATATAGGGCCTAATGTGTATTTCAAGACAGCCTTTGACTATTGACAAGATTAATAGCACATGAGATGTATACTATGAAAATTATATTATTGGAAGCTCCTTTGACATACAAATTTGAAGGTATGCTTTGTGTAAGTTGCATGTCATATATTATTGCTCCAATGTTTGGTCAAAGTTAGCCTCGAAAAACGCATTAGGACCTATATAGATGGAAGGAGGGAGTAGAAATTCACCCGAGGACTCAAATGTGATTTTTCAACCAACTTTGGTGCTTGGGAGCATGTGCTTGTAGTTCAAATTTGAATTATGCACATTAAATGACCAAAAACTCAATTAATGTGTAAATAAGGCCAAACGAAGCCGGAATAATTCCAAAATTTAACAGGGCACTCATGTAGTTCTATGTTGCCTTTGTAAATAAACTCAAGGGGACAACGATATCATTTCGCACTCAAAGGTGGCATGTTCCCTCTCAGAACCACGAGCCTTCTTGAGAGAAGCTTCGGTTTGCAAGAAGCTTATACCAAAATCTGTTCCTATTCGGCCAATTTTTTTACCACAACATGGTAGTACCATGACATGACATCCATGCCAAGTTTCATGATTTTCAGACGTGTTTTGGATTTACAAGAATTTTAAAACCAAGTTTCTCAATGTTCTCGGTCGAGCCACGATGCCCAGATGTTGTAATTTTATTCTCATTTCATGCATGGGACCTAGAAATTCACCCGAGGACACAAATGTGATTTTTCAACCAACTTTGGTGCACGAGAGCATGTGCTTGTAGTTCAAATTTGACTTATGCACATTAAATGACCAGAAACTCAATTAATGTATAAAAGCGACAAACGAACCCGGAATAATTCCAATATTTAACAGGGCACTAATGTAGTTCTATGTTGCCTTTGTTAAGAAAATCAAGGGGGGCAGCGTATATCGTTTCACACTCAAAGGTGGCAAGTTCCCTCTTAGAACCATGAGCTTCCAAATCGACCCAATTTTTTACCACAACATGTTAGTGCCATGACATGACACCATGCCAAGTTTCACGATTTCTAGGCGAGTCTTGGATTTACATGAATTTAAAATCAAATTTTCTCGATGTTCTCGGCCGAGTCATGACGCCCAGATGTTTGAATTTCATTCTCATTTCTTCCATGGGACCTAGAAATTCAACCAAGGACACACATGTGATTTTTCAACCCACTTTGGTGCACCGGAGCATGTGCATGCAATTCATATTTAGATTATGCACACTAAAAGTCCAGAAACTTAATTAATGTATAAAAAGGCCAAATGAACCCGAAATAATTCCAAAATTTAACAGGGCACTCATATAGTTCTATGTTGCCTCTGTAAATAAAATCAGGGGGAGGCAGCGTATATCATTTCGCACACAAAGGTGACACGTTCCCTCTCGGAACCACGAGGCTTGTTGAGAGAATCTCCGGTTTTGCAAGAGGCTTATACCAAAACTTGTCCCAATTCAGCCAAAAATATAATTATGAAAACAGGGTTTAGATTATCCCAAACATCTCGCTACCTAGACCAATAATGTACTATGATTTGAATTCAACATAAAATGGATACAAATATTTGAATTGGAGAGCGTATGGTACATGTAGTTCATAGTGAAATATGATTACTGCTATATGTATGTTTTTTGTCATCAAGATAATATTTAAATTATTGTATAACTTGACAACAATCGTATTCAAATAAGGAAAATTGATTCAAATTTAGTCCATATGGTAGACGGCAATATATATGTTCACATGGTGGAGTAAAATGTTCATATATGATGGAAGATCAAAATGTACGACTACATCAATTATAGACCGAAAGGTCACCTAACGATATATTCGAATTCAACATAACATGGATTCAAAAATTGAAATTCGAGATCATGGCATGTGTAATCATATAAAAAGGGACATCAGTCTTTCTTTGGTGGGAATTGATTTGTTTTTTGTTGTTGTTGAGGGAAGTGCGAATCGATTTGGTGTCTTGCAGGGTAATCTTGTTCTCCCGATTTTTTACATTTTTCTTGTAGTTTTTCAATGGCATCTATAGCAATATAGTAAAAGGGGACATGACTCTCTTGTGTCTTGTATGAATTGTTTTTTTACACGTTAAGTTTGTTCTGCCGAACAAGGAACCCGCACCTTGTTATCTTGAAATTTTCAAGCTCGAGTATCTTTTGTCTAACCTGCTTTGAAACTCCCGCTTCTTCAACCCGCGCCGCGCCTTGTTATCCCTAAATTTGGACGCACGCGAGAACTCCCTCCTCATCCGAAATCGCTCCCGCAGCCCAGACACGTGAAATCTGTCGGCGTTCTGGGAACGGGGGGTACCCAGACTTGCCTGCCTGCGGCCTGCGGCGTGGCTCAAGGAGTGGCCCAGCACGGCCCATCTTCACCAACACAAACTCAAGACCCTCGCGAGGGGCCAGGCCTCGCGGGGCGGACGACGGGAAGCCTCCTCAGGCACGGCCTCGTCAGGTTGGCTCGCGAGCAGGCGGAGAGATCAAGGCGGGGTACCTCACGAGGTGCCAATGACGTAAGCCATGACGACCAAGGGCGCCAGGCGGGCGCCAGCCCGCGCAGTGTTCTCATTTCCTCTTTGGTGCAAAGGAGGCAAGCGCAGGCCATGGTATCAAGCAAAGGCAACCATTTCGGTTCAACAAGACCACGACCAGCCCAACGGCAGGAAGGAAGTCATCGTGGAGCCCAAGCCGGCGTCATTGTCAGAGCCTTTGACAGGCGAGGACCAACTTTAGTCAGGATAAGTGTAATAGATGTTCCCCTTCAAAATTGCCAATTGTTGGCGCCCTTCCCGCTCAATATTTGGGAAGAGGCCCAGGGCCTCTTCCTATGAATAGGACTAGCCACCCACAGGGTAGAGGCATCTAGAATCGGATCGTCCACCTTGCATCAAGCAGAGAAAGAGTGAGAGAGAGAAACGACTGAGCTCCCCCTAGCAGTTCATTGCAACAGCCAATAACAGACCCTCGCGAGGCTGTTCTTTCTTGTACTATTCATCATCCGCCCCAGAGGCAATCCACCACACCACAAACTAGAGTAGGGTATTACACCACAACGGTGGCCCGAACTAGTATAAACCCTGTGTCCCTTGTGTTGTTCATCGTTCATAGTTTAGATCCTTGCGAGGCGACGAGGTGTAGGTAGGCTGGAGGTGTGATCTCCGCGCGCACCCCAGAGTTCAAACCTAGAGGGTCTGCCGGAACCCGAAATCCGACATTTGGCACGCCAGGTAGGGGTGCGCCGGAGCTTTCCCCTCTGCCAGCTCGCTCTCTGCCGACGTCGCGATTGGCCTCATGATGAGCACCACGCCGCCTACTCTAGTCACTGGCACTGGCCCAGGGGCCAGGGGGCTCCGAGCCTTGGGCCCAGCCCTGCGACAGGTGCAGTGGCCGAACAAGTTCAAGCCGGAGACGCCACCGCGCTACAACGGCACGACCGATCCGCTAGCCTTCCTGCTGGCGTACGAGGAAGCCGTCCTCGAAGCAGGAGGCGACGACAAGGTCATGGCCAACCGGCTTCCCATGGCCCTCACCTGAGCCCCGCGCGCGTGGCTGCTCCACTTGCCAGCGGCTTCTGTGGCCTCGTGGGAGGAGTTGCGCGGCCTGTTCCTCACCCAACACGCTGCGCCGGCACCCCTGGTCGTCTCAGCTCTCCTAGGCGGCTCGCAGGCGCCACCTTCAGACCGCCACATCAAGCCGTTCGCTCGCCAGATCGGCGCTGCCTCCGCGCAGCACGGGGCTCCTCCGGGTCGGTCGGCGCCTAGGGCCGATCTGGCCTTCGGCTAGGAGGATCACCCCACCAACTCAGCCTGCTCGGGCTCGCTCCCAATGCTGTGCACCCCCACCATCTGCTAGGTGGCCGCCACCAAGACTCTCATCGACGGCGGCGCGGGCCTCAGCGTGCTCTCGGTCGAGGCCTTCAGCCTCCTCCACATCCCGCCGGAGCGGCTTCAGCCAAGCAGGCCCTTCTTGGGCATCGGGGGCGGTTCATCCAGCTCCCTGGGGAAGATCCGCCTCCCGGTGACCTTCGGCACCTACGACAACTTCCGCACGGAGCTGATCGACTTCGACATCGCCCCCATCGGCCTTCCGTACAAAGCCATCCTCAGCTACCCAGCACTAGCCCGATTCATGGCCGCGACGCACCCAGCGTACAACTTCATGAAGATGCCCGGGAGCAACGGCGTCCTCACCGTATCCGGAGATACCGGGGATGCGTTGCAAGTGCTCAAGCTCGCCTTCAAGACGGCGGCAGCGGCACAGCCCGCCAACTCAGACGTTCCTGAGCCCAAGGGGGCTGCGCCGGCCAAGAAGAAGCAGCTGTTCACCCAAGACAAGGCAGAAACCAAACAGATACCGGTCGACGAGGACGGGTCCACTAACGCCACCTTCACCATAGGCGGTAACCTCGAGCCCGAGCAGGAGGAGGCCCTGGTCAAATTCCTGCGCACGAACAAAAAGGTATTCGCGTGGGAGCCTGATCAGCTGGCGGGGATCCCTAGAGGCGTAATCGAGCATCACCTCAACGTGTGCCCCAACGTACGCCCCGTGAAGCAGAAAGCGAGACGGCAGTCCACAGAGAAGCAGGTTTTCATCATCCAAGAGACCCGCAAGCTAGAGGCAGCAGGGGTCATTCGCGAGGTCCGATACCCAGATTGGTTGGCTAACCCAGTCGTCGTGCCGAACAGAGGAGGGAAGGAACGCATGTGTGTCGACTTCACCAACCTCAACAAAGCCTGCACACAGGATCCGTTCCCGCTCCCTCGTATCGATCAGAGCGTCGATTCCACCGCCGAGTGCGACCTGTTGTGTTTCTTGGATGCCTTCTCTGGGTATCACCAGATCAAGATGGCGGTAGAAGACGTGGAAAAAACGGCTTTCCTAACCCCGTGTGGGGTGTACTACTACACATGCATGCCATTCGGGCTGCGCAACGCAGGGGCGACCTTCCAGCGGCTGACGCACATCACCTTGGGCCCGCAGCTCGAGAAGAATGTTGAGGCTTACGTTGATGATATTGTGGTCAAGTCTCGGGAGACCAGAACCCTGATACAAGACCTGGAGGAAACCTTCGCGAGCCTCAACGCAGTGAACCTGCGGCTCAACCCGGAGAAGTGTGTGTTTGGGGTCCCCTCGGGCAAGCTCTCGGGCTTCCTCGTATCCCACTGAGGCATCGAGGCTAACCCAGAAAAGGTCAAGGCGGTCGAGGACATGAGCCCGCCAAAAACCCTGAGAGAAATGCAGAAGCTCACTGGGCGCGTGACTGCACTACGGCGCTTCATCTCCAAGCTGGGGGAGCGAGCGCTGCCTTTCTTCCAGCTGATGAAGAAAAAGGGGCCCTTTGAATGGACTGAAGAGGCCGAACAGGCGTTCCAAGATCTCAAGAGATACCTAACCAGCCCTCCGGTGATGGTGGCTCCGCGCCCTCAAGAGCCCCTGGTGCTCTACCTAGCAGCCACTCCCTACTCCGCCAGCGCAGCCCTGGTGGCGGTTAGGGAGGAGCGTTGGACCAAAGCCGCGGCAGCTGCCCGGGGCAAGGCAAAGCAGGATCAAGGAAGGCTCACAGAGGCCACTACCACAGCCACAGGCAAAGAGGATCAGCCGCCGCAGGGAAGCGCACACAGGACAGAAGAGACCCCTCCCCCCTGGCGACCAGCCGCTGGGGGCTCCACTGTCTCAGGAGGAGTCACGGCCTCCTGAGGACGCCACCGACACCTGCACTCCAACCTCGTTGAACACCCCTGTGTGCCATTCGACAGTCTTTGGGCGGGACACAGTAGCGGTACCCCATGCCTCGAAAACTCCTCCTCGCTATTGGTGGCCTCGCGCAAGCTGCGGCATTACTTTCGGGGCCACCCCATCAAGGTTGTCTCGGCGTACCCCTTGGAGAGGGTGCTCAGGAGCCCCAACTCAGCTGGAAGAGTCGCTGAGTGGAACATCGAACTGCAAGCGTTTCAGCTCGAATTCAGCACAACTAGAGTCATCAAGGGGGCCGCATTGGCAGATTTCATGGCAGAATGGCGGAGGCGCCGGGCCTCAAGGCTGATGAGGATCGATCCCTCTCCCCGAGAAGCAAGGCACCGGATGGTTGGGTCATGTACTTCGACGGGGCGTTCTCCAGACACGGCGCGGGGGCTGGTGCAGTGCTTATATCTCCTACTCAAGACAAGCTCAATTACGTCGTGCAGCTCTGTTTTCAGCATGGAGAAAAGGTCTCCAACAACATAGTAGAGTATGAAGGCCTGATAGCAAGCCTGAAGGCCGCAGCTGCCCTAGGAGTAAAGCGCCTCACCATCAAGGGCAATTCACAACTACTCGTCAACTTCTCCAACAAAGTATACGAGCCGAGGGATGAGCACATGGAAGCCTACCTCGCGGAGGTCCGCAGGATGGAGAAGCAGTTCTGGGGGCTGGAGTTGCAGCATGTGCCCCGTGGCACCAATCAAGAGGCCGACGACATTGCCAAACGGGCGTCCAGGCGGCTACCTCAAGAGCCTGGCGTCTTCGAGGAGCAGCTCTTCAAGCCCTCGGCCACGCCTTCACTGTCAAGCACGGTGCAGCCTCGAGAGGAGCTCCCCCAGCCGCCCGCCTCGAGAGCCCCGGTCTGTGGCCCGGCCTCAGGAGTGCGCCTGCTCTTGATGCTGGAGCCTCAGGAGGGGTGCTGGATCATGGAGCTCCGGAGCTACCTAACGCAAGGAAACTTGCCGGAGAAGGAGGAGGAAGCGGAGCGTGTGGCGCGGCAAGCCACAACATACTGCATCAGGGATGGAGAGCTCTACCGGAAGCGACCAAATGATGTGTCCCTACGCTGCATCTCCAGGGAGCAAGGGAAGGAACTGCTGGCAGATATACACGGTGGAGACTGTGGGCATCATTCATCATCGCGAACTCTTATCGGCAAGGCGTTTCGCAGCGGGTTCTATTGGCCCACTGCGCTTAATGATGCCGTCGAACTGGTGAAGGCTTGCGAGGCCTGCCAATTCCATGCCAAGCAGATCCACCAGCCGGCGGGAGGTCTGCAAACTATACCCCTCTCGTGGCCATTCGCAGTCTAGGGGCTGGATATTGTGGGCCCGTTTCCTCGGGCGCCAGGGGGCTATCGCTACCTCTACGTCGCCGTAGACAAGTTCACCAAGTGACTGAAGTGGAAGCCATCCGCACCATCCCCGCAGGATCTACGGTCAAGTTCATCAAGGGCATCGTGAGCCGGTTTGGAGTGCCGAACCGCATCATCACTGACAAGGGTTCGCAGTTCACCAGTAACCTCTTCAAAACATACTGTGCTAACCTTGGAAAGCAGATATGCTACGCCTCAGTGGCGCACCCCGGAGCAACGCCAGGCCGAGCGGGCCAACGCAGAGGTCCTGAGGGGCCTCAAGACTAGGACATTCAAGAAGAAGCTGGAGGCCTACGGCAGGGGTTGGTACGATGAGCTTCAGTCCGTGTTGTGGTCCATCCGCACGACCGCGACCAAGCCAACTGGAGAGACCCCGTTCTTCTTGGTCTATGGAGCTGAAGCGGTCCTTCCTCACGAGGTCAGTGTCGTTCCGCATGGGTCCTGGCGTTCGACGAGGCGCAGCAGGACACCATGCGGGGGACGAACCTTGTGCTGGGGGAGGAACGTCGATGAGAAGCCGCGTTACGGGCGGCGAGGTACCAACAAGCACTACGACGATACCATTGCCGCAACATCCGCCCCAGGACCCTCGAGGTAGGGGACCTCGTGCTCAGACGGGTTCTCTCCAGGGAGGGACTGCATAAGCTCTCTCCCATGTGGGAGGGACCGTTCAAGGTTGTTCATGTTTCCAGGCCCGGCTCCGCGTGCTTGGAGACTCAGGAGGGGGTGCCCGTCGAGAACGCGTGGAACATCCAGCACCTCCGGAGGTTTTACCCCTGAAAAGGCCCAGAGCCTGTGAAGAAGGCGAATGCCTGTGAAGCTGTTGCGTTTTGGAAAGGCCCAGAGCCTGTGAAGAAGGAGAATGCCTGTGAAGCTGTTGCATTTTGGAAAGGCCCAGAGCCTGTGAAGAAGGCGAATGCCTGTGAAGCTGTTGCGTTTTGGAAAGGCCCAGAGCCTGTGAAGAATGCGAATGCGTGTGAAGCTGTGCGTTTTGGAAAGGCCCAGAGCCTGTGAAGAAGGCGAACGCCTGTGAAGCTTATCTTTCCAAGAAAGGCCCAGAGCCTGTGAAGAAGGCCAACGCCTGTGAAGCTTATCTTTCCAAGAAAGGCCCGGAGCCTGTGAAGAAGGCCAATGCCTGTGAAGCTCGCCGCCCGTGACACTCTCACGTAATAATGAGTTGGGGCTGTACACGCCCCAGAGTCTCAGGAGCGCCGGCCTCAGGCCCTGGGGCTCCCTCCCACGCCCTGTGGCAGCACTTAGCTCCGCGCTGGTGAGAAGACGTCGAAGACTAGATTAGGTGCCGGACGCGGCTATTTCATTTGCTTTCTGCAGTTGGATTGTTTGTTCCCATTCGAAGTTTTATTGAAGTTGTCGCCGTCTTTGGCTTGTGACTTTCTGCCTTCTTCGCTCTCTTGCCTCGTTTTCTCTCACTCAAGTCTCGCGGGGGAGCAACGCAGGCACCCTCGCGAGTGTTTTCTGCCCCTACTGCTTGAGGTTACCCTCGCCGGGTCCACTATGGGAGCACTCCTCCAGTCCGTGCCCCACGGGCACCGCGACACGAACACGGGACCTGGGTCGGTCGCCCTCACGGCTAAGGCCGGAAGCTACCTCTCTTGGCTGATCTGTGCAGGGCATGAAGCGTTCGACGAGGCCCCGGCCTCGGGAGGCGAAGACCGTGGCAGGTTGCCCCCGAGCTAAGTAATTTCTACGCGCAGGCATAAGGCACCGAAGCCTGATACGGAGATGAAGGAAACAATACTATAATTAAACAGTAACAGTCCAAGCACGCCCCCGCGGGGCCCTACTCTACTATCTTTTTATGCAGGAAAAGGAAAAGGAACAAAATAAGCATGGCTCGCTTGACGCAGACTCGCGGCGAAGGCTCGAACCACCTCCGGAGTTCAAGCGGACTCCCTCTCGCGCTTCACCGAGGCGCAGCGGCGGGCAGACCCGCTACCTCACTCCAGGCGGGCGCGGCGGTGCAGAGGCCGGGCATGGCCACCGATGGAGGAGCCGCTGTCTGGGGAAGAGTCGCTGAGGCTCGACGAACCCCGAGCGCCACCAACCGCGCGCACGCCGTCGTCTTCATCCCGATCGTCTCTGGGGCTAGGCCCACGGCCGCGGTCGTCGTCCTCGGGGCAGCACCCGGCGCGGTGACCGTCTTCCCCGAACACCCTCACGTAGAGGGTGGCATCGACGTCGAACTTGAAGTGCAGGGTGCACCACCGACTGAAACCACGCGCGCGGGCAAACGTTTGCCAGCCGCGGGTCAGGGCCACGCTCCCGGCGGGGGAGACCTCCAACGAAGCCCAGGAAGCCCGGCTGCAGCAGCCGTCCGCCTGGAGCCAGAGGCCGCCCGGGGCGCCAGCCGGAAGCTCGCCTAGGAAGAAGCGGGGAAGCTGGAGCCAGGTGCAGGACGGCTCCGCCGACCACACAACAAATTCCGGCAGCACCTCGGCCGAATGGAAGCGCGGCCTAGGGGGTCACGTGGCCGTAGCACGCCCCCCATCGACGGCCTGCCTCCCATCACCCCGCGGGAGATCAGCTCCACGACCGCGAGAAGCCGCTACGGGAGCCACAGGGTGCTTGCGAGGGCGGCCCCGACCACGCTTGGCCGGAGGAGAGTTAGGCTCCACCTGGCGGGCCGGAGGAGAACTTCTTCGGCAGAGCCATGAAGAAGGAGGGGAAGCAAGAAAGGATGGACTGGAAGGCCAGTCGCCGTTCTGTACTTATAGCCGGGGAAGGCCAACCAACGACCTCCACGATCACAAGTAATCATGACCCGCTTTGCATGCTGGGACTTTTCAATTCGTGCAGTTATCGAGGCGTCATGGGGAAGTGGAGACGCCCATGTCCAATCAACCGCCACGTGGCGCCCAAGGCCACAGGCTGTTAAGGCCCGCGGCGCTTCGCACTTGCCCCTTCGCTTCTCTGCTGAGCCAAGTCCAGGCACGCCTTGGGCCCGGGGGCTACTGTTGGCGTTCTGGGAACGGGGGTACCCAGAGACTTGTTTGCGGCGGCCCACGGCGTGGCTCAAGGAGTGGCTCAAAGACGGCCCATCTTCACCAACTCAAGCTCAAGACCCTCGCGAGGGGCCAGGCCTCGTGGGGCGGACGATAGGAAGCCTCCTCAGGCACGGCCTCGTCAGGCTGTCTCGCGAGGAGGCGGAGAGATCAAGGCGGGGTACCTCACGAGGTGCCCATGACGTAAGCCATGACGACCAAGGGCGCCAGGCGGGCGCCAGCCCGCGTAGTGTCCTCATTTCCTCTTTGGTGCAAAGGAGGCAAGCGCAGGCGAGGGTATCAACCAAAGGCAACCATTTCGGTGCAACAAGACCACGACCAGCCCAACGGCAGGAAGGAAGTCATCACGAAGCCCAAGCCGGCGTCATCGTCAGAGCCTTTGACAGGCGAGGACCAACTTTAGTCAGGATAAGTGTACTAGATGTTCCCCTTCAAAATGGCCAATTGTTGGCGCACTACCCACTCAATATTTGGGAAGAGGCCCAGGGCCTCTGCCTATAAATAGGACTAGCCACCCACAGGGTAGAGGCATATAGAATCGGATCGTCCACCTTGCATCAAGCAGAGAAAGAGAGAGAGAGAGAAGCGACTGAGATCCCCCTAGCAGTTCATTGCACCAGCCAAGAACAGACCCTCGCGAGGCTGTTCTTCCTTGTACTGTTCATCATCCGCCCTAGAGGCAATCCACCACACCACGAACTAGAGTAGGGTATTACACCACAACGGTGGCCCGAACTAGTATAAACCCTGTGTCCCTTGTGTTGTTCATTGTTCATAGTTTAGATCCTTGTGAGGCGACGAGGTGTAGGTAGGCTGGAGGTGTGATCTTCGCGCGCACCCCAGAGTTCGAACCTAGAGGGTCTGCCGGACCCGAAATCCGACAAAATCCCCCTTCTACCCCTCAGCCGGAAATGAAGCTCCACATCGCGGTGTCAAAACCGGTGGGGATACACTGGTAACTTACCCTAAATTTTGGACAAGTGCATCCCTAAGCTTGGCTACCCCCTCCCCCTTCGCTCCCCATTCGTACACCGAAGCCGCCAAAACCCGCGAAACCCCACGCTCCTCCGTCGGCCTCCCAACCGCCGCCCAGCCGGACACTCTTCCCCGACTACGTCTTCCACCTCAACAGCTCGCCGTTCCTCATCCACTACACCGGATGAGGATCCATTGTCGATCTCGTCGTCCCGCCGGATCAACCACCCCGTCCTCCACCTCTAAGGAGCTGCCGCGATGTTCGCCTCATCTATCGCGCCACCTCAATCCCCACAGCGTCGTCTTTACCTGCCCCACCGGAACCGCAGCACCCTCACCAATTCCTCCGATGAAGTCGAGGCCAACTCGGCGCCACCAAGGAGGTTCTGCACTCACCGCTGCATTTTATCTTTTATTCGATCTCACGGGGCTGCCGGTGCTCGATACCGAGCAGACATGGCGTGTCTCCATCGACGGCACCGTCGCCGGCCACATCATCCACGACGTCTCTCCCCCATGTCGTTGCTTCCTCGGCGGCGACTTCCACAACGACACTAGTTTCAACTGCTCTGGTTCTCGCTTCGCCGCACCTCTGTTCTTCTTTGTCGGTCACGCTCTTTGCCTTGCTCCACCTTTTGTTCGTGTTGCTGCTCTGCTCTTGCTCTCGCTTGCGCTTCTTTGCTGCCACGACCTCCAGCAACTCTGAGGAGTTGCTGCTTTGGCCCTCGCTTCATGATTGCTACGGCACGACTTGCTCTCTACTAGTGCATTCCCTACTCAAGCGTCTGCTGATTTAGATCACTGCTTCTCTGCTACTAGTGCTCGAACGCCCTAAACATCTATTGCAATGCTCTGTTACTAGTTCAATCAGTTTCGACAGTAAAATTCAGTTTATTTGTGAAGTTCATTTTCTTGATTAAGTTCGAGTGAATAAGATTTACAACATCTCGCCGAGCGGCCATGGCGCTGACCGATGCATTTTACATCTAGCACTTTTGGTGATGTATTTTACATCATCTATTGCAGATGATATTAGGGTCCCACTTCAGATTAACATTATGCATCTTGTCATGCTTCAGCCTCGTCACCGTACACCTTAGCGGAGCTGCTCCAACGACGGAACCGTCCATCACAGCGGAGTAGTACCCTCGGCACCGTTTCCAGAGGCCTCGGATCTTCTTCCCCGCCTCCGACAGTCACACCAGCATCATCACCATCCTCCACGTCCAACCCAATGATGCTGAGGTCCACAAGGCTATGCCAAAGAGGTTGTACACTCGTCGCATCACTTTGTTTCTCCATTCCTCTGTTCTTCCAATTCATGTGAGCCAAACACCCAGGTTGAACGAAATCCTATGTTTCCAATGCTCTGTTTTGCACGTGCATTCCTATCCTATTCCTGTGTTTTTCCTGTCCCTGCGTTTATAGAATCCTCTAATTCTAAGGAGCCCATACAGATTTACTTCATTTTTAGATAGGCGTCAAAGAAAACTCTATGTGTTATGTCCTACTCCTGCCGTGCTGTCATCCACCCCACCTGAGGTGCACCATCGACAAAAGCGTTCACTGCAGCAGAGATCCCCCCTGCAGACTTCCTTTCGCCGCCTCAGATCATCTTCCCCATTGCCAGCAGCCACGCCAACTGCATTACCATCATCGACTGAGCAGATGAACCTGAGGACTACACAGTTCCGGAAGAAAGGTCGTGTTTTCTTACGTTATACATCGGTTATTTTTACCAGCTACTTTATCGTTCAATATTGAGTTTTGAATTGCCCATGGGTCTCATATCGAGCCAACAATGAATAGTATTTGTCTACTATCTGGTTCATCTGGGGTCTTCTATGTGGTTCATGTTGGGTGGGCAACAAAACATAGATTTTCCATTGTCTATCTTTTTAAACTGAAGCTATAATCTACCTGCTATCATTAGTTTTGGATCCATCCACTCGTTTGCTACCATTAGTCTTGATTTTTGCATGCACCCTTAGGCCTTACAAAATCTAACTATTTTTTATTATGCATGTCGATATTGTACACAATCATCTTGAACATGTAGAGAAAAAAGAGAAGACTGTTGCATGCGAATATAATGTCATCTGAGGCCTTCGCTCCATGGTGGTAAGTGCCCCCTCCTGCATTTCTAGATTGCATTCCAGAGGAAGATAACTATTCAGATGGAGATGCAGAAGGAGCCGACCACGCCGATTTACCACCGAAGGTGTTTGCTCTAACACAGCATCTTGATGTTGGTCATATCATGCATATGGCGCCTTGCATTGCTTACATTATACATCTTATATGTCATCGGCTTAGTTTAGATTTGCTTTGTGTGAATTCCACCTGTTTGGTTTCTATATCATACTCCCACCATTCCTAAATATTTGTCTTTTTAGAGATTTCAACAAGTGACTACATACGGAACAAAATGAGTGAATCTACACTCTAAAATATGTCTATATACATCCGTATGTGGTAGTCCATTTGAAATCTCTAAAAGACAAATATTTAGGAAACGGAGGGACTATATAGGAATTATGCAATGCCATCTTCTTTAGCCAGGCATCATATACGTGAATCATGCAATGCCATCCTGTTTAGCCAGTCATCGTATATGTGAATTGTATCATGCCATATTTTTTTCCATAATGTATTCCATTTGTCAACAATGTTTATACGTTCATCTACTCTTCCTGTGCATCAGCCATTCGAGTCGGTCATGGGAAAATCTGGAGTGAAAACAAGGTCTTTTGAGAAGTCAGTGCTACCTGTCGATGCAGATTTCTTGCTGGGTACGGATTGCTACTCAGAGGAGGATTCAGAGAGAGATGACCAGTCGTATTCCCCCCCAGAGGTGCATGCTCTAACTTGGCTGGGTTATATTGCTCATATCATGCATATGGTGTCTTGCATTGCCATGCCATCTGCTTAGATTAGACATGCTTTGTGTGAATGTCTCCTGTTTGCTTTCTATATCAGATACGTGAATTATGCAATGCCATGTTTTTCAGCCAGTTATCATATATGTGAATTATGCACCGCCATGGAGCCGTGCATCACATATGTGAATTATCTCATGTCATCTTTTTTTTTCCATTACGTATTCCATTTGTCGACAATCTGTGTATATTGAACTACTCTTCATGTGTATCAGCCATTTGATCCGGTTATGGAAAAATGCGGAGTGAAAACAAGGTCTTGAGTAGGCAATGGTACTGTTGAAGCATATATCTCGTTGGTTCTGAGGGCTCCTCGGAGGAGGATTCGAGACAGATGACCAATCCTATATCCCACACGAGGTGTATGCTCTAAGTTGCAATGTTTATATTTCTCATATGATGCATATGGTGTCTTGCATTGCTTAGTTTAGACATCATATGCACAATATTGAATTCTATGCCTTAGTTTAGATATCATACATGCGAGTGCCAGCTGCTTAGTATATGAATCAATTATGTCAATTATATCATGCCATCATGTATACTTAGACAACATGTATGTGAATTATTTCATCCCAACCTATTTTAGAAAGATATCATATAGTTTTGTCATGTCATCTTGTTTGCGTACTCATCATATGTTGAATTATGCCAATATATCATGTTAAGTTATCCATCATATATCTGAAACTGTGTCATGCTATCCTGTTTAGTTCGGCATCATATATGTGAAATTGTGTCATGCTGTCCTGTTTGGTTAGACAACATATATGTGAGTTACCACATCTGTCTATCATACAATGTCTGTACGTTCAATTTCTTTTCTTGTTTATCAGCCATTTGAATTGGAGGGGTGATGGCGGTATCTAAGGGAGCAAAACCCGTTCTTCACAAAAAGACGGTGCTACCCGTCGATGCAGATAGAACCATGGTTGTCTTGGCCACAAACTAGCCCCACCACACATAATCGAGACTCTTCCAGATTGCACACTTACACCGTTGGGCGGAGAACCAGCTACAACCCATCTAACCGCAACCCCCAACGGATAGTAACCCACTTATAGTTGACAAAGCACCATGTCCACCATAGAGTACCCCACACGAGCAGTTTGTAAAGCTACTGCAGTGCCCAAAGCATGAAGACCACCAAAGCTAACCCAAACTCCACGTTTAAAGCGGAAGAGCAAGCTGTTCTCGTGTCGATTCCGTAGCTATGGTCCATACTCCTTTGCTGTTGCATCATTGTATTTACTCATACCAACTACTTCCGAATTTGAAGGATCAAACTGAAACTCCAATGGTGCAACATGTATGTTTTAAACCTATTTCTTTAACTGGATTGCTGTTCTAACTTCTTGCTCTATGTTGATTTCAGTTTAAGTTGTATCAACAGTTATGTTCTCATGTCATGCACATTACAAGTGCTGCCAATCTTTGTGTAGTTTCTCACACTTATATTCTGTCTATGTTGTTGTGTCTTAAAAATATATGAGTTGAACTGTGTCTCTATCTTGATTAGGGAACATAAACTAGAATAATATGGACAATACAGTGACCATAGTACATAGATATATGTTTGTTTCATGCTTTTATCATGTCCACCTTACTACTAAACCGATTTACCAAAATGAGTTTCGTATACTACAAGCTAAACCTGTGATGTGTCTGCTTGTTTCTCTTGTAGTATGCAAACAGAATATTGGAGAAGAGCACTCCACTATGAAATGGTAGAGAAAGTAATGCAGATAAGGTTCAAGATAGTGAGACAACCCTGTTGGTCTCCAAGAAAGGTGATAAAAACGATCTTGTAGATGGTGAAAACCCCACAGTCTTGCGTTGATGTAGTGTTCGAGTTACTGGCCAGTACCGCTGGCACAAGCTCTTCGAACTCGCTTCCTGAATCACTTTGGCTTCTTCAGTCTCAGCTACAAGCTGAAAGGCATCAGCCAGCTGTGTTGCGGCAAGAAGCCAAAGGACTGAGGAAGTCCCTGCAGAATTCAGATGCGTACTTTCTTATGCAACAGCAAGCGCTGGAGGATTTAAGCGCCAAACAAGAGAAAGTTAATAAGCTTGCTAAGCATCTTGCCAGCATTATGGGTACCCAGGATATTGTTTCTTGAACTCTTCTGAAGTGGTTTCAGTTATGGACTTGTTTTGCTGCGGCGTTTATATGCTGCTTTGTTCCCTATATTTGCACTGGTGGCGAACTTTGATGCCCAATGGATGTAATATGTGTAATAGCCGTGATAGCCTAGCATAAGTTGCTTGCTTATTTATTTCCTTGTTGTCTTGTTTATTTGTTTGCTTGTAGTCGGTGCAGTTCTTTTTATTGGTTTGCTAGTGGCTGCAATAACCTATTTTTTAAAACTAGGCCACAATAACCATGGGCTAATATTTACAGTAGTGACACTGGGCCTCCTACGGGTCGTAGAAATAGTGGGCCTTCTACGGGCCGTAGAAACAGTAGGCCTTCTATGGGCCATTGAAACAATGGGCCTTCTACGGGCCGTAGAAACAATGGGCCTTCTACGGGCCGTATCATCAATGGGCCTTATACGGGCCGTATGATCGATTGGCCAAACATGGGCCAATAACAGGCCGCATTATGGCCATAAACGGGCTAGAGTTGGAATCAACCGCCACCTTTTGACCAAGTCAAACGGGCTGGCCTTTTCACAGGAATGGGCCTCTGTTGGGTCGTGCCACGTGTCGACGTATCATAGGCGCCTTCTGTCCAATGAGTGGATGACATCTGTCCCAACGATGAGCCGACACGTGTTTCCTCCAGCCAATGATGATTTTACACGTGGGAAATCCCCATTGGTCGGGGCTGTTAACAGGTTATCGGATGCAAAACCCGACATGGTAGCTTAACGGCGTTCCGTTACGGTGGATGCCACGTGTCGGTCACCCTTGACGAAAGCTCTTCTGTGACGCGCGATTTATCGTCATGGAAGTGCACACTTCCGTGATGATAATTTTGGTAATGTCATGGAACACTTCTACGACAGCACAGGTATGACTATCTTGATTCTGTCATAAAATCGTCATGGATGTACATGCATGACAAAAAATGCGACCTACTGTGATAAACACGTATCATCACGGAAGTGTATTTTTTTGTAGTGTGATATGGTATCTCTATTGGCAAGCTTGATGGTAACATCAATGTTTTCTATCTCAGCAGGTGCAATTTCATGCATAATTTCTTTGTATAAGTCATGAGGTATAGCACTAACACTGGCACCCATATCACATAAGCCATGATAACAATGATCTCCTATTTTAACAGAAATAATAGGCATGCCTACCACGGGTCTATGTTTATCTTTAGCACAAGGTTTAGCAATTCTAGCAGTCTCATCACAGAAATGAATAACATGCCCATCAATATTATCAGACAAGAGATGTTTAACAATAGCAATATTAGGATCAACTTTAACTTGCTCAGGAGGTTTATAGGTTCTAATATTTCTTTTATGAACCACAGTTGAAGCTTTAGCATGATCCTTTATCCTAACAGGAAAAGGTGGTTTCTCAACATAAGTAGTAGGAACAATAGGATCATTATAAGCGATAATCTTTTCTTCAACTTTAATAGGTGCAACTACTTTTACTTCTATGGGAGGATGATATTTAAACCATTTCTCCTTAGGGAGATCAACATGAGTAGCAAAAGATTCATAGAAAGAAGCTACTATCTTAGAGTCAAGTCCATATTTAGTTCTAAATGTACGGAAAACATCGGTATCCATAAAAGATTTAACCCAATCAAACTTAGGTGTCATACCTAACTCCTTACCTTCGTCGAGGTCCCAATCTTCAGAGCTGCGTTTAATTCTTTCCAATAAATCCCATTTGAATTCAATAGTCTTCATCATAAAAGAGCCAGCACAAGAAGTATCGAGCATGGTGCGATTGTTATCAGAAAGCGGAGCATAAATTTTTTGAATAATTATTTCTCTTGGGAGCTCATGATTGGGGAATGAATATAACATTGATTTAAGCCTCCCCCAAGCTTGAGCGATGCTTTCTCCTTCGCGAGGCCAAAAATTATATATATAATTGCGATCACGATGATGTAGCGACCCGACCTCAAGCGGTCAAGTCTCCGTGCTTCAGTGTCATCCCTGGATCAGTAATGCTGGCACACACAGTACTTGAAGGATTTATAACGGAGTAGCAATCACACACTTATTACATCGAATGTATCAAAAAGAGAACTTATTATAATAATATGGCTTAAGGCCATCTAATGCGATAACAGCGGAAGGTTTGGAAGATAAAGTGAGTCCATCAAGTCCAACAGCATTGCTGAGCTGCACGGCAATGACCTAACGAACCTTACTCCTCGTCTGAAAAAGTCTGCAACATAATACGTTGCAGCCCGAAAACGGGTCAACACATGGAATATGCTGGCAATATAACACAGTAGAGCAAGAACATGATAATGCTATCACTACATGCATATTTGGCTAGTGGAAAGCTCTATGATTATAGTTTTGCGAAAAGCCAATTTTTCCCTACAACAAAGGAATATATTTTAATTTAACTATCATGGTGGTTGAAACATTGAGAAGGTATATCCCCAACTCAATCCCAATTAAATTAATTAACAACCCAACAATATTAATTAAGAGTGATGAGATACATGTGATAACCCAAGTACTAGATACTCAAGATTGTCCATAACCGGGGACACGGCTAACCATGATTAGATTGTACACTCTGCAGAGGTTTGCGCACTTTCCCCACATGACTCGATCTCCTTCGTTGGATTTCTCGCACTGCACGGTGTTTGAGAAACGGATGACCGAGACACAGTCTTTCAGAAACATTAACTCTCTACTCCGGGTAGACCATACCAAACCTACAAAACCCACTACCTGCTGATCCACCTCTTCAAGAGCTTCACGTATCTTACTCAACTATGCTAGAGCCCATAATAGCTTGTGGCTGCACACAGAAGTTTCTAGCATGAATCATCTCAGTTCCCTTCAAGTCTGGGTGGCGGTCCATAGGAAGATCACACGAGTACCCCGGGATTTCCGAAAAAAACAGACAAGACTGGGTTCCCCAGGTGCCTCAATCCACTCGGATGTTAATTTAAGTTGCCACCTTAAGTTGAACCTTTAATTATAATCTCACATCTGTCATGGGTTCACTCAAACCCAAACCACGTCTACGAGCAAAGCACAGCAATATAAACAACGCGTAGAAGTAACTCCCAAGGGTTTGATAGTGACATTGCAATAGGTTCTACCTCAATAACTACTTCCCAACCCACAAATTAATGACATCCTAATCATGCAATGTTTGAGGATTGAACTAATGCATAGAAACTTGGTATGAAAAGAGTATGATCAATGTGTTGCTTGCCTTGCTGACGATCCGCGAATCCTTGAGACTCGTAGTATCACGCTTCGCACTCCGGGAATTCTATCGCAAACAAACAATAACATACATAAGCAACAGGAAAATATGCACAGGAAAAACTCAAATAAAAGATTTTGACCAGAAAGTTCAACTTAAGAACTCCGGTTCGCAAAAAGAATCATATCAAACGGAGCAACGAAACTCAAACGACGAAAGAAACAAGATCCGTTGACTAATCTGAACTAAAGTCAAATTTTGAAGTATCAAAATCTTGTTTAAGTTGATTATACGGAAAGAGGGTCTCGATACGAAACTCTAGGCGTTTGAATCACCTGATTTCGACTAACGAGCGAAAAGATAAACAAAAACTAAGATAGGATCAGAAATCACCATCGAAAATAATCACAGATAAATCCGATAAAAGAAAACTGACGAACAGACTAACGAACGAGCGTTCGTTATCTATAACTAACGGAAGAAAACCGTTCATTTAAACGAATGTACGGACGAACGTCCGCTTATTAGAAGAACCAAGAAAAACCGGCGAACTGATCTAAAAAAACCGAACTAGGGGTTTCTAAAAAAACCGAACGATTTTTTTAAAAACCGGCGGCTCGGATCCGGCGGGGTACCTCCGGCGAGGGGCTCTAGCGAGGCGGGGTTGGGCGGCGGGGCGGCGGCTCGCAGGGCAGCGGTGGTTGGTGGTGGTGGGGGCTCGGGTGGCAGAGTATATAAAGGGCGGGGTGGGGTGGCTTGGGGGAGGGGCCAAGGCGGTGGTGGAGTCCGGCTCGGACTCCTCATCCGAAATCGTGGGGCAAGGCCATGAGGAAGGCGATGGCGGCGGTTGGGCCCGACCTAGCTCGGTGGGCCTTAGGCCCGGTCGAGTATGAGGAGGTTTTTTAAATAATTTCGACGACAGAAATAAAATCCTAAAAAAATAAAATAAAAACCTAAAAATGCCAAAACAAATATTCACCATCTAAATAAAATATTTAGAACGAGATGAACATTTTCTTGGCCCTAAAATGCAATTTTGAAAACGTGCAAGTTTTGTAATGCAAATAAAATCAAATAAATGATTTTAACATTTTTCCTCTAATATTTCAATTGTTTTGGAGAAGTCATATTATCTCCTCTCATATATTTTCAATATGAAATATTTTTTTCGGAGAGAAAAATAATAAAAATCAAAATCCTCGTTTCATTATTTGATAAAAATCAAATATGAAAAACCGGGAAATCCCCAACTCTTTCCGAGGGTCCTTGAGTTGCTTAGGATTTCGAGGATTGCAGAACGAGAATGCAATAAAATATGATGTGCAAGAACGACCTATGTTTAACATTCCAAATTGAAAATTTGGGATGTTAGAGATGAACAAGATGCATAGGATAAAATTTCTGATGAAATTCCGATTTCAATCGTTTGTAGTTCCATGATCCCATATCATCACATAGCCTATAGCATGTCAATGCATCTCCCTTCAAAGATAAAGGGAAGACCTTCTTCTTAATAGGATCATCGGGCACACCTGCAAGATTAAATAATCCACAAACTTCATCGACATATATTGGGTGTTCATCAGGATGCATTGTTCCATCTCCTGCAAAAGGATTAGCTAGCAGTTTTTCTATCATACCCGAAGGAATCTCAAAGTAGATATTTTCATTTTCAGTAGGTTCAGTAGGTTGAGGAGCAACTCTTTGCTCTACTGATCGGGGTGAAGATACCTCGAACAAGCCCCTCAGAGTATTACTCTCCATAGTAACAAGTGACAGTAAATTTCAGCACACTATATAAATTTTTCCTTACCAAATTCCACCTACCAAAGGCGCTTCACTCCCGACAGCGGTGCGGAAAAGAGTCTTGATGACCCACAAGTATAGGGGATCTATCGTAGTCCTTTCGATAAGTAGGAGTGTCGAACCCAACGAGGAGCAGAAGGAAATGATAAGCGGTTTTCAACAAGGTATTTTCTGCAAGCACTGAAATTATAGGTAACAGATAGTTTCGTGATAACATAATTTGTAGCGAGCAACAAGTAACAAAAGTAAATAAAGTGCAGCAAGGTGGCCCAACCCTTTTTGTAGTAAAGGACAAGCCTGGACAAACTATTATAGAGAGAAAAGCGCTCCCGAGGACACATGGGAATTATCGTCAAGCTAGTTTTCATCATGTCCATATGATTCGCGTTCGGTACTTTGATAATTTGATATGTGGGTAGACCGGTGCTTGGGTGCCCTCTTTACTTGGGCAAGCATCCCACTTATGATTAACCCTTTTTGCAAGCATCCGCAACTACAAAAGAAGTATTAAGGTAAACCTAACCATAGCATGAGACATATGGATCCAAATCAGCCCCTTACGAAGCAACACATAAACTAGGGTTTAAGCTTCTATCACTCTAGCAACCCATCATCTACTTATTACTTCCCAATGCATTCCTCTAGGCCCAAATAATGGTGAAGCATCATGTAGTCGACGTTCACATAACACCACTAGAGGAGAGACAACATACATCTCATCAAAATATCAAACGAATACCAAATTCACATGAATACTAATAGCAAGACTTCTCCCATGTCCTCAGGAACAAACATAACTACTCACAAAGCGTATTCATGTTCATAATCAGAGGGGTATTAATATGCATATAGGATCTGAGCATATGATCTTCCACCAAATAAACCAACTAGCATCAACTACAAGGAGTAATCAACACTACTAGCAACCTACAGGTACCAATCCCAGACTTAGAGACAAGAATTGGATACAAGAGATGAACTAGGGTTTGAGAGGAGATGGTGCTGGTGAAGATGTTGATGGAGATTGCCCTCTCCCGATGAGAGCAGCAGCAAACGGCAACTGTATGCATGCTTGCACATGTTTCCTCTCTGTGAACCGTCTCGAATTATGGTGCATATCGCAAATGTTTGTGTTTTACCAACCGTGTGTGCAGTAACAACCTGGAGAGCGTAATTTTATTGTAATTTAATTGCTGCTTTTTCAAATTGTACCAGATTTGGATTTGAATTTGAATGTATGCCACAACTTTATACATATCCATCAGGTTCAAACAACCAATGCATTATTTGATTCATAGGTACATATGTTCAAGAATTACATAAGAACCAAATAAAGAACGATGAACCACAGTTGTATACTTGTAATATTAAAGACAGTAAAGAAAGAGGCGAAATATATTCTGGTTGGTGAACAAGGTGATGTGGAATGCCCATATTGTGCCCTCCTCCATGCAGAAGGGACACACGACTCTAGTCTAACCCCTTGTGATGGCCGACCACCCATCCTTCACGGTCTTCATGAAAACATCTAGATAATCATCGTGTTCTAGTAGAAATACTTTAACCTTTGCATGCCCACCAATCATGTAGTTTGAGAGGTAATCTTCAGTAAACTGCTTTGGTAACCACTGCAAAGGAAAAAGATTCAGACATTATCATCTAACACAACTCATTATGAGTAGTAAAAAGAAGGCTGCCGAGTTCTTACTTACCATCCTGCAGTTTGCTGTTGTCTTGGATAAAGTGTAAACAAATAGTTTAATTGCCATCTTTGGACCCATTTTACTAACAATCTTTATCAGCTTCCTCACTTGATGTCGGTTCATCGATATCTCATTGCCCCATACGCAGAAAGGGTCGAAGCGCGGATCTTTACCAATGAAATATGTACCTAAAAGCACCAAGTTAATATTAGAAGCTAAACAGCAATTGCACAATGATGTAGTACAACACTCTTTTATAATATGTATATATACATCTGTATGTGGTAGTCCATTTGAAATCTCTAAAAAGAGAAATATTTAGGAATGGAGGGAGTATCTTATAACATCCAATATACTCACATATTAGATGAATTAACATCTTATATTATGGGACGGAAGGAGTTTAGTGCATTCTTACAAATTATCGGCTGATTAACTGCTGATGTATCCATGGGTTACAGTTAGTTTGAGCTAGTTTGGGCACAAATAGCCCTAAAGTATATCTAAACATGAGGGCTAGTTTGATCTAGTTGCATCTATAACCCACCCAAAAAATCTATCCAACCCAAGAGGTGCTAATTGGAGCTAGTTGTCCTAGTGCATTTACTGTCAATCTAACCCTGCCATCCAAACAACTCTTTGGATGGAGTTAGTTTAGGGTTAGTCATGAGCTAGAAACTAACTCTAACCACTAGATTATTTGAGTGTCCAAACAAGGTTGTGTTGTTGTTGTTGTTATTGTTGTTGTTGCTGCTGCTGCTCTTCTACGTATATCTAGACATCATTAGAACATTAATGTAACACTCTTCCTTGTTGCTATGTAGCCTATGATTGCATATTTAGATATTAAGTACAGTGCATGTTGCTATGTAGCCTCAGATATATTACATATGGCCCTAGTTAACCTAACGATAAATGGGTTGCACATATATTCAGTTAAAAGTCCGATTCAGCGATTAGTCCCTTATCAGCCGCCGACCTATATGGTACTACCTACCGATATCCTGAACGGTGAGCAGATATAAGCCATGGGATGAAACTAACCTCAATGGAAAATAGCAGTCGTTCCCAGAATTGTCCTGTGTAGGTACATCAAGAAGCATGTTAAGCACAACAGGCTAAACATCAACCAAAATTATCCATGGCAGACAAAATAATCTCCAAAAGATAGCTTCAGTGTGCAGGTTCAAGCACTCTAGTAAAGCAAAACAAGTGGAAAGGTGTGCTAACTGCAACAGGCCTAACATTTAACAACAAGCAAACATAGTCATTCAAACGGGTATTGTGCCGGTCTAAGTACACTGGTTATTGTTAAATAAAAATGGAAAAGCGTGTTAACTACAAGATGCAGCAACCAAATGTAGTCATTCATAGTGGTATTGTTGAAACTGAAATGCGATGAAATTGAGCGCACGATAATTCATACTGGCACATATAGAATATCACGTTATGAATAACTGGAATAAACAAGGCATACTATGAACAACCAAAGATAGCATTTGAAACTAGACATATGCTAACTACAAACAACCGAACAATCAAAAAACTTTAAAAGAGCCATATGCTAGCTATAACAGGCTTAACAACAAGCAAATATATGCATTCCTATCGGTATGTTTAAAACTGGGTTGATGAAATGTACTGCACAGTAAATAATTGCACATATAGAGCATCACATTGTGAATAACGGAAATAAACAAGGCATACCGCAAACAACCAGATATAGCAATTAAAACTGGACATATTTGTCGGTGTTCTGGGAACGGCGGTCCCCTGACTTGCCTGCCTGCGGCCCGCGGCGTGGCTCCACTCGAGGCCCAGTACGGCCCGTACTCACCAACAAGCATTCAAGACCCTCGCGAGAGGCCAAGCCTCACGAGGCGGACGACACAAGACCTCTTCAGGAGCGGCCTCACCAGGCTGGCTCGGAGGGGCGGAGAGATCAAGGCAAGGCGTACCTCGCGAGGTTCCTACGACGTCGGCCATGACGACCAAGACCAGGCGGGCACCAGTGCGCGCAGTGTCCTTGTTTCCTCTTTGGTAATGAGGAGGCAAGCACAGGCAAGGAGTACCGAGGCATCAGGCAAAGGTTTCCATATCGGTGCAACGAGACCAAGATCAGCAGGACGGCAGGACGCAGGTCACCGTGGAGCCCAAGACGGCGTCACCACCAGAGTCTTTCGCAGGCGAAAACTACTTTTGTCAGAATAGCTTGTACTAGCTGTCCCCTTTCAAATTGGCCATTGTTGGCTCCCTTCCCGCTTAATATTTGGGGAGAGGACCAGGGCCTCTATAAATAGGACTAGCCACCATAGTAGGAGGCATGGGGATCTCATCTTGAGCCATCCTCACCCAATCATATTCAGCGAGCACAAGAACACCTCTCCTCAGGAGGCCGTTTGAAAGTGCAACTATCCCTAGGTGGTTTTGGTAATTCATAACAACATATAGCTCATTGAGCTAATGCTATTCCAAGATGAATATTTCAGGAAAGCTCAGTGATTGGCATGGCATGGATGATGAAAGTGGATCCCTCAAAAATATTAAGGACAAAGGATTGGCTCAAGCTCAAAAGCTCAAGACTCTACATTTTATATTTTAGTGATCCAAGAACACATTGAGTCTATAGGAAAAGCCAATACTATCAAGGAGGGATGAGGTGTTGCTTAATGAGCCTCTTGCTTCATGTGCTTTGTGATATGCTCCAAAACCCTCCACTACTTTCTCACATCCACATATGACCTAAATCCAAAGTCAAACTCGGCCCTACCGATTCTATCTATCCGGCGCCACCGAGTTCAGATGTCATAGCCACAAACCCTAGGCAAATCGGTTTCACCGATAGGGATCTCGGTCTCACCGAGATGGGATTGTAATCTCTCTATTTCCCTTCGTAATGTTTCGGTCTAACCGAAGTGAGCGATCGGTCCCACCGAGATTGCAATGTAAACTCTCTGTTTTCCTTTTCGTAACTTTTCGGTCTGACCGAAAGAGCGAATCGGTCCCACCGAGTTTACCTGACCAAGTCTCTGGTTAGCTAATTACCACAATCAGTCTCACCGAGTTTGTGTAATCGGTCTCACCAAGATTACGTTATGCCCTAACGCTAACCATATCGGTCCTACCGAGATGCATGTCTGTCCCATCGAAAACCCTAACGGTCACTAGGTTTACTAAAATCGGTCTGACCGAGTTTGTTGATTCGGTCCCACCGAGTTCGGTAAATTGTGTGTAACGGTTAGATTTTGTGTGGAGGCTATATATACCCCTCCACCTCCTCTTCATTCATGGAGAGAGCCATCAGGACAAACCTACACTTCCAACTTACCAGTTCTCAGAGAGAACCACCTCCTCATGTGTTGAGACCATGATATTCCATTCCAACCACATAAATCTTGATCTCTAGCCTTCCCCAAGTTGCTTTCCACTCAAATCTTCTTTCCACCAAATCCAAATCCTGTGAGCGAGAGTTGAGTGTTGGGGAGACTATCATTTGAAGCACAAGAGCAAGGAGTTCATCATCAACGCACCATTTGTTACTTCTTGGAGAGTGGTGTCTCCTAGATTGGCTAGGTGTCACTTCGGAGCCTCGACAAGATTGTGGAGTTGAACCAAGGAGTTTGTAAGGGCAAGGAGATCGCCTACTTCGTGAAGATCTACCGCTAGTGAGGCAAGTCCTTCGTGGGCGACAGCCATGGTGGGATAGACAAGGTTGCTTCTTCGTGGACCTTTCGTGGGTGGAGCCCTCCGTGGACTCACAAGAACTGCTACCCTACGTGGGTTGAAGTCTCCATCAACGTGGATGTACGATAGCACCACCTACGGAACCACGATAAAAACATCCGTGTCTCCAATTGCGTTTGAATCCTCCAAACCCTTCCCTTTACATTCTTGCAAGTTGCATGCTTTAATTTCCGCTGCCAATATACTCTTTGCATGCTTGCTTGAATTGTGTGAAGATTGCTTGACTTGTCCAAAGATAGCTAAAATCTGCCAAAGTCTAAAATTGGGAAAAAGTTAGGTTTTTATTGGTCAAGTAGTCTAATCACCCCCCCTCTAGACATACTTCAAGGTCCTACAAGTGGTATCAGAGCTTTGGTCTCCATTTTCTTTGATTTCCATAGCTTTTGGTGGTCATAGCCTTGGTTTCACAACCTAGGAGAGTATGGCGTCTAGCGAGCGAAATTATCACTGTAGAGGTCCTTACTCGAACATAACCCCGCCGTTTGGGCTATTGTGTGTATTGGTTTGCAAGGTGAATTCTTTGATGGGAGAGAACCGAACCGTGAAGCTAGCGTGGAAGAGTTGAAGATGCTATAATACAACACTCAAGCTTGTAATATTCTCTTCAATGGCTTGTGCCTCGAGGAGTTCAACAAAATCAGCCGTCTTGAGAATGCAAAGGAAATTTGGGATACTTTGATTGATATGGACGAAGGTACCGACTCCGTCAAGGAATCCAAGTTGGATGTGCTCCAAAGTCAGCTTGACAAGTTCAAAATGAAGGATGGTGAAGGTGTCGCTGAAATGTACTCTAGGCTTGCTCTTATCACAAATGAGATTGCCGGCTTAGGAAGTGAAGAGATGACCGACTGATTCATCATCAAGAAGATCCTAAGAGCATTGGATGGAAAATATGATACCATGTGCACATTGATCCAAATGATGCCCAATTACAAAGATCTCAAGCCAATGGAAGTCATTGGAAGAATTTTTGCTCATGAGATGTCACTCAAGGATAAGGAGGAACTTCACAACAAGTCGAGTGGTGCTTACAAAGCCTCATGTGAAGCCCCCACATCATCAAGTGAGAAACACACCTTAAATGAAGAATTTAGCTTAATGGTGAAGAACTTCAACAAATTCTACAAGAGTAGAAGCAAAGAAAGAAGCCCTAAGTCAAGGTCCTACAATGACAAAAGATCTTCTAGTCGAGAGCGCCACTGCTACAATTGTGGGAGACCCGGACACTATTCCAATGAGTGTACGGAAACCTACAAAAGAAGGGAAGATTCTCCCAAGAGAAGAAGTAGAAGAGAAGAATCACCACCAAGAGAGAGAAGGAGTAGAGATGATCGTCATGAACGAAGACCCTGACGGAGAAGCAAGGATTCGGAAAGGAAGGACAAGTCATCAAAGAGCTACACAAAACAAAGACATCAAGCTCATGTTGGTGAATGGGTATCCGGCTCCGACTCCGACCATCACTCCGAGAGAAGCTATCACTCCGACTCCGAATACACTCAAGATGAAGGTGTTGCCGGTCTAGCAATTGTGTCAACCAACTCCTACGACATATTTGAATCACCAAATGAAGGAATTGGTAGATGCTTCATGGCCAAAGGTCTTAAGGTAACACACCCCGAGTATGTTGATTTTGATACTGATGAAGATGACTTGCTAGGTGATGATGATTTAGTTGTTGACAACTCTAGTGATGAATACTATGATGAAACGTCAATTAATCATGCTAATCAAGATGAAACGAATGACAATGATAAGGAGAAGATTGAGCGTCTAACTAAAGAACTAAACACTCTTAAGTTATCTCATGAAACTATCTTCGAAGATCATCGAGAACTTTTAAGGGCTCATGAGAAGTTATGCTATGAAAAGCTCAATCTTGAGCAAGAGCATGAGTTCTTATAGGCAATCAATGATGATCTCCGTAAGAAAAGTTCTTCTTACATTGCCAAGCGTTTACTCTTATCTACTTACATGCCTCAAGTCAAGTCTAGTAACAAGAACAAGAAAGATTCTTCCTCTAGTAGCAACAATAATAAAGCTAAATCCAATATTGTTGCTTCTAGTAGTTCTCTTGATTCCACTAATGAACCTCTTAGCCAAGTTACACTTGAGCAAGAAAACAGCTTATTGAAGGGAATTATAGAGAAAGCTGTATACAAGAGTCTTGCCGGGAGTAAGCAATTTGAGGAAATTGTATGCAAGCAAGGAAGGCACTGGAAGAATCAAGGTGTTGGTTTTCAACGAAAGTTCAATGCCAATGGAGTTGAGTGGGAAGAAGATCAATACCCCAAGACGAAGTTTGTTCCTCAACAAGAGAAGTATGATCCTACTTCCTTCAAAGGAACACAAGCACAATATTATATTCCACCACAAGACCACAAGAACAAAGGCAAGGACAAGCTTCAAGAGGAGATTGATGCATATGAAGAAGCACCTAAGGCCTTGGTCAAGTGGGTTCCCAAGACTACGTCAAGTTCTACTTCATCAAGTACAACTACTACACCAAGGATTCCCATCAAGATGATGTGGATCCCGAAGAAGAAGAACTAGAGAGTTCTTGAGGGTGACTCCGCCAACATTCTTCACTCACATCATTATGGCAAGGACAAGTGCAATCAACTTCCATATCTTGCACTAGTTCAAGGAGTCAAAACCCTCATGTTGGTAAGGCAAGGGACAAGGTAACCTAATGTTTTCATGGACATCATTTTGTGTGTGCATCACTCTATGTCTATGGATATTCTTGTTTGTTCCTTGTGGGACTAACCCATGTAGGTATTGAAAGTGCAACTCACTCCAAAGGATTGCTCCAAAAGATCTTCATCAACATTGAGCATCCACATCTTCAACACCTACATGAAGTCATCATCGACAAAACCCAAGGATAGTGTATCCCTCCAAGGGGGAATCTCACATCTAGGGGGAGCTTTACTCTAAGAATTGAGTCAAAGCAACTCTAATGATGTGAACACATGAATGCTTTATGTAAAAGTGGTAACCCCACTTGAGCTTAAACGATGAGTATGACCTATGATCAAATGTTCTCATTTGACTCCTAAGTCAATATACTCATATATAGATGACCTAGTCATCGCCAATTGTTTGATAGATGCTAGAATTGGTTGTGCATGCTTTGTCACATATTTCATTTGTCATCTTATTGTGTGAGCATGTTGGCTGCATATTTACTCATTCGAGGACATCCACTTGTTATTTTGATTGATTGGCTTCTTTTTCTTTGGCCATGTGGATGGACAAGAATGCCTAACAACCTTCTCTAGCTATCTATTGTTTCCTCGTCTCAAACTCTATTCATGCTACATCACAAAATTTGATCAAGTCAGATTCGAACCACTCTGTGTGAGGAGCACTCGGAGTCCCTGATTCGTCATAGACTTAAACTTCCAACACTTCTTTGTGATTTTCGGTCTGGCCGATTGCTCCATTTCGGTCATACCGACATTACTAAGTCGATCTAGGTTTTCATCTCGGTGCAACCGATTTGTACTTTTCGGTCACACCGAGTTGCTGTAACTGTTAACAGTTATGCATCTCGGTGCCACCGAGTTGTACCACTCGGTAACACCGACAGGGTCGGGCTATATATATGCATGGGCAAAATTTGGAAAACTTTCTCCGAATCTTCTCGCCCGCGCATAGCTCACTCTGCCCACTTGTTCTACGGATCGTCGACTTCGTCGCCAGCCGCCTCCTGTCGCTGGTCTCCGCCATTGCCGCCGTTGCGAGTTCCCGCTGAACTAGGGTATGGACTCGATCACAGTGCTTTCCTCGTCCGATTCTCAGCACATTGTGTTCTTTATGTATCTTGCCACGATTGAAACACTCCTATCCAGTCAAATCAATCCTTACAATAGTTGCGAGTCGAAAATTTAGGGTTAGGTTTCCGCCGAAACCATCTCGGACCCACCGAGTTGAAAAACTCGGTCCCACCGATTTGGCTAATGCCATTGCACTAGTAAGTCTCGATGCGACCGAGAATTGCTAATCGGTCTTGAAACGATTTTAGAACTTTGTGAAACCCTAGCAGTCTCGGTGCCATCAACTGTGACTCGGTCTGGCCGAGTTCACTAGTTTAGGTTCCAAAACTGCTTCGGTATCACCAAGTTTGAAAATCGGTAGATCCGAAATGCTTCGATGTGAAACTAAAACTAAGTTTTTGAATCATTCTTTTGCAAAAATCTCTGCATTTTGTGATGCTCATCCACTCTACCTCATCTATAACTATTCACAGGGTCAGCAGTCAGTTGAGCAGCATGTCAGACCAATGTGATAGCCAGAACAAATCTGAAGAGCAGATCCAAATGAGTGAGGGCACTAGTACCTCAAGCTGCTCAGATGAGGGGAGCAGAAGCACTCCGAGAAATTTGCCCAAGGCTGCTACAAGGACAAGGAAGAAGAAGACCTCAGAGTCTGAGGATGAGGATTCTGTGGCAGTGGAGGATGAGGCAAGCTCCAAGAAGAAAGTGCTCAAAAGGGAGTTCAGCACATCAGCAGTGAAGCCTGGCTTGAAAATCAAAAGGCCAGCAGGTAAACAACCAATGTCTAAAGCCAGAGTGTCTACTCAAGCTTCTTTGGAAACCCAACCCAAAGAGCCTGTTACTGTAGAGGGAAAGAAAAGGAAAGAAAGGGTCAAGAAGACCATGGCAAGAGTGATTGGGAAGCCTTCCATGATGGAAGAGGAAGAAGAGGAAGAGGTTGCAGAACCAGCCCCCAAGGCACAAATGCTGATGGGTGATGCCATCAGATCAGGGGCTGCAACTTCCAAGCCCAAAGCTGCCCCCAAGCCCAAGAATGCACCCAAGAGGAATACCAGGAGCATACCAGCAGCTAAGAAGAACAAGGCCCCAATGCTTGAGGTAGATGCTGAAGAAGATGAAGAAGGGCAGGTCCTAAGGAAGATCAAACCAAAGATCCTAGACCACAATGATGCTCATCCTGTGGCTGAAAACATGAAGATCAGGAGACATCATGGGTTGAGGCTATGGAGAGAGTCAGATCCATATGCCACGAGGAGAAGGACTGCTGTGGATTATAGGTTCCACACCAAGGAGCAACAGGACTTTTATGAGACCATCTTGATGGATAAGAAGCCCATAGTTTGCGATATGAGATGGGTCGACTGGACCTACATGCAGGAGAATGCAGAACACTACCCTGGAGTATATGACAGCTTCAGTGTGTGTGGAGTAGCAGATTTTGTTGGGCAGAAGCTCACAAACTGGAACGACGAGCTCATTATGCAATTCTACTCCACAACACACTTCTATCCAGATGCCAGGATAGTTTGGATGTCAGAAGGAACGAGATACCAGTCAACCATAGAGGAATGGGCAAGTTTGATCAATGCCCCAAAGGAAAGTGAGGATGACCTGGACATATATGGAAAGAAGAAAATGGATCATAACTCTATGCCACAGATGTGCAAGGAGATCCCAGATGATGCACTTGAGTCCTTCAAGTTTGGATCAGTCCATTTTCTGCTGTCAGGGCTGCCTACGATCAACTGGATCTTAAGGCATACTCTATTGCCCAAATCAGGTGATCATAACATGATTAGAGGGCATGCAATCAATTTGCTTCATGTTTTTGATGTGCCTCAGAAATTCAAGGTCATGAGCCTCATAGTTGAGACTATAAAGAGGACAGCAGCAGATCAGAAGAGGAGCTGTGGATATGCCCCACAGATTCAGGAGTTGATAAACTCGAAGATGGGCACAGGAAAGTATCTCTTGGATAAGGAACACATGGTTCTCTATCCTGATTTTGAGGACAATCGAGTTGTCATGACTGAGAATTAACCATCATCAGTGCAAGCTCAGGAGTGAAAGGAGAAGGCAAGGCAAGAGAAAGCTGCAAAGATGCCCACTCTAGCAGAGGCATCGGAGTACTTTCTGAAGAACAAGGAGGAGCAGCTTGGTGACTTGATAGCATCAACTCTGCGGATTGAGAAGGGGTTGGCCACCCTAACTCAAAACCAGGAGAGCCTGGAGAGAATCATGGAACAAAAATTCTATGATCTTGATGTCAAAGTGACTGAGATTGATCAATTTGTGGAGCAACTACAAGATGATATGTAGGAGAGAAAGGGCAAGACGACAACTGATGCATTTGCCAGAGTGCCTAGAGCTCAGAGGTCAGCTGCAGTGCCAACTACAGACACCAGAGCCACTTCTTCAGCTCCAGCTATAGCTCCAGCTCAGCCAGCTCCAGCACCAACTCCTTCAGCTCTTATCACGTCTACAGATGCTTTCATCCTTGGAGTCCTGTCTACACCACCACCAGAAGACCAAGCCTGAGAGACGACATAGTGCTATGCATTTTCTAGGAACTTTTTGGTAACTTGTTGCCAAAGGGGGAGAAAAATGTATAGATCATAGGCTTCGAGAGAGATAGAGATTTGCTTTTGTTCTCTCTTGTATTCTTGGTTGATATTTTATTTGTGTTTGATTGCTTGAGATACTATGATTTTACCTGTGAGACATTGATGATCATGTGTTTGATCATAAGCTACACTTATGCTTGTTACGAATTATCTTATTTATCCTTATATGATCATTCACTGTGCTTGGTGATGAGTGCATGTATTCAATCTTTATTATTTTGAGCGCTCCACCAAGATGTATGTGACATGAAAGAGTAACCCATGAGCCTAATTCCTTGTGCATTTGCAGTCCAAACAAAATCTTAATATATGCACAAATTTAGGGGGAGCTCTTGCTTATCACGTACTTCTCAAAGCGACGATGTTTTTCAATTTTATTATCATTTGTCAAAGCTTTGATCTATATGTTGTCATCAATTACAAAAAAGGGGGAGATTGAAAGTGCAACTATCCCTAGGTGGTTTTGGTAATTCATAACAACATATAGCTCATTGAGATAATGCTATTCCAAGATGAATATTTCAGGAAAGCTCACTGATTGGCATGGCATGGATGATGAAAGTGGATCCCTCAAAATATTAAGGACAAAGGATTGGCTCAAGCTCAAAAGCTTAAGACTCTACATTTTATATTTTAGTGATCCAAGATCACATTGAGTCTATAGGAAAAGCCAATACTATCAAGGAGGGATGAGGTGTTGCTTAATGAGCCTCTTGCTTCATGTGCTTAGTGATATGCTCCAAAACCCTCCACTACTTTCTCACATACACATATGGCCTAAACCCAAAGTTAAACTCAGCCCTACCGATTCTATCTATCCGGCGACAACGAGTTCAGATGTCAAAGCCACTACCACAAACCCTAGGCAAATCGGTTTCACCGATAGGGATCTCGGTCTCACCGAGATGGGATTGTAATCTCTCTGTTTCCCTTCGTAATGTTTCGGTCTAACCGAAGTGAGTGATCGGTCCCACCGAGATTGCAATGTAAACTCTATGTTTTCCTTTTCGTAACTTTTCGGTCTCACGGAAAGAGCGAATCGGTCCCACCGAGTTTACCTGACCAACTCTCTGGTTAGCTAATTACCAAAATCTGTCTCACCGAGTTTGTGTAATCGGTCTCACCGAGATTACGTTATGCCCTAACCCTAACCATATCGGTCCTACCGAGATGCATGTCAGTCCCATCGAAAACCCTAACATTCACTAGGTTTACTAAAATCGGTCTGACCGAGTTTGTTGATTCGGTCCCACCGAGTTTGGTAAATTGTGTGTAATGGTTAGATTTTGTGTGGAGGCTATATATACCCCTCCACCTGCTCTTCATTCGTGGAGAGAGCCATCAGAACAAACCTACAGTTCCAACTTACCAGTTCTGAGAGAGAACCACCTACTCATGTGTTGAGACCAAGATATTCCATTCCAACCACATAAATCTTGTTCTCTAGCCTTCCCCAAGTTGCTTTCCACTCAAATCTTCTTTCCACCAAATCCAAATCCTGTGAGCGAGAGTTGAGTGTTGGGGAGACTATCATTTGAAGCACAAGAGCAAGGAGTTCATCGTCAACACACCATTTGTTACTTCTTGGAGAGTGGTGTCTCCTAGATTGGCTAGGTGTCACTTGGGAGCCTCCGACAAGATTGTGGAGTTGAACCAAGGAGTTTGTAAGGGCAAGGAGATCGCCTACTTCATGAAGAGCTACCGCTAGTGAGGCAAGTCCTTCATGGGCGACAGCCATGGTGGGATAGACAAGGTTGCTTCTTCGTGGACCCTTCGTGGGTGGAGCCCTCCGTGGACTCAGCAACCTGCTACCCTACGTGGGTTGAAGTCTCCATCAACGTGGATGTACGATAGCACCACCTATCGGAACCACGACAAAAACATCCGTGTCTCCAATTGCGTTTGAATCCTCCAAACCCTTCCCTTTACATTCTTGCAAGTTGCATGCTTTAATTTCCGCTGCCAATATACTCTTTGCATGCTTGCTTGAATTGTGTGAAGATTGCTTGACTTGTCCAAAGATAGCTAAAATCTGCCAAAGTCTAAAATTGAGAAAAAGTTAGGTTTTTATTGGTCAAGTAGTCTAATCACCCCCCCTCTAGACATACTTCAAGGTCCTACATCGTTCTTCCCCTTGTACTGTTCATCACCAGCCCAAGAGGCAATCCACCACCACCACACTGGAGTAGGGTATTACACCACAACGGTGGCCCGAACCAGTATAAACCTTGTGTCTCTTGTGTTGCGAGTTCGTCTAGCTAGCCTTTCGAGATCGTGGTGAGGCTGAGGGCGTGATTTGGTAGGGGCAAATATCGTGCACACCCTAGTGTTCGAACCTCAAGGGTTTTGCCGAAACCCGAAATCCAACATTTGGCGCACCAGGTAGGGGTGCGCCGGAGCTTTCCTTCCGCCGGTTCATCCGCCGACACTCCGCAGCTCTGATGTCCGGTGACCCAAGGACCAAGGCCGACCGCTAGGCAGCTTGGCCGGCACAGGCGACACCGCCTGCCCAAGAGGACTTCAACACCGCGTCCCAGGCATCGCGTGCACCGCCAAGCGCCGCGGGGCACGGACGCCGCTGTAACACGCCGTCCGCCCTCACTCCACGACAAGCGCGAGCAGCCGCAAGGGCCTCGAGCCACACAACGGCCACGGCGCCGCACACCAGACGGGAACAAGCAAACATGAGGGCCGCGCTCATGGTGGCACGAGAGTTGCTGCGCTGCCGGCTAATGGAGGGCGGCCGAGATGCGTTGCTGGAGTGCGTCGCCGAGCTCCTGGATGCCGTGGCCTCGGGGGCACCGCCTTTCTTTTCGGGTGTTGGGTGCGACATATGCCAATGGATGGCTTATCATGGTGGGAGCGAGTAGAACGTCGCCGGTGCACGGAAGTGGGATGAGGCATAGACATGAACGCCGGCGTACTTTTCCCAGGTTCGGGGCTCTCCTAGGAGATAACACCCCTAGTCCTGCTCTGCGGGGTATCCGCATGATCACTAAGGCACAAGTGAATACAAAGGTGCTCCTTCAGCTGTACGCTAGAGGTAGGAGAAGGCAAGGCTAGCTCTCTCCTTCCTCTAGGGGCTGGTCTAGTTCTAATGGGTTGGGAACCCTTTGCATGGGTGCCCTGGGGGTTTATATAGGCCCACCGCCTAGGGGTACATTGGTAATCTTGCAGGGTGTAGGACCCGACTATCAGTGTCTCCGGCCTCCGACTTCTCCGCTGGCTGCTGGGGCCCGCCGGCTGGTCTGGTACGGAGCCGACAAGCCGCTCCCACCGCTTGCGGGTCTTGCCGACTGCTGATCACTATAGCCGTGTCTCTAATGACGCAAGCTTGGTCAGGGGGTCATAGCAAGAGCTCCGCCGCCTGGCGGGTGATTACTGTAGCCACTCCATGTCTCGTCTGATTAATGGCGCGTGGGTCCCGAGGAAGGGGCGGGCCGACTGATAAGGGCCGACCTCCATCGGGTCCGACTGGTAGGGCTCTTGCCGTCTTCCAGACTCTCGCTGACTGGTGGGGCCCGTCGTCCTGGGTCCGTACTAACAGGACGTCATGGGAGCAGGACTCCGCCTGCTGGTGATGATGTCAGGGATGGCATGGCAACAGTGCCACGCCGGGCGGAGATCTCCGCTGGTACAGCGCACTGTGGCCATGCCAACCCCTGGAAAAGGGGAGGGGATGGGCTAGACTATAGCCATTCCCTGTTCCGTCCCCCTTAATGAGGGCACGGGCTTCGCTAGTGCCGCAGGCCGACTCCTCGGGGCCGGCTTCTCTAGAAGCCGTCGGATAGGAGTCGGCTTGTCTTGGCCTTGCCTCCAGGACTCGGCCGTTTTTGGGCAGCCGGCCTCCAGAAGACGACTCTTCATCTTGGCGTCTTGAGGGGCGCAGTCTGCCCCGATGTATTGAAAGGTTCTGGGCTTCGGGTTAGCCTACCCGTGGCCCATTACTCCGACAGTAGTCCCCGAAGCTGGTGAGGCTCATGGTGATTGGTCGAGGAGCCTCGGCAGATTCATTCTCCCGGTGTTTGAGGTAGAGCCTCGTCAGTCTTCTGCCGGGCCGGTGGTAGGAGTCGGACTTCCTAACTGACTTGTCCAAAATTTTCGAACGCCCCGGCGGGATCCAAGTGGCGTGCTAGCTAAGCTTCCAGGCCGCCGCCCGTTTCGGGCCTGTCACGTGGCGACGAGCGGCCTGGCCAATCTGCCCACCCACGCGCGCGACGGGACACGCCTGGCAGCAGGGCCCGCCACTACCATGCCTCGGCACGGGAGCGGATCCGCTGCAGGCGAGGTGGGCGGTTGAGGTTCCCGCAGAGTTACTGCGTGCAGTAACTTGCGCGATAAACGTGGGGGCGTGGGGTAGTGGGCGCAGTAAATCCCACGACCGCCCCCTCGGCTTCGCAGCCCATGGGCCTATAAGTAGGTGGAGGAGGGGGATCGGCAGAGCACGCGCGCCCCTCCTCCTCACTGCTTCCTCTTTCTTCTTCCTCTCGCCGCCGCGCCCAAAGCTACCCTGAGCCGTCGCGGTGATTCGTTCCCGATGAGCTCCTCTTCCACCGTCATGCCCCCCGCGGTGCGCTCCGGAGCATGGGACGGCTCTGAATTCCACGACGACCATGTTGATTTCCTTCGCAAGACGCGTCGGCTGCCCGACAAGGACTTCGCGCGGGTCCGCCTCGCGCCGAGGAGGGAAATCTCACTAGCGCCGGAGGAGGGCGAGCGGGTCGTCTTCCGCTCGCACTGCCAGCGCGGCCTTGGCTTGCCGGCGAGCGGCTTCTTCCGGTCCTTCCTCGAATTCTACGGACTCTAGCCGCACCATCTCACCCCGAACACGGTGGTGCTGCTGTCTTTCTTCGTCACCTTGTGCCAAGGCTTCCTCTGCATCATCCCCACCATCGAGCTCTGGGGGGAGTTCTTCTACTCCAAGCTCGGCACAAACGTCGCAGGCGTGCCGGCCCAGTGCGGCGCGTTCATCGAGGTGCAGAGGTCGGGGGCCGACAATCCGTTTCCCCCCATCACGCTGATAAAGTCAGTGAAGATGTGGCAGCGGTCGTACTTCTACGTGAAGAGCGTCTTCACAGAGGGTGACTGGGTCAACTTGCCGGCTTACGCAGCTGGCCCGCCAGCTGGAAGGCAGCCCAACTGGTCGTACGGGCCAGACGGCGGCGCTGTTGGAGCCGCTGCCATCGCGCGGCTCCGAGTGCTGACGCAGTAGGAGGGCCCGACCGGGCCTGATTTGTTGGCCGCCTTCGTGGCGCGCCAAGTGCTCCCGCTCCAGGGCCGCCCTCACATGATCTTCCAGATGAGCGGACATCGGGACCCGAGTAGGCTATGCACCAAGGAGATGCCTCACGCAGAGGTAGCCTACATGGTGAACTATCTTGCGAACTGCGAGCTCACGGAAGAGTGGCGGTTTGGCAAAGAGCCGTATTCACGCGCCGACCCTCCGCCCATGGTGAGTTGTCTTTTATTTTTTTCCCTGTCTCTTTGTTGCCAAGTCCGTCTTGTCCAGTCTGACCAATCGGCCTTTGAACAGAGCCCTGTCGGGGGTTGAGTGCGACATATGACAAAGGATGGCTTATCATGGAGGGGGCGAGTAGAACGTCGCCGGTGCCTGGAAACGGGATGAGGCAATGACATGCACGCCGGCGAATCTTACCCAGCTTCAGGGCTCTCCGAGGAGATAACACCCCTACTGCTGCTTGCGGGGTCTCCGAATGATCACTATGGCAAGGTGAGTACAAGATTGCTCCTTGAGCTGTTCGGGGTGAGGAAGGAGAAGGGCACGGCTAGCTCTTCTCTTCCCTCTATGTGTGTGTGTCAAACTACTAGCTTCCAACCCTTTGCATGGGTGCCCCGGGAGGTTTATATAGGCCTACTCCCCGGGGGTAAAATGGTAATCCGGCTGGGCGCAGGTCCCTGCCGCCAGTCTCTTAAGTTGCCGTCTTCTCCGCCGACTCCTGGGGCCCGCCGACTAGTGGGCCCCGCCAACGGTCCAGCATGGGGCCAACAACCCTTGTCTGCCGTGGGCGGGTCTTGCCCGGCTCTTGAGTTCAGCCGCTCTTCTAATGACGCTTAAGCTTGGTCGGGGTCATGGCCTTGATGCCGCGCCGCTGGCGGGCGATTCTTGCCATTCCTGTCTTTTCAGTTAATAAGCGCATGGAGCCCGTGGGAGGGGCGGCCGACTCTCGGGAGGCCGACTCCAACGGGTCCGTCTTTGGGGCGCTCTCGCCGTCTGCACTCCCGTCGGCCGAGCGGATCCCGCCGATCGCCGTTCGCACAGCATGTGCCATCGTGGGTACAGGAATCTGCCCACGCTGCTGACGTCAGGGCCGGCGTGGCAACAGTGCCGCGCCGGACGGAGATCTCCGTCGGTACAGCGCTCTGCGGCCATGCCTGCTCTTTATGAGCAGGGCAGGGACGGGCCGCGAGGCGGCTTTATCCCATCCCGCTGGCAGTCGCTCAGGCAAGAGGTGGAGGGAGTTGCGGGCCGAGTCCCCGTAGCCGGCTTCATCGGAAGTCGCTGGCTTGGAGTCGGCTCGTCTTGAGGCCGTCTCTGGGACTCGGCTGGGAGGGGCAGTCGGCGACTCCGTCGCCGACTCTCGGCGGCTCTTCGTCTTGGGGTCTTGAGGCGCGATGCGCCTGATGTTTTCAAAGGTCCAGGCTCGGGTTTGCCTACCCGTGGCCCATTACTCCGACAGTAGTCCCCGAAGCTGGTGAGGCGCCGAGGGCAACATGTCGAGGAGCCTCAACAGTTTCATCCCTTCAATGGAAGAATCTGGGCTCGGCTTGCCGTCTCTATCTTTGAGCCGACTTGCTGGAGTCGGCCTCGCAGGAGGCCGTCTTGCTCCTCAAAGGTTTCGAAGGTCGCGGCGGGATCCGGGCGGCGTGCCTGATAAGCTTCCAGGCAGCTGCCCGTTGCGGGCCCGCCACGTGACGCCACGTGGTAGGGCCAGTCTGGCAGCCCACGCGCGTGACAAGACAGGCCCGTCTGGCGGGGCCCGCCATTACCGCGCCTCGGCGCACGGGCGGATCCGCTGCGGCCGTGCGGGCGGTTGGGCTCCCCACACTGTTACTGCGCGCAGTAACGTCGTGGGTTAAATCATGGGGGCGTGGGGACATGGGCGCGGTTAATCCCACGCCCGCCCCCTCGGTTTCTCAGCCTAAGCGCCTATAAGTAGGTGGGAAGAGGGGGGGGGGCGGCGACGCACGCGCGCCCACTCTTCCCCGCTTCCTCTCGCTTCTTGCTCCATCTTCCTCCTCACTCCTGCGCGCCGAACCTCGCCGTGCCGCGGAGATGAGCTCCTCCTCCGCCGCCGCGCCTCCCACCGCGCGCTCCGGAGTGTGGGATGGCTCCATCGTTGACGACGACATCGTCGAGTTTCTCTGCCAAACGCGCCGCATCCCCGGCAGCCACCTAGTGCGGAACCGCGCCGCGCCGGCGGGCGAAATAACGCCGGCGCCGGAGAAGGGCGAGCGGGTCATATTTCGCTCGCACCTCATGCACGGGCTAGGGCTGCCGGCGAGCGGCTTCTTCCGCGCGTTCCTGGAGTTCCACGGGCTCCAGCCACACCACCTCACCCCCATCACGGTGGTGCTGCTGGCCGCCTTCGCATCCTTATGCGAGGGCTTTCTTGGCGTTCTCCCCACCATCAAGCTGTGGGGGGAATTCTTCCAAGCCAAGCTCGGAACCCACGTCGCTCGGCGTGCGGGCTCAGGCGGCACGTTCATCGCCATGAGGAGGTCGGTGCCCGAGAACCCCTTCCCTGCCATCCCCCTCATCAAGTCGGTGAAGATGTGGCAGCACACGTACTTCTACGTCAAGAACGTTGCCCCTGAGGGCGACTGGGTCAACTTGCCGCCTTACTTGGCCGGCGAGTTGGCGGGGCGACTCCCCAGCTGGTCCCATCGGGCCCGGACGCTCACTCCCGCAGGCAACGCCGCCGTCACGCGGCTCCGTGTGATGACGCAGTCGGAGGGCCTGACTGGGGCGGACTTGCTGGCCGCCTTCGTGGTGCGCCAAGTCCTTCCTCTTCAAGGCCGACCTCATCTGATCTGTCAGATGAGCGGCCGCCGAGACCCCAGCCGGCTGTGCTCCGAAGACATGCCCCACGCGGAGGTGGTGGACACGGAGAACTTCCTGGCGAACTGTGGCCTCACGGAGGAATGACAGTTCGGCAAGGATCCGTACTCGCGCGCCAACCCCGTGCCTGTGGTAAGTCATCTCTTGCTTCTCTGTTTCCTTCTTCAGCCGAATCCGGCTCTAATTTTCCTTGGTCTTTTCCGATTCAGAATCCCCTCATGCAGCCCTCGGCCAGCACCATGAGCCGGCTCGTGAATCGTCCCCGATCAGGCGGAGAGCGACGCCGGCGACCACGACTTAGGCGTGGCGGCGGCGATGGAGACCGACGCCGAGGGAGGAGGAGGGGCCGACGACTTCAGGCCTTCGGCAACCTTCGCCGTCTGGCCTGACGACGACGGCGAGAAGGAAGTCACCCCCCGCCGCCAGCAGAAAGCCGGCCATCCAGGCGCGAGTTCCTCCACCGCCTTGGGTGGTCGAGGCGGCGCGAAGAAGCGCCGGGCCGGGCCGAGTCTGCTAGGTGGCCGGGCGAAGAAATTCGAGGACGGCCGCGACCAGCGAAGAGGCGGCCGCTTGAAGGCTAACCGCCTGCAAGGAAGTGAAGAAGCCACCGCTGGTCTCCGCGTAAGTACTTTTTATTTTGTCTTGTTTTCTTCTGTTCCGTCTTGTCCAAGTCTTTACATGTCTTTTTCTCGTCAGGGCTCCCCTCACCTTGGAGAGGGTCGCCGCCGCCTCCGTCATGGGGTCGGCGGAGACGTCCGCCAATACTCGGCGGGTTGACCCTGCGGCCGCCCTCCGGGAGGCGACGGAGCGGAATGCGCAGGAGAAGCGCGACGAGGAGGAGGCCGCCCATCTAGAGAAGACGGAGGCTGAGAAGGCGGCGGCTTCCGCCCAGAAGAAGCTTCAGGAGGTCGAAGCCACCGCTGCAGCCAAGAGGCGAGCCGAGGAGGCCGCGCGCCTCCAGTCGGCGCTGCTCGTCACCCCGTTGAGCTCTGCGCCACCGCCGCCGGAGTTCACGGGGCAGTCGGAGGGAGTCGGCGGTGAGGTCCCCGTCGCAGAGAAGGAAGGCGGCGAGGCCTCCCTATCGGGCACGTCCGCGCCACCTCCGCCGCCTCCACCGCAGTCCGAGAGCGCGCGAGGCAAACAGCCAGCGGACCCGCCTGTGCCGCCGACCGACGACGAGGCCGTGGCACAGCTGCTTCTTCAAGTCGCCTTGCCAACGCGACGCCGTCTTGAGAAGGCAACTTCGGCGCCGCGCTCCTTGGAGACAGGCGCCGCTAGCTCGGTCATTCCTGACGCCGAGTCGACAAGCGCCACGCCCATTGGGTGGGTGCGAGGAGGCGGCACGGGCCCGCTGAACACGGCCATTCTGGACGTCCAGGCGAAGCTGCGAGCTGACGGCGGCGCCATCCAGAGCCTCTCCAAGGCGCACCAGGCATCGCGATCCGCCGTGCGGGCGCGCCAGCGCACCCACTGGGTGCAGTCCCCGAGTTCCGGGCCGGCTGCTGAGCAGGCGGCTCGGAACTCTATTTGCATACCTCCAAGTTTTTTACCTTTGTCTGAAACTTTTGTCGCTGGAGTATCACAACCTCCGCGCCACTGCGTTCAACCGCAACATTGAGGGGCTGAGCAAGCGGACTGCCGACTTGGCGAGGAGCCGAGGTGAGTTTTCTTCTTCGCTGGGCGTATTTGGCGCCTCCACTGGCTGTAGTCCTCGAGATTCGGGCCGGCTAACTTGTGATCGGGCCGGATCTTCCTGGCGACCTTCTTAGCTGACGGCTTCGTGTCCTTCTTCTTCTTATTCTTCAGAGGCCAGCGCCACTCTTCGGCGGCAGCTGGGTATGGCAAACACCGCTTTGCGCACCAAAGAGGAGGAGTGCGGCAAGCTCGCTTGTGGCCCAGCTCTGTAATTTGGCGGAGCAGAGGAGCTGCTCAAGGCGGCGCAGGGCAGTGAGAAGAAAGAGGCCGCTCTCCTAGCTGAATTTGAGAGCGAGCGCTCCTCCTGGACCGACAGGGAAGCGCTGCTAACCTCCGGCTTCCACGAAGTCGAGGATATCGTCGATGGTGAGTTCGCTTTTACTTCTTCTTTTGGGTCGCGGACTATGGGTCAGGCCGACTCCTGTTTTTCTGACTTGCTTCTTCTTCTTCTTGGCAGACTTCTTCCCGGTCACACGCAGGCGCCAATCAAGCTTATCGAGGCTGATCGCGAGGCGCGAAGGGCGGGTGGTGCTGAGATCGCAGCCAACGCCCCCCGGACCCTTGACGAGCAGCTCCTGAGCATTGAAGCTCGTCTGCGGCCGGCCCATCGGATGATGCGCCGGCTTCAGCGTGTTGGCGCCCAGGCGATCGCTGCTCTGTGGCCGGACATGCCGGTTCTGCGCACTCCCAGCCGGACCGCCGATTGGCTGGAGGTCGCGGCTGGCCGTCTTGAGGCCTGGAAGGGTTCCGCGGCTCGGGCTGGAGCTCGCCGAGCCCTGGAGTTCGTCAAGGCGTGGTATCCAGGGCTGGATCTGGACCGGCTGGCCGCGTTCCGGTCAGAGGCCCGGCGGAGCCGCTGGCCGCAGAGGATGCCCTCGTCGGCGTGGCGGTGGCGATTGCCGATTACACGGACACAGCGTCTTCGCCCCTGGCGGCTAAGGACGATGGGGAGGCACCACGGAGTGGTTCGGGATGAACCCGGACTCACGGCGAGGACTCGGCGGAGGTGATCGACTCAGCGCCGAGGAGGAAGACGAGGCGGAGGAAGGAGGCGACATCGAGGCGCCAGAAGGCGGAGCGACCATCAGCCTCGGCTCGACCGCTTCCGGCAAAGAACGCAGCCGCCCGTCTGGGCCGATTGCCAGCGGAGACGATCAAGTAGAGACCGCTTGACTCGCCCGGCTTTTGGCCGCCGCTGCCTTCGGCCTTCCAACCCCATCTGCCGCTTCTTAGGCCGCTGCCTCGCCTTTATTTTATCTGTTTTGCTAGTCTTTGAAAGAACTTGTTAATTCGCACGATTCCACCCGTGGGGTGTATTCTGAACCTCTGTCCGAAGATCCGGCCAAGGGCCTAAGCTTGTGTAAATATTATTCTAATTTTATCCTTCCTTGCTTATTGCTCTTGTGGCTTTTTCCTTTGCCGCCTTCCCTTAGATGCCGCCTTGCCCATCGGGCAACCGCTCTGCGGACTGCCGTCTAGGTCAAGTGCTTGGCTACCTTTGAGAAGGCAAGTACTTGGCCATTTTTTAGAGTCGTTAAGCAAGTTGGGTAGAAAAGCGGCAAGCCGACTACTTAAGAGTCGGTTTTACAAAACGGGCTGGAAGCGGATTTAAACTATGTTTATGCTTTGGGTCCTTAGCCATTTTTTCATGTGGGCGCCCGTTCTTCCTTACTCCTGCCCACCAAACAGTCGCTCTGCGAGCTGCGGCTTCTGACAGGAGCTTAGGCACCGCATGTTACTTGTCCGATCAGGAAGCATTTCATAGCCCAAAGGCGGTGAGTCCCCGGGCCGACTAGTCGAGCCCGGTGCCAAATAGCATAACAAAGAGTAACATACTCAAAGGCATAATTCTTACCATACAGATAAAAAAAGAGGGCAGTCCCCGAGCTCGTCTCGGGGAGCCCGGAGTCTTGGTACTTTAAACACAAAGGTTAGCATGGTACATACTGCATCAACTGTAAAATCTTCGGAGGAGATTCGCATTCCATGGCTGCCTGTCTCTTTGCGGAGTCTTCCCTCTTGCGTGCTCGCGGGGCTTACGGCGTCGATCAGGTAGTAGGAGCCGTTACCCAGCACTTTGCTGATGATGAATGGGCCTTCCCAGGGCGCCGACAGCTTGTGATGGCCGGCTGTTCGCTGGATCAGCCGGAGCACAAGGTCGCCCTCTAGGAATGATCTTGGCTTGACCTTCTTGATGTAGTAGCGGCGCAGGATCTGTTGGTAGATGCTGGACCGACTGAGTGCCAACAGCCGGCCCTCTTCCAGCAGATCGACGCCGTCTTGACGTGCTTCTTCTGCTTCCTCTTCGGTGTACATGGTGACTCGCGGGGAGTCAAACTCTGTATCCGTTGGGATGACGGCTTCGGCACTGTAGACGAGGAAGAAGGGTGTGAAGCCAGTTGACTTGTTTGGAGTCGTGTGCAAACTCCAGAGGACGGCTGACAACTCCTCAAGCCAGCAGCCGGCCGAACGCTCCAATGGTTCAACCAGTCGAGGCTTGATGCCAGACAGGATGAGGATGTTCGCTCGCTCCACCTGGCCGTTTGACTGCGGATGGGCAACGAACGCTAAATCCAGTCAGATGCCTTGCATCGCGCAGAAACGGGCCAGGGAGCCTTTGGCAAAATTTGTGCTGTTGTCGGTGATGATGCTGTGTGGTATGCCGTACCGAGTCGTGATGTCGGCGATCAAAGTCACTACTGATCGGTGATTTATACAAGAAGTTAAGTGGGATCTCGATAGTGTTTTTGATCTTGTATGTGGATGACATACTCTTTGATCGGAAATAATGTTTCGATGCTAAACTCGGTCAAGGAATCATTGAATGGCAAGTTTTCGATGAAGGACCTTGGTGAGGCAGTCTATATTTTAGGCATTAAGATCTATAGAGATAGATCGAGGAGGCTGCTTTCGGCTTAAGCCGAGCACGATACATAGATAAAGTGTTGAAGCGGTTCAACATGAGTGAGGCGAAGAAAGGGTTCTTGCCGCTCTCACATGGTATAAGGCTAAGCGAGACTTCGAGTCCTTCGACATCCGATGAGCGAAAGCGAGGATGAGTAGGATTCCGTATGCCTCAAATTCGGATCCATCATGTATGCCATGATATGTACAAGGCCCGATGTTGCTTTTGCAATAAGCCTAACAAGTAGATACCGAGGCCAACCCGGTGAGAGTCACCGGGCAGCGGTAAAGACTATTTTGAAGTACACGAAAAGGACTAAAGAGATGTTCCTAGTTTATGGAGGTGAGGAAGAGCTGCGTCGTGAGGGGTTACGTCGATGCTAGTTTCCAAACCAGCGGAGATGATTGTCGATCACGATGCGGATTCGTGTACGTCACGAGCGGAGGAGCGAAAGGTAATCTGGATGAGTTACAAGCGTGATCACGGTGGCCGATTCTACCACGAGAAGCCGAATACATTGCGGCTTGTGAAGCCGCAAAGGAAGGTGTTTGGATCCGACATTTTACGGATGATCTTGGTATTTTCCCATCCTCGGTGAAACCGTTGGACCTTTATTGTGATAATTACGGTGCCATCGCACAAGCCAAGGAGCCGAGGAATCACCACAAGGTCGAGACACATAGACCGGAAATATCACCTGATCTGAAAGATCGTAAAGAATGGTGATGTAGAGTTATGCAAGATTCACACGGATGCAAATGTTGCGAGATCCATTGACTAAGCCGCTTCCACAACCCAAGCATGAGGGCACGTTAGAGCTATGGGCATTCGATGTCTATTTGATTGACTCTAGTGCAAGTGGGAGATCGTTGGAGATATGCCCTAGAGGCAATCATGTATGATGATATTTCCTATGTGTTTATGAATAAAGATAGTCCTTGGACATTCTCAATGATGTGTATCAGCAAGTATGTGACTTGTTTGTGGGATTATGCATTGTATGATGACTATCCTAAAAGGTCCCTAGTCAAAAGGGCTGTGTGGACGCGCAGCCCACTAGACTGGCATATGACACGGTCGATGGCTTGGTCTCACTAGCCATGGAGCATTGGATGCTAACCGGATAATATGGACTTGGAAAGGTCTGGTCGGATTCGACATAGTCGGATCTGAGTCGAGATAAGGTCCGAGTCGGACAGACCCAACTATGAGACGCAGCTGATATGTCATCTGTGAGTCTCTAGTACAACATACGTTCTATGTCCTAAGACCTGAGCTGAAACATGTACTCTGGATGGTAGCCAGGACTTGCTTTGGGCCGACCAAACGCTACTCCGTGTTGGGTAGTTACAAAGGTAGGTTTCGGGTTTGTCCAGTCCCATCTTTGCGAGACACGGTCGAGCAAGATGGGATTGCCCCTCCGATCGGGAGAGATATACTCTGGGCCCCTCATGTGATCTCGACCAGGAATAGCATGGCCATGCGACAAGGATTATGAGATAATCCGGATTGTGGTCAGTATCAACTGGAACGAGAACGAGGTCGGGTTAGCACAAGGATGGCAGTCTCGCCTTGAGCCCGACAACATATATCGTGCGGCAAAGGGACAGAAGTGTGGCACGTTATGCAGGTTCGCCTAACCCGACTTCATCGTGCGCTTGGTGGTGCGCACGCCTTGCTAGAGCCGCTACCAACCGTCTGGCCTGGATGTGATCCGAGCGTGACCAAGCCGACTTGAACCTAAGGGGTCGCGCCTTAAGGGAAGGAACCTATGAGGTCGGTTAAATGAGGACCTTTGGTCGGATGTGATCCGAACTTCGACTTAGGAACGTGTTGAATAGACTTTGAGCTTTAGGGTCCGTGCGAGGCCCAAGTGTTGAGCATGACGGACGCCTATATAAAGTGGAGGTGCGGCACACTCAGGCAGTTGATCGCTTCGGCGCTGCGACTAGGGTTTGCCTGTGTTGCGAATAGCCACCTCCACTTGCCGCCGACTGTGTGATCGGACCTAGCAGTCCGCCGCACGACATTCCTCCCGCACGTGCGGATACCGTTAGAGGCGGTGCACTTGCGCCGCTCCCAAAACTCAGACGTGGATCGAACGATCGCCCGGGTCGAGGGAGATCGAGCGAGGAGGAGACGATCCATGCAGATGCGCTGCCCCAACTCTTCTTCCGCTGCGACGCTGCTGGCGTCTAGTGGTAACGAATCGTGATCCATCTCCCGTAGCATGTTCTGGATGTTACTGTAGCGGTAAAATTTTTAATTTGTAGTCGACGCACCCTACCGTAGAACCCAACAATTCCTTGGCCTCTTCTAGGGCAGTCGGCGAGAAGAAACCGTGTCGGAAGGCTTTGGCAATGAGTGCTCTTGAGGTTGCATGATGGCACTTTTCGCCTACTGATGGATGTCTTGAGAATTGCTTGGCCTTGCTCATTTCGACGCCTTGTATTTGGTAGACACCGGTGACGCTGCGCCTGACCAGCTCTCTTTTAACTATAGTGTAGGCTGCTGCTCGGCGTTGCACTTGCCGAGCCAAGGTCTCATCGGTTGGTAGCTCTCCGCTTACTAAAAACTTCAGGATGGGCTGGGCCCATGAGGGTGCTGCTATTTCTTTGACTGCCAGTACTTCTAGTTGGATGAGGCGGCTGAAATTTGAAGCGGCGTGGTTGGAGTCCGCAGCAGCTTCTTGGGTTGAAGAAGTCCCCGGCCGATCGGGCGCAGCCCCTGCCGGGCAATCTTTGGAGTCTTCGCAGTAATGGTCGCATGATCCGGGCCGCTTCGATTGCCGTGTTCTTGGGGCGTCTGCAAGATTCTTGTGCCGTCTGGCTGAGGCTTTGGAGTCGGATCCGACTTCTTGGGGGGATCCGACACAAAAATGGAGTCGACTCGGTGACGGCAGACAGATGGCTTGAGGAGGCGAAGGCGGCTACACCGGATGGTATTACTGGCGGGTGGAGCCGATTCTTGCCAGTGTCTCCTTGGTCGTTGTCGTTTCTTGTGCACGTGGAGGAACTCGCACCCTTCAAAATATCCACTAAGGCTGCTTGTGCGAGGAAGCGGTAGCTTCGCCATATTTTCATCTTTAGCGTCGATCGCGGATGACTGTTGGATCACCAAGTCGAGTCGCCATAACACAAGATCCGGCGAATGCCAAGCTCTTTAACTTAGCAAGACCCGTGAATAAGCGCCTAGATTCGGGGGCGTTGTTGGAGGCGGCGAAATGGATCTGCGGTAGCGTACATACGAGCTTGTCGCCTTTGGGGAAGTGAGGACCACGCTGGCTCCCAAGCCGGTGCGCATCTGGAGCCATCAAAGTGCATCCGCCAATGGGTGGAGTCGAGGCGGCGGCGGCAGGTATCGAGTCTCGGCCCGGTCGGCGAGAACTTCGGCGATGCTTGTGACTTGATGGCGGTGCGGGGCTGGTAATAGATGGTGTAAGGGGCCAACTCTATGGCCCATTTTGCCACTCGGCCAGAAGCATCTCGGCTTCCGATGATCTCTGCTAGTGGGGCCGTGCAAACCACGGTGATTGGATGCTCTTGAAAGTAAGGCTTCAACTTCTTGGCAGCAAAGTGCACGCCGTAACACATCTTACGGTAGTGGGGGTAGTTCTGCTTGGAGGTCGTGATGCCAGCTCGGGTAATAAACGGTCTCACGGACGGTAGCGCCTTGCCTTCCTCCTTGCGTTCAACTACGATAAGCTGTCTTTGACTACCTGCTGGTGGCAGCAATATCTGGAGCATGGGCTCCTTTGGAGTCGGAGCCGCCCGTGCTGAGGGAGTAGTCGACATTTTCTTCAAGCTGGAGAAAAGCCTCGTCGCCTTTTGAGTTCCATTCAAGAAGGTGGTCTTCTTCATTAGCTGGTACAGAGGAAGAGCTTTCTCGCCCGACCGGTGATGAATCGGCTACGATAGGCGCCAAGCAGCCGGTGAACTTTTGCACATCTAGCGATCGGCGGGTACTTCCATCCTTTCGATTGCCTTGATCTTCACGGGTTGCACTCTATGCCGCGTTCAGAGACCAGAAGCCAAGGAGCTGGCCGACCGTGGTACTCCAAGATGCACTTCTGCAGGTTGAGCTTGATCTGGAATCGGCGCAGGTTTTCAAAGGTCTCCTTGAGGTCTTCCAACAGCGTTCCTTGCTTCTCCGTCTGTACCACCACGTCGTCCACGTAAACATGGGCGTTTCGGCCAAGCTGCTTGAGGAGGCACTTCTGCAAGCAACGCTGAAAGGTGGCGCCGGCATTCCTCAAGCCGAACGTCATGGTCAGGTAGGAGAAGGCTCCAAATGGCGTGATGAAGGCGGTCTTCAATCATCGGCGGGTTCGACTTGATCTGGTGATATCTGAATATGCATCTAAGAAGCTCAACGGCTCGCATCCGCTGTGGAGTCTATCACCTGATCAATTCTTGGCAAAGCGAACGGGTCCTTGGGGCAGGCTTTGTTGAGGCTCGTGTAGTCAATACACATCCGCCACTGCTTGTTCTTCTTTAGTACCAAGACCGGGTTCACTAACCACTCTGGAAAGAACACTTCAATAATGAAACCGGCTGCGAGGAGCCGGGCTATCTCTTCTCCAACAACTCTTCTTTTTTCTTCTGACAAGCGGTTCAAGGGCTGCCTGACGGGCTTCACATCAGATCGGACATGTAACTTGTGCTCGGTGAATTCCATCGGTACACCTGGCATGTCTTTAGGGGACCATGCGAAAATGTCCCGATTCACACGGAGGAAATCGACGAGCTCGCCTTCCTATTCTTTGTCGAGGTTTGCCCTACAACAGCGTATCTCTCCGGGTGCTTTCGGGGTCCAAGGGGTATCTTCTTGGTCTCTTTTGCCGGCTGAACGAGCCCTCGACCGACTCCTTGGGGTCGGGTGACATCTCTGGCTGCTTGCCGCCATTGCCACAACCCGATCAAGGAGCCGCTTCTGTTCGATCACCAGGGACTCGGCCAGCCAACTGCTTTCAGCTGCACAGGCGGACGACTTTCTGTAGTCGTCGGCTACGATCAGAATCCCCTTGGTACTCAGCATCTTCATCTTGAGGTAGGCGTAATGGGGGACCGCCATGAACTTGGCGAGCAGGTCGGCCAAGGTGAGCATGGTAAGGGCTTTCAAGGTCCACCACTTCGAACCAGACTGGCTCTCGGCGAAAGTGATCTTTGTCCCCAATGAGGATGTCTATCAGAATCTTGCCAATCGGTGAGCAGGAAAGGCCAGGTACAATTTCGTGGAACACAGTCCGACTGTCTTTGAAGTCATCTTTGCTTGATTCCTAATTTCTCCATGGTATCCTTATGCAGGATGTTGATGCTTTGCCTCGTCTATAAGCACTTTCGCGGCGGCGGCCGCCTATCCAGCGGCAAGTGGTGGCTCCCAAGACACAGGCGTAGGAGCCCGGATTGACATCACCTCTAGGTGATCAGCCCGGCACAGCCCGATAAACCCGGCACCGTGGGCGAGGAATAAGGGTGTGAAGCCGGTTGACTTGTTTGGAGTCGTAATGCAAACTCGGAAGGACGGTGGCAACTCCACGAAGCCAGCAGCCCGGCGAAACGCTCCAATGGTTCGACCAGTCGAGGCTTGATGCCGAACGGGATGAGGGCGTTTCGCTCGCTCCACACGGCGTTTGACTACGGATGGGCACCGGACGCTAAGTCAGTCGAGATGCCTTGCCGCCAGCGAAAGCGGGCGAGGAGCCTTTGGCAAAATTTGTGCCGTTGTCGGTGATGATGCTTTGTGTGGTACGCCGTGCGAGTCGTGATGTCGGCGATGAAAGTCACTGCTTGAGGGACCATTCAACTTCTTGATGGGTTTTGCTTCTATCCACTTGGTGAACTTGTCCACCGCGACAAGTAAGTGAGTTAGGCAGCCTCGTGCCGCTTTTGAATGGTCCAACCATGTCCGGGCACCAAACAGCAAAGGGCAGGAGGCGATGGGGATAGTCTTGAGTGAGAAGCTTGGTGAAAGCGGCTTGGAGGCGGAACACACAGCACCCCTTGCATTTTGAACTAATTCTGTTGGAGATATGCCTAGAGGCAATCATGTATGATGATAGTTCCTATGTGTTTATGAATAAAGATAGTCCTTGGACATTATCAATGATGTGTATCGACAAGTATGTGACTTGTTTGTGGGACTATGCATTGTATGATGACTGTCCTAAAAGGTCCCTAGTCAAAAGGGCTGTGTGAATAGCGCAGCCGACTAGGCTGACATATGACACAGTCGATGGCTTGGTCTCACTAGCCATGGAGCATTGGATGCTAACCGGATAATATGGACTTGGAAAGGTCTTGTCGGATTCGACATAGTCGGATCCAGTCGAGATAAGGTCTGAGTCGGACGGACCCAACTATGAGGCAATGATATGTCATCTGTGAGTCTCTAGTACAACATCGTTCTATGTCCTAAGACACGAGCTGACACATGTACTCTGGATGGTGACAGACTTGCTTTGGGCCGACCAAAGCGCTACTCCGTGGTAGGTAGTTACAAAGGTAGGTTTGGGTTTGTCGATCCCATCTTTGCGAGACACGGTCGAGCAAGATGGGATTTGCCCTTCGATCGGAGAGATATACTCTGGGCCCCTCGTGTGATCGACCAGGAATAGCATGGCCATGCAACAAGGATTATGAGATAATCCAGTTGTAGTCGGTATCCTTTGGAGCGAGAAAGAGGTCGGGTTAGCACAAGGATGACAATCTTCGCCTTGAGCCCGACAACATATATCGTCGCGGCAAAGGGAGCAGGAAGTGTGACACGTTATGCAGGTTAGCCACCAGACTTCACTGCTCGCTTGGTGGTCGGCACGCCTTGCTAGAGAGCCGCTACCAACCGTCATGCAGTCGGAGGTGATCCGAATCGTGACCAAGCCGACTTGAACCTAAGGGGTTCGGCAGCAAGGGAAGGAACCTATGAGGTCGATTCAGAGACACTTTGGTCGGATGTGATCCGAACTGGACTAGGAAGCGTGACGAATAGACTTTGAGCTTTAGGGTCCGTGCGAGGCCCAAGTTTTGAGCCCGCTGACGGACGCCTATATAAAGTGGAGGTGCTGCACACTCGGGCGCTTGATCACTTGACGGCTGCGACTAGGGTTTGCATGTGTTGCGAATAGCCACCTCCACTCGCCGATCGTGTGATCGGACCCTAGCAGTCCGCCAGACGATGTTCCTCCCGCACGCGCGGATCACCGTTGGAGGCGGGTGCACCTTCGCTCGCCGCGAACTTCGTACATGGGATCGGACGACCGCCGCTCGAGGGAGATCGAGCGAGGAGGAGGCGATCACCTTGAACGCGCTGCCCCAACTCTTCTTCCGGCTGCCGCGACGCTGCTGGCGTCTAGTGGTAACGAACTATGATCCATCTCCCGTAGCATGTTCTGGATGTTATCGCGCGTAGGAATTTTTAATTTGCGATCGGCCGCGCTACCGTAGAACCCAACAGTGGAATCAGAGCCTCTGTTATAGGATTTGGATTCAGATCGTATGCATATTAGATATGTGGAGGCGGCAGATGAGATCGGTTGTCCTTGAAGAGATCGGCTATGTCCACGGTTGATATGATCAACTGCACATGGGGATCGTTGAGGCTATGTTTTCTGTAAATCGGGATCGATTAGGTTGTGACACAATCTACCCCTACCGGTCGGTCATCCGCCATCGGGGTTAACAGTGAAACGTAAATCCGAATCGGATTCACGATGATCGATAAGATCGGTCAGATCAGAGAATTCGGCGTGATCGGAGTTCAGATGTGATCTGTGATTTCTGAAAACGGTAGAATGCGATTCTATGCATAACTTTCTTTTGCAGGTTTGATGTGAATAGTATGGCTCATGTGTATGTGATGCATGTGTGTAATTTATAATGCGGGCTGCGTGTGTCATGTTTGTCACCCGGAGCCAAAAAGCTGTCATTATATTGTATATAACGACACGTGTGTCGACTTGTGACTCTATGTAAAATTCATTACTAGTTGTAATAGTTGGATAATAGAGATCAGGTTGGCGGCTTGGCGTCGGCGTGACAAACAAGATGGAGTTCGTAGATGGTCATCGGTTGAACCGACCTAGAAGAACGTCCATGAAGGAGCCATACTATTTCACAATATGTGTTATTTGTGATTGTTATGCTTCTTTGTTTCTATGCATGTTAGAATGGTAGAAAGATTCCTCATGAATATCAAGTGAATTGCCATCCCGATGTTGCACCTTCGCATACGTCAAGTCGTCTAGTAGTGGGCTCATAAAATTGGGGTCTTCTTTGGGTGTCCTTGAACTGAAGGGTTAGGTGTGGGACACGGACATGCACTGCATCGGAGTTAACTTGACAAGGCTATCAAAATGGTTTTGGGCCTTGTGGCAAAAGAAAGGTTGGGGCAGGGTATGAGATACCTTCGATCGGCTGTGAGTCGTATAGAGATACGATTAGCAAGGAGTTGCTTACCGAATAGGTATGTTGGCTAGCAGATGATGCTAAAGCTCACTAGTCGCACGCGCTAGTCGGATCCTGAATCACCGAGAGTTTGCGGAGGGATCTTTGACTTGATGGGAGTATTTACATTTAGGCTAGAATTACTCTACATAAACACATTGCTTAGTGATTGCATGTTTTACATGTTGTAGATCAATGGCACCACCTGCTCAACCCAACTTTGCATTGAAATCAATTACGGAAAAGGATAAACTGAATGGAAAAAAACTTTTACCACCTGGTATAGAAAATATGAGAATTGTTCTCAAGCACGATAAAAAGGAACATGTTCTAGAGGATCCACTTCCGGAGGAACTCGCTGATAATGCTAGTGCCACTGACTAAAATGCCTACCGAAACTACGTTGATGAATCAGCGGAGATCACCGGTGTCGATGCTGGCTTGTATGGAGCCGATTTGCAACAGCATTTGAAAGCGTTGAGGCTTACGATATGATCGAGAATCTCAAGAGCATGTTTCAGACACAGGCTAGGACCGAAAGGTTCAACGTCTAGCGATCCTTGATGGATTGCAGGCTGAAGGAAGGTGATCCACTGAGCCCACATGTGATCAAGATGATCGGATATGTGCAAGCTTTGGATCGTTTGGGCTTCCCGCTCTTGGATGAGCTGGCTCTTGATGCTAATACGGGTTCTCTTCGCCCAGCTATGGGACGTTCATCTCGAACTATCATATGCATGGCATGGATAAGAAGCTCATTGAATTGCATGGGATGCTCAAGGTGGCGAGCAGGATATTAAGAAAGGCACGCATCAAGTGTTGATGGTGCGAGAAATCGGCTAAGTTCAAGAAGAGTTGGTCCAAGAAAAAGGCTAAGGCAAAGACACGGAGATGGTAACCTACTGCCGCTGCCCGAAGGTCTGGACGGGACTTCGAAGACCGTTTGCTATCAACTTTGCAAGGAGACCGGTCAACTGGAAGAGGAACTGTAACAAGTGGCTTGCGAGCATGGCAAGAAGGCCGGAAATGCTTCTTGAGCAAAGGTACACTTGTTGCATATGTTATAGACATTTACCTTCTTGACATACCTAGTAGCTCTTGGGTATTTGATACCGGATCGGTTGTTCATGTTTGCAACTCGATGCAGGGGCTGGTAAGAACTAGGCATGTGGCACAAGGGGAGATTGACATCAGGGTTGGCAACAAAGCAAGAGTTGTTGCATTGGAGGTCGGCACGATGCAGCTCCAGCTCCCTTCCGGATTCATTATGGAATTGAATAATTGTTATTACATTCCTGCACTTAGTCGGAACATTATTTCTGCCTCATGTTTGATGAGTCAGGGTTATGAATTCAATTTAAAGGACAATGGTTGTTCGATATTTTTTGAATGGTATGTTCCGGCTATGCACCCATTGTTGATGGGCTATTTATATTGAATCTAGAACAGGAACGGTCTATAACGTAAATGTCAAGAGGCATCAGCCTAATGAGATAAATCCGACATACTTACGGCATTGCGGCTTGGACACGATTAGTGTGAAACGCATGAAGAAGCTCCATGATGATGGGCTCCTAACTTCGTCCGATTTCGGATCGTTCGAGACATGTGAATCATGCTTGCTCGGCAAGATGACTAAGTCTCCTTTCGCAAAGAGTTGCGAGAGGGCATCCGAGCTGTTGGAGCTTATACACAAAGTGATGTGTGTGGTCCAATGAGCACAACTGCCAGAGGTGGCTATCGATGCCGTGACTTTTACCGGCGTCTTGAGTAGATATGGATATATCTATTTGATGAGGCACAAGTCGGAGACTTTTGAAAAATTCAAGAGTTTGAGCGAGGTTGAGAATCAGCTCGGCAAGACTATAAAGCCTGCGATCTGATCGTGGAGGTGAGTACATGAGCCGAGGAATTCGATGATCATCTGAAAAGTCGAGGTATAGTACCTCAGCTCACACCTCCAGTGCATACGGAGAAAGCGGCATGTCGAGCGGAGGAATAGGGACCTTGTTGGACATGGTCCGGTCTATGATGAGCAAATCGGATTTACCTTGTCATTTTGGGGATACGCTCTAGAAACTGCAGCTTTCACACTTAATAGGGTACCATCAAAATCCCGTAGATAAGACACCGCATGAGATGTGGGTAGGAAGAGTCCTGTTTGTCTTTTCTAAAGATTTGGGGTTGTGAAGCATTTGTCAAAGCGACTTATGTCGAGACAAGCTTACACCCAAGTCGGATAAATGCATATTCATAGGATATCCGAGGGAAACCTTGGGATATAGCTTCTACAACCGGGAAGAGAACAAAGTGTTTGTTTACGGGCGGGGTTTTCCTTGAGAAAGAGTTTCTCGATCGGTGGCGATGGGAGGCGGATTCGACTCGACTCAAGAAATTCGAGGACCACTCGGGAAGGCTCTCCGGTGGTGATGAGATCATACCGAGTCGGTCGGGGAACCTATAGTGGAAGCGGCACCGGAACCACGAAGGTCGGAGATTCGCGAGTGCGTGATGTATTGTTGCTAAGCGGCTACGAAGGCCCGTGTCAATGTGAAGCGATGGTGAGCCAGATTCGAGGCATGGCTGGAGGCCATGAGATCCAGTTAAAATCCATGGATGAGAATCAAGTCTGGATTTGGTTGATCCGCCACTGGCGTAACTGCCATTGGTTGCAAATGGGTCTTTAAGAAGAAAACCGATGTGGATGGAAATGTTCAGATCTACAAAGCTCGGCTTAAAGCTAAAGGTTATGGACAAGTTCAAGGAATTGACTACGATGAGACTTACTTGCCGGTGGCGATGCTGAAATCGGTGAGGATCATACTAGCTATAGCTGCATATTTCGATTACGAGATATGGCAGATGGATGTCAAGACGGCTTTCCTTCACGGAAATTTAACCAAGGACATGTATATGATACAGCCCGAGGGTTTTGTTGATCCGACTAGCACTAGTAAGGTATGCAAGCTCAAGAGATCCATTTATGGGTTGAAGCAAGCATCTCGGAGTTGGAACATTCGTTTTGATGAAGTGCGTCAGCGATCTCGGTTTCATCAAAATCGAAGAGGACTCTTGTTTATACAAGAAGTTAAGTGGGAGCTCGATAGTGTTTTTGATCTTGTATGTGGATGACATACTACTGATCGGAAATAATGTTTCGATGCTAAACTCGGTCAAGGAATCATTGAATGGCAAGCTTTCGATGAAGGACCTTGGTGAGGCGAGTCTATATTTTAGGCATTAAGATCTATAGAGATAGATCGAGGGAGGCTGCTTTCGGCTTAAGCCAGAACGCGTCACGTAGATAAAGTGTTGAAGCGGTTTCAACATGAGTGAGGCGAAGAAAGGGTTCTTGCCGCTCTCACATGGTATAAGGCTAAGCGAGACTTCGAGTCCTTACGACATCCGATGAGCTTAAGCAGGATGAGTAGGATTCCGTATGCCTCGGCAATCGGATCCATCATGTATGCCATGATATGTACAAGGCCTGATGTTGCTTTTGCAATAAGCCTAACAAGTAGATACCAGCCAACCCGTGTGAGAGTCATCCTTTGGGCAGCGGTAAAGACTATTTTGAAGTACCGAAAAGGACTAAAGAGATGTTCCTAGTTTATGGAGGTGAGGAAGAGCTGCGTCGTGAGGGGTTCACGTCGATGCTAGTTTCAAACCGACAGAGATGATGTCGATCACCGATGCGGATTCGTGTATGCGTCACGAGCGGAGGAAGCGATTACGCTTTGGATGAGTTCAAGCGAGGATCACGGTGGCCGATTCTACCACGAAGGCGAATACATTGCGGCTTGTGAAGCTGCAAAGGAAGGTGTTGGGATCCGGCATTTTCTGGATGATCTTGGTATTTTCCCAGCCTCGGTGAAAGCAGATTTGGACCTTTATTGTGATAATTACGGTGCCATCGCACAAGCCAAGGAGCCGAGGAATCACCACAAGGTCGAACACATAGGCCGGAAATATCACGTCTGAAAGATGCGTAAATAATGGTGATGTAGAGTTATGCAAGATTCACACGGATGCAAATGTTGCAGATCCGTTGACTAAGCCGCTTCCACAACCCAAGCATGAGGGAGCGCGTTAGAGCCTACGGGCATTCGATGTCTATTTGATTGACTCTAGTGCAAGTGGGAGGCTGTTGGAGATATGCCCTAGAGGCAATCATGTATGATGATATTTCCTATGTGTTTATGAATAAATATAGTCCCTGGACATTATCAATGATGTGTATCAGGAAGTATGTGACTTTTTTGTGGGACTATGCATTGTATGATGACTGTCCTAAAAGGTCCCTAGTCAAAAGAGGCGTAATGTGTGAATTGTGCCAACCCGACTAGATCGGCATATGACACGGTCGATGGCTTGGTCTCACTAGCCATGGAGCATTGGATGCTAACCGGATAATATGGACTTGGAAAGGTCTAGTCGGATTCGACATAGTCGGATCCGAGTCGAGATAAGGTGCGAGTCGGATGAGACCCAACTATGAGGCAGCCGATATATGTCATCTGTGAGTCTCTAGTACAACATACGTTCTATGTCCTAAGACCTGAGCTGACACATGTACTCACGGATGGTGACGGACTTGCTTTGGGCCGACCAAACGCTACTCTTGCATGGTTGGGTGTTACAAAGGTAGGTTCGGGTTTGTCGGTCCCATGCTGCGAGACACGGTCGAACAAGATGGGATTGCCCCTCGATCGGGAGAGATATACTCTGGGCCCTCGTGTGATCGACCGGGGAATAGCATGGCCATGCGACAAGGATTATGAGATAATCCGGATTGTGAGGTATCGCTTTGGAGAACGAGAAAGAGGTCGGGTTAGCTGGGATGACAGTCTCGCCTTGAGGCAGACAACATATATCGTGCGGCAAAGGAGCGAAGTGTGGCGTTATGTACAGGTTCGCTTAACCAGCTTCATCGCTAAATGCGCTTGGTGGTCGGCACGCCTTGCTAGAGGCCGCTACCAACCATACAGGTCGGAGGTGATCCGAACTGTGACCAAGCCGACTTGAACCTAAGGGGTCGCGCGCTTAAGGGAAGGAACCTATGAGGTCAGTTCGTAGGACACTGGTCGGATGTGATCCGAACTGGACTAGGAACGTGACCGAATAGACTTTGGGCTTTAGGGTCCGTGCGAGGCCCAAGTGTTGAGCCCGGGCGACGGACGCCTATATAAAGTGGAGGTGCGGCACACTCAGGCGATTGATCGCTTGGCGCTGCGACTAGGGTTTGCATGTATTACGAATAGCCACCTCCACTGCGCCGCCCGTGTGATCGGACCTAGCAGTCCGCGCAGACGGCGTTCCTCCCGCACGCCCGATACCGTTAGAGGCGGTGCACCTGCGCCCGCTCCGAACTTCGTCGTGGGATCGGACGACCTGGCCGCTTCGAGGGAGATCGAGCGAGGAGGAGACGTTCCGCAGACGCCGCTGCCCCAACTCTTCTTCCGCTGCACGGCCTGCCTGGCGTCTAGTGGTATGGCGTGATCTATCTCCCGTAGCATGTTCCTGGATGTTCTGCGCGTAGGAATTTTTAATTTGCAGTCGACGCACCCTAACGTAGAACCCAACAATTCCTTGGCCTCTTCTAGGGCAGTCGGCAAGAAGAAACCGTGTCGGAAGGCTTTGGCGACGAGTGCTCTTGAGAGGCTGCATGATGGCCGCACTTTCATACGATGGATGTCTTCGAGAATTGCTTGGCCTTGATCTCGACTCGGACGCAACGCCTGGTAGACACCGGCGACGCTGACAAGCTCTCTATTAACTATAGTGTAGGGCTGCTCGGCGTTGCACTTACCCGAGCCAAGGTCTCATCGGTTGGTAGCTATCCGCTTACTAAAAGCTTCAGGATGGGCTGGGCCCATGAGGGTGCTACTATTTCTTCATTTGCCGATACTTCTACTTGAGCCGAAGGGCGACTGGGCTGGGAAGCGGCGGGTTGGAGTCCGCAGTAGCTGTCTGGAGTTGAAGAAGTCCCCGGGCACCGGGCGCGATCCCGGGCAATCGAGTCTTCGCTATGGTCACCCGCAGTCCGGGCGGGTTATGAAGTCCTGGGCGGCTTTACCAGCGTTCTTAGGGGCGTCTGCAAGTTCTTGTGCCGTCTGCCGAGGCTTTGGAGTCGGATCCGACTTCTTGAGGATCCGGCACAAAAATGGAGTCGACTACGGTGACGGCTTGTGATGATGGCGAGGAGGCGCTGAAGGGCGACGCCGGATGGTATTGCCTGGTGGGTGGAGCCGATTCTTGCCAGCGTGTCTCCTTGGTCGTTGTCGTTTCTTAGCACGTGGAGGAACTCGCACCCTTCAAAAATATCCACTCAACTGTTGTACCAGGAAAAGGTAGCTCGCCATATTTTCATCTTTAGCGTCCCAGTCGCCGGATGACTGTTGGATCACCAAGTCGGAGTCGCCATAACACAGGATCCGGCGAATGCCAAGCTCTTTGGCAAGCCGGAGCCCGTGAATAAGCGCCTCGTATTCGGGGACGTTGTTGGAGGCGGCAAAATGGATCTGCGGTAGCATGCTTGAGCTTATGTCGCCCATTGGGGAAGTGAGGGACCACGCCTCCCAAGCCGGTCGCATCTTGGAGCCATCAAAGTGCATCCGCCAATGGGTGGAGTCTGGCGCTGGCGGCAGGTACTGGGTCTCGGCCCAGTCGACGAGGAAGTCGGCCAGTGCTTGTGACTTGATGGTGGTGCGGGGCTGGTAATAGATGGTGTAAGGGGCCAACTCTATGGCCCATTTTGCCACTCGGCCAGAAGCATCTCGGCTTTCGATGATCTCTCGCTAGTGGGGCCGTGCAAACCACGGTGATTGGATGCTCTTGAAAGTAAGGCTTCAACTTCTTGGCGGAAAGTGCGCCCGTAACACATCTTACAGGTAGTGGGGGTAGTTACTGCTTGGAAATTCGTGATGCCGCTCGGGTAATAAACCGGTCTACGGACAGGTAGCGCCTTGCCTTCCTCCTTGCGTTCAACTACGATAAGCTATGCTGACTACCTGCTGGTGGCGGCAATATACGGAACATGGGCTCCTTTGGAGTCGGAGCCGCCGACCTTTGGGAGTGGTCAGCATTTTCTTCATTTGGAGAAAAGCCTCGAAATCCGCCTTGGAGTTCCCATTCAAGAAGGTGGTCTTCTTCATTAGCTGATACAGAAGGAAGAGCTTTCAAATTGACCCGGTGATGAATCGGTTGATAGACGCTTGCATCAAGCAATACGGTGAACTTTGCACACCCTAGCAGTCGGCGGGTACTTCCATCCTTTCGATTGCCTTTGAACTTCCACGGAGGTTGCACTCCTATGCCCGCGTTTTTCCCCGGAGACCAGGAAGCCAAGGAGCTGGCGAATTTGGTACTCGAAAGCGCGCACTTCTCACAGCAGGTTGAGCTTGATGCGGAATCGGTGCAGGTTTTCAAAGGTCTCCTTGAGGGTCTTCAACAGCGTTCCTTTCTTCTCCGTCTTTACCACCCGCGTCGTCCACGTAAGCATGGGAAACGTTTAAATCGTAAAGCTTCTTGAGAGCGCACTTCTGCAAGACAACGCTGAAAGGTGGCGCCCGGTATTCCTCAACCCGGAAAAGCGTCATGGTCGGGTATGAAGGCTCCAAATGATAGGGCGTGATGAAGGTGGTCTTCAATCTGTCGGCGGGTTCGAAGCTTGATCACGGTGATATCCTGAATATGCATCTAAAGAAGCTCAACGGCTCGCATCCGGCTGTAGAGTCTATCACTTTGATCAATTCTTGGCAAAGCGAGCGGGTCCTTAGGGGCAGAGCTTTGTTTGAGGCTGCGTGTAGTCCAATACACATCCGCCACTGCTTGTTCTTCTTTCTAGTACCAAAGACCGGGTTAAGCTAACCACTCTGGAGAAGAACACTTCCATGATGGGGAAGAAACCGGCTCGCGAGGGCGGGCTATCTCTTCTCAACAACTCTTCTTTTTTTCTTGAGCCAGCGGTGCAAAGAAGGGCTTCACGGCCCGGGCTTCACATCAGATCGGACATGTAACTTTGTGGCTCCGGCGAATTCCGTCGATACACCTGGCATGTCTTTAGGGGACCATGCTTGAAAATGTCCCGATTCTCACCGGAGGAAATCAGCCCAGGCTTCGCCTTCCTATTTGCTGTCGAGGTTTGCCCCCTACAACAAGCGTATCTCTCCACGGGTGCTCGGGGTCCAAGGGTATCTTCTTGGTCTCTTTTTCTTGCGGCCTGAGCAGGCCCTCGGCTTCCGACTCCTTGGGAGTCAAGGCGACATCTCGGCTGCTTACTTGCGGCCATTGCCACAACCCGATCAAGGGCAGCTTCTCAGGCTTTCGAAGTCACACCAGGGGACTCGGCCAGCCAAGCGCTTTCGGTTTACCTGCAGCGAGGACGACTTTCTGTAGTCACCTCTGATCGGTAGAATCCCCTTGGTACCGGCATCTTCATCTTGAGGTAGAGGCGTAATGGGGACCGCCATGAACTTGGCGGAGGTCAGAGTCGGCCCAAGCGAGCATAGTAAGGGCTTTCAAGAGTCCACTACACTTGAAGCTTAGGGCCCAGCTCTCGTTGAAAGTGATCTTTGTCTGGCCAATGAGGGGCCGATCTACTCGAGAATCTTACTTAATCGGTGAGCAGGGAAAGGCCCGGGTACAATTTAAGTGGAACATAGTCCAAGCTGTGCTTTGAAGCTATCTTTGCCTTGATTCCTAATTTCTCTGAGCCCACATCCTTATGCAGGGATGTTGATCACTGCTTTGCCTCCAAATCTGCTCGGCAACTTTTCGCGAGCAAGCTGGCGGCCCACCTATCACACATGACAAGAGGTGGCTCCCAAGAACCCGAGGCGTAGGAGCCAGTTCGAAGCATCACCTCTGGGTGATCAGCCCGGCTCAAGCCCGAAGTAGGTTTTCTCGGACCCGATGCATGAATTCTGGAGTATCCCGATGCTACTGCATTCACTTCTTCTTTATTGCTCTTGCCTTATGTCTGCGGCGATCGTCAATGTCCTGCTTGCGAGTGAACACTACATTGGCACCATCTTACAGGTACTCGTCTTGTCTTTAGCCTTGCCGGTTGGCTGACAGCGGGCTGGCTGGAAGGAAAACATTGATGGTATTGGCCTTGAGCCCGGAGGAGGGCTGAAGGCCGTCTCCTTGGCGATCTGGTGAGCGGTGGCACTTTTCCAAGTGTTGGTGCTGATCGGCGGCAACCGCGCCGCTATGGAACTGCGGTCAATCGAGTAGCCTTTCCGTAAGAAGGCGGCAACCAGTTGGACTTGCCGCCTTCTCGCCGCTGTGAGCGAGGAGGCTGCCCCTACAGGCTGTTCTTGGTCTTGTTGTCGGCACCTGCCAAGTTTGTTGGAAAAATTTGGCGGCTGTGGGGCTTTGCGCTTCGATCGATACGCTGCTTTGTCACCGACTAAGCGTAGCCAGCCCGGAGTTACAGGAGCCCTAAGGAGCCACCTTGGCGATCGCCAGCGACCCGATCTCCGGCTTCATGGAGAGTCGTTCGCTATGGCGTACTTATGCCGCTATGATCAGCAGCTGCGTGCGAGGTCTCCGGCTCGTCGCCAAAGGAGCTTGTGCTAGCAGGAGGGTGCCTTCTGCTGCACGGCGATGAAATGCTCGATTACCTGCACCTCATGCACTCCCTACGCGGGGATTCGAGGCTCGGCAATAGCGTGAGGTAATCGTAGTAGACTACGTTGAGAGCCTTACGCGTTACAAGGAAAAGCTGGCCCGGAGCTTGGGAGGTCGCTTATGTATGCTCGTGGAGATTCTGGACGAAAGGCCTCGGTGAAGTCGACCAGTGGTTTGTTGATCTTGCCGGGGCTTCAAAGCTGTTCCAACCATGTCCGGCGCGTGCCCACCCAGAGCATGAGGGAACATACTGCAACAATGCGCTTGTTGCGTTCGCTATCTTGGCGGTATGGAGTAGTCCACTAGCCCGATCCCTCACGACTTCACCGGCGAATTCGAATTGTATTTAAGGTGTGTCTCACGAGGGGAGTGTGAATCCTGCAGGGAAGAACTCCGTCTCTTTCGATCTGAGGAGTCCCCAAACAAAGGCGAGCCCAACTCGTCTTCTTCTTATAGCGCCCGGGGATTGGTGGGTCGCTCGATCCGGTGGCGGGCATCGTTTCTCCGACTCCTCGGCGGCCAAAAGGCGGATGCGCCGAAGTCGAAGGATGCTCGGCCGGAGTGGTGGGGAGACTACGCCTTTCTCTGCCCGAGGGGAGGGAGGCGGAATGGTCCATCCTCCTGCCGCTCCTTCGCTGCTCTCGGGCGGCCCGTCTTAAATCACGCTTTCGATGGAGAATGTAAGAGTCGGCATATAGCTGACAACCCGGATCCTTATTTTTTCTTCCCGCGGATACGCGCCCGATCGATTATCCGAAGACGTCGCGCCTTGATCTCGGCGCGGGAGGCAAGTCGCCCGTGTTGTCGTCATGGCGCCTCGATCGACAGCCAACCGACTTCGTCTTCTGCCCGGCAACCCGCGTCGAGGAGCTCTTTGGACTTCAGCTCCGTCATCGAACGGCGCTCCTCGCCGCCGAAGTTATCAGCGCAAATGCCGCGCGCGCTGGCGGCACTGGATCGATTCTCCAGCGGGCGTGGCGTACCGCAGAGGCGATTGGCTAAAACAGATTGGCTTAATAGCTGCAGCCATGCTGCTATGGACCAGCGCCTAAGCGGCTAAATGAAGCGGTAGAACCGGCGAACGCCCGCAGCGCGGTATCCATCGGCAGCTGGTAAAGGCTCCGACAAGCGTCTCATGCTTGCCAGGTTACAATGCACCATGACGAGGTAGAAGCGTGGCGCTTCAGCGATCCAAGCGTCAGCGTCTTCCGGAATATTAGAAGCGGTCGGGTCTTACTGAGGAACGCGTCGAGAGGGTCATAGAGCTCCCTCGGCCGGAAGGCTCGCTATGACCGATGGCAGAGCACCTCCGTGGCTGTGCTTCCGCTGCTCTCACCGGCGAGGAAGCGCTCATCGTGCTCTCTACCACGTTGGTAGAGGCAGCGTCGGCGGTGTCGGAAGTCGACCAACGCCGAATTCCGGTGGAGCCCTACGGACTCCAGTGTGGCGGGCGCTCGCCGGCCGGCGATGGAAAAGCTGCTCGAAGAGGCCAGCGAGGAGAGCTCTCGGGGCCCGTCGATGCACATCGGGCGCAGGCGCTTCGTCCCGGAAGGCGAACCTACTACCGCCCGACAAGTTCGGTGAGGGCAGCTCGCCCTGCCTTGAAGCGACCTCGGTGCCATCGCAGTAGCGTCGGCCTAGCAGAACTCCATCTGGCGTCTTGGAGCACAGCTCTTGTTGGCGAGGAGGAAGAGTTTTCCCATCGAGCAGGTCTCCGGGACGGCGGTGCACCTAGCCCCAAGGTGGGCGCCAAATGTCGGGGTTGGAGTGCGACATATATGCCAAAGGATGGCTTATCATGGAGGCGGCAGTAGAGGCGTCGCCGGTGCACAGAGAAGCCAGGATGGGCCGAACATACCTGCCGGTGAATCTTACCCAGCCGAGGGCTCTCAGGGAGATAACACCCCTACTCCTCGCTGCTCAGGAGTCTCCGCATGATCACTATGGCAAGAGTGAGTACATAAGATTGCTCCTTGAGCTGTTCGAGAATTGAGAAGAGGAGAAGGGAGCCTGACTAGCTCTTCTCTTCCCCTCTATGTGTGTGTCAAACTACTAGCTTCCAACCCTTTGCATGTGGGTGCCGGGGGTTTATATAGGCCCTACCGGGAAGTACAATGAAAATAATCGGTTGGGCGCATGAGTCCCACTACTGTCAGTCTCTTAAGTTGCTTACCGTCTTCTCCACAGTGACTCTGGGGCCCGCTTGACTAGTAGGCCCTTGCAAGCAGTCCCAGCATGGGGCCGACACCCCTATTCCATGCCGCTGGTGGCGTCTTCCCGGCCTACTGCGAGTTCTGTGGCAGCTCTTCTAATGGCCTTTGAACTTAGTCCCGGGGTCATAGCAGCTTGTGATGCGCGCGCTGTGGCGATCCTTGTTGCCATTCCTGTCTGTCTTCACAGTTAATAGCGCGCATGGAGGCCACGTGGGAGGTGTGTCGGCCCGGTGTCGAGGCCGACTCCATGCGGAAGTCGTCTTTAGAGGCGCTCATGAAGTCTCATACGCACTCCCGCCGATGATAAATCCAGCCTGAATCCCTTGGAAATCACTGGGTCGTCACAGACGAGCCGCCGTGGAAGTCTTGAGAATCTTCCGCATTGCTTGCTTGTCGGGGGCAGCGTGCTATGATGCCATGCGCGGACTGGAAAGAATCTCCGTCGGTACAACGCTTTCTGTGGCCATGCACGCACTCTTTATGGCCAGAAAGTAGCAGAGGCAGCGGGCAGCCAGGCCCTTGGCTTGCTATCCCATCACTCATACATGATCGCTTTCCGGGCCAAGAGGTGGAGGAGTTCTTGACGGCCGACTCCCGTGGCAACCCGGCTAATCATCGGAAGTCGGCTTGCCGTCGGCTCGTCTTAGAGGCCCCGTCTCTAGGACTTCGGTAGGAGTGGCGATCGGCCGACTCCGTCGCCCGACTCTCGAGCGGCTCTTACGTCTTAGGAGTCTTGAGAAACATGATCGATGCACTTGATGTTTAGAAAGGTCCGAGGGCTTCCGGGTTGGCCTACCCGTGGTCCATTACTCCGACAAGCCCCCTCCACTAGCTGGCATGGCCCGGCACCTTGAGGCGGACATTGTAATCCTCCCGACCAAAGGCGGAGGCTTGGCGTCGTGATGACCCGACTTACTTGGGGGCAAGCCGGCCTTGGAGGGCAGCGCCCGAGGAGGAGAAGGCAGCAGCCAGGCGACTCGAGGCTGGGGCCAGCCTCGAGGACTAGCCTTGATGGCAGAACCTTGGGTGCAAGTCGCCCGTGCCTGACCCGAGGCAGGAGCCAGGCGAGCCATGAGGCCTATTCTGCGCCTGGGCGCCCAAAGGCGGACCCAAGAAGCGATCCGGGAACCACACCGAGGCTTATTCGGTGGTCGGCCGAAGAAGCCCAAAAGGAGATTGACAGCGGCGACAAAGCGGAGGCCAAGCGACCCGTGAAGGCTAAGCTGTTTTCCGCAAGGAGGTGAAGATGCCGCGTTGGTGGTTTCCTGCGTAAAGTACTACCTTCGCTGCGCCTTCATTTTTTCTTTGTTTTAAGTGTTGTCTGAGGTTCTTTTGCTTGTTTCCCTTGGTTTTAGGGTTGCCCTCTCTCTTGAGAAGGTGGTTGCCGCCTCCATCGATGGGGTCGTGAGAACTTCCGCCACCACTCGGCGGATCGACCACCGCCGACCTCCGAGGCCCGAGGAAGCCCCAGGCATACCCAGAAAGCCGCCTGGCGGAGGCTGAAGAAGAGCGGAAGCCTTAGCCCTCCTGGAGAAAGCGGAGGCTAAGAAAGCGAGAGACCGCCGCCACTGAAAAGCTGGCGGAGGCCAAAGGCCGCTATCTCCGGATTCGGGTTCAGCCGGACCCTTGAGGATTCGAACAACGCTTGGGGTGTCTTGCGGAGATCTGCCCTCTACCTACTGAACCCCACCGACTACAGCTAGGATTTAGGCTATGGAAAGAACAAGCGACACAAAGAACCACGGGGTTTATACTAGATTCGGGCCACCATTGTGGTGTAATACCCTACTCTAGTTTGTGGTGTGGTGGATTGCCTCTTGGGCTGATGATGATTAACAATACAAGGAAGAAGACAGCCTCGCGAGTGCATTCTTAGGGCTGAGGATGAGCTGCTAGGGAAGCTCAGTCACCCTATCTCTCTCTCTTGTGTGTGATGCTCTTTGTATTGCTCTCCTCGAGATTCTAGATGCCGATCTTACTGTCCCTCTACCTTGTGGGTGGCTAGTCCTATTTATAGGCAAAGGCCCTAGGCCTCTTCCCAAGTATTGAGGCGGGAAGGCGCCAACAATTAGCCATTTTGAAGAGAACATCTAGTACACTTATCCTGACTAAGTTGGTCCTCGCTGTACTTGAAGGCTCTGGTGGTGACATCACTCCTCCACGCCGTTAGGCTGGTCTTGGTCTTGTTGCACTTAAAGCAGAGTGCCTTTGCTTGATGCTCTACGCCTGCACTTGCTCCCTTTGCGAGCAAAGAGGAAAGGAGGACACTACTTTGCAGGGGCTGGCGCCCTTTCCTGAGAGCCCTTAATGTGCGTCATAGCGCTTGCATCATGGGCACCTCGTGAGAGTACCCACGCCTTAGCCAGTCTCTCCGCCTCCTCGCGAAGCCCGGCTGACGAGGCCCCGATGCACGAGGAGGCTTCCGTGTCGAAATCCGCCCAGCGGTCTCCGGCCCCCTCGCGAGGGAGTCTTGGGCTTGTGTTGATGAAGATGGGCCGTCTTTGGGCCCCTCCTCAACGGAAACCACGCCTTGCATGGGCATGAGCCGAGCAAGTCACGGGACCCCGTTCCCGGAAGCGCCCGTGATAGCCCCAGGGCCCAAAGCGCGCCCGGACTTGACCGTGCGAGGCGAAAGGGCAGGAAATGCTGACGCCGCGGAGCCCCTAACGGCGCTGTGACCTTAGGCGGCATGCGTGGCGGTTGGAAGTTGACGATGGGCGTCTCCACTTCCCCATGCCAGCGTCGGCGAATCGTGCGTGGAGTTGGACAAGTCCTGCATGCAAAGCCCAGGTTATGATTACGCAACGTGATCGTGGAGGCCGACGGTTGGACTTCCGCCACGACCGCCATAAATGCTGAGACGGCCTTGGCGCCCTTTCAGTTCATCATGCCCCCTTCTTCATCATGGCTCCGTCGAGGAGGTTCTGACGCCCTTGTGAAAAGGAAGAGGCCATGGGTTAAGCTAAGTTAAACTTGCCTCTCCCCCGCCCAGCGTGAGTGAGGCACCCTCGCAAACATCCACTGTAGCGCCACCACGGCAGCTCCCCTGATGCCGTGGAGATGATTCCAACCGCAGCCTGGCCGGTGGCGGACAAGCCATAACTTGGTAGCGCTTTGGTCGTTTGTCCCCTAGGCAGCGCTTCCAGCGTCTGAGAGAATGTCTGGGAGTTCAAATGCGTGTGGTCTCTGAACCCGCCGACTAGCACACAGCTTCAGCTTCCTCGCTTCCGGCCGGTGGCGGGAGGCGTTTGCCAGCGCCTCATGAAGGCTTCAGCTGGAGGTCTCCGCATCACGGGAGCACGTGGCCTTGAAACCATGCGGCTGGCGGACATTTGCCCGCCTGGCTGGCCTTTGAGCCGTCGGTGCACTCTGCACTTCAAGTTTGGCTGGCCCGATGCCACCGCTTTACGTGAGGGTGTTTGGGGAAGATGGTCGCCCGCGCGCCACGAGGTGGTGCCACGAGGGCGGCTTGACGCGGTTAGAGGATAGCCCGGCGATGATGACGGAAGAGGCGGCGCTGCGCATGATTCGCGATACTCGAGGGTTCCTCAAGCTTCACTGGCTCTTCTTCGGTGACTCTTCTAGCGATGTGCGGTCAGCCCCATGTCGTGCCTGCGGGAGAATAATGGCCTTGTCGGCCGCCGTCGCGCCTCGGTGAAGCGAAGAGAGTCCGCTTTGAAAAAACTCCGGGCGGCATGGAGTCTTCCCTGCGGGCAGGTGTAAGCGAGCGGCGCTGATTTGTTCTCTCTTTTCCTTTTCCCTGCGTAAAAGACAGTAGTGTAGGTAGCAATGTCGCGTGTTTGGAGTTAATGCTTTGGCTCGTCATCGCTTTGTTTGAGTTATTGTTCATGGACTCTTGCCATTCAGTGTGTAGTTACGGCCTCGGTATGAAGCGACTCAACAGTTCCTGTTACTGTTGTCGCGATGCCCGTGGGGAACGCAGACTGGAGAATGTTCTGTAGTGGACCCAGGTCGTGAAACAGCGAACGATAGCGACAAAAAAACGCCTCCACGAGGGTGCTAGAACTGCCCCCCCTCGCGAGGAGGCCGTGCATGAGGGAAAATCAAAGGCGGAGAGAGTAAAAAGCCGAGGAGCCCCAAATCAAAGATGGCGATAGCACCGATAAAACTTCAAATGAGGCCAATGAACAAAGGTCAAGCTGCGGAAAGAAAAATGAAAAAGCCGCATCCGACACCTAATCTAGTCTCCAGAAGCGTCTTCTCTTATTGTGGAGCTAAGTGCTGCCTTTGGGCGTGGGAGGGGGCCCGGTGAAAAAGTGGCGCTTTACTGAGACTCGAGGCGTGCACAGCCCCAACTCATTATTACGTGAAGAGTATCGCAGGCGGCGAAGCTTCCACAGGCATTAGCCTTCTTCCACGAGCTCAGGCCTTTCTTGGGGAAACGAGCTTCACGGGCATTTGCCCTCTTCCACGAACTCTGGGCCTTTTACCAAAAATCAGCGGCAGCTTCACGGGCATTCGCCTTCTTCACAAAGCTCTAGGCCTTTTCCATAGCAGCAGCTTCACAGGCATTACGCGCCTTCTTCACGAACTCTGGGCCTTTTCCAAAAGATAGTCTTCCGCGATGCGTTAGCCTTCTTCACGAACTCTTGGGCCTTTTCAAAAAGATAGTCTTCCTGGGCGTTCTCCTTCCTTCTGATACAGGCTCTGGGCCTTTTCCAAGATAATAGTCTTCTGGTGATTACGCCTTCTTCACGAACTCTTGGGCCTTTTAGGGGGTAAAACCTCCGGAGGTGCTTTGCATGTTCCATCGCGTTCACGGATAAACAACCCCTCTGAGTCTCCAAAGCCTTGAGCAGGGCAGGCATGACATAGAAAAACCTTAATTGAGCCCTCCCACTTGGGAAAGAGCTTGCTCACGATCCCTCCACAGAAGAGGACCGCTTTGAAACCTGGTCTTTCCTACCTCTCGGGATTCTGGCGGATGTTGCACGGTGAAATGCCAGTATCCCGTGCTTGTTTGTACCTCGCCCGCTTTCGCCATACGGCTTCTCGGCCCCGTCTCCTCCCCAACCGCGAGTCCATCCCCGCATGGGCGTCCTGCTTTGCGCCTCGTCAAACACTTAAGACCCATGCGGAGTGTGTCCAGAGACCTCGTGAGGAAAACGCCGCCTCGTGAGACCGGAAAAAAGCAGGGGTCTCTCCAGTTAAGCAGTTTGCGGTTGTCGGATGGACCCTTTGACGGCCCAGGCTTCGTCGTACCAACCTCTGCCCTTGAGCCTCAGCTTCTTCTTGAGCAATCTGGTCTTGAGGCCCCTCGGGACCTCTGCGTTGAACCGCTTCGGCTTTGGCCGTTGCTTGAAGTGCGCCACGAGCGGCGTAACATACTCTGCGTTCCAAGGTTAGCCGCAGTATGTTTTAGAGAGTTCTTTGGTGAAGCCCCTGCGAACCGTTGTAAAATGATGATCGCGGTTCAGCACCCCGAGCCAAACTCACATTGCGCCCGATGAATTTGACGCCCGAACCATGTGAGGATGAATCGCGAGCAGCGCTTCCGCTTCAGCCCACTTTGTGTAGACGTCACGGCGGCGTAGAGGTAGTGATAGACCCTGGCGCTTGTGAAGCGGGCGGGGATGTCGGATCCCCGGGCTGCGAATAGCCATGAAAGCGGTATTGTCTGCGGGCCTCTGCCGTCGATGTATACGCTTGGCGTGGGTGGCAGGCTTCTGAAGCCTTCACCAGTTCGGCGGTACGTCGTTGAGTCTGACGGTGGGCCAATAGAGAACCCATTGCGGAAAGCCTTGCCCAGCGAAGGTCCGTGATGATGAATGATGCCCCTGATCTCCATGCCCGTGTATATCTGCGATGGTTCCTTCCCTTGCTCCACTGGAGATGTATGATGATCGTCGTTTAATTAAACTTCGGTAGAGCTCCCCATCTCGTCTGCATTATCTTTGTGGCTTGCAGCTCCTGGCTCCGCTTCCTCCTCCTTCTCTGGAAGGGTCCCTTGTGTTAAGTAATTCCAGAGCTCCGTGATCCAGCACCCCTCCTGAGGCTCCATCGTCAGGAGTAGTCGTGCTCCTGAGGCCGGAGCCTGTTTGAGGCTCTGAAAGGCGGAGTGGTGAGGAGCTCACTCCGAGGCTCAGCCGTGTTGGAGAGTAAGATGTGGTAGGGCTGAGGGCTTGAAGAGCTGCTGTGCTCCTCGAAAGCCTTAAGACTCCCCAGGGCAACCACACAGATGCCCCGTTTAAGCGATGTCGTCGGCCTCTTGATTGGTGCCCTTGAGGCACATCTTTTAACTCAACCCGGAAGCGCTGCTTCTCCATCCTGCGGACACCACCTCCCAGCAGGTGAGCTTCCATGTGCTCATCTTTAGAAGCTCGTATGCCTTGTTGGAGAAATTGACGAGGAGCTGTGAATCGCATGTATGATGGTGAGGCGTTTCTTTTGACCCCAGCGGTAGCTGACGCCTTCAAGCCAGCTATTAGACCTTCATACTCCGCTATGTTGTTGGAGACCTTTTAGCCTTCTTTGGAAAGCAGAGGCTGCGAGGCGTAGTAGAGTTTGTCCTGAGTGGAAAGATATAAGCACCGCACCAGCCTAACGCCATGCCTAGAAGGCACGCTCCATGTGAAGTACATGACCCGATATACGGTGCCCACGCTCCCCGGGAGAGAAAGGATCGATCCTCGTCGTATGAGGCACGTGCCTCAAATCCATTACGCGCCACAAAAATCCGCTAATGATGCTCCCTTGATGACTCTAGTTGTGCTTCTATTACGAGCTGGCCACGCTTGCAGTTCTATGTTCCGCTCATGACCCTCCCGGCTGAGTTAAGACTCCTGAGCGCCCTCTCCAAGGGGTATGATGGGGCGACCTTGATGGGGTGACCACGAAAGTAGTGCAGCGGCTTCTGTGAGGCCACCGATGGTCACGGAGGAGCCGAGGCATGGGGTGCACGTGCCCTCGCGTCACGCCAGCACCTTTGTCTTGGCAGTGCTTTGGGTGTTCAGCGAGATTAGGAGTGTCGGTCGATGGCGCCCTCGGGTGGTGGCGCCTCCTGAGGCAGTGAGACCTCGGAGGCCAGGCCATCTGAGAAGGAGCCTCTTAGCTCGATTATGCTCTTCTACTTGGCCGGTGATCCTCCTCGGCCATGGTGGCAGTTTCTGTGGAGCACTCCTTGTTCCTGCTTTACCTCGGCTCGGGTTCTTCTTTGTGGCTTTGGTTTGGCTCTCCTCCCTAACACGCTACGAGGCTGCAGGCGGAGTAAAGTGGTGGCGAGATAAAGTGCGAGGAGTTCTTGAGGGCGTGGAGCCACCATGACAGGAGGGCTAGTTAGAGTACCTCTTGAGATCTTGAAAGCGCCTTGTCGGCCTCTTCATCCCATTCAAAGACGCTAGCTAGCTTCGTTAGCCTGAAAGAAAGGCGCTCGTTCCCCGGCTTGGAGATAAAGCGCCCTACCTTGCTTGATCCTGCGCCAGTGAGCCACTGCATTTCCACGAGGGTCTTTGGCAGGCTCATGTCCTCGTACCGCCTTGACCTTCTCTGGGATTAGCCTCGATGCCTCGGTGAGACACGAGAAACCCAGAAACTTGCCGAGGGACTCGAACAGGCTTTGCATCTCTGCAGGTTGAGCCAGCGAGTTCACCGTGTTAGCAGGCTAAATGAAGGTTTCCTACGGAGGTCTTGTGTCGATTCCTGGCCTCTAGAGACTTCTGTACAATGTCATCGGCATCAAGCCTCAACATTCTTCCCGAGCTCTTGGTCCCAAGGTGATTGGCATCAGCCGTTGAAAGGTTGCCCCTGCGTTGTATGACCCAAATGGCATGCATGTGTAGCGGTACACACCCTACGGGGGTTAGGAAGGCTGTCTTTTCGGCGTCTTCTGCCATCTAGATCTGGTGATACCGGAGAAGGCATCCAAGAAGCATAGCGAGTCGCACTGCTGATTGGAATCGGCGATCTGAGTCGATCACGGGGAGCGGGAATGTATCTTGCGGGCATGCCTTATTGAGGTTGGTAAAGAGTCGACACATCGCGGCACCTTCCTCCCTTCTTAAACTGTGACGGGGTTGCCAACCAATCTGGATCTCGGACCTCTGTGAATGAACGGCGGCTTCTAGTTTTGGGTCTCTTGGGCGATGAAGGCACTGCTTTTTACGTGAATTTGCCGCCTGCATATACGCTTCACGCAGGCGCACATTGGGTCACCGTTGAGGTGATGCTCGATTACGCTCTAAGGATCCCCGCCAACTGAGTCGGAGCTCGGTAGCGAATACCTTCTTGTTTCGCGTCACGGGGAACTTGACCAAAAGACTCCTCCTCCTGCTTGGAAGGCTCGAGGTTGGCGCCTATGGTGAAAGTAGGCGTCGATGGACCCACATCCTCGCTCGGCCAATTATCTGCTTGGTTTACACTTGTCTTGGGTGAACTATTGTTTAAAATCTTGGCGGGTGCAACCCCTTAGGCTCGAGGGTCTGGTCGGCCAGGTTGTGCCGATGCGTCTGGCAAATCTTGAAAGCGAAAGCTTGGCGCTAAGCGCGTCTCCGGTGTCCCCATGCACGGTGAGGAACCCCCGTTGCTCCCGGGCATCTTCATGAGGATTGTCGCCGGGTGCGTCATGACCATGAATTAGACCCAGTATTTGGATAGTAGGGATAGGCGTTGTAGGGGAGGCCCGATGGGGAATTGATGTCGAAGTCGATCAGCTCCGTGCGGAAGTTAATAAATGGGTGCCAAAAGATCCTTGGGCCGGATCTGTCCCAAGGAGGCTGGATGACCCGCCCCGGCTTGCTGAAGGGCGGTACAGGTTCGCGATCGCTCGATTATCTGAGAGGAGGTTGAAGGCTTCAAGCGGTATCTTGGCCAGCGTCTTGCCATCGATCACGGTTTAGTGGCGACCACTGGCAGATGGTGGGGAGTGCACTGACATGAGGGCGCGCTGAAAGCGAGGCGAGTTGGAGGATGGTCCTCAGAGCTGAAGGTTAGCCCGAGCCTTAGGCGCCTTGTCCGGGAGAGGCCCCCCCTAACAGGTGTCGACTGGCGCTGACCAGCGGATGGGCAACTTGACATGGTGACTTATGGCGGCGCTGCGGAAACGCCCGGGGAACGCGGCGACCCAGTGCTGGTGCGCGTTGTGGGCGAGAAGAAGCGCGCGGCTGTCCTCGAAGGCCCGCGGAGGCTGCCGGTAGTGCGGGCTACGACCATCTTGTAGCGGAGCAGGTGCGAGGCGCGTGAGGAAGCTAGTTGGCCATGACCCTGTCGTCACCTCCGGCCGAGATATATATATATGGCCTCCTAAATGCGCCAACAAGTGGCTTCGCGGATCGATGGCAGCGCCCGTTATGGCGGCGGCGTCGTTAGCGAACGTAAGGCCACCGCACCACGTTCGCGAGGCTGGGAGCCACGGCTTCGAACTGGCCCCACGTGGCTGAAAGGCGGCGAGGTGGCAACAGCAGCGCTACTCATTGCGAGGCAAATTAAATGAAAGCGATGGCAGAAGGAACTCCGGTACACCCCTACAGCGCGCCAAATGTCGAATTCGGGTTCAGCGAGACCCTTGAGAGTTCGAACATTGCAGGGGTGCTTGGCGTGGAGATCTCGCCCTCTACCTACCTGAACCCCCGACTCGCCCGAGATTTAGGCTATGGAAAGAACAGCACAAGAGACACACGGGGAGTTTATACTAGTTAAGACCACCATTGTGCAATTATGTACCCTACTCCTAGTTTGTGGTGTGGTGGATTGCCTCTTGGGCTGATGATGATGAACAATACAAGGAAGAACAGCCTCGCGAGAATGCTGTTCTTGGCTGAGCGATGAGCTGCTAGGAGAAGCTCGGTCATATCTCTCTCTCTCTATGTGATGCCTCTTTGTATTGGTCTCCTTGAGATTCTAGATGCACGATCTTCTGTCCTCTACCCTGTGGGTAGCTAGTCCTATTTATAGGCAAAGGCCCTGGAGCCTCTTCCCCAAATATTGAAGCGGGAAGGTGCCAGCAATTGTATACATTTGAAGGGAGACATCTAATGCGCTTGTCTGACTAAAAGTTGGTGCTTGCGCGAAAGGCTCTGGTGGTGATGCCTTTGCTTGTGAGCTTGATGACATCCTCCTGCCCGTTGGAAGCTTTGGTCTTGGTCTTATTTGCACCATGCAGGTGCCTTTGCTTGATGCTCTCGCGCTGCGCTTTCTCCCTTTGCACCAAAGAGGAAAAGGGAGGACACTTTGCGAAATTTGGCGCCCTTTGGCGCCCTTAGTAAATCATGGCTTGCGTCCTGATCACCTCGTGAGAGTACCCGCCTTTATCTCTCCACCTCCTCATGAAGCCAGCGATGAGGCCATGCACAAGGAGGCTCCATGTCAAATCCGCTTGGTCCTCAGAAAGCTTGGCCCCTAGCGAGGTCTTGAGATTGTGTTGATGAAGATGGGCCAGCCGTCTTGGTGCCCTCCTTGAGCCACCTTAGCAGGCAGTGAGCAAGTCACAGGGGACCCCATTCCCGAAGCGCCCGGCCTTGTTGCGTGGCAGCAGCTGTGAGCTAGGCCGCTCACCGCCAGTCGGCGGGTTTCATCACTCCTCTGAACTCCGCCCCGCCACCTCCGGAGTTCATTAAACATGACTAGGAGGTCGGCTGTGAGAACCCGATCATGGAGAGGACTGACAGCGTACCGCCATCTTGGGGCGTGATTGTGCCTTATACCGTCCAAGGCGTGCAAGGCATGCAGCAGCCAGACCCACCGGTGCCGCCAATGTGAGCAGTGGCTGACGGGCACGGCGGCTCTCGAGGTCGGCACACAGCCTTGTCGCCCGTCTTCTGAAGAGGAGCCTCGGTGCCATACCCGGCTGAAGGCTGGCGCCCATGGCTCCTCGATCCCGGACAAAAGCTTCTGGCCGCGCCCAGGTAAGTGCGAGGCCAGGCAAACGGCCCGTTTAACGGCGCTTTTGGGCGTTCAAGCCAAGATCCGAGCGAGGCGAGGCCATCGAAGCTGCAACAAAGGCGCATCCGGCGCCAGCGAAGAGAGCCGTCACGGAGTGCGTTCCTTCTTTTCTTCTATTTCTTGTGCTTCGGTGAAGCGGCGCCATTCTTCCACTAGAATGTAATCCCGAGTCGGCGGGCGGGCTACTGAAGCGGTGACTCGGAACATCGGCGAAGTTCAAGCACTAACACTTATGCGGTACATCACAAGTATTACCACAACCTCCGTGTGGCCGCCTTGAACTCCAGCGTCCAGGAGCTGGCTCAGCGTACGCCGACTTGTCGACAGCCGAGCAGATGAAGTCCTCTTCTTTTTTACTGCGTGGGCGGCTGGCGCCTACGCATCTTTGTAGTCCCCGAGATTGGGCGGCTAACTTTGGCGATCGGGCAGATCTCCCCTGGCGAATGTTGTTCTTTGTTGGCAACTAACACCTTATTTTCTTCTTTCTTCCCGCGAAGCCGCGCCACCACCTGCGGCGGCGAGTAGGCGAAGCCAACTGCAGCAGCTAACGGCATAAGGGAGAGGAGAATGCAACCAAGGTGGTTGAAGAAGCGTGGCGGATAGTCACGCATGTCTGGCGAGAACAGAAGGAAACTCCTCAAGAAGGCCCGAGAGGAGGCAGACGAGAACCCGGCCTCCTTGCTGATTTCATGGCAAAGCGCTCCTCTGGTGACAAGGGCGTCTTGACTTCCGGCTTCCACCGAGATCGAGGATATAGTCGATGGTGA